>JASUUG010001235.1:7456250-8689166 GCA_030449905.1 Luvunga scandens | reverse complement strand
AGTCCTCAAATGCTCAAGGTTATGAGGTAAATACTTCTAATGATGGTGAAATTATCCACAGCGAGGCAACAACTATTACAGAAGGCAAGAAGCAGCTAGTTGATGTCTGGCTTATAGACTTGGACCAACATGACATATGACCTCTCAGAGAAAATGGTTCTACAAATATAAACCTATCTTAAGAGGATTTGTATACATGGGCGATGATCATCTCTTGGAAATCACTAGTATTGGTACTATCAAAATAAAAATATTTGATAATATAATTTACATAATTGAGAAAGTACGACATGTCAAAAGCCTGAAGAAGAATATATCATCTTTGGGACAAATAGATAGTATTGGGTGCAAAACTTATGTGAAAAACAGGATCATAAAGATTGTTAAAGGTGCGCTTGTATTGATGAAGGTGAAAAAGGTTGGTGTTAATGTATTCATGCTTAAAAGGGAAGTACTACAAAAAGCTAATATGTATGTCGTGTCAAATGGAGAAGAGTCAGCAATGATATGGCATCTCAAACTTGGCTACATGTCAGAATAAGGTTTGAAGATCTGTTCGAGTGAAAGTTGTTTCCAAGGATTAAATCGATGAACTTACCATTTTGCGAGCATTGTGTTACAAGTAAGCAATATAGATTGAAGTTTAACAGATCTAATACCAAAAGTAAATGCATTCTAGACTCAATTGATTTTGATGTTTGGGAATTGCCAGATATGTCTTTAGAAGGTGCAAATTACTTAGTAACTTTCACTGATGATTACTTTAAAATATGTTGGGTGTTTCCAATCAAGGAAAAATTAGATGTGTTTATAGTATTCAAAGAATTTAAAGCTCGAGTTAAACCTAAATCCCAGAAAATGATCAAATACTTGAGGATAGATAATGGTTGAAGGTATACAAATAACGAGTTTCTTGCATTTTGTAAGTAGGAAGATATTAGAAGACAGTTCACAATCGCGTACACTTCTGAGCAGAATGAAGTGTCAGAGTTGATGAATATAACTCTTGCAAAAATAATAAGAGTTATGTTCAGGATTGTTGGTCTACTTAAATCATTCTAGGCACAAGTAGCAAAAATTATCTGTTATGTGGTAAATCGATTGCCATCTACAGTAACTAGGTTGAAGAATCCTATAAAAATATAAATTGAAAAGCCAACTAATTACTCTCATTTGCATATATATGAGGATGTCCTATGTATGTGATGTACAATACCCAAAAAAGAATAAAGTTAGATCTAAAATCCAAGAGATGTGTCTTCTTAGAATATGATGATGGAGTGAAAGGGTATTATTTATGTGATCCCACTACTTGCAAGATTGTCATGAGTAAAGATGTTATCTTGTAGAAAATCAATTTACAAAGGAAAGATGAGGATAATAACATTATAAAAGAAAAGTCTGAGACTATATCAGTATATATGGAAAATAATTCATAAAAGGAATATTCAAATTTTTCTAAAGTAACACTAAGCACAAAGAACAAGAACCAATGAGTCCAAAGCTCCAAAAGTTCATCGGTCAACTCATGAAAGATGACTACCAGTGTGGCACTTAGAATGTGTTATAGAGATCAATTTTATATATTTTCTTTTAATGAAAGATAAAAAACCATCAACTTTCCATGAAACTTTAAATAGTCTGATGTTACTTTATAGATGACATCAATGTAGGAAGAAATTAAAGTTCTACACAAGAATAAGACATGAGAATTTGTATCACTACTACATGGTAGAAGAGTCATTGGTAATAAATGGATCTACAAAATCAAACACTGGTAATAATCTAGTAGAGTAGTATCATGCAAGATTAGTGGTGAAAAAATAAGCTCAAAATTAAGGTATTGACTTCAATAAGATATTTTCTTCAGTAATTTGACTCACGACAGTTAGAGTAGTCTTAAAAATATGTGCTATATTTGACCTACATATAGAATAGTTAGATCTGAAAACTACATTTCTTCATAAAGAACGTAAAGGAGAAATTTATATGCATTAACTAGAAGGTTTTGTTAAAATAGACAAGGAGAACTTAATTTTCACATTGAACAAATTTTTATACGGTCTTAAACAACTGTTAAGGTATTGTTGATACCTTTATCATAAGCCTTGGATGTAACAGACTTAGTTTATACCATTGTGCATATTAGAAAAGGTTTAAAGAAAATGATTTCATAATTTTGCTGTTATATGTGGATAACATATTGGTAGTAAGCTTAAAATAGATCGAGTTTAAGAATCTAAAGGACAATTAGCTAAGAAGTTTGATGTGAAGGATTTAGGCCCAACAAATAAGATTTTAGAGATGCAAATTTACTGAGACAAAAATAATAAGAAGATTTAGCTTTCTCAGAAGAATTATTTAAAGAAAATCTTGCGACGCTTTAATATACATGATTGTAAACTAATTTATACCCACTGCTTTTCAAGTCATCCTCAAATATGTGTCCTAGCAATGAAGTAGATAGGAAAAAGATATCTTAAGTGCTGAATACATCAATAGTGAAAAGTTTGATGTTCGCTATGATATGCAAAAGACCAAACATTACACAAGCAGTAGAAATAGTCAGGTGATACATAGCGAATTTTGGTGGAAAACATTGAAAAACTGTAAAGAGAATTCAGAAATACATTAGGGAAACCTTAGATGTTGCATTATGTTATAAAGGATCAAGATTTACTTTTATGGGCTATATGGATTTGATTTTGGAAGAAACCTTGGTAAAGGAAAATCCACTATTAACTTTGTGTTTACACTTACAAGAAGAGTTGTAAGCTAGGTCTTCAAACTGTAGACTGTTGTGATTTTATTTGCAATAGAAAGAGAATACATAGTAGTTACACAAGCTTACAAGGAAGTTATTTATATGCAAAAGTTATTAAAGGAGCTTGGGCATAAACAAGGGAAAATTTTTGTATTTTGTGGTGATAGTTAGAGTGTCTTACATATTATAAGGAATCCAATATTTCATTCGAGGACAAAGTACATAAGGGTTTAGTACCTTTGTAAAAAAAGTAATAGAAGATAGAAGTATGGATTTACAGAAAATTCATACAAGAGAAAACCTAGTAGATTTTTTTACTAAACCAATAAATGCTAAGAAGTTTGTATGGAGTAGATCCTTATGTCGCTTAGTGAAAACATAAGCAACATGACAATGGCGAAGTAGAATAGATGGTAGAGAGATATGATTGCTTCTCAATCATATATCTAAGTAAGAGAATGTCAAAGTTGGCGGTACTAATTCGGTGCCACCTAACATTGGCATTGTGGCACCGAATTTTGGTGCTGCACAATTTGAATTTGAAAAAACATTGAATAGTAGCCAATTCATTGGCTATAAAGGAAAGGGTACTTGCCTCATTTAATTCATCCCATTTTCTTCAATTCTCAATCTATTTGAGAAGTGACAGAGCCAAGAAGTTGGAGATTGAGAATGTGTTGAGAGTTTTAAACTTTTGATTTAGTGTTTGGAGAGTTTGGGTGCATTAAGGTTTTGGGTTGTAAGAAAAAATACTACGTACTTGTAACTCCATTTGACTAGTAAAATATTTCTTTCTATCTTTGCCAGTGAATGTAAGTTAAAAACCAAATTACTTAAACTCTTATGTCCTCTTTGTGTGTTTATTCTTCACTTTTCTTCAATTTTATTTTAGTTGTAACTTTGTTTCACCCATCAATTTCTTGACAATAGCATCATCCACAACAACAAAATTCAAATACTCTAAAACTTGGTTTAAAACTCATTAAACTTTTAAGTCTTAGCTCTTAGTGGCATGCTTTTCTTTTACCTTCTTTACAAACTTCAAGGCATGCTTCACAATCTTTTGACCTCAATACTATATTCTAGCATACAGATCGCAATCGTCCTATTAGTACAATCTAATTATATGGATGATAGTATAAAAGAAAGAGAGAGAAGCAAAGTTTTTTAAGGGATTGGATATATAATTGATAAAAAAAAAAGGAATATATAGAAGTAAAAAAGATTGAAAGAGAAGTAGATAAAAATATAAATGACGTTAATTTTATTTATATCCTTCAATATATTTAATATAATAAGGATTTTATGAGATTTATGAAGGGTTGCAAAATTGCCAATAGTCCAACTCTTTTTGTTTTGTGCCTTTTGTTTATAAATTTGGTTGTTAGGTATAGATAAGATAAACGTTCTTCATTTTTAGTTTGCAAATTTTGTATAGTCATTACTAATCAACCAGTAGAATCTCTTTAAAGTGGATTTTTAGGTCTATGGCATATTATGATTATTATTCAACTCATGATACATATGTACATCCAAACTTGCCAACAAAATAAACTTGAGGATATGATGCAATCAAACTATTTTGAATCAATCAATCAAGTAATGCACAAAATCATCCAAATGTTGGGATAATAAAACCTTTAGTGAAAACTATCACTTATAACCCAGGAATATTCATGTCATATCACCAAGAATCAATAATAAATTATGCGGAAGCGTACTTGAATTCATAACGCTTAATTCCTCTCTAGAGTTGTGTGGTTGGCCTTCCAGATCTACACGTTCTCCTAGAGAGTCCTTTAGTTCTCTCTGCGCTTTCTCTCTGATGATGGGATATCAGAAAGAATTGAAAGATTTCTACTTTCTTGACGTGTGACTTGGGGACCATAACCACTTATATAGACAACAGTTTCCTGTTATCACTGGATATTCCTAATTCTGCTCATTATAGAATTAGAATACTATTGGGTCTCTACACATTAAAAACCCACATCTTATTAAATACAATAAAGCCCATAATACTGTAAACCTTAACATATCACTTTTAAATGGGCTTAACCTTATATGACAGTCTGCAATATATAATTATTCACATATAAGCCCAATGTTGGATTAAAGATCCAACAATGCTGGATTAAAAGTCCAACAATCTCCCACTTGGCCTATATGTGTAACCTCATAATTATGTTTTACAAAAATAACCATATTGAGCTTAACCTTACTGTCATTACCAAAATGTATTTATAACCAATCCGGTCCATCAATTATACCAACATAGGATCAAAGCGGCCTTCGTTACATCTATCATAACTTGACCCTCAATGGTCACTATGCCAATACAACTGAATGACATGGATCATGATGTGGATGTGTAGCATGAAAATTTCATGCAATGTGATCTTAACATGCTTATTTCCAACTAGTCTACCTTAAACTTTATTGAGATCAAACTATACTAAAATCAAAGTATGAACAAACCAAAACTTTATTTCTGTAGAAAATAATCTTAAATACCCAAAAACTGAAATAACCGAGAATGTCTATATTATAAGAGCATCTAAAATCACAAACTCCCACTAAAATTGAATATCCTTAAATAACATAACACCCATACGAGCAGTGTGCTCATAGAACATCTTGGGTGGCAGTCCCTTAGTAAGCGGATCCGCAATCATGAAGTTTGTGCCAATGTGCTCTATAGACAACTGTCCACTCTGAACTCTTTCTTTAACAACTAGGAACTTGATGTCTATATGCTTCGATTTCATCGAGCTTCTATTGTTATTAGAATACAGTACTGCTGACTTGTTGTCACAAAATAACCTGAGTGGTCTATCAACACTATCTACTATACAAAGCCCCGTGACAAAATTTTGTAGCCATATCCCATGATTAGATGCCTCATAACATGCTATGAACTCTGCTGCCATCGTGGAAGAGGCTATAAGAGACTGTTTAGCACTCTTCCAAGAAACAGCACCTCCTACTAGCAGATAGATGTAACCCGAAGTGGATTTCATACTATCTTGGCATCCAGCAAAATCAAAGTCAGTATACCCAACGATCTCAAGCTTATCTAACCTCCGATATGTGAGCATGTAGTCTTTTGTTCTTTGCAAATATCGTAAGACCCGTTTGGCTGCTTTCCAATGGTCTACTTATGAATTACTTAAATATCTGCCCAACATTCCAGTAACGTACGCTATATCCGATCGCGTACAAACCTGAACATACATTAGACTTCCTATTGCTGACGCATAAGGAATCTTCTACATTTCTTTCTTTTCAAAGTCATTCATAGGGCATTGATTGAGACTAAACTTGTCTCCTTTAGCCACAAGGGTATCACCTGGTTTACAATCTTGCATGCCATATCTCTTGAGAACAGTTTTGATATAGCTCTTTTATGACAGTCCTAGAATACCCTGAGAGCGGACTCAGTGTATCTGTATGCCTAATACAAAAGAGGTGTCACCAAGATCTTTCATCTCAAAATTCTTAGTTAGAAATCTCTTGGTGTCGTGCAATAAGCCTATATCGCTACTAGCAAGCAAAATGTCATCGACATATAAAACCAGAAAAATATACTTACTCCCACAGAACTGATGGTATATACAATCATCGACCAAATTCATCTCGAAACCAAATGAAATGATCACTTGATGAAACTTGAAATAACATTGTCGAGATGCTTGCTTAAGCCCATAGATGGATTTCTTAAGTTTACAAACCATATTCTTTGGGTCTTTGGAAACAAAGTTTTCTGGCTGTACCATATAGATCGTCTCATCAATGTTGCCATTGAGAAATGCCGTCTTTACATCCATTTGATGTAACTCAAGATCGAAATGCGCTACTAATGCCATTATAATCCTGAAAGAGTCTTTCGAAAAAACCAAAGAGAAAGTTTCTTTATAGTCGATGCCTTCTTTTTGCGTAAAGCCTTTACGACAAGACGCGCCTTGTACCTCTTTACATTGCCTTTCGAATCCCTTTTGGTCTTAAATATCCATTTGCAACCAATAGGTTTCGCACCTTCTGGCAATGGGACAAGATCCCATACATTATTGTTTTTCATAGACTTCATCTCCTCATTCATGGCATCAATCCACTTTTGAGAGTTAGAACTTTCCATAGCTTGACGGAAATTGATTGGATCATTTTTCATTATGCCGATGTCTACCTCATGTTCTTGGAGAAATACAATGTAGTCATCTGGCAATGCACTTCTCCTTTCTCTAATGGATCTCCTTAATGGCATAGGTTCTTGAGATGGTAAAGTTTGTTCTTCTAGAACAAAATCTTCTATAGGGGGTTCTCCAATATTATCTTGATTTGTTGTGTCTTGAACAAAATCAAGAATGAGATCCTGATCAATGCCAATAACACCTATGTGAATATCAACATATTCCCCTTCAAAGACAAAGTCCCTAACTGTATCTCCCCTCGCAAACTTGACATCCTCAAAGAACCAAGCATTTCCTAACTCAAAAATCGACTTAGTCGTGGGATCATAAAACTTGTATCTCCTGAATCGTTCTGAGTATCCAATAAAATAGCAACTTACCGTTCTTGGGTCCAGTTTCTTCTCATTAGGCCTATAAGGCCTTGCCTCAGCTGGACATCCCCAAACATGTAAGTGCTTAAGACTAGGCTTTTTACCTGTCCAAAGCTCATAAGGGGTTTTGGCAGTCGCTTTAGTTGGAACCCTATTAAGGATATACGCTGCAGTCTTAAGTGCTTCTCCCCAAAGTGATTCTGGTAAGGTAAAATGAGAAATCATACTCCTCACCATGTCCTTAAGCGTCCTATTTCGTCTTTCAGCAACACCATTCATAGTGGGTGAACCCGGCATAGTGTACTATAGGACGATACCGCATTCCTCTAGGAATTTCGCAAATGGTCCTGGACGTTGTTCACTTGAACCATCATATCTACCATAGTATTCACCATCACGGTCAGATCTTACGCTTTTGATTCTTTTGCCAAGTTGGTTTTCAACTTCAGCCTTAAAGTTTTTTATCATATCCAAGGATTGTGCCTTTTCATGGAGGAGATATATATAGCCATATCTAGAAAAATCGTCTATGAACGTCATAAAATATTGTTGACCGTTCCAAACAGGTGCAGGGAATGGCCCACAAATGTCTGTATGTATGAGTTCTAAGACATCCAAACTCCTATTGGCTTCAAATCTTCTTGTATTGGTTTGTTTCCCCTTAATGCAGTTAACACAGATGTCAAAAAATCATGAAATCTAAGGGTCGGTCGAAATCGTCGACCACACAAGTCTCTCTATTCTCCGTTTGGAGATATGACCCAATCTCCTATGCCATAACGCAACTGAATTCTTATTGGTTGACTTTCTCTTTAAACCTCGTGTACTTGATTGCAGGGATTCATTAAATGAATCAATTGTATCAAGCATATAAAGATTATCATTGCCTATCAAAGAACCAGAACCAACTAGTTTTGAATCATGAAACAAACTAAATTTTACATTTCCAAATGAACAAGAATATCCAAATTTGTCCAAAGCGGAAATAGAAATCAAATTCCGCCTAAAAGACGGAACAACAAAAGTTTCATCAAGATCCAAATAAAATCCAGTCTTTAACAATAATCTAAATTTTTCAATTGCTTCAACTTCAACTGTCTTGCCATCGCCCACATAGATGTATCTTTCACCATCACTGGGTTTTCGGTAATTCAGGCAACCCTGCATAGACACATTGATGTGAGTGGTTGCACCAGAATCTATCCACCATGTGTGTCTAGGTACCGAAGTTAAGTTAATCTCAGAATAAACCAAATTAAGAAGTATACCTTTCTTAGCACGCCATGCGTGATAATTAGTGCAGTGCTTTTTCTTATGCCCCTCAGCCCCACAGAAGAAACAACCAGTACCTTCTGAATCATTTGGTTTCTTTTGTTGTTTCTTTTGAGGTGCTGTATCTGCAGCTTCCTTATCATTCTTCCTTTTCTTGCCCTTGATCTTGCCCTTAGAGGTAGAGGCTAGATGAGCACTTTCTGCTTTATCTTTCTTTAGCCTATCCTCTTCCTGAACACAGTGTGATATGAGCTCATTCAGAGACCAAGTCTCTTTCTGACAATTATAACTCACCTTAAACTGGTTAAACTATGTTGGTAAGGATATTAAAACCAAATGCACTAGCAAGTCCTCAGAGAGTTCAAGCTTAAGTGCTCTTAGCTTAGAAGCAAGATGAGACATCTCCATGATATACTCCCTAATATTGCCTTTACCATATAGCTCATTGAAATTAGGCTTGTCAAGAGCGTACCAATTTCAGCCTTTTCGTTCTTGACAAACCTTTGTTCAATCTGTGCAAGAAACTCCTTAGCTGTATTTGCTTTCTCAGTCATTGAGCCTCTGAATGCTTCTTGAATGGCCTTCTTCATGATCATGATACACATGCGATTTGATCTCTCCCACTTTTCCATTTCCCTTTTATCATCAGGGGTACTATTATCTGTAAGAGGTGGGGGAGAATTAACCTTTATCACAAGATCAAGATCTATGACTGCAAGAACTATTAAAAGATTCTCGTGCAATGATTTGAAGTTAGAGCCATTTAATATAAGAATTGAATTGATGTTGGCAGTAATATTAGCAGCAGACATAACTGAATAAAGAACAACAAACAAGCAGAACTAGCTCATATTAGTCTTAAAATAAAATTAAATTCAAATAAAGGTAAACCCCATCTCAAGATACCGGGCACTCCATTAATATTCTATCTTTGGACAAAATATTAACTTGTAAGTGATTTCTTGGTGCAGTAATCAAACACTGATAATAAGAACATGTCAAATAATGAATTTTTCTTTGGGCCGATTTATTGTTCACATGTAAAAAACTGAATAATTATCACCTGTTTATTACCACAAGTGCACATATAATTTTATTAAATATGGATATTCTTTTGAGCCGATCAATATTTGCAAGAATTATATATACCAAACCGTTTGTATTATAAAATAAATTAATTTTCACAAGAGATGTCATTTTGGTGACATGTTGCTTCAATTAATTCATCTCAAAATACATATAAACCAACCAATATTTAAATTTAAAATTGCAATAACAAAACCTATAAAAAAAAAATTTTTTTGGTCAACCTCCGGTCAACGGTCAAAGTTTGACCAGTCAACGGTCAACAGGTGACCAGTCAAACTCTGACCGGTTCAAAACCGCTGACCGGTTCGGGTCAATTGACCTGATCGGTCCAGACCGGTCCCAAATAAAAAACCCTAAAATTTTTTTTTTCTTTCTTTTCTTTGAGCGGCTTCTTCTTTGTCTGCCACGGCCTCTTTCTTGGTGGTGGATGCGCCTTTCCCGGCCGAAAGCCACTCGCGGCGTCCTCTTTTTTTTTTTTTTGAAGCAGCGGCTTTAAGCCACCGCCTTTAATGCTGTCAGGCCGCGGCTTGCTCGACAGCGTGGCCTGACGGTCACGCCTCGAGCAGACGCCTTCGGTGGCTGTGCTATCGGCGGCCTGAACACTTGAAACCTTTTTTTTTTTTTTTATTCCGAATTTCTTTAATTATCCTTAAACTTAATAATTTTAATTATTCCTGTATTACTAAGTTTAAGAACACCAAATCTATCATCATTAAAAATAAAAAAATTATAATTCGATTCTTAATAATTCAACATGAATAGGCTCTGATACCACTTTTGAGATAATAAAACCTTTAGTGAAAACTATCACTTATAACTCAGGAATATTCATGTCATATCACCAAGAATCAATAATAAATTATGCGGAAGCGTACCTGAATCCATAACGCTTAATTCCTCTCTAGAGTTGTGTGGTTGGCCTTCCAGATCTACACGTTCTCCTAGAGAGTCTTTTAGTTCTCTCTGCGCTTTCTCTCTGATGATGTGATATCAGAAAGAATGGAAAGATTTCTACTTTTTTTACGTGTGGCGCGGGGCCTTGGAATTTTTATATGGCAACGCTTTCGTCATTTGTCACACGGTATTCATAATTCCGCCATCATGTAATTAGAACTATCGGCCTCTACACATTAAAAGCTCACATCCTATTAAATACATTAAAGCCCATAATACTGTAAATCTTAACAGATCACTTTTAAATAGGCTTAACCTTATATGACAGTCTGCAATACATAATTATTTACATATAAGCCCAATATTGGATTAAAGATCCAACAATGCTGGATTAAATATCCAACAATACTGGATTAAAGATCCAACAATACTGGATTAAAAATCCAACACCAAACACCATTAATAATATCAAACACAATAATTTTCAATCACTTTACCTCACACACAAGTACTTTTAATATATACAAGTCCTATTGAGTGAAACTTACAAAGTAATGTGAGTTTACAATAGATCAAGGATACTTACAAAGTATCACATCCATAAAGTACATGTTATACCTAAATCTTATTGCATCAACCCACATGCTCCTCACAAAATTTCTCCTATGTGAATCACTTCTCATAAGATAAAGCCAAAAAATATCAGGTGTGAAAGAATTTATTTTAGACTAAACAATTTTAAGCGTAAAGAAATTTCATCAATGTACTTAAGAAAGCTAAAATATAGAGAATAAAGTCACGACTAAAATTGATTGTGGGATCTAAAATAACACTAAAACACTTACCAAAACCCCATTAAAATACCTTGAAGAAAAATTCACTCAATAAAAAAATTTCCTTTATTACGAAAATTTTTTTCCTCTAAAGATCTAAATGACAATTAAATTTTGGGAAAAATTGTACTTAAGAAATAAATAAATTAATCCGTAGAAAATTTTCCTATCATTGACAAACGAGGATTGATAAACAAAATTTCCTCAAAATAATCAGTCCATTCACTTTTTTTTTTTTTTTGCTTAAATGGGTTAATTTTATAATAAGGTAAGAGAATCGGTAGCTTTGTGATAGTTTCCAAAACAAAATTTGAAATTTCTGCCCAGGCGGGCCTCAACTCACGGCATGGCTCCGTCCCAGCAACAAGTTCGCCGGACGAGATAACTCAAAAGAATTCGCGATTAAAATAAAATGGATTAGAAAGAGCAGTAGCTAATAATTGTTGTTGTTGTTGCAAGAGAAATTAAATAATGCTGACCGGAAAAGACAGCTTGAATCGATTGATCGGCAAGCGTAGGCGATATCTTCCCAATCGTGAATCTCTTCTCTCTGCCCCAATCCATGTGACTCTCTCTACCACTGTGATATTATTTTCATCTTTTTTAAATTCTTTTTTTTAAAATTGAATTTCACTTGATGTTTGTTAGAGCTCTTTGAATCTCTGCAATGATACGAAAAATGGTAAAATTATGCCGTACAATGAAACGGGCAAAGGCAATTCCAAAGCTGCTCGTCTTGTGACCTGCCCAATTTGTGTTTCTGATGTTCCTGGTGATAATTATATGATCAACTCTCATCTGGGTAAGCTTGTTTTCTTCTCCCTTTTAATTTATTTGATTGCTAACTAATAATACACTCATATTTTACTTAGGGAATACCTGATATTAGGGTTTTTGAACTTTTTGAATGCGTGAGTGTAAATGAATTCGGTGATTAGCTGTTACGAATTGTTTGATTTCTTTGTATTATGCTTATAGATTGAATGAATTGCTTCCAGATGCCTGTTTAGCTAGAGGAACCAAAAGAAAATTGACTCAGCGAACCCTTCTTCAATTGAACTTCTCTGCACAAACTAAAGATGAAAGCCATTCCAATGAAACAAAGCTTTCCACTACCAATGTGTTTTCTGAGGGTCTAGATGAGAATCTTGAACAGAATTCTATTTGTGGACTGGCTAACTATGTAGCCATTGAAGACTATAATAGTAATCACTGGAGATCAACTGAAAATACAACCGGCTATCAAAGGATTAACTGTGATGAGAAGAAAACTTTGTCTTTCCCACATAGTAACGGGCCCAAACATGATGTGAATGTGACTGTTGATGGCATGTCTGAGGCTACTCTTCAAACTTTTATTGTTGGTCGGAGGTATAGTGATGAAAAGGAGATTAAAATTGGCGCTCGCATCTCTCTTTCAAGAGATCCTCATAATGTTAAGGACCCCAATGCTATAAAGGTTCATTTCTTTTTGACTGTGCATTTGCATGGTTTTTTTTTCTTTTTTATATTATTTTTACATACACAGATACATACTCAAAAACTTGTATGAGCAATTTTAAATACAGAGAATTACAGAAATGCAAACTTTTTTTTTTTAATTTCAATTCATTGATTAGGCAACTCTATACTTCAAGAGTTGACTAAATTTTGGTCTTTTAGCAATGCTATGTGCAGAGAATTACTGCTTTGAAATTTGGGTTAATACGGATGTTTGCAAGAGATGAGGATGTTGTGCGTGCGTGAACACACACACACACACACACTTATTCATACGTTTCATTGTTCAAGGTTCATTCCTCTGCAATACACACACCCTGATTAAAGTCTTTGCATGCTCTTCCAAGTCAGGTTCTTTCTGCAGATTCTGGATGCTGTAAAGTGCTTGGTTATCTTCCTAAAGAGTTATCAGAATATTTATCTCCGCTAATGGACAAATACTCCCTGAGCTTTGAGGTGATGTAGTTATCGACTAGGAAATATTCATATTGGCTCAACTTATATGCAGTTTGTTTATTTTGTTATTGTACTGTGGAAGAATGTTTGGTATAATGTTTCAAGTCTCATTGTACGCTTGTGCAACCAACTTCCTTTTCAGTCAAGTGCAAATTCTCTTCTTCACAGGCAACTGTTTAATCTGCAAAATATAACGATAGTGAGAAGAAGTGAAAGTGCTACCCATTGCTTAGCTAATTACTTCACTGTTGTCAGATTCTTGTTTACTTTGATTATTCTTTTCTCCAATTTTCTACCTGTATTTTACTAAGAAATTTTTCTTTGAAAAATTTTTAATTGAACAAAAATTCAGGCTTTGTGTCTGAAAGCCAAAAAGAGAGAGAGAATATCAAATTGGTAGACTTTAATGGAAGACCACCTTGATCTTTTGATTCCATTATGTTTTTCTCTGTCAATTGCTAGTGTTTCCATCATGCGCCCAACTCTGAGCTTTTCAATGCCAGAATATTGTAGTTAAAATCATATGATGGAATTGGGAAACTGATGAATAAGTGATTTATTTATTACTTTTGCACATGGCTTTTTATGCAGGGTTCTGTGATTTCAGCTCCAAAACATTCCCTTGATATTGTTCAAATAAAGATTACATATCACAAGATTGAATCAGATAATGAAAAAGATGATGATATTGATGTTTCTAAATGTCTCTGGAAAAAGGCTCTACATGTAGCTAGATCAGCAAAAAGTTATCCATCCAGTATGATGAAATATCAGTGCAATTTCAATTTGTTAATACAAGAAGTGCTGGGAAATAGTCCTCATCTTTTTAAACCTGATGAAATTGACTTCCTAGGTATCACTGCTGATACTTAAGTATCTTTTTTTCTTTTGTTACTCCATCTTAATATCCTTTTCTTTCTCTTTGGTTGCTACATCTTCCAGAAAAGTTATGACAATTACCTGCACTGTCTTTTGTCAGAATCATTCTCAACGCTTTCTGAGGATAGTCAGAGGCTTTTTGTCCGACTTTATATGCGGAAAGGTCCCTTTACTTGCAAGACTCTCTTTAATTTGTTGTAGCATCAGAGATTATACTTCTAGCTGCCTTTAGATTTTGTTATATCTCTACTTTCAGGGCTTCTAGTGCATCTTCTAAATTCATTACCATACCAAATTGTTAAGCTGTTAGGATGCGGCTTCACACACATATACACACACTTTTAAGTAAATACAATGGGAAGCTTAAATTAGACACATTTTCTATGAAACTTAAATTGTATGTATGAAAAACATAAATCTTGTCAACTTTCTTTTTGTAGTTAAGAGATGCATTGTGAATAATAAATCTTGTCATCTTTGTCATGAGTGAATTATTCTATTTCATTCTGCTGTTACCCCTAAAATTTTCTAATTAAGTGCACTCGATTATACATATGCTAGATTATGCCAACTTAGAAAAAGTGTGCTCTCAGAAGTTGTATGAAATCACTTTCAGGTAAATGATTCATTTACAAATGTCTCTTCTATCAAGCAATTTGTTGTATTTTGTGGAATGCTGTTTGATGAGCAATTGAGAACAATGTGCTTTTTCCCAAGACTGACATTTGATGGTATATTTGATATCACTGTTAAGGGCCATGGTTTCGGTTGTCGAATATTTCCTATCCTGAAGTATCAAATTCTCAAGAAGCAGTCAGGGAGCTCTCTGGTAATTCAACTCTGTTGATTATATTATTTCCAAATTTCAATGGGTTTCTTAAAGAAAATTTCTAAATGTCATTGGATTGCAGATAATGGCTATATATGCTCTTCCGAAGATACAAACGAACTACATGATGGCATTAAGGATATTTGTAATTTGCTCACTGTGTCTGAGCTACGTGAAATTTCATGTGTGCTTCAGAAGGTTTATGTTCTTGCTATTTGTCAGTCTAATTTTGTTTCTTTTGATAACTTGGTTGTTTTCTCTTCTTTTATTATCTTTTTTTTTTTTTGGGTCACCCCCCCGTTTCTTCAAACTCATTCCAAAAGTATGCAAAGAGAATCTTATGATGTTGAGCATACATGTCATCTGATCTGGGATTCCTTAGGCGTGAAATTTTTAGTAAGCAATGTTATTTCAAAAATGTTGATTAATTTACCGCAACAAAATTTTAACTTTATTTTTTTGGCTGCTGTTGCACAATAACAATTTTCTTTTTCACTTAAAGGTGTAGAACCTTTTTTATTTTTGACAAAAGGTTATTCGTATTTAAACAAACACCTGAAGAACATTGTATGTTTAGAATTAGCCTCTTATTATTAAGAAGCCACTAAACCATAAGCATAAGTTAGCAAATTACATTTGATACTATGAGTTTTGTTACACCCCCTTGCAAGCAAAGCATGTGCAATTGTTGATCAAACACAGCACGACGATAGACAATTAGAGTGCTAGTACGTAAACAAGTAGAGATTATACCTTTTGTTAATCTTTGTTGCTCTAAAGATTATTGCACATATGTCTATATCAATAAGCAGACATCATTTGTTGCGTGAAGCAAGCCTTTCATAGCATAGACATATTTTCCATCTATGTTGCTAGTTCAGAAATTTCAACAACATTCAAGTGTCCATATCACATGGTGTTCTCTCCCATTGCTATCGACTTTGGATTTAGCAATGCTTTTTTGTTAAATATGTGTTCTTTACTGGAAATTAATTTTGTTTGCATGGTCAAAAATTTTAGTTTGTCTTTGGTATATATACCATTGATACGCTGTGTTCAGGTACGTCATTCTTGAATCAAGAGCAAAAATTGTCCTTCTCACTTCTAACATACTCTAGGTAATAAAATGGCTATCTCTGATATCCCATCAAAACCTTGTAACTATTTTAGTATTTATGAGCATAGGTTTCAGGTTCCAATAACCATATGACTTATTTTAGTTGGCAAGATGTGCTTCATGCTAGGAGTAAATATGTTCCATAGCCAAAAATTATACTTGATTAAGAGATTTTGATGCTCGTTTCAAAGATATGTTCCTTTTGTCATTAGTTGTTTTGAAGACCTTGATACTTGCATGAGCATAAGTTTCAGATTCCAGCAACTGTATGATTTATTTTAGTTGGCGAGATGTGCTTCATACTAACCTAATGTCAGGTTTTCCTTAGCCAAAAGTTATATCTGGTTAGATATTTTAATGCTCTTTCCAAAGATATGTTCTTTTTGTCAGTAATTGTTTTGAAGACCTCGATACCTGCATGAAACCTTGAGGTTCCATGTCTTGACCAAGCAAGGATTCCTTTATATGAATGTCTATCTATTTCCAGTATGATATTTTCCATCATCCATACCTTCTCGTTAGAAAGAGGAAAAGAAGAGTATTCCATTCAGTAGTATTCCTTTAGAGAAGCGTTTCTATAATGTTTGTATTGTGGTCTTTATTTCTTCTATATAATTTTAATTGCTCTGCAATGTTCTTTATTGAGTCTTCAGAATTGCAATCGTGGTTCAAGAAAGCAAAAGGTTATTGCATCTCTTCTTTATTTCTATGAAGACGGTATATGGTACATATGATATACTTAAGAGATTTTTAAGTCTTATAGTATTTTGAGATTTTTAAGTCTTATAGTTTTTTGTTAATTTAAATCTCTCCTTTTTTTTTCAAATTTACAGTCCATTCCTACCAAAAATGATTCTGGACAGAACAGGGGTCTGTATTAGAGTATCTTCAAAAGCTGAACATCTTATCTGGCGTGCTGAGGTGCTCATTTGGCTTCTGTGTTTTTTTTTTTGGTTGGGGGGAGGGGGTGGGTGGGATCAATGTGGTATATAACCAAAATATGGTTTTGGTTTACATCTAAGTGTTTTCTTTGGAATTTGCTTTTGCAGAGGCTTTTTTTCCTTAACGGAGAACAAGATCTGTCTGCATTTCTGCTGGTTGATCTGGGGATTGTCAAATACCCAACTTACAACTGCATAATTACAGAGCAGATTTTCTCTGGTCTATGTGACTTGCTTGCTTATGAAGAGGTCTTCATTTGTGTTTATATGGAAATATTGTTGGAGAGTTTGTTGCCTTTGCCATAAGTGTTGTTATTTGTTGCAGGCCATTGAATTGGCACAAATAATGGATCAATCTCTTGATGAAAACAATATTGAATTGGTTTTACGATGCATTATGATAGCTGAATCCCGTATGTCCAGTAGCTCCTGCAAAGCAGTTCAATCCATAACTTCTGAATTAGCAAATACATTTCATTGCTTTTCGGCGTCATGGGTGTGCTCAGAAGTGGTCTTGTTAGGAATTTCGTTTCTTGAGCGTGAGCATAGGTATGCAATTTACAATAAAAATTCTTTTTGTTCTTTCTTAAAAGAATAATTGTATTTCTTTTGAAAGTATAACCCTTGTGCATGACAACTACCATATTTCTTGATCAGTCAGTGCTCTGTCATTTTCTCCCTTCTATTTTTTTCTATCTTTTTTTCTCCGTCTTTTGCCTTTTTGCTGCTGCCACAGTCATCACTTGCAATTGCTCTCTGAAATGAACTCCATTTCATTACAATATGCTTCCTAATCGTCTGCCTAACTGAATCTTATTCTCAGTAAAAACTTGTCTTAAAGCAAGAATGCTCTTGTTGGATTGCAGCATATGCAAAAGCATTCTTTAAAGCTTATGTGATTGCTTGGGTGAACTCTCCCAATAATTGGATGTATGTACTCCTTTGTCCAAAAGCTTCCTCCAATGATTGGCTAAGTTGTCTTGTTCATACCTCCTATCATTGGAGTAGTAACTTCTAAAACATTGAATAAGTACCACCTCTTATATAATTGAAAGAATCCTTATGTTTTTTTTTTCCCTCTCCCTCGATTGCATATATATATATATATATATATATATATATGTATGTATATATATATATTTTTGGTTCTCCATTAATACCACCACCTATTGCAGAACTAAGAGAAACCTTTATTTCAATTTTCAGTTGTGTGCATTAAGCAAGATGCTTTTTCTTATCATTGCTTCAATCAGCAATAAGGAAAATTGATCTTAATTGGAAATTTTGGATTACCCCTCTTGTGAATTAACTATCTTCAAATTACCTCCTTATTTTTAAAAACCTCAAGTTACTCCGTTCAAAAGATAAGGGAAAATTGGGGATGGGTTGATGAAATTTTTTTTGTCTTAACAAAAATAGGGTAAATTGAGGTTTTTAAAAGTAAGGGGATGATATGAATTCAATTCACGAGGGAGTAATCTGAAATTAACCCATCTTAATTAGTACATCATAAAATTGATAACTTGGGGAAAGATGGGTGTTTGCTTTGCATGAAGTTGATAAGGATTTTTTTCTGTTATGTTCCACACTACTTCATTTGTTATTTTGCACAAGTCACCTCTCTTAATCTCCTACTTTTGGCAAAGGATCTTTTTAAGCACTTGAAATAATGTTATCTTTAGAGGTAAAAGAACAGTTTCCTATCACATACCACCTTTTAGCCTTTGTTCCCTTTTTCTCTTCTAGAAAACAATTGATTATTCTACTTTTCTATATCTCCAGTGGTTGATTGTTTGCATTCAGCATAATGCTCTTTGGTTATCACTGACTGATTAATGCCAGAAAGAATTGAGTTCAATTAGTTGTTTGGAAACATGATGGCTCAGGAAAAATGAAGAATTATTGCATTTGAAGCAGTTGTGACATGTTGTTATCGAAATGATCCTATCTCTCTGTCTCAGATTCAATGATGCCATAAATTTGCTGAGAAGGCTGCTAAGTTGCTTCACTTGTGATAGTAGAAGAGGATATTGGACATTGAGGTTGTCTATTGATTTGGAGCATATGGGCTGTCCCAGTGAGAGTCTGTCGGTCGCTGAAGGTGGGTTACTGGATTCATGGGTACGTGCTGGTTCAAGAGTAGCACTACAAAGGAGGGTCCTTCGATTGGGGAAACCACCAAGGCGGTGGAAAATTCCTAGTTTTTCAGAATCCATTAAAAGAAAGATCACTGAGGTTATTGCTTAATTTAATTTTTTAAGATTTTGAGATTGAGATGCTTCATGAACTAAAAATCTAAAACGCTGTGAATCTGATTTTCTTGTAAATAAAACAGATTCATGTTCAAGGGAGACCTTTGAACTGTGAAACTGGTATGAAGAGCTGGTTCTATGGAGAAGATGGTGAACTATGTGGAGTTGAGCAGCTTGCTTTACAGTATTATTCTGGGGAAGGAGGTGGATGGCAAGGTGTTCATACAGAGAGTGGCATTTGGTTGACCTTTTTTGGGCTTCTCATGTGGGATATTTTGTTTTCTGATGTGCCTGATGTTTTCTGCACCAGATTTCAGGTATTGTTTTTTCTAAGTTCTTATTCTCTCTCCCTGAACTTTAACATACACATGTATCTTCATCTTCGTATGCACATGCATGCACTTACCACCACTTGGTTTCTAATGTTTGAGTACTTCAATTTGGGTTTATTTTTACAATTCTCTCCAAAATTGGAGAAATGGAAGTAATAAAACATAAGATATGAAATTGAATCAGCTCGGGGGTCCCAAACTCCGTTTTGTAGTCTCCACAACCTGCCAATTATTAAGAAAGATCCTCTTCGTTTTTTCCTATTTTTTTTCCCTGAAGGTACTAGAAACTTTATTAACAATAGAAGAAATTACAAAGAGGTGGACCCAGCAGTTTACAAAATGACTTATCCAAGAAGAAATCCAAAATTTCCAGGAAATTCATCTAACAGCAGCTTCCTGATATTCTTGAATACAAAGAAAAATGGAATATTCTTTTGAATTCGTTAATCATTACAAACAAATGCCTAGAAATGAGCTTCAAGCATTTAAAAGTATAACAGATAATAGAACTCTGATTTTTTCATTCTCTCCGACACTTGGCTCTTATAACCAAAATAGCCAAACATGTTATTGCTTCTAGGTATGCATTTACTGTCTATTCTTCACATTGATCACTTAATATTCTAACTTAGTTGAAGTTGTTATTTTGTTTTATTAAAATCAGGAAGTGTGTGCATTAACATACTCCTAAAAAAGGTCTAAGTTGTCCAGATGAAGAAAGGAAACAACCCTGGAAATGTAGAACAGAAGGCTATTTATGAAAATTAGTTATCCTTTATTTTTGTTTTGGGCAGAATGCTCCCTTGGATTTGGCAACTGATAGCTTTTATATAGTGAGGAAGAAACTTATAGAATCTCAGCTACAAAAAATTTATGATGGTATGGCCGAGGAGATTCTCATCACGTCTTGGGAATCACATGTGGGAACAGTTTGCAGAGGAGTTAACTGGGACCGGCATTCTCTCTCTGAGCTTCGAGCAGCTGTTACCTGCATCAGGGGCCCTTGTTTGGCTCATTTGTGCCGACATCTTGCCCAAGATTACAGAAGCTGGTCTAGTGGAATGCCGGATTTGTTGATATGGCGTTTCCATGATGAATACAGAGGTGAAGCCAAACTAGTCGAAGTCAAAGGTCCCAGGGATCGACTCTCTGAACAGCAGAGGGCATGGCTACTGCTGCTAATGGATTGTGGGTTCAAGGTAGAGGTTTGCAAAGTGAGTGCACAACCAGTATCTACATGAAATCTTATTGCGTTTTCTTTACAGGGAATGTGAACGTTTGAGAAGTTGGATTTTGATTCATTTATCACTTGCAGTCGCAGATATCTTCAAAAATTCGGTATGGCTGTTTTTTTCTTCTTTTTCTCAGTAACCGAAGGCTTTAGGAATTGGATGTTAGGAGGGTTTTAATTAATGTTTGATGGTGGTGTTTTAAAAATGTTTTGTGAAAATGACGTTTTCACCACCTGCTATTACAAAACTTATTTCTGCATCCTCACATGCCTCTATTCTTTCGAGGGAATTCTTGAATACTACGCCTTAAAGATAAGAAAAGAAAGTGTCGACCCAGTTAACTGGGAGTTATAAATCATTTTTTCTTTTAATTTAGAACATGAAAAAAAAGAGTAATTTTAATCTCAAAAAGACAAGTTGAAACTTTAATTCACTTTATACCGAACCCATATGGTGGACTTGTCCTTATTCTTCCAATTTATCGATATTTAATTAAAGAGTCATAATAATATATGTGCAAATTTTGTTCTTATAAATTGACAAGACAAAATAATATTAATGTAACTAATTTAAACTATGACAACTAAGTGCAACTGTTTGTCGATGACTTAATTGTTCGATGATTCTTTTGAGATGGGTCAGTCTTCAATTTCACTGAAAAACGTGGCCAATTTTATTTATATCATTAACTGTTTCAATATGTGATAATCGTATGCAATTTTTTAGTGTTGACTCCTCGTTGACTAGGTGGATGGAGGTTGGTGATTTTTCATATTGATTAGTCGGGTCATTCTATAATGCCGTGATTAAAGTTACGGCATCAATGTCGTAATTAAACATAAATTATGTAAATGAAACATAAAACTTATAAATTTAACATAAAAATTGTAAATCAACATTAACTGTAAAATAAAACATAAATTTTAGAAATTAAACATAAGATTTGTAAATGGAAGGTAAAACTAGTAAATTAATATAAAACTAGTAAATTGATGTATTATTAGTAAATAAAATAAAAACTTGCAAATTTAATATAAAAATTGTAAATCAACGTTAACTGTAAAATAAAACATAAATTTTAGAAATTAAACATAAGACTTGTAAATGGAAGGTAAAACTAGTAAATTAATATAAAACTAGTAAATTGATGTATTATTAGTAAATAAAATAAAAACTTGCAAATTTAATATAAAAATTGTAAATCAACGTTAACTGTAAAATAAAACATAAATTTTAGAAATTAAACATAAGACTTGTAAATGGAAGGTAAAACTAGTAAATTAATATAAAACTAGTAAATTGATATATTATTAGTAAATCAAATAAAAACTTGTAAATATAACATAAAACTCATAAATCAACATTAAGTGTAAAATAAAACATAAATTTTAGAAATTAAACATAAAATTTGTCAATGGAAAATAAAACAACTAAATTAATATAAGACTAGTAAATTGACGTATTATTAGTAAACAAAACAAAAACTTACAAATATAAGTTAAAACCAGTAAATTAACATTAATTGTAAAATAAAACATAAATTTTGAAAATAAAACAAAAGACTTGTAAATAGAAGGTAAAACGAGTAAATTAATATAAAACTAGTAAATTAATGTACTATTAGTAAATAAAATAAAAACTTACAAATATAACATAAAACTCGTAAATCAACATTAAGTGCAAAATAAAACATAAATTTTGGAAATAGAATATAATAATTGTAAATGGAAGGTAAAATAAGTAAATTAATATAAACTAGTAAATTAATGTATTATTGGTAAATAAAACAAAAACTTGCAAATGTAACATAAAACTAGTAAGTCAACACTAATTGTAAAATAGAACATAAATTTTGAAAATGAAACAAAAGACTTGTAAATAGAAGGTAAAACGAGTAAATTAATATAAAACTAGTAAATTAATGTACTATTAGTAAAAAAAATAAAAACTTGCAAATATAACATAAAACTCGTAAATTAACATTAAGTGCAAAATAAAATATAAAGTTTGTAGATTATGCCTAAAATTTAAGAATAAAAGGTAAAATAAGTAAATTGATATAAGAGTTACTGCTAAAAAAAAGTTCATAATTGTAAAATAAAAACTCATTATAATGTTTATTATCTTTTATATTTATTGGTTTTTTATTTAAATTGAATAATGTTAGTTTTATATTTATCTGATACATGTGATGCTTTATTAAAGATGAAATTTATGCTCAACATTAGATTTTGAAAAAAATATTATTTTAATATCTTTCATAGTTGTTATAAGATGAGGTTATTTTATATCTTTTTATACTTCCTCAACAACCCTAAATGGTTTTCAAATACAATTAAAAGTTTGAGACTACATAAAGTATGCATAAGAGTCAAAATTAGATCTAATTTTATTGATATATCATATATGTGTCTAGTAATATAAGAATATTTTTTTTATTTTAGTTTTACTTGATCCACACCAAGATAAATAATTGCGCTTAATTAACATGTGTAATAAATAGATGTCATTCTAGAAAATGAAAAAAAAAAGTATACAAATGCCCTAGAATAAATATAGAATTATGGTAACCAAATTAACAAAAACTTATTCCACTTTTTTTCAATATAATTTTTTTGTTTAATTAAAGAAAATAATTTTGTATAAATGAATAAAATACTTTTCACTAAAATTCTATAGAAACAATGGTAATTTTTTAAATAATTAATAATCTTATATGAATTTACTAGTTTTACTTTAAATTTACTAGTTTTATGTGTAATTTATAATATTTATGTCTATCACGGTATTGATGCCGTAATTTTCATTACGGCATTATAGAATTTTCCTTGATTAGTCTTCAAATTCGTTGAAAAATCTATAATTATTACTACACTTATTAAGTATTTTAATCATGTCCACTTAAAGTGAGGGATGACTTTCCTTCATTAAATAACACGTTGAACTAATAAATAATTTCATAAATTGACATTGATCATCAAAAAAATGAATTTGTATTAAGATTATAGGGATACGGTGGACTAGATGCACCATACCTTTTGTTTTTTCTTTTTTAATTGCACCTCCTAATCTCTTCTGCATTTACAATTTATTAATGTAATTTATTTTTCCTCCTTCAACCCCTCACCTCTACATTATTTTGGACTTTTTCCATATTCAATAAAAAACTGCAATTATCCAATTGCAATCAATAAGAGAAACTTGAAATTCTCCTTGAAGCTATTTTCTTGAAGCCTTAAGATTCATTTGCTTTATATTGCATAAGTAATAATGAATTAAACTTTTTATATAAAAGAAAATCACATAAATATATTTTTGTACCCACAATTTATTCATCATACAATGAAATTTAGGTGTAAGTAGATTAAAATTTTTTATGTTTTATTAGGTGTTTTCTTCACCTGTTCTCCTCTATGTGTCTCTTTATTTTTTCCTTAAATAATATAACTTTAAGACTTTCTAATAATTGGATAATGATTATTATTATTATTATTATTATATCAGTAAAACTCTTTTTATTATATCAATGACTTTACTTTCTTAGGTTAAAAGAATATTTTAACAACTGATCAAAAGTGAGAGCTTCAACAAAAATTCAAAATCCATCTTAGTTTCTATTGTCTTTCATGCATCTGGCATATTTGATTTCTTGATTATAATTTGCAAAAGTGAGCACTATAACACAACGATGATGATTAGTGATTTTTTCTAAGAAAATTTAGGAAAAAAAATTTTGGTACAAAATTTTGTAAACTTTAACTTCTATAAATTTTCAGCAAATTTCAAGGATTGTATTGTTAATAAACAAGCAAATACATCCCACTATTGAAAATTACTTTTGTGTCAAATCTAATGTGGCAGCACAAAAAGAAAAAAAGTGGGGTATGGTGTAACTGTTGGACCATAGCTAGACCCAGATTATAAATATAGAAATGTTTACAAAAAGTGAAATTTTTTTTTCTATTATTATTGTTATTTCTTTATGCATTCTTAAAAAATGCACAAGGAAGAATATTTTTTTTCTCTATTATTGTTATTATCATTCAAGTTTTAGGGTTGTTTGTTTTCAATGTTTTATTGAATTAATACGTTATTGGTATCAAATATTTAAGAGCAAATTTAATAGGGTCATTTATTAAGTAATGAATTACTATGTTTGAGAGTTTAATTTTATCACTGTATAATAATACATTTGGACAAATATAATATTTAACTATATTATTTGACTTTGTAATAAGATAAGTAATTTAGTATTAACAAACAAAGAGTCTTTGCATTTAACTACAGTATTTAAGTGAGTATAACCCGTTGAGAATTAACTGTTTACAAGACCTGTAATGAGACGAGAGTGTAGTGCACTAGTGCTCCTTTCTCCTCTCTCTCTCTCTCGATTGTGCGCGCGCAGTGAATATATTAAAGCTCAAATCTTCAGCTGAGGTGAAGGAAGCAAGTTCCTGTGGCTTGAGTCAAGTTAGAGACAGTCACTAGAAGCTCCACGATCAGTTTGAAAGGTTAGATTTATGGCTAATCAAGGTAAATCTCGAATTTCTATCATATGTATGTATTAAACGAAAATGCAAGATCATGGGCATCAAGCTCATATTTATTTCAGCAATTGGTATCAGAGTCACGGCTGTGCATTTTTGTTCAAACCACGAGTGAATCAAGCTTCAAAGCTTCCATACTCATAGTCCCATTTTCTGGTTTCATGATTTTGCCATATTTGAGCTAATATTTGTTAAATAATGCATGGGTGATGTTAGTGAAATAAAAGCCTGATTTTTTCATAATTTTTTGTTGGCCAAATCGGGTTGTAGGAGCAAAATATACTGTAGCGTTATTTTGCATCACTGTAGCTGTATCTCGAGGTTGAAGATGAAGTGGAGGGATAATATTGTTTTGGTCCCTAAACGTTACAAAATGTCATTATATCTTAAAATTAGAAAATATTTGCATATAAAAATTGTGTTATGACTCAAACTTTATGCAAACGTTTGCGCAAGGTACTTGACCAAAGTTAGCATGGTAAAATATCATCGTGATCCCTATAATTTTGCAATATTATAGCATGACTCAGAAACTAATTTTACTTTATTCACATTTTGACCCAAATATTTTGATTTTAAAAGTAATGACCATAATTCAAACAATTATTCATTTTAGTCTAAACTTTTTACAATTTTTGACAACTTTGAGAATTTTAAATATAAAATAATCCATCATTGTTGAACGTTGTAGACATGGTGTTCATACATTTTATTGAGGTATAAAGACATTTTATTTAATTTGATATCTTAGTTTAAAAAAAAACTTTAATTTTGTTGCATAAAGTTTATTATTCTCAATTTTTTTAATGCATGAAATTATAAGCATAGCAAAACTTTAATTTAGAGTGATTGTGTATCTGCTTGTAGTAGGACCAATCTTGATAAATCATTTGGTATTTGTAATTTAATTACCCATTTGTAATTGTTGCTTATGAATTATGTGATGGATTATTGTTGTTAAAACCAAGATCTATACAAGTGATGGTATTGTCCTATCAACAAATCACTACTTGGTAGGATACTTGGATAAGTAAAGAGATTTGTTGAATATTTTCTACTGAGAGGTTTAATTACCGTGTTGGTGATAAATCAATATTGGTATTATCATTAAATTGTTGTTTTCTCTTTGGATTAGAGCACTTCTATGTTGTTAAAGGATGTCTAACATATTACATTGTTATTGGAGAAACTTAGAACGAGGAATCATTGTCCGTAGCACAATTTTTTACATGCTTAATAAATTTTTTTATTGGTTCCTCAATTCTAAATATTCTTTCCTTTCTTTAAACAGTCTCCATCAAAACCTTGATTAAGACAAATTATGAGGATCGGCATGAGTTTGTAATGTTTTATCTATCTACATTGAATAGAGACTTTGCATTAAGAGTTAACAAACCATCCACACCCACAAATAAGAGTATTATTGCTGAAAAAGTAGAGTGGATGGCTTGGAATGAATGCAATAGACACTGTTTAGATACGATAAGATAAACCATTGATGGAATAATTAGAGATAGCATCCTCACATGTGAGAAGGCTAAAGATTACTTAGTAGTCATTGGAAGAATTTTCAAAAGGGCTAGCAAGGTTGAAAAGGGTAACTATTTAAGATTGCTTAATAATACTAAGCATGACGGTGTTTCTAGGGTGAGAGACCATATTTTTTAGATGACCATTTACTATAAAAGCTAAAAGATATGGAAGTCTATTTGCCTGGTGACTACTTAGTCTACCAAATCTTTGAATAACTTCCACCATAATTTAATAATCTAAGGAGTTAATATAGCACTCAGAAAGACACTTGAAATGTCAATGAATTAACTACTTATGTAGTTCAAGAAGAGGAATCATTGAATAAAGGTAAATCTGACTTTAACATGATGGTTACTACTTAAGAAAGAGGGAGTGTGAAGAAAAGTTTTTCAAAGAGCAATAACAAGCCTTATAAGAAGATAGAGTTTAGAAAAGAAGCTTTACCTTGGTGATTCTACCACCACTTTTGGTTTTTTTTTTGAGGACTTTAAGGGAAAATATAATTTTTATCAGAAACCTAGGCACAAGAAAACTGAATGTAAGGGATTCAACATGGCTAAAAAATAAAGGTATTTATGTAGTTATTATGAGCTTTGAATCCACCTTATTGATGCTTCTTTTAATAGTTGGTGGTTGGATATTGGTACGATCATTAATGTAATGAATTTCTTAAAGAAATTTAGAAGCAGAAGGCTGATCGTACAATGGGCAATAGAGTTAAGGCTAGAGTTGAAAGTATAAGGGTTGTTAAATTTAGAAGCAGACCACTTTTTGGATCTATTAAATGTAGCTTATATTCCTTATATTAGGAGAAACTTTATATCTATATCAATTTTGGATAAATGTGGCTAGTAGTTAAAAAAACACAATTATAGCATTTAATTGTATTATTTTAGCTTATAATGGATGGGCAATTATGTACAAACATATAAGGGGTCTCTATACGCAGTAATAATATTTAAGCAACTTCAGCTTATTAGGAGTTCACTGATCACAAAACCAATACTGAGACAAAAGTGTAGTGCATCTTTTTCTTCTTTCACGATTGTGAGTGTGTATGCAGTGAATGTGCAAAAGCTCAAATCTTGATTTGAGGAGAAAAGATTAAGTTGTAGTGGCTTGGATCAAATCAGAGGCAGAAGCTCCCCAATAAGTTTCAAAGCTTAAATTCATGGCTCAATTAAGGTAGATCTCAAATTTAAACCATATACATGTGTTGAATGGAAGTATAAGATCTGGGGTATAAAGCTCATATTTACTTCAGAACATCTTTTTCTCATCGTTGCAATAGCCATTGAGAGACATTAAATGAAGATGTCGGAGCTGCGAGAGCATTTCTATTGTTGATTGGGTTCAATCTTTTAAAATATAAGTGTCAGTACGCAGGTGTACACAACAAGTAATATAATGATGAGTATTCGAGTATCGTTTCCATAGGAATTGATGATATCAGAGTTGCTACAACAATTAATATGGTGCAAATTCAATAAGTAAACTAAACTCTTTTATACACTAATTAAACTAATTAATCTAAAAGACAAAATAAAATACAATAAAATAAATTAATATATCTCACGCAAGAATGTAATCACTAAGAATAATGTAGTTGAGTGAGTCAAGTCACTTAATGGCATTAAATGTTTTTCTGTTACAGAACCATTGCTACAATAATTACTACAGCATTAGGTAGATTTCTAATGCATTTTCAGTTGTTGACTGTTAGACATCTTATATCTATATGTAACCTAGCAATGATCAATTGTTATGCAAACACAATATATAGCATGATATGATCAATGTTTCTAATACCCTACAAGATGAATTCCTATGCCTAGTTTTTCACTAGTTTTAGATTAAGCATAACCCTACTCAAATTGAGTTAACCCAACTGAAGAAACCTAATCTAAAACTAAGTATTGTTCTGATATGTTCTACTAAAACATGTCTTTTTTAGGCTCTCTCTTAGCTAGTATTACTAAATGAGTGGTCAATTAAAATAGTGAATTGAAATAAGAATTATCAAAATAAAATGTTATAGCAATCATGCAGTAACACATAAAATGCAGTAAATTAACCATCAAACTTGTTTGTCACTCAACTACTAATAAATTTAGTTTATGATTTATGATAAAATAGAAACAAAAATAGTTTTAGTCATCATAAACATCATTACACATCAAAGAAAACAAGTTGAATAGAGATAGGAGTGACCCTTCTAGATTCTTGATTTATTTTTCTTTACGCCTGCAATCTCTCTTATTCAGCCCTGAAATTTCTCTGTTCTTTATTTTTTTTTCTCTTGGTTATTTCTGGCAATTGACAGCTATCTCTCTCTTCTTTGTGTGCATGCTTCTTATATAGTTGAAAACTATGACAAATGGAAGTCTAGGGTGTGTATTTTTCAAATTTAGAAACTACAGATCACGTTTGTTTTTCTGAAATTCGCGTGAAATTTTCTCTTTTAATACTCCAGGATTGCTACAGCAATTGCTGCTATAGCATTGTCTATAACATCTGCACTGTTTCAGACTAGTTTTCATTTTTCTTTAGCCAAGTTTTTCTTCATTTTTGTTAACCAATTGCACAACATTCCTTCTTTGAAAATTGTATTTCTAGTTACTTATAATTAAACGCATGATTTAAGCACAAGATTTATTTTAAAACACTTAATTTATTGAAAATGAACTAAAATAGATGATGATGCAAAGTTTAATTAAAATGTAATAAAAACACGTCATTTATCTTGAAGTAATTTTGATTTAAGTCTAAAAAGTGCTATTTATAATTTTTATTTCAAAGAGTTATCACACTCTCAAACTTAAACCATTACTTATCTTGAAGTAATGACAACAACATTAACATTTAAATCATATAATCATGTAACATATAACTTAGCTCTGTCGTCTAATTTGTAAGGATTCTCCAACCCTCAGATCACACTCTTAATCATGCAAGATTGCCACAACAGTTCAATTTTAGACTTGGGTCTTATTCTATCCAAAGTGTATGTGTGCTACTTTGACCAAGTCTAAAAGTATTGAAGCATTGCACAGATATTACACTATACTCAAGGTTAGCACATAATACATTAATGAACAAGGACAGAAATCACAACAAATTCCAACTATTTACAGCAACATTTTTTTTTTCAATATTCTTTTTAATGCATCACTGATTTTTCATATGAATGTCTATCACTTGTGGTGATGACACCTAATTATTCAACTAATATACAAATCATATTTGTTGTAATAATAATCACAACATAGTCTTATCTATAGACAGCGTTGACTAAAGGCTAAACATGAGGCTCATGAATAGACATGATTACTTAATATCCTAGACAGAGAATTTTCTCTCTCTTTATTCTCTTTTTTAATTTTTTTTATTTTTTCTAAATTAACTAATGCTACAACAATGATCATAGCTCTTGTTGCTTTTGGACTCAAGTCTACATATGGAGTGCAAACATAATATTTGCTACAACATTCACATAAAACTTAATCAAAGCTTAAGTGTTGAGACAAAAAGTCAGCTTTCATTTCTAAACTATCCCTATTTGGCAATTACAAAACTTAACACTCAATACTCAATTTATCTTTATTATGTTTTTCAATCCATACATAAATTTAGATAACAGAGCTTCACTTATATTCATATACGTGTTTTACATGAACAAAACACATCAAAATATAAACACATCATACTCTAACATAACCCCTCCAAACTTGAGAGGTGTTGTGTTCTCACATGCATAAAAACAATTAAATGCAAATGAAACAGATATGCAACTAGAAAAAATAAAAAGGCATAAACACAAAAAGAAACAAAATAAAGTCTGAAAAACTTAAAAAGTTTGAAAATTAAAGTTTGACACAAGAACTCCCCTATTGTTGCTACAATATGTGCTGGAAGTGATCACTTTTTTTTGGAAATGCTCCTCAAGCGTTCCTTAGGTGACCCTTAAGAAATGGCAACTGCTGTGGCTGATGATTTTTTCTTGCTGGTTGTGAGGGAATTAACTAGAGGGGTTCTAGTAGCTTTGGACATCTTGGGCTGATGGAATCTTGTACACTTTGAGTCTGTCTCTTCTAGTGTTATAGCACATCTAGACTACTGTGCCTCTTTACGCTTATTGAATCATTTTTTAACTGGTGTTGAAGCTGAAGATTTTGGTTGAGTTCGTTGTGAAGCGGTTGGAGCAGTGTCCTTAGCAGTGATTTCAGCAATTATGTCCAGCAGATTCTGTTTTTCTGCAGTTGTTCTTGTAGCCCTGTTAACCGTTGCTTCAATTTAGTATCAATCTTATCATGGTCATCTTCAAAGTTTGCTTTACTTAAAACTTTTTCCTTGCCTTTATTGGAGATGGCTGGTGGCTCATCATCTTACTTATCCTATGTTTCCTCCTTATCTTCTTGGATGATGTGTTTTCTTTTTTGCTTAAGGGGCAGCATTGGAGGTGCCTCCTCCTGCTCCTCTGCTGATTCATCATCTGCACTTTGTTCTTCTTTCTTTTGCTCTTCTGTTTCCTTCTCTTTCTGCTCTTTTACTGGTGGTGGTGTTTCCTCAGAGCCAGATTCTTCTTCATTGGCTGTTTCTTCAGCTGTTGGAGCTTCTTTTGCTGCTGCTTCAAAATTAAACTACTGTAATAAGTCATTAGGAAAATCTTGGTTCTTGCCTTTCATGTAGCCAGCAAATTTATGCAGATGGTCTTTGAGGTGAATCAGGTAATTTCAGAACTAAGTATTCTTCTTTCTTTGTGCTTCAACATATTTAGTGATGCTATTACTCAACTCTTGCAGCCTCTTTTCAAGCCTAATAACTTTTCTTGCTCTTGTTACAGCAACAGGTTCTGGTGTGGATACAGCAGTAGGTTTACTAGCAATTCTTTCTATGGTTCGAGTAGTAAAAGCTCCTTTATTCTTAATTCTTTAATTCTTATCAGAGATATGCACTCCAAACACAATGCAAATACTTGTGATGAGTGAAGGAAACAACAAAGCAGCAGTTTGGAGATTTTTCTTGCACATTCCTTAATTTCCCTCTTAATAATTGTTTCAACATCAAGTGGCAGACCCTTAAAAGGAACATATAATAGAATCAATTTTTCTTGAGACACTGTGGTGGTGTGTGTAGTGGGTATGTATATTGATTTCAAAAACTTCATCCACACTTTGGCCATCGGTTTCAAATCTATCATATTGATTTCTCTTGCTTTCTCATTTGCCATGTACTGCCTTCCACTGTAAGGGTCATACACACATCATTCCATTTTTTATTGGTTATACTTCCAGTTATTTTGGAATATTCACAGTCAACATCAGATGACAAATTATAAAAGGGCATTAATTACCCTTGGTTCGAGAGAGACTTGAGTGTTTCTTACCCATATTGTGGATTGGTCCTGCCGCATCATGTTGGCATAAAATTCTTTAACTAGTGACAGCACAGGGTCCTTGGGTGGGCACAAAAGTCTAACCAACCCCTCATTTCTGCAACAATATAAACAGTATAAACAATATTGCATGTTCTAAAAGGCTGTGGTGGGAACTGAAAACTCGTTTCCTCCAAAATCTTTCTTAGCTTGATAAATTCTTCAAATTTATCCTCGACTTGGTAACTATGAAAACGAGAGGGGTCTTTTAGTCTAGATGCGGTTGTCTTGTATTTTTTCATGATGAAAACACTAAAGGTTGTGTGCTGTAGGGTGTCAAGGGGATAGGTTGGCCACATGAGTAGTAGTCCTTCGAGCCATTGATGAGGGGAGCAAAGGTTGAAAGTGAGAAGGCAAGGGGCACAGTAAAAGCCTAATGTGTATAGTGACGGTAAAGAAAATAAAATAAATAAATAGGAAATCAGAAAAAAGGAATTAATTAAATAATTAATGAGATAAATTGGAAATAGAGATATTTTGAATTTAAAACCATATCAATTTAAAAAAGAAAGAGGATCAAATTTGAAAATTTAATGATTATGTAATCCCTTGTTATCTTCATTTTGAATTGCTATGCTAGCTGTCATATTTACTCCCAACTGTATAAATCCTCTGTTTTAAGTTCCCTTTAATTACATAAACTCCTACTGTAGCAAGTAATCTGATGTTGTAGCAATCTACAATAAAGTCCCTTTTTTATGTTAGTGTGAAGACAACAATCAAAGGAATGATATACATCAAAATGACGTTGATGAAAATAAAACAAAGAAATAAAACAACCAAATAATGAAAATAAAATAACAAAAGTGATAATAAAAATTCACAACACTTTCCTCATTGGGTTGCCTCCCAATTAGTGCTTGATTTTAGGTTTTTCAGCTTGACCTTTCCTTACTTGTTGAAACTCGATCCTTGAGGAATAAATCCTTTCTTGAGTCCTGTATGATATTATCAATATAATGTTTAATTCGTTGCCCATTTACCATAAACTCTTTACTAGTTTTCTCATTATTAAGATCCACGACAACATAAGGATAAACTTTGATAAGTCTAAAAGGACCTAACTATCTTGATTTTAACTTTTCTGGAAAAAAACTTCAATATCGAATTGTAATGCAAAACTTGTTGGTCTGGAACTAAACTCCTTGGCTGAATGCGTTTTGTCATGCTATTGTTTTCTTTTCTCCTTATAAATCCTTGCATTTTCATAGAAAAACAACTGTAACTCTTCTAGTTCACATAGTTGAAGTTTCCGGTGTTCTATTGCAGCATACATGTTAATGTTAAGTTGTTTTAGTGCTCAATATGCTTTATGTTCCACCTCAATGGTAAATGACAAACTTTGTCATAGACAATTTCGTATGGAGACATGTCAATTGATGTCTTGTAAGTTGTACGGTAGGTTTATAAAGCATCATGTAGTCTTAGAGACTAATTCTTTCTAGTAGGGTTCACTACCTTTTCCAAGATCTTTTTGATTTCTCTGTTGGATACTTCTACCTGATCATTTGACTGAGGACGGTATGTTGTAATAATCTTGTGCTTAATTCTATATTTAGTCAATGCTGCAGCAAATATCCTAGTGCAAAAATAAGTTCCTTCATCACTAATGATAGCCTTAGGAGTTCCAAACCTTAAGAAAATATTCCTTTGAAGAAATTTCACTACAGCTTTGGCATCGTTTGTTGGTAGGGCTACAACCTCTATCCATTTGTACATATAATCCACAGCCATCAAAATGTATAGGTTGCAAAAAGAAGGTGGGAATGGTCACATGAAGTCTATCCCTTATACATCAAAGAGCTCTACTTCTGGAATGTTGGTGAGTGGCATCTCATGTTTCTGAGAGATGTTTCTTGTTCTTTGACACGTTATAATATTTAACAAACTCATAAGCATCTTTAAAAATTGAAGGCCAGTAATAACCTGCTTGTAACACTTTGGTTACTATTCTATGGTCTTCAAAATGTCCTTCGTATGCTACAACATGACATGCCTGTAATATGTTTGGAATTTCTTTATCAGTTATAAATATTTGAATGATTTGATCTAAGCACACCACGTATAAATAAGAGAGTCATCCCATCGATAATTTTTGACGTCATGGAGAAATTACTTCTTCTGCCGGTAGGTTAAGTTAGGTAGTAGTAGTTCTGTTACTAAGTAGTTAGCAAAGTTTACATACTTAGGAGCTCTAACTGTTGCAGCATTTGTGCATACTGAAGCATCAACAGTTGCTCATCAGGAAAGGATTCTATGATGGCTTTCTTAGTCTGAGTGGTTGCATCTACCTCCAATCTTGATAGATAGTCTGCTACCTAATTTTCAGTCTTTTTTTTATTCTTAATCTGCAAGTCAAACTCTTGTAGTAGAAGAATTCATTTAATTAATTTCGGTTTGGCATCTTTCTTAGAGATCAAATGTTTTATTACTGAATGGTTTGTATAAACAGTCACCTTGGTGCCAACTAAATATACCCTGAATTTATCGAATGCAAATAATACAACCATCAACTCTTTTTCTGTGGTTGTGTAGTTAAGCTGAGCATCAGTTAGTGTCTTGTTGGCATAATAGATTGAGTGAAAGATCTTGTTCTCCTTTGCCCTAGTACTACTCAAACAGAGTAGTCACTGGCATCACACATTAACTTAAAAGGGATGCTTCAATCTGGTGCTACAATGATAGGTGCTATAACAAGGGCTCTTTTTAATTCTTCAAAGGCCTTTAGACAGTTGTCATTAAATTTGAAGGGTCTATCATGCTTAAGTAACGTGTATAATGGTTTGGCTATCTTTGAGAAATCTTTAACGAATCTCCTATAGAATACAACATGATCTAAAAAACTTTTTATGCTCTTAACCAAGGTTGGTGGTGGAAGTTTGTCAATGACCTCTATTTTGGCTTTATCCACCTCAATACCTTTTCTCGAGACTTTATGGCCTAACATTATCCATTCTTGGATCATAAAGTAACACTTTTTCCAATTGAGAACAAGATTTGTTTCTTTACATCTTTTAAGCACATTTTTCAAATTGTGCAAGTAGTCCTCATATGATTCTCCAAAAACTGAAAAGTCATCTATGAATATTTCAAGTGTTTGTTCTACCATGTTTGAAAAAATTGCCATCATGCACCTTTGGAATGTTGGTGGAACATTACACAAGCAAAATGACATATTTCTAAATGCAAATGTGCTATAAAGACAAGTGAATGTTGTCTTTTCCCAGTCCTCTAGTGCTATAGCAATCTGGTTGTACCCTAATTACCCATCCAAGAAACAATAATACTTCCTTCCAGCAAGTCTGTTTGGCATCTGGTCTATGAAGGGTAGAGGGAAGTGATCCTTTCTTGTAGCCTTATTTAGCTTCCTATAATCCATGCAAACTCTCCAACCCATGACTATTCTTGTGGGTATAAGTTCGTTCTTTTCATTTGCTACCACAATCATTCCTCCTTTCTTTGGTACACATTGTACTAGGCTTACCCATGAGCTATCTAATATGGGATATATGATTCCCACATCTAGCCATTTAATAATCTCCTTCTTCATAACCTTCTTCATGATTGGATTTAACCTTCTTTATTGCTCTATTGAATTGCTGTAACTTTCTTCTAGCAAAATTGTGCTTGCAAATAGATAAGTTGATCTCTTTAATGTTTGCCATAGTTCAGCTAATCGCATTCTTATGTTTTCCTAGCACATTTACTAAATTTTTCTTTTAACCTGCATCTAATGAGGATGAAATAGTTACTGACTTGTCATTGTCACCAAGATATGCATATTTTAAATGTGAAATAGTTACTGACTTGTCATTGTCACCAAGATATGCATATTTTAAATGTGAAGGCAAAATCTTTAATTCTAAAACTAGTAAGGACTCCACAGAAGGTACAGATGGTTTTACGTCTCTGTTTAATAGATCTAGAGATTCAAAACTGTCTATTCGTTCTGAATGGTTACTTTTCTCTTAGCCATGCTATGTCAATTGTGTCAGCATCTTTATCATCAAACGCCATCACATCTAATTGTATGTTATGGCAGTAATTGTCTATCTGTTCAGCTATAGCAAGATTTACAACACTAATAAAATTGTAATCCTCAATCTCATCGGGACTCTTCATTGCATCTAACAAATTGAATGTAACTTGCTGGTTATTAATCTTCATTGTCAATTCTCATTTTTGGACATCAATGAGAGTCTTTCTCATGACAAAGAAAGGTCTTCCTAAAATGATTGGTACCTTTTTATCTATTTCAAAGTCCAGCACAATAAAATCTACTAAAAAAATAAATTTATCCACCTTCACCAAAACATCTTCAATCTTCCATTTTGAATAAATATGAGATTTGTCTGTAAGTTGTAGAGTCACTATTGTTGGTCTACATTCACTAACTCCTAGTTGCTTGAACATTGATAATGACATAAAATTAATGTTAGCCCCTAGGTTATAAAGTATCTTTCCACTATATTTAGTTTTTATGGAACAAAGAATTGTGAAGCTTCTTAGATCTTTTAGTTTTTGAGGTATTTTGCTCTAAAGCATGTGATTGCATTCTTGTGTTAGAATAACAGTTTTGAACTCTCATAATCTCCTTTTTCTTGTCAAAATATCTTTAAAAAACTTCACATAATTAATCATTTGTTCAAGATCTTCTACAAATGGAATATTGATATAAAGTTGCTTCAACACTTTTAAAAATTTGTTGAATTGTTTATCTTGCTTTTGCTTTTGAAATCTCTATGGGAATGGTAGTGGGTGTCTTAACTGCTGTGCTGTAGTTGGCTATACATATTGTTTTTTACTTGCTTTACCTTGTTCTGCTGTAATTGATTCTGCAACATCCCTTATAATAGGTGGTGCATCATTTGTTTTTGCAGGTGCTAGAACTCTACTACTATCACCAGTATGTTGATTAGTAGAAAAAATAAGCTCTTCTTCACTTTGGACTTCTTCTTAAGTTTCGAGAGACTCACTTATCTTCTTTGGCATACTTATTGTGTTGACATAAATAATATTATAATATTGATTTTGATGATAGTAAAACTTATATGTTCTTTATTAAAATGTTGAGGCTATTAAAATCAAATTCTTAAAGCCATACACACGTTTAAAGAAACTTAGTGACTAGTAACATGAGTTAGAAAATCTTTCTCTAAACAAAAGCTACCAAATTTATAGATTTTGAAAATTAACGATAGACTGTTTATTATGTAAATGGTGAACCGATAATTTACAGAAAGGAAATGATCTTCTTAATCGTGAATTATTTATAAAAAATGGTTAGCTAGACTCGTTTTTAATGAGATTCTGGAAATTAATGGTGAACCATTTATTACAAAATTGAGAACCGATAATTTACAGAAAAGAAAAAGTTTTATAATCCTGAACCGTTTAAAAAAAACGGCTAGACTTGTTTTAATAAGATTCTAGAAATTAACAGTGAACCGTTTATTACAAAACGGAGAATCAAGAATTTACAGAAAAGAGAGTTTTTCTAATGTTGAACCGTTTAGCAAAAATGAAAACTTAATTCTATTTTGCAGGATTTTGAAAATAAACGGAGATCCGATAATTTCAAATAGTAAATCGTTTATTTAAAATCTAAGCACAACGGCTATTTGAACAAGTTAAAACCTTCAAACGACAGCAACAAATGACAATTCAATTTTTCATAGAAAGTCAACAACGGCTAGCTTTCAGCTCAAACTATAAAATGGCTCAATCATATTCAAATCAATTGAGATCCAACAGTTACCATTAAGCTTACTTCTTAGCATACAATTATTCTTTGAGCTTTAAACTTGTTTTATTTTATTGATTCACACTTTGAGATTTCATTAGAAATCATATACATTGTGTGAGGGATTGTTTGTTTGTAATTTTTATTCTTGAGTGATTGTAAGTGTTGGGATGCACTTGAATTCAGAGATTGAGAATAATTTTTTATTGTAAAGGTTTGTTGACATCTTTGAAGTCAATTGTAAATGTTGGGATACACTTAGAGACTCACTTAGTGGAATTCTCAAGCTCGGTCAGCTTGAAGACGTGGACGTAGGCACAATTCGCCGAACCACATAAAAATCACATGTTTGCTCTCTCTTACCTTATCTCTTTATTATTCATTGCTCATTAATTATTTTTTTTAATTTAATTGGTTTATTATTTTCTTCAAGTTTTTAGTTTTTAATTTTTGATTAAGAACTCGATTCACCCTCTCTTGGGTAGTCCAATTAGCATTTCATTTGGTATCAGAGTAAGGTTCTCTTATTAAGACTTAATCGTCTAAGAGTAAAAGATCTATGGCAATCTAAAATTATTCTAGTTTTTGAGAAGAACAATCCACTACTAGACTACCATTCTTTGATGGCAATGACTATCTATATTGGAAAACTAAGATGAGAATTTACTTACAAGCTTTAGATTATGAAATATGAAAAATTGTTTATGATAGTCCATTCATACCTATTTCCAAAGATAAAGAAGGGGAAGATATTTCGAAACCTTCACGTGAATGGAATAAGGTGGAAAAGAGAAAAGCTTCTCTAAACTTTACAACTATGTATGTTCTGTTTTGTGCCTTAGATAAGAAAGAATTTCATAGAGTTTTAGGGTGCTCTAATGCTTATGAAATTTGAAAGAAACTTAAAGTAATTTATGAAGGAACAAACCAAGTTAAAGAATCCAAAATTAGTAGATACACTAAGCAATACGAATTATTCCAAATGTAACAAAATGAAATTTTTTTTCCATGTACACTAGATTTACAGATATTGTAAACACTTTAGAAGCGATTGGTAAAACCTTTTCAAATAGCGAGACGGTAAAGAAAATCATTAGGTCATTACTAAAGGAATGGAGACCTAAAAGAACTGTTATAGAGGAAACTAAATATTTAAATACTTTGTCTATTGATGATTTAATTGACTCACTTGTTTCTTATGAAGAGGATTTGGTAGTTGAAAGAGTAGACGGAAATAAGAAGAAAAAAAAGCATTGCTTTGAAAGCATCAAAAACTAAAAGTGATGAGGAAAACGATTTTGAAGATGAAGAGATGGCTAGGATAGCAAAATTCAAGAAATTTTTCAAAAAATCTAGTGAGCGAAGAAAGTTCAAAAACTTCAAAAACCAAAAGGAGAAGAAGGAAGTGATCATATGTTATGAATGCAAGAAGCCTGGCCATATAAAATCAGAGTGCTCTCTTCTCAACAAACTCAAGAAAAAGGCCATGGTGGCAACATGGGATGATAGTGATGAAGAATAATCACAAGAAGTGTCAAACTTGACACTCATGGTGATATGAGAAGATGAACTTGATGAGGTAAATGATCTTCGAACTTATAATGAATTGTATGATACTTTTAAAGAGTTGTATAGTGATATGATAAAAATTGGTAAGAAAAATACATGTTTTAAGAAGAAAGTGATAGATCTTTCAAATGAAAAGGATGTCTTGTAAAAATGCAATGATTTACTAAATGAAAAGATTAAAGAATTAGAATTAGATAATGAAATATTGCATGGTAGAATTCCATTTTTAAAAGGTAAACAAAGTTTTTTAAATGAGCATGGTAATTTATATGTTGATAACTTGATCAAATAAAATAAAGAGCTTAAAAAGAAGAGTAATGAACTCAATGAGATTGTGTTAAAATTCACATGTGTTAAAAAAAAACTTATAAAAATTGCTCAGCTTACAAAAATGTATGTTTGACAAAAGAGGCATTGGCTATAAGTCAAATTTGAAACAAAAATATTATAATAACTATTTTGTGAAAAGCACCTCCGTTGACAATCATGTTGTATGTTATTATTGCAATCAAAATGGTTATCTGAAGTTTGGATGTCCTATTAAAAGAAATGCATACTATGGAGTAAAATATGTTTGGGTTTCAAAAAGAACTATTACTAACACTCAAGGACCCATTTTGGGTACCTAAAACTTGAGATTTTTTCTATAGGGCTCGAGGAAAAAGAAAAATAAATGGTATCTTTTAGATAGTGGTTGTTCAAGGCATATGATTGGAAACTATACATGGTTCTTAAGTTTTCCCAAAATCGAAAATGGTGGAGATGTTTCTTTTGATGACAACTTAAAAGGAAAAATTCTCGGAATCAGTAATTTCAGTAAAGTTTCCTTAAGTCTTATTGAAAATGTATGTTTGGTTGAAAATTTGAAACACAACTTAATTATTATTAGTCAATTATGTGATAAGGGCTATAAAATTGTTTTTGATAAAACTAGATGTGTTGTTGAGAGTACATGTGATAGCAAAATCTTGTTTGTTGGAAATAGATGTGGAAATGTTTATACCATAGAAATAGAATGTGCATCTACTCATGATAAATATTTTTCCGCATTATATAATGATAGTTGGTTATGGCATAGGAGACTAAGACATGCAAGAATGGATTTAATTTCAAAGATTTCCATAAACAATTTAGTTAAAGGTTTTTCAAAAATTGGTTTTGAAAAAGATAAAATTTGTGAAGTATGTCAATTTGGAAAACAAATCAAAACTTCTTTAAAAAATAAAAATCATATTTCTACTTCAAAACTGCTTCAACTTCTTCATTTGAATTTGTTTGGACCTTCTAGATATGCTAGTCTAAGTGGTAAATATTATGCATTTGTAATTATGGATGATTATTCTAGATATACATGGGTATTATTCTTAGCTAATAAGGATGATGCCTTTGATGCATTTAAAGTTTTCTATAAAAAGGTTCAAAATGAAAAGATTTTTCTATTATATGCATTAGAAGTGATCATGGTGGAGAATTTGAAAATCATGCATTTGAGAATTTTTGTAATAATTTAGGTATTAAACATCAATTTTCATCACCTAGAACTCTACAACAAAATGGTGTTGTTGAAGGAAAGAATAGATCTATTTAAGAGATGGCTAGGATCATGTTAAATAAGAATATATTACCAAAATGCTATTGGGTTGAAGCCGTTAATAGCGCATGCTATGTCTTGAATCGTGTTTTGATTAGACTATTTCTTAATAAAACTCCCTATGGGCTTTGGAAAGATAGAAAACCCAACATTGGTTATTTCAAAATTTTTGAATATAAATGTTTTATATTGAATACTAAAGATAATCTTGATAAATTTGATCCAAAATCTGATGTTGATATATTTTTTGGATATTTGAATACTAGCAAGGCTTATAGAGTATATAATAAAACAACTTTAGTTGTTGAAGAATCCATGCATATTACGTTTGATGAATTTAACCTCTCCTCTTACCCGAGATAACCTCATCACCAATTTTCTTAGTCTCTACATATATGGAGTTGTGAAGGGATACTAAAAAATGTCGCAGATGTTTAGAAATAATACTGTCGTAAGGAATAAACCTATTGTTAACCCAAGTGTACTTAGTAAATGTCGCAAAAATAATATATCCTAGGTTAATAAGACGCTCCCTAAGAAGATTATCGAGTATTCCGACATCCATTTGAGTCACCTTGTCTGAATGCCCTTTCTTAGGGGTGACAATATACTGTAAGATGGTATGGAGAATAATAACCTGTAACGGTAACAACTATGACCTAAAAAGTAAGGAACGAATCTCGTTTGAGATCCCGATGCCTACATATGTTTCGAACCCCATGGTGATAGACAAAATTGGCAAAAGATAATTCCTTCCTAGAAGTGTAAATCAAATGGCCAGAATGCGGGATTCCTAAAATGTTGTTTAGATCCTCAACATCAAAATCTATAGGAACACCCCATACATGGGTAACTATCCTATCTAGCCTATTTGTGGACAGTTCCATGTGTAAGTAAAAAACACAAACTAAATTGGGATAAATCCTCTCATTTATGTCCAATGCAGACTCCCAAGGTAACAATATCTCCCTCACACTCCTACCACAAACAACCAACTCCGCAAAATCATCCAAATCCACAAAGTAGAAATATATTACCTTTTAACCCATGAAATGGGTTTTAAATCATTTGGCAAGTGGAGCTGTTGGAAAATGCATCCTTTCAAGCTCGGAAGTCTCTCTAGGTGGTATTGGGTTCTTATTGGGGATGAATTTTCTCTTGCGTCCAGCCCGTGAGGATTCAGCCATTGTTCAAGCTTGAAAAAAATTAGAGGTTAAAGAAATAATGAAATTGGAACAAATAGAACTGATTAGAAAGTTAATTGAGGGTATAAGAAGTGATTAAGAGGCTTAATTTGATCAGAAAATGAAAAAAAATTGTTCAAAAATGAGAAAGACGGTTCGGCTGTTTTTAGGATTTTCAATTGGGATTTCGTGATTTGGAGCTTAATTTGATGTTTTGCCTTGATAAAATAGTTCTAAGGATGACTAGAAAGGTTTTTATAAGCTCAATTTGGCAAGAAATGGCAAGAAAATTGAAAGCTTTTAGAGAGAGAAAGCTCAGGTATCATGGTGTGAAGAGATAATGGTGAAAGGGTAAGGGAAAATGGGAAAGAAGAACTGGAACAGTTTATATTGTACGAAAATAGTGAGCTGTTTTATTCAATCGGTTCATTGATAATTTGCAGAGAGCTATCAGAGTCTGTCACTGCTGAACAAAGCAACCAATCTGTTTTTAATTGGTTAACCGTTAGGCACAAACGGTGAGCCACTGATTTCCAACACTTATTCTTATGTTTTTGTAACTAAACAATACACTGTTTATTTTCAAACGGTAATCCGTTTATTTAGATTATGATTTCGTACATTTGTTTTAATCTTTGGCCAATACTCAATTCATTTCTAAACCATTTTATTGATAAGAAAATGTCTTTAATAGCAAATATTATGCATGATTCTTACATTTATACAATGTAAAACATCCAATTCAAACAAATAATGATAATGAAGAAGATATTGTATAAAGTAATACTATTGTGCAACATTTATCATTCCAAACTCATGTCTAATTTCAGTGAATTGCTCTTAGCCAAGAGGTTTAGTAAAAATATCAGCAAGTTGTTTTTCAGTTGAAATAAAATTGAATGAAATATCTCCTTTTTGAACATGATCACTCAAGAAATAATGTCTTATCTCAATATATTTTGTTCTAGAATGTTGAATAAGATTTTTGGATAGATTTATAGCACTGGTATTGTCACACATAATAAGTATATGATCAAGATTGACACCATAGTCTTTAAGGGTTTGTTTCATCCAAAGTGCTTGTGCACAACAATTATCAGCTACAATATATTCAGCCTCGGTGGTTGAAAGTGCAATCGAGTTTTGCTTCTTAATGAACCAAGAGACAAGTGAGTAACGTAGATAGTGACAAGTTCCAGTAGTACTTTTCATGTCAACCTTATAACCAGCAAAGTCGGCCTCTGAATAACAAGTTAAATCTATATGAGTTCCTCTAAGATGCCAAAGGCAAAGATTTCTGGTTCCTTTCAAATAACAGAAAATTCTCTTAACAGTAAGTAAATGAGATTCCTTAAGAAATGATTGAAATCTTGCAAACAAACATATACTAAACATAATATCGTGTCTACTAGTAGTTAAGTAAAGTAAAGATCCAATCATACTTCGATATGTTTTGACATCAACTTCTTTACTTTTTTCATCTTTGTCAAGCTTGATTGTTGATCTCATTTGAGTACTTTTATTCTTTCCATCTTCAAGTCCGAATCTTTTGAGTAAATCTCTCAAATATTTAGCTTGATTGATGAAGATTCCTTATTCATTTTGTTTTATTTGTAATCCAAGAAAGTACTTCAATTCTCCCATCATGCTCATCTCAAATTCTTTGCTCATGCAAGATGAAAATTCCTCACACATAAGCTCATTAGTATAACAAAAAATAATATCATCAACATAGATTTGAACAATAATTATATCTTGATTCTTATGTTTAATAAAAAGTGTAGTATCAACTTTTCCCATTGAAAAACCATTTTCCAAAATAAATTTACCAAGCTCTAGGTACTTGTTTTAACCCATACAATGCTTTTGATAGCTTTATAAACATGATTTGGAAATTTTTCATTTTTAAAACCAGGGGGTTGTTTCACATAAACTTCTTCCATGATATAGTCATTTAGAAATGCACTTTTGACATCCATTTGATATAAAATAAAATTCTTATGACATGCAAATTCTAAGAGCATCCTAATAGATTCTAATCTAGCTACAGGTGCGAAAGTTTCATAAAAATCAATTTCTTCTTCTTGGTTGTAACCTTGAGCTACTAATCTAGCTTTTTTTCTTACAACCACGCCAAATTCATCCATCTTATTCCGAGATACCCATTTAGTACCTATGACGGATTAAAGTTCTGGTCTAGGAATTAATTTCCATACATTGTTTCTCTCAAATTGATTTAGCTCTTCTTGTATTACTATAATCCAAGATTCATCATTTTCCTCATCTGCAAAGGATTTTGGTTTAATTTGAGATATGAATGCAGTATGTGCACGTGTGTTTTTAAGTGATGATCTAGTGGTTATACTTAGTGAGGGGTCATCTAAAATAAAATCTTTTGGGTGAAAAAAAACATACCTCCACAACTTAGGGAGTGTTTGAGAATTACATTCATTTTGCTCCATATTAGTTTGTTCTTTTTGTTGCTTTTCTTGATTCTCATAAAGTAAAGCATTTTGTTTGATATTCAAAGGTTTTTTTTGTTGTATTTCTTCATCTGCATCATTATCAAGAACTTTCTCTATAGAGGAGGGGTTAAATTAATCAAACGTAACATGCATGGATTCTTAAACAAGCAAAGTTCTTTTATTGTATGCTCTATAAGCCTTGCCAGTGTTCGAATATCTAAGAAATATACTAACATCAGATTTTGAATCAAATTTACCAAAATTATCTTTAGTATTCAATATAAAACATTTGCATCCAAAAACTTTGAAATAACCAATGTTGGGTTTTTTATCTTTTCAAAGTTTATAAGGAGTTTTATTAAGATATGGTCCAATCAAAACACAATTTAAAACATAGCATGCAGTATTAATAGCTTCGACCTGAAAGTATTTTAGTATTGCAATCTCATTTAACAAGATCCTAGACATCTTTTGAATAAATTTATTCTTTCTTTTAACAATTCCATTTTGTTGTGGGGTTCTAGGTGATGAAAGTTGATGTTTGATACCTAAATCATTACAAAAATTCTCAAATGCATGATTTTCAAATTCTCCACCATTATCATTTCTAATGCATATAATAGAATAACCTTTTTCATTTTGAACCTTTTTACAGAAAACTTTAAATACATCAAAGGCATCATACTTATTAGCTAAGAATAATACCCATGTATATCTAGAATAATCATTCACAATTACAAATGCATAATACTTACCACTTAAACTGGCATATCTAGGAAGTCCAAACAAATCCAAGTGAAGAAGTTGAAGTGGTTTTGAAGTAGAAATATGATTTTTGTTTTTGAAAGATATTTTGATTTGTTTTCCAAATTGACATGCTTCACAAATTTTATCTTTTTCAAAACCGATTTTTTGAAGACCTTTAACTAAATCATTTTCGAAAATCTTTGAAATTAAATCCATGCTTGCATGTCCTAGTCTTCTATGCCATAACCAACTATCATCATGTAATGCGGAAAAACATTTATCATAAGTAGATGCACATTCTAAGTATATGGTACATTTCTACATCTATTTTCAACAAACAAGATTTTGCTATCAGATGTATTCTCAATAACACATCTAGTTTTATTAAAAATAATTTTATAGCCCTTATCACATAATTGACTAATACTAATCAAATTGTGTTTCAAATTTTCAACCAAACATACATTTTCAATGAGAGTTGAGGAAACTTTACCGACATTACCGATTCCGAGAATCTTCCCTTTGACTTGTCTCCACAAGAGACATATCCACCATTTTGATTTTAATAAAACTTGAGAACCATGTATAGTTTCCAATTATATGCCTTGAACAACCACTGTCTATATACCATTTATTTTTCTTTTTCCTCGAACCCTGTAGAAGAAATCTCAAGTCTTAGGTACCCAAACTATTTTGGGTCCTTGAGTGTTACCAATGGTTCCTTTTGAAACCCAAACATATTTTACTCCATAATATGCATTTCTTTTAACAAGACATCCAAACTTCATGTGACCATTTTCATTGCAATAATGATAGACAACATGATTGTTAATGGAGGTGTTTTTCACAAAATAGTTCTTATAATATTTTTTTTTCAAATTTGGCTTATAACCAATGCCTCATTTGTCAAACATACATTTTTGTGAGCTGAGCAATTTTTCTATGTTCTTTTGACCATGTGTGAATTTTAACACAATCTCATTGAGCACATTACTCTTCTTTTTAAGCTCTTCATTCTTTTTGATCAAGTTATCAACATGTAATTTATCATGCTCATATGAAATACTTTGTTTACTTTTTAAAGATACAATCCTACCATGCAATATTTCATTATCTAATTCTAGTTCTTTGATCCTTTCATTTAGTAAATCATTGCATTTTTGCAAAGTATTCTTTTCATTTGAAAGTTCTAGTGTTTCTTCTTAAAACATGTATTTTTCTTACCAATTTCTATCATATCACTATGCAACTCTTTAAAAGCATCATACAATTCATTATAAGTTGAAAGATCATTTATCTCATCAAGTTCATCTTCTCCTATTGCCATAAATGCCAAGTTTGACATTTCTTGCAATTATTCTTCACCACTTGATTCTTCATCACTATTATCCCATGTTGCCACCATGGCTTTCTTCTTGAGTTTGTTGAGAAGAGGGCACTCAGATTTTATATGGTCTGGCTTCTTGCATTCATAGCATATGATTACTTCTTTCTTCTCCTTTTAGTTCTTGAAGTTTCTAAATTTTCTTCGCTCACCAGATTTCTTGAAAAACTTCCTAAATTTTCTAGCGATCAAAGCCATCTCTTCATCTTCAAAGTTTCTTTCCTTATCACTTTCAGGTTTTGATGTTTTCAAAGCAATGCTTTTCTTCTTCTTATCTTCATATACTTTTTTTGACTGCCAAGTCTTCTTCATAAGAAATAAGTAAGTCAATTAAATCATTAATAGACAAAATATTTAAATCTTTGGCTTCCCTAATAACAGTTCTCTTAGGTCTCCATTCTTTTGGTAATGACCTAATGATTTTCTTTACCTTCTTACTATTTGAAAAGGTCTTATCAAGTGCTCCTAGAGTTTTTACAATGTCCGTAAATTTAGTATACATAGAGTAGGCACTCTCATTTTGTTCCATTTGAAACAATTCATATTGTCTAGTGTATCTACTAATTTTAGAGTGTCTGCTCTATGTATACAAGCATTTGGTAATCACTCTATAAGCATTTGGTAAGACCTTTTCAAATAGTGAGAAGGTAAAGAAAATCATTAGGTCATTACCAAAAGAAAGGAGACCTAAAAGAACTGACATTGAGGAAGGCAAAGATTTAAATATTTTATCTATTAATAATTTAATTAGCTCACTTATTTTTTATGAAGAAGACTTGGCATTCAAAAGAGTAGATAAAGATAAGAAGAAGAAAAACATTGCTTTGAAAGCATCAAAACCTGAAAGTGATGAGGAAAGTGAGTTTAAAGATGAAGAGATGGCATTGATCGCTAGAAAATTTAAGAAGTTTTTCTTGCTTTCTTTTACGATGAATTGTTTATTTTACTTTTGCTTCTGAAATCTCGGCGAGAATGGCGGTGGGTGTCTAAACTGTTGTGATGTAGTTGGCTGTATAGACTGTTTTTCACTTGCTCTACCTTGTTCTACTGAAGTTAATTCTGCAGCATCCCTTATAAAAAGTAGTGAATAATTTGTTTCTACAGGTGCTGCAACTCTACTACTCTCACTAGTGTGTTGATTAGTAGAAAAATAAGCTCTTCTTCACTCTGGACTTCTTCTTGAGTCTGGAAAGACTCATTTCTCCTCTTTAGCATGCCTATTGGAATGTGCGCATCCTTTTCAGACCTTCGATTGATCATCTTGCATTGTTCTTTTCCTTCTCTTCTTAGATCCTCCGTGTTGTTGGGTAGACTTCCCTAGGGTCTGTTTTTGAGTGCTATAGCAAGTTATCCAACTTGATTCTCCAAATTTTTTAATGACATGGCTTGGCTTTGGACAATTGCTTCATTTTTCACAACATAGTCCTTAATTACAACTTCAAGAGTACTAATCTGGTTATTACTGATGTTTCTATGACCTTGATTTTGCTGGTGAAATTCAGGTGGTTGAGCAGGTCTATTTTGTCTACTGGTTGTTGCAGCATGCTGATTCTGATTGCCCCATGAGAAATTTGGATGTTGTCTCCACCCTTAGGTCTTTGATTATGAGTTGTTATGGCTCTGTTTGCTGAAATTTTTCGCATAATTTACTAAGGTTGGATTCCCGGGGCAATTATCAAATAAATACCCTTTTCCATAGTAGACACATGATACTTTTATAATTTGATTAACTGATGCTGGAACAGTGGTCAGAGCCTTTCCATGCTTGTCAGTGAAGTTCTGTAACTTGATTAACTAATGCTGGAGTAGTGGTTATAGCCTTTACCATGCTTGTCAATGAAGTTACTTGTGTTGATAGAGTAGTTAATGCATCTACATTGTGCACTCTAGCTACACCTCTTGCTGCAGCTTGCCTAGTTGATGGCCACTGATAATTGTTGTTGGATACTCTCTCCAAAATTTTATAAGCTTTATTGTAGGATTTGGATAACAATGCTCCATTTGTTGAAGCATCCACCATCAGTCTTCTACTTGGGTTAAAACCATTATAAAAAGTTTCCAACTGTATACAGCAAGGAATACCATGATGTGGACATCTTCTTAGTAACTCTTTGAATCTCTCCCATGCATCATACTGCAAGGAATATCATGCTCGTGCTCGATCCCTCAAAGAAAATGGAAAAAGTTTAAGCCTTAATGCTTCTTGTGATGCTCCAGCAATCTTAAAAGTATAACTCACCTCTAAGAACAACTTGAGATAAAGGTAAGGATCTTCTGATGGTAGTCCATTAAACTGATTCACGATTTGTAACAATTGAAACATCACTGGTTTTATCCGCTTGAACTTCAAGTCTAACTATACCCAAATGTATGGCTTGAGGAGTTAACACCACATAGTCTTGAATGGCTCTATCTCTGTCATCAGCCATATGAATGATATTGTTTCCTAGTTGCTAAAAAACATCCATTCTAACCTCTTTACGCATTCAATAGTTGTAATCTCCTCGGTTGTTCAAATATCCCATATCTTGCAAGTCATCCATTACTGCAGTAGTTTTTGAATTTCTTTGCTCTTTTCTTAGTCCCCTTATAGTTCTCTCAATTTTTGTGTAAAAGTGAAACTCAATATGTTTATCTTTGCGCATGCAATGGTTATTTGAACACTTTGTCAACACAAAAAAATAATTAAATAATAACTTAAATTAACACCACAAAAATTGATTTTACAATTCACAATAAACAACTAATCCCTGGCAACGGCGCCAAAATTTGTTGTTGATTGGGTTCAATCTCTCAAAATATGGGTGTCAGTGCTCAAGTGTACACAACAAGTAATATAATAATGAGTATTCAAGTATCGTCTTTATAGGAATTGATACTATCATAATTGCTATAGCAATTAATATGGTGCAAATTCAATCTAATTAAACTAAATTTTTTTATAAACTAATTAAACTAATTAATCCAAAGGACAAAAAATAAAATGCAATAAAATAAATTAACACATCTCATGTAAGAATGTAATCACTAAGAATAATGTAGTTGAGTGAGTCAACTCACCTAATGACATTGCTTGTTCTTCTATTACAGTACCGTTACTATAGCACTGGGCAGAACTCTCATGCATCCTTAGCTATCGCTTGTTAGACATCTTATATCTATATGTAACTTAACAACGACCAGTTGTTATGCCAATACAAGATACAGCATGATATGATCAAGGTTCCTAATACTATATAAGATGCATCTCTATACCTAGCTCTTCACTAGTTTTAGATTAAACATAACCCTATTCAAATTAAGTTAAATCAACTTGGGAAACCTAATCTAAAACTAAGTATTGTTTGATATGTTCCACTAAAACAGACTTTTTTTAGGTTTTCTCTTAGCTAGTAGCAATAAATGGGTGGTTAGTCAAAATAGTGAATTGAAATAAGATTTATCAAAACAAAAATGCTATAGCAATCATGCAATAACACATAAAATGCAATCAATTAACCATCAACCTTGTTTATTACTCAACCACTAATAAATTTAGTTCATGATTTGTAACAAAACATAAACAAAAATTATTTTAACCATCATAAACATCATCACACATAAAAGAAAACAAATTGAATAGAAATAGAAGCGAGTGGCCCTTCTAGATTCTTGATTTCTTCTTCTTCAAGCCTATAATCTCTCTTATTCAGCCTTAGAATTTTTCTGATCTTTGCTATTTTCTTTTTCTTTCTTGGTTATTTCTTGCGATTGATGGCTCTCTCTCTTTTCCTTGTGTGCATGCTTCTTATATAGTTGAAAACTAAGGCAAACAGAAGTTTAGGGCAATTATTTTCCAGATTTGGAAACTACAGACAGCATCCATTTTTCTAAGATTCACACAAAATTTTCTCTTTTAATGTTTCAGGATTGCTACAACACTGGCTACAGCATCTGCATTGCTCCAAACTCGTTTTCACTTTTCTTTAGCCTAGTTTTTCCTCATTTTTGCTAGCCTATTACACAACATTTCTTCCTTGAAAATTAGACTTCTAGTTGCATACAATTAAACACATGATCTAAGCACACAATTTATTCTAAAACCCCTAACTTATTGAAACTAAACTAAAATAGATGATGATGCAAAGTTTAATTAAAATGTAATAAAAATATGTCATTTACTTTCTAAGTAATCTTAATTTAAGTCCAAAAAGTATTATTAATAACTCTCATTTCAAAAAATTATCAATTCCTATCTCAGTTTGGAATTCTAGGATGCCCTGTTGGAACTCTTGATTCAGTCTTTTGATGGCAATAAGGGTAGTACTGCCATTGATCAAGCCTTTGTAGATTTGATGAATCCTTTATAGCCATTTATGAAGTTGTTTTTAGCCACTTTGATTTCAGATAATTAAAAATGGGTGCAAAGTCTGAAAGATAGAAATTAGTGGCGCGATGCTTGGTAGTTTTTAAAAGAAAATGCTAAAATAAATATAAGCTTTCTACTTTAATCTTGCATTTTTGTTCAACAAATGCATAGGATAGAAATTCGAGATTTACCTTGGGTAGCCATGAATTTAAGCTTGCAACTTTATTGTGGAGTTTTACTAACTGACTCTAACTTAATAAAAGCCACCATAACTTGTTTCTTTCAACTTATTGTAAAATTTGAGCTTTTACACATTCACTGCACATAGACACGCAATATTAAGAGAGGAGAAAGGTCTTGTGAACGACAAACTCCTAATGAACTGAAGCCACTTAAATATTATGATTGAGTGTAAGGACCTCTCATGTGTTTGTATAAGATTGTCTATTCCATTATGAGTTAAAATGACACAATTAAAAGTTAAAAATGACACAATTAAAAGTTATACTTGTCCATAATATACTACTATAATATTTGATCATTTAATAAATGAATCTATTAAAATTACTCTTTAATATTTGATATAAGTCACGTATTAATCCAGTAAAGCATAAAACAACTAAAAATGATTTATGCTAATCTACAATATGTGAGAAATAAATCTAATAATCTCTTACTTGGACGGTAAAAATCATTTTAATGATTATTTTAAAATAAAATATTTTTAAAACAATCAAATTGATCAATATATGACTATAATAGAAGGTCAAATGTGAGCAATCCCTAAAACGTAAACAAGTCCAGAACGTGTTATAAGTACCAAATCGTATGTGCATTGATAGGATGCTCTACACAATGAGACACCTATAAGCACTTGACTATGAAGTAATATACAAGTATAATCATGGAAATAGCATGACAATGTAATCAACATGCCCATTTCCATAAAGTTCCACATGTCTAGGAAAATAAGATGAAAAAATGTCTCTTCGACTATCATTTCTTTATAATTGTAATGAGATTGGATCAAAATTTCTTAAGAAGCGAGCTTTCTTCTCATCATAATGGGACTAATACCAACTATAATCATAATGAGGTGAAATCCAAATGTCTTAAGAAAGCACATTAAAGCCAAGCCAAAATGCTTCAATCTATAATGTCCATATTGAGACTAAATAAAATGTCTCGAACCACAATGTCCTCATAATGCATATAATTCAATATTCAACTAAATGTGTAAATGCCATATGCAACCAAATATGTACACAATATATGGCATATCAATATCATATAACCATGCATGCATAATAACAAAATATAAGTAATATTTAATCTCAGTTAAGTTGCAACTTATAATTAAATTTGAACCCTTATTGACTTAGCATATAAAAGAGGATTTTAGCAATCTTATATGAGTTACATGCTCTATAAGCACTTTTAGAGCTAAGGCTTTAGTAAATAGATCAGCTAACATGAGTTCTGTAGATATATACTCTACTGACACATAAGATAGAGCAATTTTCTCTTTCACAAATAAGTGTTTAATATCAATGTGCTTGGAGCATCAAGAACTTTATATATTATGAGAGAAAGTAATAGGCACAAAATTACCACAGTATGTCTTCAATGGCCTTAGTACAACTAATACAAAATCTAGCCCTATGATAAAATTCTAGATCTATAAAGCTTGATGTATAGCCTCAAAACATGCTACATATTCTATCTCCATTGTTAAAGAAGCTGTAAGTGTTTGCTTACCATTTTTTAATGATATAGCTCCTCCTGCCATTATAAAGATGTAACAGATGTAGATTTCTTGTCTTTTAAACACCTTATGAAATCAACATTAGAATATTCAACTATAATTAGGTAATTAGATTGTTGACATGTCAACATAAAATCTTTGATGGCTTACAAATATCTAAGCACTTTCTTTACGGCCTTTTAATATTCAAATCTAGGATTGCTATATACTCTCATTAAAAAAGTAATATCAAGGCATGTACAAACTTGAGCATACATCAAGCGACCTATAATTGATGCATATGGGACTATTTGCATTTTAGTTTTGTTTACATCATTATCTAGATATTAGCACTTAGAAAATTTGTCGCCTTTTGAAATTGGTGCTTTTCCAAGAGTGCAAAACTATAAATTAAACCTTTTTAAAATACAATCAATATAGGCCTTTTGAGACAATTCCGAACTCCTTTAAATCTATCATGACGAACTCTATCCCTAATACATAATGAGTTTCACCAAGATCCTTCATATTTAAATTATATGACGCCATCTGTTTTGTCTCAAATAAAAAATCAATGTCATTAGTAGTGAGCAATATAGTATCAACATAAAGCACCGAAATGAAATACTTGCTCCTATTAATCCTCAAGTATTTACACCGATCAACAATGTTCTTCTGGAACCCATAAGAGGTGACAATATTATGAAGTTCTAAATACACCATGTTTTCTTTACTATCCCTAACAAAATCATTAGGTTGCATTATGTATACATCTTTAGACAAGCTTCAATTAAGAAAAGCTATTTTTATATTCATTTGATGCAATTCCAAACTGAAATAAACTACCAATGCCATGATAATTCAAAAAGAGTTTTTGGTAGAAACAAGAGAGTAGGTCTCTATATAGTTAATACCTTTTTTATGGCATCTATCCTAGTTTTGAAAATCTATTTGTAACCAATTGACTTGCATCTATGACATAATTCAATTAAATCTTAAATCCCATTGTGGTAGATGGATGCCATCTCATCATACATCGTATCTATCCAAGATGAGGATTCTCGAGAATTGATGGCCTCCTAAAAGGTATATGCGGATTCTAAACAATTGATGGCCTTTTGAAAGGCAACAAGATTAAATGACAAGTCAACATCAGAATTGTATTCCTATAACTAAACCATATAATCATCAGAAATTGCAAGTCTTCGGACCCTTTCAGATTTTCTCAATTGCACCTTTGTAACATCATCCTTTACAACCATAGGCTCTAAATCATAATGAAAATCATATCAATAGAAATAACATATGTACGTCATAATCCTACCACAGAAGATGGAAAAGATGGGACATGCAAAATTGCATGTTTTTCTCTTAATATAAGATTGTGATGTTTAGAACTCCCACTATTATGATTATCTTAAAAATAAATGGCACGACTAGACTCAATGATTCTAATAATGTGATAAGGACAATAAAATCTAGAACTTCTTGAGCCTATAAATAGCCAATAAAATGACCACTGATAGTTTTCAGATCAAGTTTCCTTTGTTGCAAATTATAAAGCCTCGTATTTGCTCTACATCCCCAGACAATTTCTTCTCTCATTACAATTCATAAGGATTTTTTGGTACTGACTTACAAAGCACCTTATTCAAAATGTAAACTATAGTTCTCAATGCTTTACCCTACAGAAAATCTAATAAGGTAAAGTTACTTAGCATACACTACATCATGTCAATAACTGTACAATTTATTCTTTCTGTAATTCTATTATATTCAAAAGTTGCACACATTGTTGACTAAGCTTTTATTCTATATTCCTAAAGAAATCTAGCTAAAGGTCTAAGATTACACATAGTTTCATCATACCACCTATAATATTCACCATCTCTTACTACTTTAATCTTCTTGTCTTTTTAGAGCTTATGTTAGCATTAAAGGCTTCTAAGATAGATAATGATTCAGACGTTTCAGCAAGAAGTTCAACATGACCACAATGAGAAAACTCATCGATGAACATGATAAATTAATTTATAACCTTTTATAGTAGTAGGAGTAAATGAGAAACAAATATTTTTATTTATCAACTTTAAAATCTATAAGGCTCGGTTCGAACGCATACAATTACTTATGAGAAATAACGTTCCTGTTGACGTCCGTTGATTAATCGAGGCCAAAATACGTTTGGTAGGTGAGTCGCCTTCCAAATTTATTGCATACATGCCTGGTTGTGATAAAGGAAATTACTAAAGAAAAAGAAGAGTTAAAAAACTTCATGTTGATTATCATAAGTGTACCAAGATGAAATGCGATAAAAATCTTTATTCTTTAGGAATGATGTTTGATAACAAGGGAGATAAGATTCAATTCATTAGGGATGGCTTAAATAAAGAGTCATTGGATGATGTCCTTTTGTCTCTTGAAACGTATCCCAGTGGATACGTACAAAGAGCAATTCTCTAGTTATGGCCATTATTTCAGAAAGAGCGTGTATGATATAGTCTCAGAAATTTGACTATAAACAACCATGTTTGCCAGTTTATAAGAAAACTGGATGGAAACCATATCCTCGACCCATAGAGGGCGTTCAAGCTGTTTCTGAACGTAAAACCAAAAGAAGATGTGAGTCACAATCACAACTACCTATAAATATCTTTTTGCTGTTGTTTTATTTCACTGTTGTTTTATCAATTGCATTCTTGTCTTTAATAATTGTTTGCTTTTTCTTTTTACTATTTTCTTTTTTACTCTCGAGCCATGTGTTTTACGCATTAATTGACATAGACATGCTTCCTCATATATAGCTATAAACTATTATCACCAAGATCCTTGATATATGATCATTTTTTTTTAGACTCACAAATTATTTTTGAGAAGCATCCCAATGGCAGCTACTCCCAATAAAAAATTCAAGAACATTTGTGTGCTCTCTAGGTTTAACTATGACAAACATAAAAATTTCGTTGAGGCAACCATAGATCTTGGTTGAAGCATAGTAGAAAGAAATTTAGATTTGGTATATAGAGGAGGTGACTGAGAGTTATCAAAACTGGTCTCAAAAGCTACTTATCTCAAAGGAAGCCAAGTGTTAAGCATCATCTCAAGAAGCCTAAAACCATTGGGCTGTTCGTCTGACTCACTAACCGGTGAAGAGTTAGTCGTCTCAGGTATGTAAGAGAGAATAACTAAAATGCTAAATCATGCTAATACTTTATTTTCCTACCGGGTGATCTTGCAACCCTAGAAGCACTAATCACATTAACATCTTGGGCCCATCTGAACATTCATTAGAAACCCATCAATTTGTTAAATATCAATAACTTTTATGATGGCTTTATCACATTTGTTAACCATGCAATAAAATATCATTTCATCTCTTTCACAGTGAAAAAAAAAATTATTTGTGCTCATACTACTAATGAGTTACTTGATATGTTACAAGCTTATAGACCAGAACCAGATCCCAAGACCCTTGTATTGAAATGGCCAACTAATGATGGTAAAGGTAGCCGTAGTAAAAAGTGCAAATTAGATTTAACTCTCCGCTTGTAAATATTTTTTCCTGTGATGCAGCACCCAAATGATGTCTTTTGAACCCTATTTTTTTCCTTTCAAACATTGAGGACAATGTTTTGTTCTGGTTGAGGGGTGGGAATAGTTGATAATTGTGAAATATCTCAATTTTGGTATAGTTTTTACTGATTTTTGTTGTAGAAACTAACTGTGGCTAAATTTTTGAGTCGAAAATGGCTGAATATGGAGTGTGGTGACTCTAGAAACGCATCTTCTTATTATTAAAAAAAATTTTAGACATTTCTTTTAAGCTTTGACAGTCATTTTAAGTATGATCTTTCTAACTTCTTTTACCAATTAGTTTTTCTATGTCATTTTCACCCTTCTACATGCATAATTGTCATGACTAGAATAGGTTTTGGGGTAAAATTTACAAAATATATATATATATATTGTGTGATCTTTTCACATTGGATGACATGATAACTTTCAAATTTTGGTATTTATATTATCTTTGGTCTTGAGTTATGTTATACCATATTTGTTACTCTACATGTTGATGTTATAAGTTGCTTGAAAGAATGAACATGTCATAATAAATTCCAAGTGAGTTTTGAGCCTATCATTTTTCTTGGAGAGCAACCTTTTTTGCCCATTCTTCATTCAGCTTAGCAATTTATTGTTTTATACATTATCTGTAGATTTTCTTGGAGTTATCATTCTCTAAAAAAAAATAATAAAGTGTGTGTTGCTACATCTGAAGGTCCATCTAACTAGCATATATGGAAGATTATTTAGAACCCTAAAAGATGATAGAAAGGCCATCTTTGGTCTGTTTGAGCCTTTCCAACCAACCATATTAATATATATCCATAGTTAACCCCTTTAAGCCTTAAAAAAAAAAAGACTTTTTTTTTTTGTAACCTATTAACTTGTCCCACTCCAATATGGAGTATCACCTTGTATTTTGTGTTTCCCATCACCCATTTATATTTGAAAATAGAGATAAATTTGCATTCACAAAAAAAAAGGTGCTAAAAAAATTAAAAAATATATAAAAGTAAATAAAATAATAAAAAAAAGAAGAAAAAAAAGAAAAAAAAAGAAAGAGAGAATTTAAGTGAAAAGAACCTAACAATCTCCAAAGTCTTATATTTTTCAAACATATATTTTGTTTTTCCTATTATCCCTTCTTTATTAGCCACATCCATAGCCTACGTTACGTCCTAATAAAAGTCCTTCTTGATTTTAGAGAACTAAAGTCTAAAATAGAAACTAGTTATATAGGCTGAAAAGATGTGGTAGTGCATATTAACAAAAAAAAAAATGATGAAAAAAAATGAATTATGATATATTGGTTTGATTAGCATTTTTTTTTAATTAAGATCGTATTATTTCTAAGTTGAGGGTATATTTCTGTCATCTTGGTGAAAGTGTGTGATATTACTTCTTTATTATTTTCTCTCAATTTACCATTCACTAGAGTGATTATTTTTTTGTTTAATTTCTTTGTGAGAGTATAACTACTACCGGTGAGATTTTGGAGTTTGATATGTCATTATTGAAAGTAACTTGATTACTGTAGCTGTGACAAAGTTTTCTAGACTAATTCATATGGAGAGTTGATGTAGGGATGATATTTCTTTAGACTTGAGACAATGCTTATACTTTTATTTGATTGTTATCATTAGTATGATTAAATAAATACGATTGTTTTAAAAAAAAATCATCATTTTGGTTTGAATTTTTTTTTTTGTTTAATTTACTAAGGACTAGCAACAAGCTAATTGGGGGGTGTGTTGGGTGTTAGAAAGTGTGTATTTATAATGAAGAAAATCGTCATTTTACACTTTAAGTCTCACTAACATCCTTTTATGTCTTTAAGTCTCTTTTTATTTAATTATGTATGTTTTATTTTAATTAAGTATTTTATGTATTATAGGGGACATCCTGGTCATTTCACAATGAACGAGAGATCAGATAGCAAAACGGACAGAAATTTTGAATTCAGGACAGTCGAAAACCTTAGGAGGAGCCTAAAAAGATAAATGGTACTGTACATATATATGGTACTGTTCACGACATTGTTCACCTATACTGTTTGTTGATGTGGCAGCATTCGATTGGATGAATGATGTGGCATTGACCACTTATGTAGCATTGTCTGATGACGTGGTGCTGACTGATGACGTGTCACGATCCTATTGGACTAAAATGCTTATGTGGCGTTGACTGGAGACGTGGCAATATGTTAGTGGACTGAAAAAATATGCGTACGGTACATGCATATACACGGAATGACAGCCATGATAATGTGTTGAATCCAATAAGAACTTGCCTCATATCACAATCCTGAGCGTCCAAATTATTTTAATCCGATGGCCATGATTTACTCATTGTATCTATAAAAAATGAGCTCTCCCATCCTAATTTGACACCCTTGAATCCATTTTTAAGCTTCATTTTTTGTAATTCCTCATCTATCTTGTATTTTCTATATATTTTAATAAAATTTCTATTTTACCCCTAGTTCAATTATGAGTAGCTAATTTTCTTTTAAGCTTGGGTTGAAGGTGAGTCTCAACATGCTCCATGGGCTTAATTTGGTAAATTTACTTTTTCTTTCTCTCTAATTTATGTGGAAGTTTTGAATTTTCGTAGACAGATAGTAATAATTTAGTCTAGATATTGGCTGGTATAACCGTCTCTCAAGGCAAGATTATTAGTATTTGGCACAAGAAACACTTAGCAATATATCTATTAGAGTGAGGTTCATGAACAGTGGAAAATTCCCCTTCATGATTTAATTGGCACTAATAAGGAATGTTAAGCTGATAGTGCATATTGAGTACAGATCCGGAGATCCAAGCACTTCATTTTAATAGTTTATTCTCGTCGCTCTAATTTAAATCATAAGATAACATACGTCACTTTCATTATAAATCCAACCACCAACTCAGAAAATCAATTCTACTCACAATTAAAATTCACCTCCTCATGGGATCGACACTCGTTACCGTTCACTCGTTACCGTTGATTTATTCTACAATAGATTCGTGTGCTTGCGAGTTCAATAAAATTTGCACAATAGTTAGTTTAAACTATCTTGTCAAAATCATAAGCAAGAAGTGGGTTTTCATAGTAACAATAAACATAAAGCTAGGCTTGTAGCCAAGGGTTTTCATTAGCACCAAGCATTGATTATACAAAAGCCTTCAGTCCTGTGGTGAAGTCTTCAACCATCAGAGTGATCTTAAGCATGATAGTCATAAACAAATGGATTCTGAGACATATTGATATCATCAATGCTTTTCTCAGTAGTCATTTAACAGAGGCAGTGTATATGCAACAACTAGATGGCTTTGTTGATAAAAAAAACAAAAACCCTAATCATATGTGTAGTTTTCATAAAGCATTGTATGAACTCAAGGAAGCATTTAAGGCTTGGTTTGATAGGTTAAAAATGGCACGACACAACAGTGGGATTCTCTAACTCTAAGTCAAACATTTCTCCTTTCTTTGAAACGGTTGAAGAACGGATTATTCTACTTCTGTTATATGTTGATGACATCATTTTTACAAGCTCAAGTTCACTATTAGTTGACTGGGTTTTATCCAATTTACAATCTACATTTGTTCTTAAGGATCTCAAAGAGCTCAATTACTTATTCGGTATTCAAGTCACAAGGAATTCAGTTGGTTTACTCCTCTCTCAGTCTAAGTACATTGTTGACCTACTTACTATAGTTAATATGAGAGACAACACTCTTTACTTCACACCCATGGCATTAGGAGTTCCTCTAACGAAAGACGTTGGTTTATCTCTACCCAATGTCACTTTATACAGAAGCATAGTTGATGCTCTTTAATATATTACTCTCGCCAAACCTAAGATTACTTTCTCAGTTAATAAACATGGCCAGTTTCTTTGTGCCCCCATAAATGTTCACTGGTAGGCTTGCAAAAGGGTGCTTAGGTACTTAAAAGGCACCATTAATCTTAGACTTTAGTTTTATTCTTCTAGTTCTTTTAACCTTGAATGTTTTTCTGATGCAGACTGGGTTGCAAACAAAGATGATAGGAAGTTTATTGCTGCTTATTGTGTTTACTCATGCCTTAATCTTATTTCTTGGTGTTTTAAGAAACAAGCTATTGTTTCTTTTTCAAGCACTGAGTCTAAATATCGTGCCCTCGCCATGGCTACATCTGAAGTGTTGTGGATGAGATCATTGTTTGTTTAACTAAATATTCTGTTCATTTCTCCTCTTATTATTAAGTGTGGCAATCAAAGTGCCACTGCCTCAGCTTTTAATTTCTCAAAAGATTATTGCCATTGTCAACTAAGTCTGGAATTTTGGCTAAAACTCTCCTCCTTATTTGAGGAATCTTTTCTTACAATTTATGGCTAGACATCTCTTCATCGGTCATAGTAAGAATTCTCTCAGGCTTCAATTCTCGAAGAAAAATCATTTTTCTAAAGTAAGGATTTTTTGAATAACTAATACTGTACAAGATGGTTCTATACTAGAGTTTATTTCTAATGACAGAACTCAGTGTCTTGAACAACACTAATTTGACTAATGCAACATCTCTAACTAGGTCAAAAGTTTTTAGTTGCTCCTTCATCAACTCTTCATTATTTTCTCCATAAAATTTAGACAACCCTCTACATGACACTCATGAACTTTGTTACATGTTGGTTACATGTAGCATCAACATTAAAACACTTGAATGAGGATAATATAATCTTTTGCTCTTTATCTTTAGAACTTTAGCATGTTTTCTTTCTCTTGGTGGTTTCTTGGAGCATCTTCTTCATATTTTCTCTTCTTTTTAATTTTAGACAACACCTTAGATTTCATGGATTCATCATATCCACTACTACAAGTTTTTTTCCCCTTTTATTTCTTGACAAATCCGTAACAAACTCAAAAGGGACACTTAAAGGTATCTTGGATTTTATTGTTGATGGTAGGGGATTAAATGAATGAAAAAAAGGAAATGAGTTAAAAGCATATTGGCAATCAATTTCTTTGCTGGGACTAAATGAACAAAAATCCTAAAGAGCATTTAAAAAACTACTTATAAAAGAATTAAGAGAAGAAGATTTTCCTGAACTCAGTTGATATATATATATATATGGATATACATACACATACACATATATGCACGGTTTCCTTTGTGAAAAGGATTCATATGCTAATTAATAAACTCATTTGATTTACCGTTTCCTTGTGATGAAAGGATTTATATACACATTAGGAAACTCACTTGATGTATTGTTTTCTCACAATGAAAGGATTCATATATACACTCATTAGGTTTGGAGCTTCCCACAAGGCGATTTCTATTTACCATTAGGATTAATAGGTTACTGTATATGATTTAAAGAAAGAAACCGACCTTCCAGTTATTTTGATAAATCCACCATTAATTATTAGCCTTTATCGCCATCATCATTGGGTATGAATAGATGAGGCATCATGCTTTGATAGGAAGGGGATTGCCTTTTGAATTGAGGTGTATTTATAATAAGCAAAGAATTAATATATGTCCAATTTAGGGAGTAGGAGTATATGACCCAATGAATGTGGAGCACATATATATACAGTGAGAATTTGAGAGTAATATTACTGTGTTACTTCTTTCACTCTGCTACTTGTACTAGAATATTATACTTGAAACTGCATATTTTTAAAACTCATTTTTTAGGACCTAAATGACTAACTAGTGCTTGTTAAATTAATAAAATTTTTAGTGAAAACTATCGCCTATATACTAGAAATATTCATGTTGAACCATTGACAATTAAATTTATTTTTTATTAATGATTAAATCTTTAGAATTCTTAAATTTAAAAATACTAGAATTATTAATATTATTGAGTTTAAGAAAAAATTGAGGACTAAAATATTGGGAAAACAAAATTCAAAAATTAAGCATTTGGAATTAAGGAAAAATATTTTGAAATTCAACATTTTCTTTTCCTTAAATATTTTTTTGGGGCTACTGACCATACATAACTTTTTATATGAATTGAGTTCATGCCAGCTAGCCACCAACAGCATTAGCAATAGTTACACTGAAAGCAAGCATTCCACGCCCACCAGATCGTGATAGATAGGATGAAGCAGTCATCATGGCCGTCGCATTAAGAAACTAATATGAAAAATTAAAATAAACAAAAACAAAAGGGATTTTCAAGCACTAGCAAGGCAAATAAAAAAGGAAAAAAGTTTAAAAAAATAGGTTTTCAAAAATTTTGGGGCCAGTTCAGGATCCTAACCCAAGCTAATCCAACCTTAAACCAGTTAACAGTTTGATCAGTCAACTGTTGACTAATCAAACCATTAATTATTGACTTAACTGCTAATCAATCAAACCATTGACAGTTGACTTTTTTTACTTTGATCTAAATTTTTATTTTTTAAAGTAATTTTTGGTGCAATTTTAAATTCATATATATTTTGAGATGAATTAATTAAAGCATCATGTCGCCAAAGTGACTTTTCTTGTGAAAATTAATTTATTTTGGAATATAAACGATTGTGTGTATATAATTTCTATGAATATCAATCAGCCCATTGGAAGGTTGATATTTGAGAAATTAGATGTGCATCGGTGGTGATAAACACGTGATAATTGTTCGATTTTACATGTGAATAATAAATCGGCCAAAAGAAAGATTTATTATTTGGCATGTTTTTATATTAGTGTTTGATTACTACACCAAGATATCACTTATAAATCCAAAAGGCATTAATTGTTTCTTTTACGAAGCTAAAGGGCATAGTTTGCCTTGTTCTGAGGTTAATTTAACTTCAGTACCTACCTATACACACTTGGTAGATAGATTTTGATGCAACAACTTACATAAGTATGTTTATTCAGAGTTGCTTGAGTTGCCGAAAGCTCAATGATGGTGACAGTGCCAGCTTTATAGTATTTGAGGCCTTAGGCAAATTTTTTTATGAGGCCTCTTTGTATTTACAATTTTGGTACTCCAAAAAATATAAAATCGCTAAAAATTCATACCATCTTTAATATTTGAATTTCAATTATAATAAAAAAAAACTAAAAATTTCAAAAACAAAACCTAAAAACATTAGTCAAGAAGATATCTTTTTAACTTCTATTAAAACCATTACAAAATAAACAAACATATAAATAAGAACAATATTATTTTCAAATAGAATGTTTAAAATAATAAAATATTGAAAAAAGTTGAGATGATGTGATCATTAGATCATAGATATAGACTGTATTTAAAAAAATTAGTTTTTTCTTTTCTAAATAAACCAATGAATATAATAATTTTCTTTGAAAAGAAGAGAGTAAGAAATTTTTTCATCTATTAATTTTTGAGATTATAAGGTTTTTCATAGAAATTAAAAGTAAAAGTCAAAGATTCTAAGTTCTAACATTAAATAATTAAATTTTTTTAGGAAACTGAAAAGGTAAATAATTTATTTTTGTCTTGAAAAGACTAATGATGATTGAATTAAATGTTAAATAATAATATTAATTATATCTCCTTAACGTTCAGACTACCAAATATAGATTTTCTATAAAAAAAAAATAATTCTTAATTATAGGATGATTATTAATTAGAAAGATGTTTAATAGATTTTCTTACTTCTTACAATACGTAATTTAAAAAATAGTCTTTATTAATTAGAAAATTATTAAGAAAATACTAAAAAAAATAAGGCCTTTCCAAAATATGAGGCCTTAAGTGACTGCCTTGTTTGCCTATACCTAAAGCCACCATTGGATGGTGAAAGATACATCTATGTGGACGATGGCAAAAATGTTGAAGTTGAAGCAATTGGAAAATTTAGATAAAGACTGGACTTTATTTAAATCTTAATGAAACATTTATTATATTATCTTTTAAACAGAATTTAATTTTCATTTCTGTCTTAGACAAGTCTAGGCTTTTCTTGTTCATTTTGGAATGAAAAGTTCAATTTGTTTCATGATTTACAATTAGTTCCCCTTAGATCGTTCAATGTATCTGATAAACTAGTAATTCACTGTCCTTAAGTCCAGTTTCTTTTCATTAGGCCTTTAAGGTCATACCTTAGCTGGACATCCCCAAATATGTAAGCATTTTACACTAAACTTCTTGCCTATCCAAATCTCGTAAGGATTTTGGCAATTGCTTTTGTTGGAACCCTATTAAAGATATATGCTACAGTCTTAAACACTTCTCCTTATAGTGATTCTGGTAAATTAGAATGACAATTCATACTCTTTACCACGTCCATAAGCGTTTCTTTCGTATTTCAGCAACACTATTCATATAGGCAAATCTGGCATAGTGTACTATGGGACAAACTGCATTCCTCTAGGAACTTAGCAAACAACCTTGGAAGTTCACCTAAGCCATAATATCTACTATAGTATTCACTTCTATAGTCATATCTGAACCTTTTGATTTTTCTACTGAGTTGGGTCTCAACTCCAACTTAAAATTTTTGAACACATCTAACAACTACGACTTTTCACGGAAGAGATAAATGTAGCCATATCGAGAAAAACCATCTATGAATGCCATAAAATATTATTAACTATTCCAAGTAGGCAAAAGGAATAGTCCACAAATATCCATAAGTATGAGTTTTAAGAATTCCAAAGTTTTAGGCTTTAAATCTCCTTTTATTGATTTGTTTTCCCTTTATACAATTAACATAAACATCAAAATCTGTAAAATCTAAAGGGTTTAGAATTTTGTCTAATACAAGTCTCTCTATTATCTATTTGAAGATATGGCCTAAGGTCTTGCATCATAATATAGCCAAATGAATTCCCATTGGTTAATTTTCTCTTTATGCTTCATGTACTTTATTATAAGGATTTATTAAATGAAGCAATTATGTCAAGCAAATAAAGATTGTCATCGGCTGACAAAGAATCACAATCAACCAATTTTAAACCATAAAGCAAACTAAATTTTCTATTCTTAAATGTATAAGAAGAACCAGATTTACCCAAATATCAAGTTTTATCTAAATGACAATACTATGAATATTTCATCAAGATCCAAATAAAATCCAGTCTTTAATAATAATCTAAATATTCTAATTGCTTCAACCTCACTCATCTTGCCATCGCCCTATAGATATATCTTTCAACATCACTAAGCTTTTTGTAATTCAAGCAACCCTGCATAGACACACTGTTGTGAATGGTTTCATCAAGATCCAAATAAAATCCAATCATTAATAATAATCTAAGTTTTCTAATTTCTTCAACTTCACTCATCTTGCCATCACCTATATAGATATATCTTTCAACATCACTAGGCTTTCGCTAATTCAGGCAACCCTGCATAGACACGCTGATGTAAATGATTACATAAGAATCTATCAACACATGTGTCCAAGAACTAAAGTTAAATTAACCTTAAAATAAACCAAATTAAAAAGTATACCCTTCTTATCACACCATGTGTGATAGTTGGTAAAATGTCTTATCTCATGCCCTTTTGCTCTACAAAAGAAAGAACTAATACCTTCCAGATTAACCAATTTTTTTGTTGTTCTTTTTGAGGTATTATATATGTAGCCTTTTTTTCTTTCTTCCTTTTCTTTCCCATACCTCATTGAGTGTCTATTTCAGCCTTTTCATTCTTAACAAAGCTCTTTTCAATGTCCATATAGAGCCCCCTAAATGCTTTTAGAATGGCCTTTATCATGATCATCATACACATGCAATTTGATTTTTCTCACCTTTCCATATCTTTTTTGTCATTAAGGGTGATTTCATCCATTAAAGGTGAGGGAGAATTAATCCTTAATGCAACGTTGAGGTCCATGAATGCAAGAACTATTAAGGGGTTCTCTTTTCATAACTTGAAGTTACACCCATTTAATATTAGAATAGAATAGATGTTGGCAATGATATTAGTAGGGGTCATAGCTAAATCAGATAACAATAAATGAACAATATAAGCTCGTATAACTCGCAAAATAAAAATAAACTCAAATAAAGGTAAACATTTTCTCAAGATATTAGAAACTATATGAATATTTTATCTTTGGAAAAAATATTAACTTGTAAGTGATATCTTGATGTAGTAATCAAATACTGATAATAAGAACATGTCAAATAATAAAACTTTCTTCGCGCCGATTTATTGTTCACTTGTAAAATCAAATAATCATCATAAATTTATTGTCATAAGTGCACATATTTGGGTCCATTGATATTCACAGAAATCATATATGCACAACCATTTATACTCCAAAACAAATTAATTTTTACAAGAGAGATCACTTTAATGACATGTTGCTTCAATTAATTTATCTTAAAATTTATAAACATACCAATATTTAAATTTAAAATTGTACAAAAAATTATCCTAAACAAATTTAGGTCAAAGTCAAAGTCAACAACCAATGGTCAAATGTTGATAGATCAATTGTTGGTCGAATTAGAGCTGGATAGATTTGGGTTGATAATTTTGTTTTTGGCTCTTCACATGGCCGCCGCACCTACCAAATGACGGCCACGGCTAGTTTCCCTTGCTCCAGCCTAAAAAACTGATCTCACCCTTTTATTTCTAAGTCTCCAGTCACTTGCGTGCATGGCGCAGCTTTATTGCTGCACCTTGTCGACCAGTAACACTAACACCGGGAGCTATCTTTGTTGTAGGCCACAAACTTAAGATGAATTTTTTTAATTAATCCTTAAATAATAAAACTTTAATCATTAATAAAAAAATAAATTTGATTCTTAATTATTAAACATGAAGAAGCTTTAACACCTCTTGTTAGAACAATAAATCTTTTAGTGAAAATTATCATCTAAATTCCGAGAACATTCATGTTGTATCATTAAGAATCAACAAACGAACGTAAGGAAGCACGCCTGAATCCATAATGCCTAATTGCTCTCTACAGTCGTGTGGCTTGTCTTCATGATCAACATGTTATCCTAGAGAATCATTTAATTTCTTTTGTACACTCTCTCTGATGATGGAATTTCAGTAGAGAATAAAATGATACGTGTGACGTGGAAATCATAATCACTTATAGATAACTTTCATGTTATCTTTAGGTATTTTAATTTCAACCTATCATAGAAATAAAAATTACCCTTAAGTATATATATATTAAAGGCCTACACTTTATTAAACACATTAAAGTCCAAATTACTGAAAACCTTAATAGATTATTTTTAATCAAGCTTAACCTTATATAACAGTTCGTAACACATAATTCACATATAAGCTACAATATTGGATTAAGGATCCAACAATGTTAGACTAAAGATCCAACACATCTGCTTTTAATTTCTCATAAAGATCCTTATCATGAATGTGGAATCTTGGCTAAAGCTCTCTCCCTCATTCTAGCAAATCGGCTCTTGTAAATAAGTGACTATTTTCCCTTTAGTTTCTCTCTAAAGTGACTGTAGTTTTCTCTCTAATACAAAAATTATAAAAATTTGTTTTTGGCACGTGTTTTATTAGATTTTGAGAAAACTATTAAGTCATATGGTTTAACAATATAATATCATTGTACTATTAAACCATATGGCTTAAGAAGTTTCTTGGACTTTAACAAATTCAGGACTGTTGATTGGAACATATATATAAACATGTATATTTAATATATAAAACAATTGATAACTAAATAATAATAATATTTTATTAACTTTTTTAATCTCAAATCAATTCATTAAAAGAAAAATAATAACTTCTTACACCAAATAACACCAGTTTTATATAACCAAAGTTTAATGAGACGGTCTTTTGAATACACACATATAAAGTTCACCTTAAATTTTATTTAATATTCACAAGTTAAAGAATAAAGTAGTGAAACACATGTTAACCTAAATGTTGATCTTGCAACCATGATATTTGCAGTATTAGAGAATTATTTATGGAATGGGAAATAGAAAAAAGAAGAGTTGAGGTAAAAAGCATGCGTGAAGAAAAAATAAATCAAAATAAAAATGATCTTAAATTTTTTTTATTTTATTTCTTATTTAATTAACGATAATCTTGATTATATGTAAGAACATATGTGAATTTGTATAAGCCTAAATTTTATTTTGAAAATTAGATTTTTTTAATAATTTAAAAAAATTACCAAATATCAAAATTAAAATTTAATATTTTAAAATTACTTTTGAGTTTTAATAGTAATCTTAAATCAGTCCACAGTCAATGACTTGGATGACACAAAAATAAATTTAAATTTAGAAAAACTTAACTATCGATGGATTTTAAAAAGTCATGATCCCCCGCTAAATTTCTTAACTTCTACCAACGATACAGGCCCATCAACAAAAAAATATCACAATAATTAATGATCGCTATGGTTATCTAATTTGTCATTTTTGTATGTCCGTCCAAATCTAATTTACTATTTTACAACGTAACCAAAAAAAAAAAAAAAAAGCCAAAAAATTCGTCTACACAACTTTGTGGGATCAGCCAGGTTTTATCATTCAAAATGCCAATTTAGTCGGATTAGTACCAATTCAAAAATTAACCACACAATGCGAGACTACATTGATAAGAAAGAACACTATTCATTGTGAAATCTTTCATAATTAATACCTATCCAAGTCGTTAAAAATCCTTCCGCATTCTGAGCTTACCTGAGCTTTAATCAAATGATATTTAAACCACAATAGTGACAGTAGGATATGACAGAAGTGGTTGTGCATAAAACGCACATACCATTTTAGCGTGCCATAATGTTATTGTTTAATTTTATGGGACAAGTTACAATCTAATTTTTTACTTTCAACAATCTAATTTTTAATAAAATTATTGTTAAAAAAATTTCCGTAATGTAATTTGTTAATAAGGATAACTCAATTTAAGTTAATAGAACATCATTACTCGCCATTTAACACACACTCACTTCAACAATCCTATTGTAAACCCTATAACTTTCTTTAATGACAAATCTAATTCATCATTTGCAAAAATATATATATATATATTAAAGGTTTAATAAATACTCAACAAGCTACCAACCATAGACATTGAAAAACAATTTTTATTTATGCAGAAAAAATAAGTAACATTATTTGGTTTTTAAAAAAATTTTAAAAAAAAACTCTAAGTTCCAAAACGGAAAAAAAAATAGAAAAATAAATCAGTTGCACATTGCTGGTAATGTTTGAATATCTTTTTAACAAACACTAGAATTACATACAATGAAATTCTCTTCTCTTAATAAAAAATTAGATTGGATGAGATAATGGTAACATATAAATAGAGGACTGTTTTGATATTTCAAAAAATGTTTTCATCTGAAGACAACAAATGTGTGTGAATAATTGTGTATGAAAAAGAGACTCCCGATCCTGTCCATTGTTTAATTTGTCTATTGTTACCCGGCATTTGTTTTGGATTTTCGCTCTTGTTTTCATTTGATGTTATTCTCACTCCTAACCAATATTTCTGATCATCCTTCTATTCTCCGATGTTCCATTTGATGCAAACACCTCAGCGAAGCTTTTATGCGTTGAATGAAATATTCAGATTGAACTACGCGCGAAGAGAAAGATTGACTGAAGCAAGTTTTCTTATCTTTGTTGAATTTTAAACATTTAAATAAAAACCGGGTTTTTCTGTGGTTGGTTATATTTAAGGTTCCCTTGTGCCTTTCTTGAACTTTAAATAGAGACGTCTTTTCTGTCATTGGTTGAGTAGGTGAAAGATCTCCCTAAAGAAGTGGGCATAGAAGATTTCAGTAAAATGAATCACAAATATTTGCAATTGTCTGGTTACAGTTTTCAAGTAACACCGTCTGCTTATTGATATTGTAACAGTATTCCTTCGTATTGGTTATGCGTCAACTTAGAAAGGACTTCACTAAGTGATTTAGAGAACCCAATGCAAATATATAGGAAGAGGCATTTTGAAAGCTCTAGGGCTTAGCGGTTAGAAGAGCTACTAGGTATAAATATTAGCTAAGCTGGGTCCATTAGATCATCCTTTCGTGCTACCTATGAGTTCTTTGGCCACATTTTGTCTCGCGCACAATCAAAAAACCCTGTCATATTTTCATCTAATACATAGTACAAATTATATCAACAGTATGAACGTCTTCATCATATAAAACATCTAAACAATTAATTTTCCAAAAATGTTTAGCAGGAAAAATTGGTTGCATTCAATCTTTTGTTTCAACAACATCATTGAGCTCCACTTTTTTAAAGATTGCAAACCGGTAGCAAACAAGTATAGCGAGAAAACTACAATTGAATTTGGAGAAAACATATTTAATTTATAGTTTCTCATTGATTAATCTCCACTATCCTGTGCCCTCTCCACTGTGAGTTGTTGACTTCTTATTTTTATTTTTATTTGCTTACTGTTCATTACTTGTTTTCCTTAATTAAATTATTTTGAGTTGTGATTAATACTTGAATTTAGTAGATTAGGATTTTAATTTTGCAGCAGAATTTTTAACCATCAATCTTGCATTTGCCATTTGCCATAACTTTCTGTTATTTGCCATAATTTTGCTTACTGTTCCTTATTTTTTATTAATTCCAATTTTCTACTATTTGTCGTAATTCTAAAGGTTTGGCAATGATATGACTCAAAAGTGTTGATTAACTCCCAAATATGAGAGTGTACAGTTATAATATTATCTAATGAGTCAAGGTTAAACCACTAGGAATCCAAAAATCTAGTAGTCAACTATTAAATAAAAATTAATTGTTGAAAATGAAATTAATAAGGAAATGTCTAGAAAAGTGCTAAGGTTACGAAATTCACTTTTAATTTTCAAATTATGGTCATAATACTCTCTCATATTTATATTTTTCATTTATTTTGCCAGTTAATTATTATGCTATTTAATTATTAAATATGACTATGGGATCAAGTACATAATGTATCAGAGCTATATTAGAGTATTGACATCATGTCAAAGTACCATATAGATTTAGAGAGAATCTAAATCTACAAATTAACATTACATAAAAGTAGTTAGTAAAAAAAGAATACAAAGTATAAACATGTAATAAATTAAATAAACTTAAAAAATACTTGAGAGGGAAATTAATCTCATAATTTAGATTCTTGAGCTTCACCTTTTACTTTACCTTAAAAAATTAGTCACTCATATTTGAAAGTAAAACACTCATTTTATTTAATAAACTTGTGAAGTACAATACAAGAAAATTGAAAATAAAAGAAAAGATAAGAGATATTTTTCCCTAAAATTCACTCTTGATTTTCACCCCAAAAAGCTCACCCCTGAAATTCACTACACAATTCCCTCATTTCCTTCCTTCTCCAAAATCTAGCACACTTAATTCGTAAGAGCTCTTGCCTTTATATAGGAAAATTTTAAGTGATTAAGTGTGCGTATTTACAATAACTATAATTAAAGGTTGTTGAGCTCATTTGTCAAAGTTATTGATCTACTCAATTTAATGTGTTAAATCTAGTACAACAAGGTGCATGTGAGCTCGGACACATGGCATAATCTAACCGTTTATAAATATTGTGGGATCAATGGGATAGCAATTTGTCCAAAGGCTTTTGAGCCTTCAAAATCCAAATTTTACGTCCAAATTTTTCTATCCAAGCATCATGATCAAAGGATTCCTTTAAAAAAAATAAAAACCATACTTAAAAAAAATAAAAAATTCATAAAATAAGGATTTGTAAATGTGATGAAATTGCTAGTGTTATCAACACTGTAAATGCAAAATGATGATTTTAACATTTATTAAATGTACACTTTCTAGTATTAATTAGGTAATGAATGAGGTTTAGTAATTGTATTGAGAATGAAGGTTTAGAAATTTTGTGCTATTTGTCGTAATTCTCAAGGTTTAGTAATAACAACTTTGAAATTCTATTATTGTCCTTTCTAATTTTGTTATTGTCCTTTTTAATTGTTTCAGTTCTATTGTGAATTCTAATATTGTTCATGTTCTAGCTTATGTGAATTTGAGTTCTATTGTTTGTTGTGCAAACTCTATAGCTTTGACTTTAATAGTTAAGTTAAAAATTCTGCTATTATTCATATTCTAGCTGTAATAATTTTTCCTCATTTTTTATTTTGTAGATCATGTTACCAAGATACCTACATGTAACCTATAAAGGTGAAAGACATCACAGAGGATTGATTGAACCTAATGAACATGCTTTGATGCAAATGAAGAATGAGGCAGTGAAGATTACAAATGAACATGGATTGACCACTCATCAAAGTGTATAGATATTTTTCATTAACCTAAAGAACAAGAAAATGATTATTATAGAGTCTAAGGTAGTCTTGAAGGTTCAACTCATTATTCATGACTCATTGGAAATGATAGTGCTTGAAGTCACTATATTGCCTACCATACATCTTTATTTACTGCTTGGTGGAGTGTTATAAGCCATGCTAGATAACTTAGGAGTTCAATTATTTGCAGAACAAATCACATGGGTGAATGATAATGGAAATGAACTACTACCTAGGACTGAAGGCATACATAAGCCATAAATAGACCTAAATGAGAATGTTCGGCATAAGATTAATGACTATGATGAAATACCTCTTATGACTAAGGCTATAGATAGACCACATGCTTTTAAGAATGAAAACTTTAGGCATGAGATTGATGATGATGATGATGATGATGATTGGTTTTCAGATTTTGATAAGGAATTTACTACTAATGGTAGTCATATAAATGACTAAGATGTAGCTGAGGATGTAAAAGTTGAGGAAGATAGAAGATCTAGTTTTGATGATGAAACTGTTGATGTAGATCCTAAACTGTTGGCGAACACATTTGATTCAAATTATAATTTAGGCAGTACTAAATTGAAGGATTATATTAAAGTGCATGTGTATAAGCCAAGGCCCAATGGTAGATATAAGTTGAGGTTAGGAGATGTATTTGATGATGTTGACCACTTTAGATATGTGCTAGATGAAGTGATGGTGGATAAAAGCGTTGAAATTACAAAGGTGTATATTGAGCCTAGGAGATTTTACACCGATTGCAACATTGATAATTGTCTGTGATATTTGATAGGAGGTAAAATAAGAGATAATGGTTGCGGAAAAAGCATGATTGCATGTAGACTGAAAAGTCAATGAATATGACCAGTAAATTGATAGTTAAAAAATAAAGAGCAAAGTTGTGTTATAGATCCTTATATGAAGATTTTTGTTCTTCACGAGTTTATACAAAAGACCTTTTATGTGAAGATAGAGAATTTAATATACTGTAATGATTCACAAGTATGATCTTGGTGCAATTTGTAACGTGCTTTGCGATGTTGTAACCAGGCTTGATTAAGTGCTATTCAAAGATTCTTTATGGCATTTCCAGTACAAAGAAATTGCACTTAACAATGGTTGTAGGTCATACATTGGGTTGAATAGATGTCATTTTAAATCAAAATATGGTGGAGTTTTATTAGCTTTTGTGGGTATGGATGCTAAAAATGGAATAGTCCATTAAGAATGGAATAGTCCATTAGCATTAGTAGTGTATAAGATAGAGAACATTAAAATTTGGACACGCTTTTAGAAATTATGCAGTCATATTTTGATAATGCATCATATCAAATTACATTTTACACTCATAAGCAAAGGGGTTTGTTAAGGGCAATTGAGATCACATGGCCAACTGCATATCATAGTCCATATGCTAGACATATATATGCTAACTTTTTTAAAGAACATCCTGGCATTTGTTCGAGGAATCAATTTTGGAAGGCTGTCAATATCACTAACAAGTATGATTGCACAACTGCAATAGAAAAGTTAAGAAAAGAAAAGTTAAAGAGGCATAGCAGTAGTTGGAGATAGAACTTGTTGGGTTTGCTTGGTCAAGACATGAGTCTAACAATAATTATAAGGTAGACTGTACAAGTAGAAACACTTTAGAGTGCTTCAACAGCTAGATCTTTTCCTACAAAGAGAAGCTTTTCCTTACTATACTTGAAGACATCAAATGTATGTTTATGATACTATTCATAGAGAGAAGAAAAGAAGCACATTCTTGGATTAATATTCCAGCTGGAGTTAAAAAAAATTAGATGATGCTTATAAAGTAGAAGGTAAGATGATTGTAATGGCTTCTGAGATCTTCACTTTCAAGTATAATTCTTATTTATTTTCATTATAATTAGTTTTCCCTATATGTGCTTCATTTAATTTTTAATCAATTCACTTTTAGGTTAAAGACAAGAGTTATCATCCAACAATGAGATTTATTATTGATTTGATACAGAGGTCCTGTGATTGTGGTTATTGGGAACTAATTAGAATCCCTTATACCATGCTATAGCTGTAATTGGTTATGTAAGACACGCGAAAAAAGAGTACCTACCAAAATACTTCACTAAGTAGGCGTACTTGAACACTTATGCAGTAATGTTTAAGTCAATCCCTGATGAGGTTACATGTGACCTTTTTGATAGTCCAAAACTTTCTCCATCTAAGATTACTAAGAAAGTTGTAAGACCAAAGAAGTTAAGGAAGAGGGCAGCTAATGAACCAATGAAAAAAAAAAAAAAATTGATTATTCTACATATGTTGCTCTTTTTATGGTGGGATGAACTACAATGTTAGAAAATGCCCATTAAGACCATGGATAGCAAGAGATATAAGAGCTTAGAATGAGGTGTCCTTCTATTGACCTTACTATTTTAATTACTTTTGCTTGTATTGGGCTTAATTCTTTATTATTATATTTGTAATTTTGAATATGGTGTTAGTAGACCAGAAGAAAGTTTTAATCTAGCAAATACTTAAAAAGAGGACAAAGAAAATGGTAAATGCTAATTTGAGTATTGAATAATTTTTAGTTTGTTTTAGTTATTGAAAATTCTTTTATATTTATATATTTCAATTTAATTAGACTATAAGTGGTCTAGAACATAATTTTACCAATAATAGAGGAAGAGAAATAATAGAGGTTGAGGGGGTAATTGAGGAAGAGGAGGTAGTAGAGGAATGACAACTATAGGTAGAAGAGATATTGTTTTATATTGATATTTAATGTCCGGAAATAGATAATGCTTGTCTTAGATAATGAAGTTAAAAGTCTTTTATCCAGGTCGATTTGAAGTCAATAATCTGTCTTTAAATTTAACTTAAGGCTCACAAGCTTTATAAATTGTGGATAGTTAGTGAAATGTTGACATTAGGATATTATTTATTTGGAATGCACAAATTGTTGTTAGTCACTATTATGTATTTAGAATGCACAAACTGCTATTAGTCCATTAGGCTATTGTGATTCTTTTTTAATGAACAAACTGTCATTAGTGCATTAGGCCATTGCTATGTTTTTTGAATGCACAAACTCTTAGTATTTTTATAGGCATTTGAATGCACAAACTATTATTTTTCACCAATGATATTATGTCATATTTTGAATGCACATACTATTCAGGAAAGTTTAATGAAAGTTACTTTTGTTTACTTTTGATTTTCATTACATGTTAAACTATATTGATTGACTACTACAGTACTCTATCATATCCATTACATTACTTTCTCATAAATAAGTCTACCATAAAGCTATGAATAAAAGATATGACCAATTTTAGTTTCACTTCAATGCATCGTAGCCCTTCATTTATCTTTATTACACCTTCATTTAGATTCATGCCATGACCAAATGTGGTGTTATGCATTTCTACATCTTCTTTTGCCACCCATTACCAAAAATTACACTTTTTAAACCTATATATCCAAAATAGTTTATTAGAATTTTCTAACTTAGTATATAGCATCACACATGCCTACACTCCACTATTGCAATATTTAGGGTAGAAGGTAACTTCCGCAAGTTTCTTAACTCGACCCCTAGAATTAACACTTGAGTTACTATCGAAAGCCACTATTTTATTTTGAATATATATATATATATATATATATATATATATATATATATATATATATATATATATATATATATATATAAGGCTAAAAGTATGTTTGTAGTGGCTTATAATTGCTATTTTCGATTGACGAAATGTTAAATTTTGAGTATTTGGCATGTCATATTCATACTTTTTGAAATAGAGTTGTTGGTGTTGAAATGGGGTTGTTGGTGTGAAAATGAGGTTGCTGGTCTCTAAATTAGTGTTGCTCGTGTTTAAGAATAGCTTGGAGTTGCTTGTGTAATGGTGTTGAAATGTTTGTAGTGGCTAATAGTTGCTGTTTTTTAATGATAAAGTGTTAAAATTTAGAATTTGAATCCTCCCCTAATCTAATCTTTAATAAATTTTTATATGAGATTTAAACATGTGGTAATTAAATAATTTTGTGGATAAGACTAGATCTATTTTTAACTTTCCTTAATAATTACAAAAAAAAATTACGGTTTTAGACTAATTAAAATTCTAAACTTATGGTTTTATACTAATTAAAATTCTAAACTTACAGTTTTGTACTAATTAAAATTCTAAAACTAGCAAACAAATAGACTGCAATTAAATTTTTTTTCCATTTTCTTTAATCGTCTTTTTTTTCTTTTTCTTTTTCTTTTTTTTTTTCCATTTCTTCAATCGTTATTTTTACTTTTCTTTTGGATTCTCCTCTAAGCTCTTTAAGAAAGGCTACCAAACCTTCAAAAAAAAATTCAATAAGCAAGATTTTTTTATTTTAAAAGATTAAGATTGTAATAGACAAAAATTTCTAGTCCAAATATTAAAAACTTGCAAATCGAATGATAAAAATCTCTAATTAGAGTACACTAACTTTAAAATAAAATAAGATATCAAAAGAAGTATCACAAATTAAACTAAAATTTCCCATCACTAAATTCAAACGTTGTTGTTCCATGCTTGAAAGTCTAATTGTATGTGGAATTCCGACACTATTTTGTTGAAGCAACTCTCGAAAACTTTTTTGTTGAGATTGTTGATGAAGTGTCCATGGCATTAGAGCAAGCATATTGTTACCTTGTAATTGCAGTTCTGACTGAGAACGAAAACCAAAAAAGACATAGACTTAATCATTTGGACATCATATATAACAATTTGACAAGGTCAAAATATGAACATCAGACATAAAAATGATAATTATCTCATCCAATACTAAAGTGTGAACCCACGCTCATAATTTTGACATTCGTAATTCAAAATGAGCGATGAAAACTAATACTACAAAATGAGCATAAATTCTCCAATTGTTTTATGAATTGAAAATTACTTACAAGATTGGGTTTACAGAAGCTTGTTGATACATAAGGAATATGGTTATCCAACTGACTCAATTAGAGCACCTAGGTTATAAACCATTATAATATAAACTATAATAACATAAATTACTTTGTTTGACACTTTAATAAATGAGCATTGATTTAAAAAATGAAATGATTAGTTAAAAGAAATATAAAACCCACTTGAGGCTTAGGTTGTGATGAATTGTTGGCCTTCTTTTTTCTTTTGGCTAAAGCTTTCTTCAAATTGCTCTTAAATCTACGTCTTCCGCGTGATGTCTCTCTCTTCTTCAATCCTTTAGCTAGGGAAAAATTAAAGTCTTTTGCACTTTCCACCGTTTTGTTGCTTGTTTGTTCTAAGAAAGGGGATAATTCATATTCTTTTTCCTTGTCACTCTCCCTTTCTAATTGCAAAATATATTCGACCAATTTAGCTAGATTACTTGCATGCAAATTTGCTAGATTATAGGTCTTTTCACTCTCAGAAGCCCTACTTGATATCTTGGTAAAGATGGAGCACAAAGATTTATATCGACATGTTTGTTGCAATTTTGGATCTGCTTGGATCTCACATCCATTCATGTCTTGCACACATTCAGATCTAGCTTGCTGTGTCCACCTTTTTAAGATATATTTGCTGGGAATTGATTCTTTTATATCCAAGGAATCTCTAAGGACTTTCAAAACATGACTACATAATATTCCCACCCTTTCAAACATTCTACGAGTGCAAGATAATGAATTATTAATCTCCCTTCTCACTCATTGGTTTTTTATCTGATCATACTTTTGACTTCATAAAAAGTAACTCCTTCATCTACCATTGGACCGACTATAGATAAATCAACAGCATCTTCAAACTAATCTTGAAAATGTTCGAATGTTCTTTTTATATAAACCTCTCTTGGCTGAATCAACATTTTGATATATATTTTCGTATTAACCAAGCAAAAACATGAGTCACACTCTACTTCTAACTCCTTATATCGCTTGTCTCTCAACACTCTTTCAAAGTGCATGAAAAATTATGACACATTATGGTCTGAATTCAAATAATCTTTCAAGCTAGCATTAAAGCTTTTACTAAGTTAAGTACTTCTCATCCCAGCAAACCACACACGTCTAATACATGTAAAACCCATTTCTCTTTTAACTTAAATATGCTACTTAGCCGATTATTGTTATGTATATCATATTCATCAAGCATATTATTCCAAGTAGTTAAGAAATCATGTTCTTCCTTTATTTTATCCATCAAATTAAATAAGACACTTTTCACCCAACTAGAACCATTAAACACAGATCTTACATGCTTTAATGCACTTTGCATCATATGCCATACACAAAGTTTATGATATGTATTAGGCATCACCTGTGAAATAGCCTTTGTCATTGCTGCATCTTGATCAGTAATAATAGTTTTTGGAGCTTGTCCTAACATAGCCTGCAAAAATTTTTCAAACAACCATACAAATGAATTTATACTCTCATCATACATAAAAGCTGCCCCAAACACAACGGTCTCCCTATGATGATTCAATCCAACAAATATTGTAAATGGTCTACTTGCATTATTAGTTTTGTAAGTTGTTTCAAAACTTACAACATCTCCAAAATGACCATAATCAATTATCATTTTAGCATCAACCCAAAACATATTTGCAATCATTTCCTCATTGTCCTATTATATGGAAGAAAAAAATGATGGGTTTTCCCATGTCTGATCAGCAAAATATTTTAAAACACTTCTTGCTCTCCATATGCTAAGTTTTTTTGTCTCTTCGATCTTAAATAGTTTTTATGATCTAGTTTTGTGTATTCAAGAGACTTCCTTCCACCCATTTGCATAGCCATCAACTCAAATGCAGACTTCAATAGAATCCCCGATTGTTCTATCAAGTCTACTTTAATAGCTTGAAAAAGAGTAATTTTATGCTAAGATGATAACATATGTGCACACTCTTCCATTACAAGAATATGATTATGACTCTCAACAAAAGGATTGACAATAAAATTATTCTTTTTCCTATTCAACTTGATTCCCAATTGAGCATGACAGCTAGTTCTTATTTGTGCTCTAGCCTTTATTGTCAAATGATCTCACTTATCTTTCGAGTTTAAACCCTCTTTACTACAAACAAATATTCTTGACGTCATTTCACCAGTACTCTTACTTTTAGCATATAATTCTCTTCTAATAGAAAATCCTAGTTTTAAACCATATATATTATAAAATTCATAAGCTATCATAAGCTGCTTGTTTTGAATCAAACTCCATACCAAGTCTTGGTTTCCAATCGAGATCACCTAGGCATTCTGAAGCACTGTCACTTGTACCTATCCTAAAGCATAAATTAAAAAAAAATGGTATATATATTTGTTTGTGATATGAGAAAACAAAGAAATACAAATATTACATTATAGTTAATTTTTAGCATTGAGTACTAGCACAAAGTAAAAAGAAATTAATAAATAATCAAACATCGTCGTAGAACATAGCAGATTAGAGCAAAAGTACAAACCCATGCATGTATGAATAATATATACTAAACAAATATAATTATGTTGAACAAATATTAAAACAATAGAATAAACAAATATTAAAACAATCGCTAACCTTGCGCAGTCTTTTTCTTATATTATGTTGAAGTCTTGTACCTTGCCGCTGCTAGACTCTTTTAGAACAGAAGCAAACTAGCGATAATGTCTCAAGAAAAGAAAAGAAAAAAGAATGATTAATAAAAGAGAAAAAAGAGTTAATGGCGTGTGTTTGCTAGTTCTTTAGTTAGTCCAAGACCATGAGTTTTTGTCATTATTAAGGAAAATTAAGAATAGATCTAATCTTGTCTATAGAATTATTTAATTGCCACATGTATGAATCTCCGATAAAGATTAAAAAAGATTAGATTAGGAGAGGATTTATATCCTAAAATTTAAGTATTTGGCTTGCCATTTTCTTTCTTTTTAAAATGCGGTTGCTGGTATTGAAATTGGGTGGTTGATCTTTGAATTGGGGTTGCTGGTATAGTGGTGTTAAAATGGCTTGCGGAGGCAGCAGCAGCAGATTTTAATAAGAAAAAAAGTAGTCATTTTTTAGATCTAACGGCTACTTTGTAGGGCATTTTTGTAATTTTAACTTTTTTCTTTTTTTTTTCCGAAGGTTTTATGCTCCAAGGGTTAAAATCAACTTTAAATTCATATTTCTATAAATGTTAACTAATTTTTAGTAGAATGATGGTAAAATGATAACAGCGTAAAAGTTTGGTGGTAAAATATTGTTTTCACTAAATTATGATACTGAATTGATGTGTTACAATAACTTAAGTGAGAAAGTGATAATATTATCCTATACAATAATAATACAGGAAAGCATGGCTACTACTGCTGATGGATTGTGGGTTCAAGGTAGAGTTTTGTAGAGTGAGTGCACAACCAGTATCCATACGAAATCTTACTGCTTTTTTTTTGCTGGGAATGTGAAGGTTTACAAAGTTGGATTTGTTATCATTTATCACTTGCGGATATTTTAAAAAATTCTTTATGGCTATTTTTTTTTTCTCTCAGTCTTTGTTGTAACCAAAGGCTTTGGAAATAGGAGATTAGGAGGGTTTAGCTCATGTTTGATGGTGGTGTTTTAAAATTGTTTTGTCAAAATGACGTTTTCACCTCTTGCTATTAGGAACTAGTTTCTGCATCCTTACGTACCAATATTCTTTCGAGGGAAGTCTTGAATCCTGCGTCTTAAGGATAAGAAATGGGAGTGCCGACCAATTTAATAGAGGAGTTTTTTTTTTTTTTTTTTTTTTTTTAAAGAAAAGAGTGGGTGGGCAAGCCCAAATCAATTTTTACCTCCCTTCCCACCTCTTAAGCTTGAACCCGAATCCACACAATTGAGGGACGACAGATTGCACTGCCAACCAACTCGACTACGCCCTTGGGGGCATTTAACTAAGGAGTTATTAACCAATTTTTTTTAAAATTGAAAACCCAAAACAAAAGGTGCAATTTTAGTCTCGAAAAGATAGTTGAACAATTTTGTTCGACTTCTCTTTTAATTCACTTTATGCCGAGCTCACATGGCGAATTGTTCTTGTTCTTCTGATTTAAATATATTTAGTAAGAATAAGAGTAATAATATATGTATAAATTTTTTTCATTATAAGCAGATGTGACAATTGTAACTGATTTAAAATATGATAAATTGATAATGGAGTGCAACTGTTCACTGATGACGCAATTGTTCGAAGGCTTGTTGTTGAGATGGATTAGTCTTCTTTCACTAAAAAATGTGGCCAATTTTTTGTATCATTAACTGATTCAGTATGTGATAATCGTATGCAATTTTTTGGTGTTGACTCGTCCTTGACGAGGTGGATGGAGGTTGGTGATTCTTCATATTGATTAGTCTTCAATTTTGTTGAAAAATATGTAAATAAAATACATTTATTAATATATTTTTTAAAAAAGATAAAAGGTGTGCAAGTCTAAATACAATTTTCATTCCTTTTACCACCTCCAAAGATCGAATCCAAATTTGTAAGACAATAGCTTCATTGTCAACCAATCCAACTGCGCCCTTGGGACTTATTAATATTTTAATGACATCCACTTAAAGTGAGTGATGCCATTCCTTTATTCAAGAACACGTTGAATTGATAAATAATTTGAATAGATTATAAATACCGTGATATTTTCAAGAAGTGATAAATTTTTTTCTATTATTATTATTATTGTTATTTTCTAATACATTATTATAATTATTGTTATTTTTTATTATATTTTTTAGAAATGCACAATGAAAGCATTTTTTCTCTATTATTATTATAATTTAAGTTTTAGTGTTAAAATAAATTTGCACATGATAGGTAAGCCATAATAAGTCAATAACGCAAAAAAATTACTAAGCTTATTCCACTCTTGACCTTCTTTTATTAAGAAAGATTTTACCATTAAAAATTAAAATAAAATTTCGCTAAAAAAAAGAACCTAGAATTAGATGGAGGAAATTGCTTTCGCTATCCTGTACCAAAAACCAAATGGCGGACATCAAGCCAAAAGCCCAGTTTTTTGGCTGAATATTTAAATAATTGCCAATATGTCAAAGGTTTTTCCAATTACAAAACAGTTAAATAATTGCTAATCTGTCAAATGTTTTTCCAATTACAAAACTAATAAACTATTAAAAGATTATTTCCACCCCAGAATTTCAACCCAGATTTTAAGAAAATAATTGCCATTAATGTTGAGGCGAAATTATCGAACCGATTGCAGCTATACATTTAAGTATTTTAGATCCCTCCAATATCTTTATTAAAAATCTCTCATGAGGTGGTGTAGCACTCAACAATTAGATCTCTCCAATATCCTCATTAAAAGTCTCTCGTGAGTTAGTATAGTACTCAACATTTTATTAGTTATTTGAGAATATAACTTGTGGCTATATACTTAATAAATTATAAATGAAGCCATGTTAACATCATTTTCCTTTTAACTAGCTAATTCATGACACATCTCACAACCGGTAGGTAAGCACACCAAAATTTAGGTGGCATTTATTTTTTCATTTGAAATCTGAATAAAATTGAATTAATATGAATTCTTAATAGACCTGAATATTTGAATATAAATAATATGTTTATTTTTTTATCTAAATCTCTGAAAATAAGTATTAAGTTATTTATTTTTTCAACTTAAAAAATTAAAAATATGTGCTTTTATATTTGTACCCTTATTAAATTTAAATGTCAAATAAATAATATACTAAATACCATAATATTTTAATATTTATAAGTAAAACTACATTCGAGTGAATACATAATAATTTTGAAATTATAATATATAAAATACCATAAATTTCTAATTTTATCATTAATTCTCAATAATAGTACATAATATAAGGGGGAAAAAACTAACATGATGCTTGAAATAGTAAATTTGTCATTTCATCTCAAAGTTGGCACATGTAAATATAAGATTATGTAGAGTAAACGTTTATAGGTGAGTTTTTGGATAGACATAAAAATTAAATTATAAAATAGGGATATTTTTTATATTAGAAATTAATTGACTTAATTTAAATTCCTTCATTCATGAAAAAGCTAAAAAAAATTAGTTTCTTTTATTAAGTTAAAATTATTTGAAAAGTCTCATTAAGTTATAAAAACAAATGTTTCTAATTAACTTAATTAAATAAGTCACTTTAAGTCATTAACTTAAAAAACAAAAGCCACCTTACTTTTTTTTTCTTAAAAAAAAAAGGTTTTTACATTCTATTTGAGTGTTTGTATTTTAACTTAATGGACTTTTCTTTTAATAAAACATAATGGAGTTAATTAAGTTAATGTAAGTGTCATTTATTTTTTTGTCTGAAATCTGCATAGATCTAAATTTGGTTGAATTCTGTAAAGGTCTAAATTGCATATGTTTGAATTGCATACGTCTGAATTATAATATATAAGTGACATCTTATTTATTTTTATAAATCACAAACATCTAAAATATGATTATTTGACATTTATGTCCTTGTAAGAATTATTTATAGCTATTATGAATTTTAAGAGCTAAACACATGCACATTACAATTAAAATCATACATATGTAGAATTAAGTAATTGATCTTTAAATAAAAATTTTATAACATTACTCCAAATGCAACATTTAATCAAACTTATGATACTAATTAAAATTTTTAAAAGATACGAAAATCAATTGCATCCTTGAGAAAGTTGATTTGCGAGTTGATCTCGTACCTGTTGCATGAAGACTTGATCTAATGGTCCACAGAAGTTGCTATGGTTGATTCAAATTTGAACTATTATTTTCCAACTCAACTTTTGACTGTCATACTCTAAAAATAATGCAACATTAATAGATAATATTTGAAGAAAATTGTGTATCGCAACATCCGCTTTAAACGGGAAAACGAGCTTTTAGAACACCAAAAGTGCGCTCAATAAAATTCCTTAATTTCACATGACTATGGTTAAAAATCTCCTCTTTCCCTTTAGTCCAACCACCATTATGAAAATCATTCAACCAATAACATATGTGATGATATGGGGCCATTAATCCTCTAGTATGTGTATATTCCGCATCAACTAAATAGTATTTTCTAGGATCAATCATTATCAAGAGTTAATTATTAGAAAAAAAATGTCTAACAATTATATTAAAGAAAAAAATTACTTGGTGGTGGTAATGGAAAATCATGTCTTGAATTACGAATTGTTTCTTTCAATACTTTTGAATCATCTGTTGTTCCTTCCCATCCTACAATGTACCTAAATATCATGTCAAAGTCACAAATTGCCATGATATTTTGAAAATATTCCCCTCTTCTACGACCTCTATATGGCGCTAGTTTATCTATTGGAATACATGCATGAATTAAGGTTCCATCTGTTGCACCAATAGCACCTACAAAAGCTAATATTATTAACATGAGAAACATATTAATTATGTTACTATTTATCATTGAAAAAAAGAAAATTTACCTTGAATATTTCCCCTAGCCTGTGATTAGTTATGCCACTTAAATCATCATTAAATGAAGGAGGAGTAATCATTTCTTTCGAGAACTTCATCATGGCTAGTAAAACCTGGTAAAGTATTTGTGCACTGTTTGAGTTGAGTGCTGAAAAATATTTTTTACAAGTCAATTACAAAAATTGTGACTAATTGTCATCAAGAACATTACTTTTTTTTGCTCAACAAACATATGTTTGCTAGGGTATATCCATCTTTTTACCTTGAAGAATTGACATAAATAAATAAACTCATTTTTCTCCATCAGTATTAATTCATAACATATAGTAGGTGATCCACTTAAAAGGTCTTTTGCAAAATCTAAACCTATAAGTTTTGATGCTGACAGTCTTTCAATATTTAGTGGTTTTAATAAATCAAGCATCAACATAATCAATAGTTTTTGTAGCAATCTCTTAATCTTGTATTTCTTATCATATCTCCTTCACTTAAACTTCTACAAAAGTATCTAAAAGAAAAAAGAAAAAGAAAAAAAACACAATAATAACAATATCTAAATCTTTTGTACTGCAATATCATCCAAAAATTATAGAAAATATCACAATTTTTAAAGAAATAATAATAAGCTTGTGAAGAAGTAAAATAAATAAATAAAAATAGCATAATCATTAAATCACCATATAATATCTTTCAATGAAAAGACATTGTCAAAATTCAGCAAGTACAATAAAAAGACTTTAGGTTCAAGACATTTTAATTTAAATAAAAGAGGTTCCTAACCTATTGTGCTAAACTTTGAATCCACCAAATTCATTCTTGGTCGCTTTCCATCTCCATCCACACCTCTCTGTACTTTTTGTTGCATAATATGTTGTTTGCTACATAATAAAGGTGAACCTGAATAGGTAAAATCTTCTGTAAATTTGTCATATAATCTTTCATTGAAGGTCCTTTATCATCAGACTTCTCCAATGCCTCTACTAACTTTTTGACTTCTTCATAGTTTCATCAATTTATCTTTTGTTTTTTTTTTTGGAACGTTGTACCTCATTTATACTTAGTTGATCGAAGTCATAATCTGATGCAGGTGTTTTAGGCCACTATCATCATCCTCTATTTCAATTAAAGTTTCATTAGGCACAAATGTTTTAAATATTGATGACAGATTTCTCATTTCTGGTAAGTTATTCATGCCAAAACTCCAAGTATTAGATCTGGTAGCTAAAGCTCCAAAGAACAAAGTCTCTAATTCCTCAGCATCAGCTAAAGGCTTATAACGAAACCATTTAGCTTCTAGATATTTCTATTTAACAATAAAAAAAATAATTAACACCTATATAGTATAAAATCTTCTTATATGGTCATTCTAATAAAGTAAATAATTAAAATATTACTTTTATGTACTCTTCCCATCTTTCATCTAGCCAATCAAATGTTTGGGTCTTAGGATTGTAACCATGTCTTATTATCGTTGTCATCTTAATCTATGTCGAATATTATTTTTTCATATATTCCCAACCATTTTTAATTTATTTTTGTTTTAACCTTCTTCCAAATGTCTTAAATATTTCTTCTCCAATTCGAGCCCAAGCACTTGGCTTTAACATTCCTCCTAATCTAAATCCATTATTCACCTCAATGAGACAAAGATCAATTAATTGTTTTCTTTGGATAAGATCATGCCAATTTGCTCTACAAACTCCAACATTTTCAGCCATCTACGATTGAATCAAATCATACACATGTTACAATTAGAATTGAAAATAGAAGATAATTATGCTAATAGTTATTAACTTCTTCAATGTCGACAGTCTTGTCCTATATTTCTAGAAACTAAAAACAAATATTCCACAATAAAATTGATGCCAACGATAATAGTTATCTAATGTTTCAAATTTCCTAAACTTAAAACTAGTAGCACATGCTAAATGGAATCAAAACAATACGCAAGCACAGTGTATACAATCCATTCACATCTGTCCTGTAACATCTAAAATAAGCATCCTCGACAGGTCTGCAGTTGTAACTGCTTCTACAAGAGTCCGGCTTTTAAATTTCACAAGTCATTTATTCACCAAGTTGTCTATTGAAGTTTCTCTAGTTTTTTATTGTCGATTTTTTATGTTGAACTCCTTACTTCCGTCACCATTAAATTTCCAGCCTGTAAATGGGCACAGACTGTTGAGTTGAATGCATATGCACCATAAACTATCTACTAGATAGGCTTAGTGTTGAAGAATTTGTACCAATATGGAGGCAAACAAGGGAAAAGAAATAGAAAGGTTTGAGGCGTGTATCTACACTTTTCTTTAAGGTTTTATTTGCCCTCACCACACTTGGTTTGCTATAGAGTTGAATGGCAAATTACCTCCAAGATACAACAAACCTTGAATACAATCTTTAGCAAATGAAAATTGTATTCTCAGAACATGTTTTAAGCTATAAATCTGTATATTTATCATTGTAATTCATTATTTTCTTTAAGAAGAAGGTGTCGTTTAATGAATGAGCACAACCATTAACTATGGCACTCATTCAAGAGATCAAAACTCTTCAAAAAGACACAATTCGGTTTGAAATTTAACTGTCTTCAGGAAATAAACGGTTAGCCGTTTGCCATTATCGGCTCACTGTTAGTTTCCAGTGACTTTAAAATTGCCTCTGGAAATTATTGGCACACCGTTAACACGAAACGGTTCGCCGTTAACATACAGCATGCTCTCTGGAATTTATCGGCACACCGTTAACACAAAACGGTTCGCCGTTAACATACAGCATGCTCTCTGGAATTTATCGGCAAACCGTTAATAATAAACGGTTCACCGGTAACATACAGAAACAATTCTATTATTCAAACTTCAATATTTACAAATATTACAATCTCTTTTACACTTAGAACAAAGAAGAAACTAACAAAGATGCTAGCCCAAGAAACTCAGCCATTACTAATCTTCAAACATCAGCAAGTGATTGTAGATAGGAAACAAATAGCAAGGTGAAAAACAATAAAAGCAAGAAATCAATATATTGGCCTTGTGCAAATTCTTATTATTCCGTAAACTCAAACTTGGTTCATCCCCTTGTGCAAATTCTTATTATTCCGTAAACTCAAACTTGATTCATCCCAAGGTACTCTGATATACACAATGCAAGGAGGTGGCAATTGGAAGATTTGATATTTTATCAATATGTAACTTTCCAGTAACTTTCTTGGAGCACAAAATCTTTTGTTTGATGTATGAACACAAACAGCATATATGGAGAAATTTTTCTCCATCCAAAATATGAAACAGAATATTTATAAAAACTATAAAAAGAAAAAAGAAAAAATAACAATGGAGATTCAATAGGTTGTACTGCTTGAAGAATTCAAATGCTAATGAAAGAGAAAACATATAGAAAGAATGGTTGAACGTGAACTATAAAGAGAAAAAAGGGGATTAGGTTTTAAAATGTGGGAAATATGTATATTTAATTGGGATATTATTACAATATAGTATTTATTTCCTATTAAGACTTTTTTCATTTAAATAAAATTCACGGAACTTTACTTTTTCTATTCAAATGTAAATATCTAAAAATCAAATATAAGTTGTAAAAGACAAATAAACAAATTTAAAAAAAATATCTGAAATTAACAAATTTTGAAACTTTAAACGTTTCACAAACAAGCTCTAAGTCAATTAAGATAATTGCTATATTTGTCTTTTCAAGTTGATAAAAAAAATTATTGAATTTTTAACTTACTAGAAAAAAAACAATTTCTTTTAACTTTTTACTCAATCTAAAAAGTCTAAATGAAAACATTAAAAAATATTCAAAAATATCTAATTAATTTAATTTCACATCACCAAAATAAAACCTACTAATTTTCCTTCTTCGAAAAGACATAAGTAAATCTTTTAATTGGATTATTTATCCCTCAACTTCGCTTATAAAGATTTAAAAGCTGCTGTTGTAAATTTTATAACTTGTGATAATATAGCAACACATTATTATTATTTTAATCAGTATTATTTATCCTACGATTTCTTCAAAAAAAGAAAAAAAAAAGAATTACTTTTAGTGTATAACTATAACATCGTAAAGTACATTAAATTTAATTAACATGATATATGTCAATGCTTGGGTCATTCTATCACATCATGATTAAAATTATGACAACAATATCGTAATTAAACATAAATTATGTAAATGAAACATAAAAGACTTGTAATTTAACATAAAATTTATAAATCAATATTAATAGTAAAATAAAACATGATTTTGAAAATGTAACATAAGACTTATAATGGATGGTAAAAAAAGTAAATTAATATAAAATTAATAAATTAATGTATTACTGATAGATAAAATAAAAACTTATAAATATAAAATAAAACTAGTAAATCAACATTAACTATAAAATAAAATATAAATTTTGAAAATGGAACACAAGATTTATAAACAATTGATAAAATAAATAAATTAATACAAACTGATAAATTGATATATTATGGGTAAACAAAACAATAATTTACAAAAATAATATAAAACTATTAAGTCAACATTAAGTGCAAAATAAAGCATAAATTTTAAAAATGAAGTAGATGATTCACAAATAGAAAGTAAATAAGTAAATTAATATTATACTTTTAAATTGATGTATTATTAGTTAAAAAAATAAAAACTTACTAATATAACATAAAATTAGTAAATCAACATTAACTATAAATTAAAACATAAACTTTTGAAAAGAAAGAATAAGATTAGTAAGTGGAAGGTAAACAAGTAAATTAATATAAACCTTATAACTTGTTATATTACTAATAAATAAAACAAAACCTTGCAAATATAATAAAAAAAGTACTAAATCAACATTAAATGGAAAATAAAACATAAATTTTGAAATGGAACATAAGACTTGTAATGAAAGATAAAATAAGTAAATTAATATAAAACTAGTAACTTGTTATAATATTGGTAAATAAAATAAAAAACTTTAAAATATAATTTAAAACCAGTAAATTGACATTAAATGTAAAATAAAGCATAAATTTTGTAAATAAAATATAAGATTTATAAATAAAAAATAAAACAAGTAAATTAATATAAAACTGGCAAAGTAATATACTATTAGTAAACAAAACAACAACTATAAAAATAATAAATCAATGTCAAGTATAAAGTAAAACATGAACTTTAAAAATGAAATACAAAACTTGTAAATGGAAGGCAAAATAAATTAATTAATATAAAAATGATAAATTAGTGTCTTACTAGCAAATAAAGTAAAAACTTATAAATAAAACATAAAATTTATAAATCAACATTAAATGTTAAACAAAACGTTATTTTTATCAAATACACCTAAAATTTACAAATAGAAGATAAAATAGATAAATAATACAAGAGTTATTGAAATAAATTAAAAAATAAAAACTTACTAATGAAAAATAAAAACTCATTGTAATTAATTGCTTGTATATTTATTAATTTTGTATTTAAATTAAGTAACAATAGTTTTGAATTTACGTAATAAGGGTTTGTTTGCCATGACGCATTGGATAGCATTATTAGCGAGCCCTGCATTAACTAAAGAGAATCCTGTGTTTAGCAATAAAAGAAAGTGGATTGTGCGTCACTAGTTAAAAGCTTCATGCGGATTCTCCTTAGTTAAAGAAACTCGCGACTCTTTCGGGTTCACGCAAATTCTTTTTTAAAAGCAATTTTTTAATTAGTTAAAGTTATTTATTTTATTTACGATTATGTATTAAATGAATGCATTTGAATTATTTTATATAAAATTTAAATAATAAAAGTTAAAATATTAATAATATTAAGTTTAATAAATTAACAATATTAAATTTTAAAATATTAATATGTCTAAATTATATTAATTTTTATAAATAATTATAAAAAATATTATTATATATAATACAGTAGAATGTAACACAAAATATTGTACAAAATTAATATAATGCAATATTAACACAATATACTCTACATTAAATAATGAAATACATTGCAAAGCAATACAATGTAATAAACACACCCTACATGTGATGTTTTATTAAAGATAAAACTTATTCTCAAAATTAAATTTTAAAAAATTATTCTTAAAACTATTGTAAGATGCTAAAAGATTGAATGAATTATATTATGATTACTAAGAGTTCAATCTGGATTACTTTTGGAAAGCTAAAAAATGATTCTGAAAGTTAAAAGTTAATTTTTATATTTGGTAAATTTTTTAAAAAAATCACTTTTGACAAAATCACACATCCTATATTAGATTTGAAAAGCAAGAAATGCGTGGTTTTTCAAATTCTAATTTTGAAAATCAATTTTACACTTATTAAAATTCTATATATATCCTCATATATATTATAAAAATTTAAAATTATCCTTATTCAATTGGAAAACAAAATCAAGAATGTTGGACGGGTGGGCGCCCAAGATGGGCCGAACTGACCCTGACCCGCACATGGTAACCACTTAGTGGTTACCATGCACGATTGAGAGTGGGAAGTTGAATTATATTCAACTTCCCAACCGCCATTTTATATATGCTCCAAAACTGCTGCTGTGGGGGGACACAGTTTATTTTCATTTAGAAAGCAGAGAGTGTGTGTGTGATAAAATATAGAGAAGCATACATAATTTTCTTCTCTTCTTCATCAAGATTAAACGAAATCTTTGAACAAGCCATCAAGGCATTTTATATTGTGATTTGAGGAGGATTTTCATTGTGATTTCTTTCCAACTAGTAATGTGATCCAACACTTGTTTATTCTGCTGCATAATCCGAAAAAGGTAAGGCCTATTGACTTCCTTTTAAATTTCCTTCATTGGTATCAAAGCCATTTTGTGTTGGATTCGTATATTGGTTGGATTTAATTCCTAAAAAAGCATGAATGTGTTTTCAATTCTTATGGGATACATGTAATTTGATGGCTGTTGTTTTAAGTGTTCTGGAATGCTTAATTTGAATATATAAATTCTGGAATTGATAGAATTAAAACCGGCCTAGGGTTTAGATTGCATGAACCCTAAGAAATTATGAAACCCGTAATTTCATTTGATCATATCTTTTGATCTATAAAACCTAAAGTTATGTGTAATATATTGTTGGAAAGATCTTTTCGAGAGCTTTCCAAAGATAAATGATTTGTTAAAATCGGACTTAAGACGAGAAAGTTATGACCAAAATACAATTCTGGTCAAATTAGGTTTTAGCAAGGTTTAAAAACCCTAATTTGTAGAAGATAATGAACAGTGCCAAAACTGTGGGAGCATTGCAGCGATACTGTGCATGAACTATAGTGATATTGTAGTACGCGTGGGGTATGTGTCTAATTTTGTAAATTTTGCATATTTTGCTATCTGGGACTCCGATTTGGACACCATTTGCACCGTTTGATCCAAAATTTATTTTTGATTTATTTTTAATATAAAATGATTTTTTTTAAGTCAATTCTTGATTTTTGAAATAAAATTTTGGATCAAACATATATAATTTCACGGATGAGCATTATATGTTAATAAATATTTCACTCTAGTGGGAGCTTGAAATATTTTTTCATGAGAATTGGCTGAAATTTAATCTCGTATTTAGTCGTTTGTTAACAATCATTAATAATTTTTTATATATATATATTTTGTCATAGATGCCTCCCGTTAGTAAGTTGTGGACTAAAGAAGATGGGTTAACAACATTTAGAGCTTGGATCTCACCTGATGATCTAATTGAGATAAATAATAGTTTATCTTATGAAGAACTTATGGAGAAAATAGAGAATTGTAAGATGGATCCTAATCGTTCTATGTGTATGAATATAAAAGATATATATGATGTCTTTATGCACTTAATGTGTGGAAAAGCGAACACTAAGTATACAGACTGGGATAATTGTCAAAGGATTCTCATCAATTCCTTACCTGATGACGATAATATGCTTGTCTTTAAGGCTCGCATGTTAGAGGAGATGAAGAATCCCTTAAACCCATACTATATGCTGAGATGTGAAATTGAGCTAATGGAAGAGCACCGTCTTGCATAAAAAAATGAGGCGAACTTCAATACTTAGAATTCACACGAGCTTTCGAAATGAAGGACAAGTTAGTCACCTTGGTTGAGGGCAGAAGTTATAGTATGAGAAAATCATAAATCGTATCATCGAGAAGGAACAATTATTTTTATATGGAGATATGCTTAAGTATAAGTTGAATGAAAGAGTCACGAGCAACATAGAATATTTTAAGGACATGTAGAAGATTCTATGTATTAGTTTGGTCATGTTAGATTATTTCATTTGTTTGTTGGTTATGATTGTTCTTTTTAATATTGGTTTTATTTTGTTGGTTGAACTATATGTTGCTTTGACTTTATTAATGATATTCTACATTAGTTGTTACTCGACTTTTCATACTCTTTTGTGATATCACATGAATTGTTTTCATTGAGTGGGAGTTTTAATTAAATTTATTTTTGATAAATTCATAATTAGAACCAATAATTTTGCACATTAAAATCGAATTAATGATGAATATAATAAAGGGAATTGGATGATAATTGGAAGCCTCGACAAACTTTTGATTCTATTCTCATTATTAGTTTGTCATATTTTTTTGTTTATGTTTGCGGCAAAATTGATTGCTTGTGTGTAATTATTAATTATGCCTTTAGTAATTGTATTTTTGAATTGTCTCTATGTTAAATCATAATTAAGATGGCTTCTGCATCTAAGAACATTGTGGCTGAGCTGAACAAGGGTGAGAAACTGAATGGTGACAATTACGATATTTGGCACCGTCAAATTCAGTATATCCTTGAAAAGTAAGAGACTCTAAAAATTCTTAACAACACCCCAGCTAAGCCTGAACAAGGTAATATTGCTCAACACATGAGGGATCTGGAGGCCTATTAGGCCTAGAAAAAGAATAATAGTGATGCTCGCATAACAAGGGTGAGCAGCATGCAAGATGACCTCATGTGCGAGTACGAGAAGTATGAGACAACTCAAAAGATGTGGCTCACTTTGAAAGACAAGTTTAGTGGTACCTGGAACATTAAACTCATGAGGCTTATGATCAAATTCAATTCTTATCGGAAGCACCCGAACCATGCTATGAGGCAGCATCTAAGGAAGAAGTCGAACATGGTTCGTGAGCTTAAGTCTGTTGGACATATTCTGACTGATGAACAGCAAGTACAAGCAGTGATAAATCTTTACCTAAGAACACATGATGGTGAATATGACTCATAATGAAAATATCAAAACTTTTAAAGATATTGAGCATCACCTAGAGTTAGAAGTAGAGCGCCTTGAGGCAGCTAAGCTTTCTGATAGTGTTTTTATGGCCGAGTCAAGCTCGCACAAAGCCTTGGGCTTCAAGCGCAAGAAAGGCCACAAGTATAACCAGAAAGGTAAGGGATTTTATCCTAATCAGAAGAAGGCAAATGCTAAAAAGTGCTCAAGGGGTAAGTGTGTTGGCAAGAAAAGGGACAAATCCAAAATGCGATGCTACAACTGTAGTAAGCTAGGTCACTTAGCTCGTAAGTGCACTAAGCCAAAAAAGGTAAGACCCAACTCCACTTTGTTAAATTATACTTTAGTTACAAGTTCTGTACTCCAAACAGAATCTCATTTTGTGTAGACTGTAGACTCAAGAGTAACAGACCATATAGCTCATGATCGAGATACATTTGTGGAGTATCGTTAAATCAATCAAGGGAGTAAATAGATATACGTGGGCAACAACTCTAGAGTTGAGCCAAAAGGAATAAGCACCTACAAATTGATTTTGTGTGGTGAATGTATTCTTTTATTACACAATGTTCTGTATGCATCGAAGATTCAACGGAACTTAATTTCTATCCATGTTCTTCTTGAATTAGGATATCACTTAAATTTTTATTGTGTTTGTTTAGAGATCTTCTTAAATTCAGTCCTTATTGGATCTAAGCATTTGATTAATGGTTTTATTGTATTAGATACAATACTTGATAGTTTAAGTTATGATAATAGTTGTTTTTTTTATGCTACCTCTTCTAGTAATAATGTAATAGATGCCATCACTTGGCATTCTAGATTAGGTCATATAGGGCAAGAAAGAGTGCATAGACTTTCGAGAGAAGGCATGTTGAGCCTACTCATCAAGGTAGAATTGCCCATATGTGAAAATTGTCTAGTTGGAAAAACAACTAGAAAACTATTTAGTAAAAGAATTAGGGTCGAAAAACCATTGCAGTTAATCCACTCTGACACCTATGGTCTAATGAATGTAAGGGCTAAACATAGAGCCATATATTTCATTACATTCATTAATAATTATTCAAGTTTCAGTCATGTTTACTTGATTTCTCATAAATTAAAAGCATTAGATTGTTTTACATTATATTTATACATGGTAGAGAATCAACTAGACAACAATGTTAAAGCTTTAAGGACTGACCAAGGACGTGAATACCTTTCGAAACAGTTCAAAGAACTATGTAATAAGAAAGGAATAAAAAGACAGCTGACTATTCTTGGAACTCCGCAACAAAATGGTATAGCAGAAAGAAAGAATAGAACTTTGTTGGAAATATTTAGATCAATGATGGCACAAGCAAATCTTCCAATATACTATTGGGGAGATGCTTTGTTAACTGCAACCTATATACTTAACCGAGTTCTTTCAAAATCAGTTAGTTCCATCCCATATGAGTTATGAATGAGTACAAAACTTGACCTTTCTCATTTGCGGCCATGAGGGTCTATAGCTTATATCTGTAACCCTACTCATAAGTTTGAAAAATTAGGAGCTAGGGGTAAAAAGTGTATCTTTATTAGATACTTAGAACACTCTAAAGGATATGTGTTCATTGCTGAACAAGCAAATGGAACTCTGTCTTAACTGGAATCACGAGATGTTAGTTTTCTAGAAATTGAATTTCCTAGCATTGGAAAAGTTAATAAGGATTTTCAATTTTATGAATTGGAAGATCTAAATAAAATTAACACTTCTAATGACAGTGTCGGTGTTAGTACGGATCCTTTAAGGAATGCTACTCTGAGTAGGAGTGAAACACTAAATACTTTGATTCCAGTTGGGGAATCAACTCGGAAGAGTAATCGTAGGCCAATTCCTTGTCGTCGTTTTGAGATTGAGGGAGAAGCTTTTATGATTGCTTCACATGATAGTGAGGAGCCAAATACTTTTGACGAGGCTTTTACATCGTCTATTAGGAATTTATGGATGAAAGCAATGGATGAAGAGATAAAGTTTATGAAAGCCAATCAAGTCCCAGACTTGATTGAACTTCTGCCAAATCATAAGGTTATCGAAAAAAAATCGGTTCTCCAAATAAAATGTAAAGTGGATGGGACAATTGACAAATACAAAGTAAGATTAATCGCTAAAGGTTATACCCAAAAAGAAGATATAGATTATGAAGAAACCTTTTCTCCCGTGGTAAGGTTTGCTTCTATACAATTAATCTTGGCTATTGTTACACATCTAGACCTTCAATTACATCAAGTGGATGTAAAAACTGCATTCCTCAATAGAAAACTAGAGGAAGAAATTTATATAGAACAACCACAAGGTTTTGTTGTTAAAAGCCAAGAGCGCAAAGTATGCAAGCTCAAAAGATCTACCTATGGCCTTAAACAATCCTCTAAACAATGGAATCTTAAATTCCATCAAGCCGTAGTTTCTTATGGCTTTAAGATGGTTGAGGAAGACCATTGTGTGTACATTAAAAGGTCTAAAGACGATTTTGCGATATTGTCTTTGTATGTAGACAATATACTATTAACTGCGAACAGTAAAGAGTTTTTCAAAACTATTAAAGATTGGTTATACTCAAATTTTGACATGAAAGATATAGGTGAAGCAGTTTATATCTTAGGAGTCAAAATTTTCAAGGATCGATTTAAGAAACTGCTGGCATTGTCACAAAAGCCTTACATTAAGAAGATCTTTGAAAGATTTAATATGGCTGATTGTAAGCCAATGAATACCCCAATAGCCAAATGACAATCTCTTAATCTCGATATGTGTCCTAAGACTCCTCAAGAAAAAGAGAAAATAGTTAGAGTTCCTTATGCAAATGCCATTAGAAGTCTCATGTATGCCATGATATGTACAAGGCCTGATATCAGTTATGTTGTACGACTGGTGAGTAAATACCAGTTGAATCCCAGACAGAAGCATTGGAGTGCGGTCAAGAGGATTTTGGCATATCTCAAAGACACTACAAATTATTCTCTATGCTATCAAGGAGGTAGTTTGCGAATTGTTGGATATTCAGATGCCAACTGGGGTGGTAATCTAGATGAATGCAAATCGACCTTAGGATATGCATTCTTGCTAAATAGAAGAGCAATTACATGGAGTAGCAAGAAACAAACATGCATAGCTTTATCGATGATAGAAGACGAATATATTGTATGTTCTACAGCAGTGCAAGAAGCTGTGTGGCTTAAAAGATTTATGGAGGACTTAAAGATTAATATTAGCACTTCTAGTCCAGTAACTGTCTATTGTGACAGTCAAACTGCTATCTTTTTCTCTAAGAACGCCAAATACCACAGCAAGTTGAAACACATTAAGACGAAATACAATTTTATATGAGACATTTTGGCAAAGAAGGAAGTAGCCATATATTATATATCTATGCATAACATGATAGTTGATCCACTTACAAAAGCTATAATAAGGGACGTATTTGCCTCTCATGCTAGATCTTTAGGGCAACATAAATTGTAATCTTGCATTGTAAAGATAATTTTATTACATGAATTATTGTGAATGCAATGATATTTTAAGTTCTCTTATTTTAATTTAGTTTGAATTTAGTTTGAGAAATGCATAATTACACACATATGAGTGTATGTTGTCAAGTCAATGACCGGCTTTCTTACACGAGTGATCACCTCAGTTGCTCTAGGAGTAAGCTGAGATGAGACAAGTAGAATAATGAGACAATGTGTTTGTTTGAGAGCCAAAGAACAAAGAGATATTCTACAAATTTTGTCGCCTTGATTAGACTCAAGATGAGGTCATGAACGATATTTCTTGCAGACCAATTATGATGTACCCCACCATTATAGAGACCTGATTGAAGCCAGATGTGAGATCTTATTTGACGTTAAAAGAGAGCGTTCACTTTAAGAACTTAGGTCAGGCGTTGTAGAAGAGCGACTAGACTAAGGTCTATACAATGAATTGAATTAATAAGACATTCGCCCTAAAATGAAAGATTCATTATAACATGTGCATCATACCATGCGTGCTTGGTGAGCAAAATGAAAAAATGAGAGAATCTCCTTTCTTCCTCATTGTGTAAGTTCCATATGACTTTCTATAAGTCAATTATGGTATCCTTATGACTATCAACTATGTTTCTAAGATTTCAGACTGGTGTCTGCTACTTTAGCATGTTATTTATGACCTTGACATAATTCAGTCTATGAAACATGACTAGGAAAGCAACTGTTCTGGATTAATGGACATGAGAGTGATGGGCAGATTTAATTTTTTCCTTTTATGTGATTCACTGGTCGACTAATTGTATAATATCTTTGTGATGTTACAATTATAAATACATAAAGAGATTGCGCAATTTTAGCATACCGAGGGGGTTTAGTATGCTTGAATATTAAAGCAAATTAATTATGGGATACAATGAACATATGTTGAGTACTCTTGCATGTGATTGCAATTGAGACATCTCTTGCCTGGGTTAGCAATCAAGATATGTCTTTGGCTCCTCGAATGAATTTTTGGATATATTCATGTTCACACAATATATTTGTCTGTATGATTGGTAATATATGGTTGTTCCTTGTTTCTTTGTTCACTACTTTGTTGCTTCGATGTCATCCCATCATGTGCGAGTGGGAGATGTGCCGACCCAACCCTGACCCGCACATGGTAACCACTTAGTGGTTACCATGCACAGTTGAGAATGGGAAGTTGAATTATATTCAACTTCCCAACCGCCATTTTATATATGCTCCAAAACTATTGCTATGGGGGAACGTGGTTTATTTTCATTTAGAAAGCAAAGAGTGTGTGTGTGATAAAATACAGAGAAGCATACATAATTTTCTTCTCTTCTTCATCAAGATTAAACGAAATCTTTGAACAATCCATCAAGGCATTTTATACTGTGATTTGAGGAGGATTTTCATTGTGATTTCTTTCTGACCAATAACGTGATCCAACACTTGTTTATTCCGCTGCATAATCCGAAAAAGGTAATGCCTATTGACTTCCTTTTAAATTTCCTTCAAAGAAATTTAAAGATATTAATATCATTATTACCAATAATATTGAGATAACAAAATAAAAAATAAAATTTATAAAATAAAAATATTTATTTTAGCTATCAATTATTATATATAGACAATAAAAATATATGTGTTTATATATGGCAAATAAATTTTATTTTTATATTATATCCATTTTAGTTATTTGCATTTTGATAGCAATTTAACAATAAAATTCATCAAATAAATGCAATTATTTTTAAAACTCACAGTACTTTTAAAAAAATAAATTTTATTATATATTTAATTAATTCTTTTCATATCTGATTATTTTTACAGAAAGAGCTAAAGTATCGATAAAATTTTTAAGTTTGATAATTTATGTTGTTAAAAATATCATATCCAGCTTCTATTCTATTTTAACAAAATATCCCGGGCATTACACTTTTCTAATTCTTTTTTCGGTACTTCATTTGATAAATTTAATGTGAATAGAGATTAACTTGAAAATTCTAATTAAATATAGAATACGTAAGCCTGATGATACGACTCATATTTCCTCTTGTTTTGTTTTTCATTAATTTTTGTATATTTTTGTGATTAATTTATCAATAATATTAAGAATTTTAATATTTAAATTTTAAATTGAATTTAAATATTATGCGTCATTTATTTATTAATTAATTTTATAATTTATAAAATTATAATAAATATTATATTAATTAAGAATTAATTTAAAATTTAAATATTGAGATATTTAATATTATTATTTTATTTATGTATAGTGGGGAACCGAAATAGTAGTGATTAGAAGACAGGCTGGCTATCAATTAATTCTAAAAAAAGTTAGAAAACAAAAAACAAAACAAAACTTAGTTGTCACTACTTCACGGGTGAGTTCATTAGTAAAATAGTACGGAACTGCTTTCTATCGACGATCACGGGACTTGCACCACCACCTCATCGTTTGTTTTAAAGGTTGAAAGCTACATGAACTGTTCAGTTGTTGAATTTACACCACATCACTGATGTGTCAAACATCAAATTGGATTATATAATATCCAATTAGATGCTAAAAATAATTTGTTATTAAAATATTAAAAACAAAATCAATTAGTTAACCGCTTATATATTTTTTTAACCAGGCATCATTAATTTGGAGGGGGACAAAAGATTTGTTTGCCCTTTTTTATCTTTTTCCTTGACTCACACAATACTTAGGTTAGATTTTAGCCTTAAGAAAATTATCCCTAGCTTTCCTTGAACAAGTTTTTACACTATTCATTGAATTATGCGGTGGGGCCATAAAATTCATTTTAAGTTTACTTAATTTTACACCAAACTGTAGTATTAGAATTATTTTATTCAAAATAAGCCAATCACGTGATTTTATCCATCTACCAAGTAAATCCTAAAAATATTCATAAAGATGGTCAAAGGATTATGCCGAGCCGTGCTCATGTTATGTCGTGTCATATTTATTATACATTTCGTGTCGTGTCATGCCTAATTTTTTTTTCTTAGGCCCGACTCGACCCACATGCTGTGCCATGGGTCGTGCCGTGCTATGCCTACAAAAAAAAAATTTACTAAATTTTTTTTTAAATTTTCTTAAGAAAACATATCAAGTTGTTCGTATATTTTTTTTAAGTTTACATATCTTTTTAGATTCATGTGCTTTTATTCAAATTTAATTAAATAAAAAATTCAAAACTCAAGTCTATATTCAACAATAATAAATTAATAATAATAAGAAAATATAATTTTAATTACTAAGTTTAACTCTATGGTATTAGAATTCTTTTATAATACTTAATAACAATAATAATAATAAATTTTTCTTAAAGGTTAACTTAATTGTTAACTTAAAATTACATAGAGTCATATATCATAGTTCATAATAATTTTAATACATATTTATAAAATCATGATATTTAAAATTTTATTTATTAAAATCATGGTATCAATTATTTATTTAATAAATTATAAACATAAATCAATTATAATTTTTTTAAAACTAAGTATTAAATAAATTTAAAAAACTTGAGCTAGTAAAATGTATTAAAAGATTCAATTTCTAAATTTAAAAAACTTGAGCTAATAAATGTATTAAAAGATTCAATTTTAAGTTATTTATAAAACTATAAAATTTTAAGTTTACTTTCATTAAAAGTGAAATGTGCTTATTGCGTACTTTTTCGCGTGTCGTGCTTTAGCCCATCTCTAATCGTACTGTGCTTTTAAGGCTTGCGTGTCTAAAATTCTAAACCCGACCCGGCCCACGTGCATGCCATACCATGCCGTGTCCTCCACCGAAACATGCTCGTGCCATACCATGTCGTGCCGTGACGTGCCTCATGCCGTCCGGCCCATTGGCCACCTCTAGGTATATATTTGTGCTTTACCATAATATTGGGGGCACAACAACTGTATGTACATAATATGTACCTTTTTTTAATGAATTATATTACAATGTACTGATATGTCTGTATCGAAGTTTGGAAATATGTGCTAGTAATCAACTTATAAGAGTTGCTTATCAAAAAAATAAAATATAGCATGGACAATTTTAGAATTTCAATTGTTTTAGGTCTATTTTATAGTTGTCATTTTAATTGGAGGCAATTAGGTATGTTTTAGGTTCTTCATTTTGAGTTCGATTGTGATTCTATTTCTTGGTGTAAGTTTAATTAAAAAAGTGTATTATTCTATTATAAATATGGAAGTTTTATTACTATTTCAATGAATTATTAAATTAATAAAATCCTTCCTTCCATTACTTCAATGGGAGTTTTATCTTCAATCTTATGTGTCGAGTACTGTTTTAAAATTTCACAACAATGTGAGTCTAAGGGCTTCGATTTAGATTATAGCACCATTTAGTCCTCATTGTGTCAGGAACTATTATTGCACCTCTCTTCCCAAAATTTAATTAACTTATTTTATTTTTCCTTCTGCTATCTAACTACATCCGTGCCATAAACCCAAACATGTAGTTTAAAATTGTGTCTTGTTTGTGGGCTACTAAAGGTTAAGATGTTTTTATTTCAATATTATTAACAATAATATTGAACTCGTTTTGTTTCATTAAGTAATGCCTATCATCCAGAAACTTAGCTACATCCCACATAACGTCATATTCATCATGTAAAGACTACAAAGTGAACTGAAAAATTGTTCAAAATCATCATTCTCTTATTAAATACCACATTTCTCATGACTCCTTATTTGAAATACAACTTGGATAAGTTTAAAAAAAAATATTGCAACTTTTTTTTTTATTTTTCTGTTTTTGAATGCTTTTTTGAAATTTGATGCATGATACAATACGAAATTTACAAAAAAAAAAAATCTAAATGCCTTTTCATTATAGTCAAGACAATTTACTATTACCAGTACAAAATTTTACTATGGCTAATATTTCAAAAAAAGAAAAGAAAATATAATAAGAGAAAACTACTTACACTCACAAACGATTTAATCCGCAAAAAGACTCGTGCCATCAGCAAGTTGAAGATACAGGCCGGTCACCGCGTCAAGGTCCTAGCATTCACTTTCTGAGTAATTGTAACAAACCAAAATAAATCGGTTTGAAAAATAATAAATCGATTTTAAACCGAACCCGTTTGGCTGGGGCGAGCACCGAATAAGACCTCAGTGGGAAGTCACTTTCTGGACAAAAACTTTTTGACATTAACTTTTGCCATAAATATCTCTGTACGTAAGAGAAATCTCCACCATACAAACCCTCTAGTTGGATAAGGGCCTCTCCTTTTAATTTATTTATTTAAGAAACGAAGAAAAAAAAACAGTTGGTGATTGAAGCGCTGTAGTAAAGGAGAACTCGGGAAGAGCTGGCTTCTTAGTTCTCACAAACAAGCTTGAAAAAGAAGTCGGTAGAGTGTGTTGGGGAAAAGAGAGGAAGAAACATGGGAAATAACGTGATGGGATTGGGAGGTGGTGCCTTAGCCGCGACCATCATCGTCATGACACTCTTCTTCGCCGCAAATGATCAATCTTGTGCTGATGCTGCTGCAGGCGTGAATAAGAGCAACAGAACCATCATTACTGATTTCCATTTTGATCACAATGACATGTTCTTTTCTGGGGATGATTTGGAATTGCAATTGGCTGCTGCTGTTGCAAGAACTACCACTCTGAACGTGGGGCTCGCCTTTAAGCCAGTAATCGATTGTGCGAGACCTGGTGCCTATAAGCCTTGCACCCCTGATCCCCAGAATTCCAAAAAAGGTGAACATTGCAGTCCTCCCCCTGGCCGATTGTATCTCAATCGAGGATGTGCCAGCTAGCTAGCTAGCTTGGTCATGCTGTCCTCAATCTTCATCCTCAACTATGTCATGATATTACTTATAAATGCACATGTGTTGGAGTTAAGTGATGAGCTCTCCCAGCCGGCTGATTATGTTGTATCTGAAACGATTGTGCTAGCTGGCCGGCTCATGCTGATCTTCAATGTTCAGTCCTTAATCTTCATCCTCAACTATGTAATAATATTATTTTTATATATATGTAATGTACATGTTTTGTGTTGCGGAATCAGACAGAAAAGCTCTCCCCATGATTAATTCTTTCCAAGGTAAAAAATTTAAAGATTTAATTACGACGTTAGTATCATAATTAAATATCAATTAACTGAAAGAAGAGTGATATTTGCATCTTAAGATTTAGAGAGAAAAAAAAAAGGTAATAACTATAAATATATTATTAAAAAATATAATAATTTACATATTTAAATTTAATTAAATATTTTAATATTATAAATTTACTATACAGATTATTAAAAAAAAGTATTATATTCATATTTATTAAAAATTTTAAAACTAGTTGTGTAATTATTATATTTAAAAAATATTATAATAAAAAAGAAATCTTAATAAATATTGGAGTTAAATACAGGTTTGGTCTATCCCATATGAGTGATTCAAGCTTAAGTTATATTAGTTTGAGAAGTTAAATGCCGCCATGAAAATGATATTGGCTCCGGTCAAACCCCGAAATTTAAATGCAGCGTTTTATTAAAGTTAAAAACGACACCGTTTTTGCTTGCCAAATATTTCCTATTTTCTTCGTCGATGGAGCTCCAACCAAATATTTTTCCTGTCCTTTCCTTCGTCAATCCAACTCCAACCACCAGCTCCAGCCACACCCAAATATTTTCCCTTTCCTTTCCTTCGTCGATCCAGCGCCAGCCATAGCCAAACATTTCCTCTTTCCTTCTTCGATCCAGATTTAGCAACAACCTGAAATTGCCAATGAGGTGTTTTGCTCAGCTTATTACCCATTATATTAATTTAAGTATTTAACAAGGCAATGAAACTCGCTTATTACCTACTTATTAATATAGAAATATAGAAACAAATGCTCAAATTATTACCCGCTTATTAATCAACATCAAGCAAAATTCAAGCCTTGAAACTCAACTTTATGCCAAAGAAGACAGTACCTTACCTTATTGCAAAGTCATTTAGAAAATTACTATTTTGTCAGAAAATTTTCACAGCCACTGTAAATGCCCAAACTCATGTTTCCGGGACAATGCCCAAACTCATCCTTGTTCAAGCTTTTGCTTTTTTGTGATCTAAGCCAAACCCTATCGCCCAGAGGAAGAGAAAGCAGCTGGGTTCTCATTGCTTTTGGGTTCTGTGTTCGGAATGTGTGGTGAAACGAAGAGGAAGAGAAACCAGCTGCATTCTTGTTGCTTTGGCCTTCCCTAAGCCAAACGGTGCCATTTTACAATGAATCAAAACTTAAAAACAACAAAGAAACGACGCCGTTTTGGTGCCACTTCGGGGTTTGACCCAGGACTTGATCCGAGGCAAACATCAGCGTTGAAGCCTAAATTACGTTAGTTTGAGAAGTTAAATAACTGAAGAAAATGACATGCAGCTAAATGAAATTTGCGTTTAAAATAGGTTTTGCCATTCACGTGACTACATAAAAAGAAAAGAAAAGCAAGTGGCGGCTGCATATTAAAAGAAGAAAAGACGAGAGAGAAAAAAGAGTGGACAACGGCGTTTTTTCTAAAATTAGCAGTGAAGCTTTTAATTTTTAATTGGACGATTAGATGGTGGATTTAATTTGGATTACTTTTAAATTTTAAGGGGGAGTTCATGTCATTGTCTTTTATAATTTTGTTGTCTTTGATTTTTATTTTATATTATCGTTGGTTGTTATTTTATATATCTATTTGTTAGAGAGACATATATTAAGTTGTTACTGTAAAATAAGAATACTGAGATTTTTAATATTATTAGTCTTTAATATTTTCTAGAAAGGAATTCGTGCTATAATCTTATTAATATAGTAGAAAATTATATCAAACTATAGTTCCATAATTCTTTCTGTTTTAGATTTTTTACATAAAAATCTTTATCTCTTGTGGTTAATTTGTTACTTTTAATTTTGTTGGTTTATTTTTTTGTTTATTTATTTGTAGTACTGTTGAGTACTAGAAAGTGTGTATTTATAATGGAGAAAATCATCATTTTACACTACAAGTCTCACTAACATCCCTATTTTTATGTCTTTAAGTCCCTTGTAATTTAATTATGTATGTTTTATTTTAATTAAGTATTTTATGTATTTTAGGGGATATCATGGTCATTTCACAATAAACGAGAGATCAAATGGAAAAACGGACAGCAATTTTGAACTCGTGATCAGCCTTAGGAGGAAAGATAAAAGAAAAATGGTGATCGCTTCACATATACTATGATCTTTCACACATACTGAGACGGTTGATATATACTGATGATCTTGTCACGACAATCGCTTCACGTGACTGCTTCACCATTGTATCGATCTTTGACGCCAAGATCAGACGATGACGCGTGGCACTATACGATGACGTGGCGGCATTTGATTGGACAAATGATGTGGCGTTGACCGCTTATGGCGTTGATCGATGATGTGGCGTTGGCGATGACGTGTCACGCGTCCTATCGACCAAAAATGTTGACCGGTGACGTGGCGGAGAATGTTAGTGGACGGAAAAAACGCGTGTACGCGTACATGCATATACACGAGAATAACAGCCCCGACGATGTGTTCCATCCAATAGGAACTTGCCACGCGTAAGCGAATTATGAGCGTCCAAATTGTTTTGATCCGATGGCCATGATTTACTCAACAGATCTATAAAAAAGGGCTCCCCCCCTAATTTGACACCCCTGAATCCATTTTTGGACTCCATTTTCTCTAATTCCATCTCCATCTTGTATTTTCTACGTATTTTAATAAAATTCCCATTTTACCCCTAGTTCAAATATGAGTGGCTAATTTCATTTCAAGCTTGGGTTGAAGGTGAAGTCTCAACATTCTCCATGGGCTTAATTTGGTAAATTTACTTTTCCTTCCCCTTTAATTTATGTGGTTGTTTTGACTTTTCGTGAGACAGATATAGTAATAATCTTGTCGGATATCTACTTTGGAATAACCGCCTCCCTGCGCAGGTTATTACTATTTGGACGGAAGCCCTTAAGACCATATCTATTAAAGTGTGGTTCATGATGAGTGGAAGTTCCCCCTTCATGATTTAATTGGTACTAATAATGAATATTAAGCGGAGTAGTACGTGTTGAGGCATGCATCCTGAGATCCAAGCATTTATTTTAATAGTTTATTCCAATAGCTTTAATTCAAATTAATACATTGCCTACATAATTGTCATTATAAATCTAACCACCAACTCAGAAAATTAATTCTACACATAATTAAAATCCACCTCCTCGTGGGATCGACACTCGTCACCATTAATCTATTCTACAATAGATTCGCACTTCATGAGTTGATAAAATTTGCACAACAAGTTTTTGGCGCCGTTGTTCTTTGGAGGTAAGTATTTTAATTTGTAGAATTTTTTTTTCTCTTTTTATTTATTTATTTTATTTGTTTCCTTGTAATATTTATTTATTTATTATTATTAAAAAAAAAGAGAAAAAAAAAAGTGAATTAAATTTTGAAATAGGTATTATTTTCTTTTCTTTTCTTCTCTTCTTTAAATTTCTGTAATTTAATTTTCATGTTATTTTTTTTTTATTTTGTGAAATCGGCAGGTTCAACCGCCTCTTAATTTATTTTAATTTGTTTCACGCATTTTCTTTTCTATATCTAGCGCTTGAGTTATTTTCATAAAGAAATTTGAATAAAGATAATAAGGTTAGTATTGTAATTTCTCCCTCTTATTTATCTTTATTAATTTTGTTATCATTTTTTTTTTCTTTGCATGCATGGTCGTAGGTCGCAATTACCAAATCTTGAGCCTATAAACTTTGAATTAGAAAAAACACTTCGCACACACAAACACGTTGAAATTAAAAATAAATTTGAAATGGATGCAAACCAAAGACCACAAGAGAGGCCATTTAAGGACTACTTCAAATCCCCTTAGCTAACTTGAAAGCACATCATGCATACGATACCCAAACGTAGTCTGCTAGGAGTTTTGAATTAAAACCTAGTGTGCTAAATTGTCTCCCAACATTCTATGGCCTAGAAAATGAAGATCCATATAATCATCCTGAATGATTTCCATGCTATTTGTCAAACTTTTAAATATGAGAATTTTTCGGATGATGATGTTAAGCTTAGATTATTTCCATTTTCTTTAAAGGATAGAGCTTCGCTCATGGTTCAACGCATTGCTTTTTAATAGCAAGATTACATCATGGGAACAAATGGTAACAAAATTTTTGAATAAATATTTCCCAAGACATAAAACCAATCTTTATTCGCAGGAAATTTCGAGTTTACCCAAAGAGAAGACGAGCAATTTTTCAAGCATGGGAGCGATTCAATGGGCTACTCCTAAAGTGTCCACATCATGGGTACGAAAAATGGCACCAATGCCAATACTTTTGGAGGGATTATTGCCGAACGTGCAAGAATGGCTAATGGCAACAAGTGGAGGAGAGCTAATGTCAAAAGTGCATCGAGATTTGGGATTTCTTCCAAATGACAAGCGGATAATTCCCAACAACGAGTCGTCGCTCGAGTACTAGAAGAGTTAAGGAGTGTGAATGAGGTTCACATTGGCGAGTCAAGTTCGGAAATTAAAGAAGTCAAAGATATAGTTGAAGGTCTTTCCCACAAAAGATCGTTAACAATTTCTAAATTAACTAATCACATGACCAGGACTCATACTCAGATCAAGCCAATGCCATAGATGTAATGAGAAAGCCATCAAACTATAACCCTTACTCCAACACATATAATCCTGGATGGAGAGACCACCCCAATTTTTCATGGTCTCAAGGATTCCAACAGACTGGACCAAAGAAATCGGCCACCCACCCCACCAATGCAACCAATTCCTCAAAATCCTCAAGCCTCAACCACCATTTAGACCATATAATCGAACCCAAACCATTCTCAGCCTAGACCATGGGAGGATGCATTTCAGAATTTCAAGAATCTTATTCACTCCAAAATCGAGCAACAAAACCGCACCATTGATGAACTACGAAATGAGATGAGAGCGGGCTTCAACTCACAAACCCAATCAATTTCAAACCTTGAGAAAATGGTGGGACAACTTGCTTCGTCAGTTCAGACCTTGGCAATGACTGTTGAGAAAGGTAAATTCCCAAGTCAACCAAAGGCCTAATCCTAAAGGAGTGCATGAAGTAAGTACCAGCCACCTCAAAGAACATGGAGAGGTCAAAGCCGTCATGACCTTGCGAAAAGGAAAAGAAGTCGACAACAAAGTGGAGATGCCTGCACTCAAAACAACTCAAATTGTACCCCAGAAATGAAGAAGACTCATCATCGTAGGAGAAAGAAAACCAACCCACGAGAATACGTTCCAAAAGCTCCATTTCCCCGCAGGTTAGCTAAAGCAAAAAGGAAAATCTACAAGTGAGATTTTTGAAATCTTTAAACAAAAAGTGTTAACATCCCTTTGCTTGATGCTATAAAACAAGTGCCATCTTATGCCAAGTTTCTTAAAGACCTTTGTACTAAAAAGAGAAACATTCATGTTCAAAAGAAGGCATTTTTAACAAAATGTGAGTTCTATACTCCAACACAAACTTCCTCTAAAATACAAAGATCCGGCTCCCCACTATCTCATGTAGTATAGGAACCACACAATCGAGAATGCTTTGTTGGACTTAGAGCTAGTGTAAATCATGTTGCCTTACTCGATTTTTGAAACTTGGGTCGGAGAATTACACCCAACTCCAAAGGTGGTGTTACAACTTGCAGACGATCCATGAAAAAACCTCGTGGTATTGTGGAGGACGTGCTTATACAGTAGATAAGTTTTATTTTCCTGTTGATTTCATTGTAATTGACACTCAACCAGTCCAGATTCAAGGAAGCAGATCCCTATTATCTAGACGACCTTTCTTGGCAACTCGCCGATGCTCACATTCAATGCAGGATCGAAATATGCATTGTCTTTTGGCAATATGACGATGGAACTAAATATCTTCAACATCGCCAAACAACCTCCCAACGCAGATGATGAAATTGTTGATGTGGATTTAATCAAGAATTAGTTGATAATACTTTTCTTTCAAATCTTAGTGATGACCCTTTACAAACATGTTTAACTCACTTTGGTTTGAATTTTGATATTGACAGATCAATAGATGAGGTTAACGCCTTACTTGATTCAAAGACCATCCATGGACATTAACAAATGGAAGTCAAGAGTGGAACAACTAGCACCATCGAGAGAAGAAACCGAGTCCATCATTACAATCACCACCAAAACTTGAGCATTGTGCATACCGGGCCAGCAAGAAATTCAACTTTGACATGCATGAAGCTAACTAACTTAGAAAGAAAATCACAACCGCGTAACTTGAAGAAAGTCGTAATGATGTATACAAAAATGCCAAGATTTACAAACAAATAATGAAAGTCTTTCAACGAAGCAAATTACGAAAAATCTTTCAAAAAGTCTTTCATGACGAGCAAATTATGAGAAAATCTTTTACACCAGGTCAAAGATCGAAAAGTACTTTTATTCAATTCTCCACCAAATTTAAATTAAGAATTTTTCTTATTCCCAGGTGTGTTTATTTAATCATTCAGCCTTTATCACATTCTCGCTCGCACAACTTCAACGTGTACAATCTCATCCGAGAAGCCGATACGATTTTGTAAAACGATCGTATTTGGAAGCTACAACCTCCGTGAGTTGGTATCCCACGTTGAAGATCTAGAAAGACAACTCAAAGAAATCGAGGGAGGTATCAACGAAACCCAAATCGAACTTGAGGAAAACTCAATAAGAGGACAATTGTGAGATTATTATTTTTCTTTTCTTTTCTTTTCTTTTCTTTTTGTGTGTTCTCTAGTTTGTTACCCCTAAGGTTAAGTGGCGGATAACGGTACTACGTGACAATCAAAGTCGGTTACTTTAGTTTCCCATAATAACTAATATTCTGAGAAAAAGGTATGGACAGAAACGTGATTCTAGCAAAGCTTCACAAGCGATTTCCTTCACTTCCTCAGAATGCCCTCCTTACGATCTATAAAGCTCGGTCCGAACGCATGCGATTGCTTATGAGAAATAACGTCACTGCTGACATCCGTTGGTTAATCGAGGCCAAGGTACGTTTGGCAGGTGAGTTACCTCCTAAATTTATTGCATACATGCCTGGTTGTGGTAAAGGAAATTACTCGAGAAAACGAAGAGCTGAAAAACTTCATGTTAATTATCATAAGTGTACTAGGATGAAATGCGATAAAAATCCTTGTTCTTTCAGAATGATGTCTGATAACAGGGAAGATAAGATTCAATTCATTAGGGATGGCTTGAATAAAGAGTCATTGGATGATATCCTTTTGTCTCTTGAAACGCATCCCAGTGGATACGTACAAAGAGCAATTCTCCAGTTATGGCCATTATTTCAGAAAGAACGTGTCCGATATAGTCTTGGGAATCTGACTATAAACGACCTCGCTTGCCGCTTATAAGAAAACCGGATGGGAAGCCTATCCTCGACCCATGAGGGCGTTCAAGCCGCTTTACGGACGTAAACCGAGGAAGATGTGAGCCACAATCACAACTACCTGTAAAAATCCTTTTACTGTTGTTTTACTTTACTGTTGTTTTATTTCACTGTTGTTTTATCAATTGCATTATTGTCTTTAATAATTGAGTGCTTTTTCTTTTACTATTTCCTTTTTGACTCTCGAGCCATGTGCTTTACGCGTTAATTGACATAGACATGCTACCTCCTATACAGCTGTAAATCATTGTCACCAAGATCCTTGATATATGATCATTTTCTTCTAGACTCACAAATTGTTTTTGAGAAGCGTACCAATGGCAGCTACTCCCAATAAACAATTCAAGAACGTTTGTGTGCTCTCTGGATTTAACTATGGCAAACATAAAGAGTTCGTTGAGGCAGCCATCGATCTTGGTCAACGCATAGCAGAAAGAAATTTACATCTGATTTATGGAGGAGGTGACCGAGGGTTATCAAAACTAGTCTCGTGTTTTATCTCGGGAGCCAAGTGTTAGGCATCATCCCAAGCCTCAAACCGTTGGCCTCGTATGTCCGACTCACCAACCTGGAGAAGAGTTAGTTGTCTCGGTATGCAAGAAAGAATAATCGAAATGCTAAATCATCCGATGCTTTTCTTTTCCTACCAGAGATCTTGCAACTCTGTGAGGCACTAATCACATTAAGATCTTGGGCCCATCCAACATTCATCGAAACCCATCGTTTTGTTAAATGTCAATAACTTTTATGATGGCTTCATCGCTTTTCTTAAACATTCAATAAAAAATCATTTCATCCCTTTCACAGCTAAATAAATCTTTATTTTTGCTCATACTGCTAACGAGTTAATTGATCTCATTACAAGCTTATGTACTGCAGCCGATCCCAAGACTCTTGTCTTTGGAATGGCCAACTAATGATGGTAACAAAGAAATTGTAGTAAGAAGTGCAAATTAGATTTAACTCTCCGCTTGTAAATATTTTCTTCTCGTGATACAAAGACTCGGTGATGTCTTCTAAACCCTATTTTCTTTCAACATCGGCGACAATGTTTCGCTCTCGTTGGGGGAGGGAATAGTTGACAATCGTGGAATATCTCAATCTTGTTGTAGTTTTTAATATTTTTTTTTGTATAAAATAACTGTGGCTAAATTTTTGAGTCGAAGATGGCTGAATATGGAGTGTAGTAACTCTAGAAACGCATCTTCTTACTATAAAAAAAAAAAAAAAAAAAAAAAGAAATTTTGTGTGATATTTTCATAATTAGATGACATGATAACTTTCAAATTTTAGTATTTGTATTATCTTTGGTCTTTAGTTATGTTACACCATGTTTGTTACTTTACATGTTGATGTTGGAAACAAATTTAAGTTGCTTGAAAGAATGCACATGTCATAATAATTTCCAAGTGAGTTTTTGAGCGCTTATTATTTTTCTTGAGAAAGAACCCTTTTTGCCCATTCTTCATTAACCTTTTTAGTTTATTGCTTTATACATTAAAAAAAAAAAAAAAAAAAAAAAAGTGTGTGTTGCCACATCTGCAGATCTATCTAACTAGTAGATATGGAAGATTATTTAGAACCCTAAAAGATGACAGAAAGGCCATCTTTGGTCCGTTTGAGCCTTTCTAGCCAACCCTATTAATATGTATCCATAGTTAACCCTTTGAGCCTTAAAAAAATAATAATAATAATAAAATAAAAATAAAGACTTTTCTTTGGCAAACCTATTATCTTGTCCCACTCCAACGCGATGTAGATCACCTTATATTTTGTATTTCTCACCACCCATTTATGTTTGAAAATAGAGATAATTTTGCATTCACAAAAAAAAAAAAAAAAAAAAAAAAAAAAAAAAAACAAAAAAAAAAAAAACAAAAAAAAAAAAAAAACAAAAAAAAAAAAAAAAAAAAAAAAACAAAAAAAAACAAAAAAAAAAAAAAAAAAAAAAAAAAACAAGTGAAAAGCACCTTACAATCTCCAAAGTTCTCTATTTTTCAAACATATATTTTGTTTTTCCTATTATCTTTTCTTTGTTAGCCACGCCCCTAGCCTTTACGTTACGTCCTAATAAAAGTCCTTCTTGATTTTAGAACTATAATCAAATAAAAACTAGTTATATGGGTTGAAAAGATGTGGAATGCATATTAAAAAAAAAAAAAAAAAAATGTATTGGTTTGATTAGCATTTTTAAATTAAAATCGTCTATTTCTAAAGTTGAGGGATATTTCTATCACCTTGGTGAGAGTGTGTGATATTACTTTTTATTATTTTCACTCAAATTACCATTCACCTGGAGTGATTATTTTTGGGTTTAATTTCTTTGTGAGCGTATTATTACTACCAAATGAGATTTTGGGGTTTGCATGTCATTCTTAAAAGTGACTCGACATCAAGTTGTGAGAAAGTTTTCTAAACTAATTCATGTGGAGAGTTGATGTGGGAATGATATTTCTTTAGATCGTAGATAATGCTTATACTTTTATTTGATTGTTATCATTAGTCCGATTGAATAAATAAATAAAAAAAAAAAAAAAAAAAAAAATTTCATTTTGTTTTCGCTCAAATTGCTAGGACTAGCAAAAGTGGTTGGGGGGTGTTGAGTACTAGAAAGTGTGTATTTATAATGGAGAAAATCATCATTTTACACTACAAGTCTCACTAACATCCCTATTTTTATGTCTTTAAGTCCTCAGAATTTAATTATGTATGTTTTATTTTAATTAAGTATTTTATGTATTTTAGGGGATATCATGGTCATTTCACAATAAACGAGAGATCAAATGGAAAAACGGACAGCAATTTTGAACTCGGATAATCAAAAACCTTAGGAGGAGCATAAAAAGAAAAATGGTATCGCTTCACATATACTAGATCGCTCACACATACTGATGACGGTTGATATATACTGATCGATCGCATACACGAATCGCTCACGCGACTGCTCACCTGTATCGATCCGACGTGGCATCGCGATGACGCGGGCACTATACGATGACGTGGCGGCATTTGATTGGACAAATGATGTGGCATTGACCGCTTATGTGGCATTGACTGATGATGTGGCGTTGACTGATGACGTGTCACGATCCTATTGGACCAAAAATGTTGACCGGTGACGTGGCAGAATGTTAGTGGACGGAAAAAACGTGTGTACGGTACATGCATATACACAGAATAACAGCCCCTGATGATGTGTTCCATCCAATAGGAACTTGCCACGTGGCGCAATTATGAGCGTCCAAATTGTTTTGATCCGATGGCCATGATTTACTCAGTGTATCTATAAAAAGGGGGCTCCCCCCCCCTAATTTGACACCCCTGAATCCATTTTTGGACTCCATTTTCTCTAATTCCATCTCCATCTTGTATTTTCTACGTATTTTAATAAAATTCCCATTTTACCCCTAGTTCAAATATGAGTGGCTAATTTCCTTTCAAGCTTGGGTTGAAGGTGAAGTCTCAACATGCTCCATGGGCTTAATTTGGTAAATTTACTTTTCCTTCCCCTTTAATTTATGTGGTTGTTTTGACTTTTCGTAGACAGATAGTAATAATCTTGTCCTGATATCTACTTTGGAATAACCGCCTCCCTGGCAAGGTTATTACTATTTGGCACGGGAAGCCCTTAGCACCATATCTATTAAAGTGTGGTTCATGATGAGTGGAAGTTCCCCTTCATGATTTAATTGGTACTAATAATGAATATTAAGTTCGATGGTATACATGTTGAGAGACAGATCCGAGATCCAAGCATTTATTTTAATAATTTATTCCAATAGCTTTAATTCAAATTAATACATTGCCTACATAATTGTCATTATAAATCTAACCACCAACTAAAAAAATTAATTCTACACATAATTAAAATCCACCTCCTCGTGGGATCGACACTCGTCACCATTAATCTATTCTACAATAGATTCGCACTTCATGAGTTCAATAAAATTTGCACAACAAGTTTTTGGCGCCGTGTTTAGGAGGTAAGTATTTTAATTTGTAGAATTTTTTTCTCTTTTTATTTATTTATTTTATTTGTTTCCTTGTAATATTTATTTATTTATTATTATTAAAAAAAAGAAAAAAAAAAAGTGAATTAAATTTTGAAATAGGTATTATTTTTTTTTCTTTTCTTCTCTTCTTTAAATTTCTCGTAATTTAATTTTCATGTTATTTTTTTATTTTGTGAAATCGGCGGTTCAACCGCCTTTAATTTATTTTAATTTGTTTCACGCATTTTCTTTTCTATATCTAGCGCTTGAGTTATTTTCATAAAGAAATTTGAATAAAGATAATAAGGTTAGTATTGTAATTTCTCCTCTTATTTATCTTTATTAATTTTGTTATCATTTTTTTTTTCTTTTGCATGCATGGTCGTAGGTCAAAATTACCAAATCTTGAGCCTATAAACTTTGAATTAGAAAAAACACTTCGCACACACAAACACGTTGAAATTAAAAATAAATTTGAAATGGATTTGCAACCAAAGACCACAAGAGAGGCCATTTAAGGACTACTTCACCCCTTAGCTAACTTGAGCACATCATGCATAAGATACCCAAACGTAGTCTGCTAGAGTTTTGAATTAAAACCTAGTGTGCTAAATTGTCTCCCAACATTCTATGGCCTAAAAATGAAGATCCATATAATCATCCTAATGATTTTCATGCTATTTGTCAAACTTTTAAATATGAGAATTTTTCGGATGATGATGTTAAGCTTAGATTTCCATTTTCTTTAAAGGATAGAGCTGCTCATGGTTCAATGCATTGCCTGCTAATAGATTACATCATGGGAACAAATGGTAACAAAATTTTTGAATAAATATTTCCCAAGACATAAAACCAATGCTATTCGCAGGAAATTTCGAGTTTACCCAAAGAGAAGACGAGCAATTTTTCAAGCATGGGAGCGATTCAATGGGCTACTCCTAAAGTGTCCACATCATGGGTACGAAAAATGGCACCAATGCCAATACTTTTTGGAGGATTATTGCCGAACGTGCAAGAATGGCTAATGGCAACAAGTGGAGGAGAGCTAATGTCAAAAAGTGCATCGAGATTTGGGATTTCTTCCAAATGACAAGCGGATAATTCCCAACAACGGAGTCGTTCACTCAGAGTACTAGAAGAGTTAAGGGAGTGAATGAGGTTCACATCGGCGAGTCAAGTTCGAAATTAAAGAAGTCAAAGATATAGTTGAAGGTCTTTCCCACAAATAAAGATCGTTAACCACCGCTAAATTAACGGAATCACATGACCAGGACTCATACCCGCATCAAGCCAATGCCATAGATGTAATGAGAAAGCCATCAAACTATAACCCTACTCCAACACGTACAATCCCGGATGGAGAGACCACCCCAATTTTTTATGGTCTCAAGGATTCCAACAGAATGGACCAACAGCTCCAGCTCCACCAGTGCAACCAATTCCTCAAAATCCTCAAGCCTCTCAACCACCATTTAGACCATACAATCGAACCCAAACCATTCTCACCCTGACCATGGGAGGATGCATTTCAAAATTTCAAGAATCTTAGTCACTCCAAAATCGAGCAACAAAACCACACCATTGATGAACTACGAAATGAGATGAGAGCGGGTTTCAACTCACAAACCCAATCAATTTCAAACCTTGAGAAAATGGTGGGACAACTTGCTTCGTTAGTTCAAACCTTGGCAATGATCATTGAGAAAGGAAAATTCCCAAGTCAACCAAAGGCTTCTAATCCTAAAGGAGTGCATGAAGTAAGTACTGCAGTTCACCTCAAAGAATATGGAGAGAGGTCAAAGCCGTCATGACCTTGAGAAAAGGAAAAGAAGTCGACAACAAAGTGGAGATGCTTCTACATTCAAAACAACTCAAATTGTACCGGTAAATGAAGAAGATTCATCCTCAGAGGAGAAAGAAGAAACCAACCCACGAGAATACGTTCCAAAAGCTCCATTTCCCCAGAGGTTAGCTAAAGCAAAAAGGGAAAATCTACAAGTGAGATTTTTGAAATCTTTAAACAGGTAAGTGTTAACATCCCTTTGCTTGATGCTATAAAACAAGTGCCATCTTATGCCAAGTTTCTTAAAGACCTTTGTACTAAAAAGAGAAACATTCATGTTCAAAAGAAGGCATTTTTAACAAAAACGTGAGCTCTATACTCCAACACAAACTTCCTCTAAAATATAAAGATCCGTGCTCCCCACTATCTCATGTAGTATATGAACCACACAATCGAGAATGCTTTGTTGGACTTAGGAGCTAGTGTAAATCTGTTTTACTCAAGATTTGTGAAACTTGGATCGGGAGAATTACACCCAACTCCAGGTGGTGTTACAAACTTGCAGACGATCCATGAAAAAACCTCGTGGTATTGTGACGTGCTTATACAGTAGATAAGTTTTATTTTCCTGTGATTTCATTGTAATTGACACTCAACCAGTCCAGATTCAAGCGAAGAGATCCCCATTATCTTAGACGACCTTTCTTGGCAATCGCGATGCTCACATTCAACGCAGATCGAAATATATGCGCAGTTGTCCTTTGGCAATATGACGATGGAGCTAAATATCTTCAACATTGCCAAACAACCTCCCAATGCAGATGATGAAATTGTTGATGTGGATTTAATCGAAGAATTAGTTGATAATACTTTTCTTTCAAATCTTAGTGATGACCCTTTACAAACATGTTTAACTCACTTTGGTTTGAATTTTGATATTGACAGATCAATAGATGAAGTTAATGCCCTACTTGATTCAGCACCATCCATGGACATTAACAAATGGAAGTCAAGAGTAGAACAACTAGTACCATCAGAGAAGAAACTGAGTCCATCATCAGAATCACCACCGAAACTTGAGCATTGTGCATACTGGGCCAGCAAGAAATTCAACTTTGACATGCAGCAAGCTAACTTAGAAAGAAAATCACAACCGCGTAACTTGAAGAAAGTCGTAATGATGTATACAAAATGCCAAGATTTACAAACAAATAATGAAAGTCTTTCATGACAAGCAAATTATGAGAAAATCTTTCACACCAGACGAAAAGTACTTTTATTCAATTCTCGCTTGCGCTATTCCCGTGTAAGTTCGCTATCGATGGATCGTCCCTTTATAGTCCACACTGTTTTTCATATGGAGTGCGCTTAAAATTAAGGATCCAAAGAACGGTGTAATTTTTAAAGTTAATGGTCAAAGATCAAGCCATATCTAGAGTACCAACCACGTGAAAAAGGCACCGAAATAGATTTGAGTGACCCACCAAATTTAAATTAAGAATTTTTCTTATTTATTTCTTCTTTTCGGTGATTTAAATTATTGTGAAAGTGTGTTTATTTAATCATTCGCTTTTCTTTTATCACTTCTAATTATGTGTTCCTCAACTAGACAGTTCTCTCAACATTCTCGCACAACTTCAACGTGTACAATCTCATCCGAGAAGCCGATACGATTTTGTAAAACGATCGTATTTGGAAGCTACAACCTCCGTGAGTTGGTATCCCACGTTGAAGATCTAGAAAGACAACTCAAAGAAATTGAGGGAGGTATCAACGAAACCCAAATCGAACTTGAGGAAAACTCAATAAGAGGACAATTGTGAGATTATTATTTTTCTTTTCTTTTCTTTTCTTTTCTTTTTGTGTGTTCTCTAGTTTGTTACCCGGTTAAGTGGCGGATAACGGTACTCGTGACAATCAAAGTCGGTTACTTTAGTTTCCCATAATAACTAATATTCGAGAAGAAGGTATGGAAAACGCGATTCTAGCAAAGCTTCACAAGCGATTTCCTTCACTTCCTCGGGAATGCCCTCCTTACGATCTATAAAGCTCGGTCGAACGCATGCGATTGCTTATGAGAAATAACGTCCCTGCCGACATCCGTTGGTTAATCGAGGCCAAGGTACGTTTGGCGGTGAGTTACCTCCTAAATTTATTGCATACATGCCTGGTTGTGGTAAAGGAAATTACTCGAGAAAACGAAGAGCTGAAAAACTTCATGTTAATTGTCATAAGTGTGCCAGGATGAAATGCGATAAAAATCCTTGTTCTTTCGAATGATGTCGATAACAGGGAAGATAAGATTTAATTCATTAGGGATGGCTTGAATAAAGAGTCATTGGATGATATCCTTTTGTCTCTTGAAACGCATCCCAAAGGATACGCATAAAAGAGCAATTCTCCGATTATGGCCATTATTTCGAAAAACGTGTCCGTGTCCGATATAGTCTTGGGAATCGACTATAAACGACCTGCTTTGCGTTTATAAGAAAACTGGATGGGAAGCCTATCCTCGACCCATGAGGGCGTTGGCCGCTTACGGACGTAAACCGTGAGGAAGATGTGAGCCACAATCACAACTACCGTAAATATCCTTTTTATCTTGTTGTTTTACTTTCTTTGTTGTTTTATTTCACTGTTGTTTTATCAATTGCATTATTGTCTTTAATAATTGAGTGCTTTTTCTTTTACTATTTCCTTTTTGACTCTCGAGCCATGTGCTTTACGCGTTAATTGACATAGACATGCTACCTCCTATACAACTGTAAATCATTGTCACCAAGATCCTTGATATATGATCATTTTCTTTTAGACTCACAAATTGTTTTTGAGAAGCATCCCAATGGCAGCTACTCCCAATAAACAATTCAAGAACATTTGTGTGCTCTCCGATTTAACTATGGCAAACATAAAGAGTTCGTTGAGGCGTACCATCGATCTTGGTCAACGATACAGCGAAAGAAATTTGCATCCGGTTTATAGAGGAGGTGACCGAGGGTTATCAAAACTAGTCTCGTTTTATCTCGAGAGGAGCCAAGTGTTAGGCATCATCCCAAGAAGCCTCAAACCGTTGGCCAGGTATGTCCGACTCACCAACTCGGCGAAGAGTTAGTTGTCTCGGTATGCAAGAAAGAATAATCGAAATGCTAAATCATCTTGATGCTTTTATTTTCCTACCGGAGATCTTGCAACTCTGAGGCACTAATCACATTAGCATCTTGGGGCCCATCCAACATTCATCAAAACCCATCGGTTTGTTAAATGTCAATAACTTTTATGATGGCTTCATCGCATTTCTTAACCATGCAATAAAAACCATTTCATCCCTTTCACAAAAAAAAAAATCTTTATTTGTGCTCATACTCGCTAACGAGTTAATTGATGCATTTTATGCACATAGACAGCCGGATCCCAAGACTCTTGTCTTTGGAATGGCCAACTAATGATGGTAATAAGAAATTAGCCGTAGTAAGTTAGTGCAAATTAGATTTAACTCTCCGCTTGTAAATATTTTCTTACGCGATACAAAGACTCGGGTGATGTCTTCTAAACCCTATTTTCTTTCAACATCGAGGACAATGTTTTGTTAGTTGGGGGGGAATAGTTGACAATCGTGGAATATCTCAATCTTGGTGTAGTTTTTACTATTTTGTATTGTAGAAACTAATCGTGGCTAAATTTTTGAGTCGAAGATGGTGAATATGGAGTGTAGTAACTCTAAACGCATCTTAAAAAAAAAAAAAAAAAAAAAAAAAAAAAAAAAAAAAAAGAAATTTTGTGTGATATTTTCATAATTAGATGACATGATAACTTTCAAATTTTAGTATTTGTATTATCTTTGGTCTTTAGTTATGTTACACCATGTTTGTTACTTCTACATGTTGATGTTGGAGACAAATATAAGTTCTTGAAAGAATGCACATGTCATAATAATTTCCAAGTGAGTTTTTGCTGAGTTATTTTTCTTGAGAACCCCTTTTGCCCATTCTTCATTCAAATTAGAGTTTATTCTTTATACATTATCTCCAAATTTCTGTAAAAAAAAAAAAAAAAAAAAAAAAAAAATAGAAAAATAAATAAATAAAGTGTGTTCTTACATCTCAAGATCTATCTAACTAGTAGATATGGAAGATTATTTAGAACCCTAAAAGATGATAGAAAGGCCATCTTTGGTCCGTTTGAGCCTTTCTAGCCGACCCTATTAATATGTATCCATAGTTAACCCCTTTGAGCCTTAAAAATAATAATAATAATAATAATAAAGTAAAAATAAAGACTTTTTCTTCTTTAGAACCTATTATCTTGTCCCACTCCAATGTGGAGTATCACCTTATATTTTGTATTTCTCACCACCCATTTATGTTTGAAAATAGAGACAATTTTGCATAAAAAAAAGGTGCTAAAAAAAAAAAAAGAGAAAAAGAAACAAAAGAAAAAAAAAATGTTTACAAATAAAAAAAAAAAAAAAAAATAAAAATAAAAAAAAAAAAAAAAAAAAATCAAGTGAAAAGCACCTTACAATCTCCAAAGTTCTCTATTTTTCAAACATATATTTTGTTTTTCCTATTATCTTTTCTTTGTTAGCCACGTCCCTAGCCTACGTTACGTCCTAATAAAAGTTCTTCTTGATTTTAGGGAACTATAGTCTGAAATAGAAACTAGTTATATGGGTTGAAAAGATGTGGTAATGCATATTAAAAAAAAAAAAAAAAAAAAAAAAAAGATGATGAATGTATTGGTTTGATTAGCATTGTACTATTTCTAAAGTTGAGGGCATATTTCTATCACCTTGGTGAGAGTGTGTGATATTACTTTTTTATTATTTTCACTCAAATTACCATTCACTTGAGTGATTATTTTTGGGTTTAATTTCTTTGTGAGCGTATTACTACTACCAGTGAGATTTTGGGGTTTGCATGTCATTCTTAAAAGTGACTGACATCAAGCGAAGTTGTGACAAAGTTTTCTAAACTAATTCATTTGGATATTTGATGTGGGAATTATATTTATTTAGACTGTACATAATGATTATACTTTTATTTGATTGTTATCATTAGTCTTATTGAATAAATACCACAGTATAAAAAAAAAAAAAAAAAAATTTCAGTTTTGTTTTTCGCAAAATTGCTAGGGACTAGCAACAAGTTTGGGGGTGTGTTGAGTACTTAGAAAGTGTGTATTTATAATGGAGAAAATCATCATTTTACACTCCAAGTCTCACTAACATCCCTATTTTTATGTCTTTAAGTCCCTCAATTTAATTATGTATGTTTTATTTTAATTAAGTATTTTATGTATTTTAGTGGATATCATGGTCATTTCACAATAAACGAGAGATCGATGGAAAAACGGACAGCACTTTTGAACTCGGAACAATCGAAAACCTTAGGAGGAGCATAAAAAGAAAAATGGTCGCTCACATATACTGATCGTTCACACATACGATGCGGTTGATGCGATATACTCACGATCTTGTACACGATAATCTTCGTTCACGGACGACTGTTCACATGTATCGTATCCGACGTGGCATGCGATGACGACGTGGCACTATACGATGACGTGGCGGCATTTGATTGGGCGAATGATGTGGCATTGACCGCTGATGTGGCATTGACTGAGGATGTGACGTTGACTGATGACGTGTCACGAGCTTATTGGACCAAAAATGTGGAGCGGTGACGTGGCAGAATATTAGTGGATGGAAAAAACGCGTGTATGCGGTACATGCATATACACAGAATAACAGCCCTCGACGATGATGTGTTCCATCCAATAGAACTTGCCACGCGTGGCGCAATCTGAGCGTCCAAATTGTTTTAATCCGATGGCCATGATTTACTCGGTTTATCTATAAAAAGGGGCTCCCCTAATTTGACACCCCTGAATCCATTTTTGGACTCCATTTTCTCTAATTCCATCTCCATCTTGTATTTTCTACGTATATTAATAAAATTCCCATTTTACCCCTAGTTCAAATATGAGTGGCTAATTTCCTTTCAAGCTTGGGTTGAAGGTGAAGTCTCAACATGCTCCATGGGCTTAATTTGGTAAATTTACTTTTCCTTCCCCTTTAATTTATGTGGTTGTTTTGACTTTTCGTAGACAGATAGTAATAATCTTGTCGGATATCTACTAATAACCGCCTCCCTAGGCAAGGTTATTACTATTTGGCACGGGAAGCCCTTAGCACCATATCTATTAAAGTGTGGTTCATGATGAGTGGAAGTTCCCCCTTCATGATTTAATTGGTACTAATAATGAATATTAAGCCGATGGTACATGTTGAGACAGATCCGGAGATCCAAGCATTTTATTTTAATAATTTATTCCAATAGCTTTAATTCAAATTAATACATTGCCTACATAATTGTCATTATAAATCCAACCACCAACTAAAAAAATTAATTCTACACATAATTAAAATCCACCTCCTCGTGGGATCGACACTCGTCACCATTAATCTATTCTACAATAGATTCGTGCACTTGCGAGTTCAATAAAATTTGCACAACACTTAATATATTACATAAATACAAATATAAATTATAATATATGCACAAAATAACATTTTTATCTTTTAATAAACATACAATTTTTAACACTAATAAGTACTTCTGGACCAAGTATCTCTTCATCATCCTATTGAGGGTGGAATGGATTCTTTTTAAGATCGAGAGACTAAATAACTATAGGAATGCTTAACGGATGAGCATTATCCATATTGAAACGTTTTAAGATTTTTTTAACATAAGCTGATTGATACATAAGCACTCCATTTATTTTATACTCGATTTGCAGACTGAGACAATATTTTATTTTTTGTAAATCTTTCATTTCAATTCTCTTTTCAAATATTTAGCAGTTTTTAGGAAATCCTCAGGAGTTCTAATTAAGTTAATGTCATTAACATAAATTACTAAAATTGTAAATCTAGACTTGGATTTTTTAAAGAATATGCATGGCCAAATAGGATAATTTTTTATCCTTCTTTAATCAAATATTCACTTAAATGATTGTACCACATTCGTCTAAATTGTTTTAATTTGTGTAAGGATTGTTGCAGTTTGATTGAAAACAGATTACGATCCTTTAATTTAAATGCTTTAAGTATTTTGAATCCTTTAGGAATTTTCACATAAAAATTAGCATCAAGTGAACTATACAAATATGCAATCATTACATCTATGATATGCATGTCAAAGATTGCTAAGCTAATTAAAAATCAAAACATTATATCATCCATTACTAGAGAATATGTATCCTTATAATCAATACCAAGTTTCTGTGAGAAACTTTGTGCAACTAGTCACGCTTTGTATAAGTGATTTTATTATGCTCGTTGCGCTTCCTCACAAATACCCATTTGTATCTAGTGAATTTGACATTTTTAGGTGTCGAGACTATAGGTCCAAAGACTTCAAATTTTAGCTAGAGAAGTCAATTCTGCTTGAATTATTTATTTTTATTGAGGCCAATCATAATTTTGTCTGCATTTATTGATAGTTTATTGATAGTTCTAGGCTTAAAATCATTTGTAATTTTAGTAGTCACCGTGAATGAAGATACACTATCGATGTTTATATCATTACGATCCATATTTCTCTTATGTAAGTATAATTGGTAGACTTTTTCTCATTTTTTTGTTTTCATAACTCTTTAAGAATTATTGTTTTTTCAAAGAACTCTTCAGAAGTTATTATCTCTTCAAGAATTAGGGACTATTAGTTCTTCTAGAACTAATGATTTAGATAATGTGGGCACACTTACAACTTTAACATTATTTTTAATAAGATCCTCATCTTTTATTCTACTCTTCAGGGGAGAATTGCATTTGAAACCAAGTAGTCTTCCATAGTTTTGGATGTGTAACAAATAACTCATTAGTTGCTTTTACACTTGATTTTTCTACAAGAACAACCACTCGAACTAATGTATTAGTAGTTAGAATATATGACTTGGTTACTTTTACTGCATTTGTAAATGCAGTTGGTAATTGATTTGAAATTTACTGCAAATATACAATCTTTCGTACTTCATTTTTACATTAGTTAGTACGAAGATTTAAATGGGACAAAGTGAGGACTTTCTAAGAAAATTTATGCCTTACTTTAGAAGGCTTTTCATTCCCCAATGATGGAAAAAATGTTTTATCAAAGAGATAATCTATAAAATGTGCAATGAAAAGAGCACTCATCGGGGATTAAGATATCTGATAATTGAAAGTCAATTGAAATTGATATAAATCCCTAAAAAATGTTGAGGTTTCATCTTTGTGCACTGAAAGGGTGATGCAAGAACATGCACAACACAATCAAAATTGTGTGGATGGGAAATGTCAGGTTGTTGACCAAGTACAATATGCGATGGAGAATATTGATGATAAATAGCGAGTTGTGTGATGCTATGCTCTCTTATGCTATGGGTGTTAGTGTGCAAGTGTACACAATAGGTAATATAATGATGAGTATTCGAGAGCATCTCCACAGGGATTGATGTTATTAGATTTACTTCAGCAATTAATGTGATGCAAATTCAATCTAATTAAATTAAACTAATTAATCTAAATGACAAAATAAAATGTAATAAATTAAATTGATATGTCTCACGCAAGAATGTAACCATTAGGAATAATGTAGTTAAGTGAATCAACTCACTTAATGGTATTGACTGTTTTTCTGTTTCAATATTGTTGCTACAACAATTATTTTAGCATTGGGCAGAACTCTACTGCACTGGGCAGAACTCTACTGCATCCTCAACTGTCGCCTATTGGATATCTTATATCTATATATAACATAACAATGCCCAACTGTTATACCAGCATAAGATATAGTATTATATGATAAAGGTTCCTAATATCCTATAAGATGAATCCCTATATGTAGTTTATCATTAGTTCTAGATTAAGTATATCCCTATTCAAATTGAATTTAACCCAATTTAGGAAACCTAATCTAAAATCAAGTATTGTTCTGATCTATTCTATTGAAACATGCCTTTTTGAGGCTTTCTCTTAGCTAATATCACTAAACGTTATCAAAATAAAGTGTTATAGCAATCATGCAGCAACATATAAAATCAGTCAATTAACCATCAATCTCACTCATCACTCAACCACAAATAAATTTACTTCATAATTTGTGACAAAATAGAAACAAAAATAGTTTTAGCCATCATATACATATCATAAATAAAAGAAAATAAGTAGAATAAAGATAGAAGCGAGTAGCCCTTTTAGATTTTTAATTTCTTCTTCTTCTCACCTACAATCTTCTGTTTAGCCCTAGAATTTTCATTTTCTTAGTTATTTCTTGCGGTTGATTGCTCTTTCCTTCCTTTATGAGCATGCTTTTTTTATAGTTAAAAATTAAGGCAACCGAAAGCCTAAGGTGTGTATCTTCTAGATTTGGAAACTGCAAATCGATCTTTTTTTTTAAGATTTGCGTAAAATTTTCTCTTTTGATGCTCTAAGATTACTATAGTAATGGTTGCTACAGTAACGGTAACAGCATTTGCACTGTTCCACACTTTTTTCCACTCTTCTGTAGCTAAATTCCTACCTCATTTTTGCAAGCCTATTGCACAACATTCATTTCTTGAAATTTGCACTTTCGATTGCCTATAATTAAGAATATGATCTAAGCACACAATTTATTTTAAAATAACATAATTTATTAAAAATAAAAAAAATAGTTCTTCATGTAAAATATAACAAAAATACAATAAAAACATATCATTTACTCTTTAAATAATCGTGATTTAAGTTTAAATGTGCTATGATAACTCTCATTTCATAGAGTTATCACAATCTCAAACTTAAATTATTACTTGTCCTCAAGTAATGACAACAATACTAATACTTTACTCACACAATTATGCAACACATAATTTAGTTCTGTCATCAAATTTGCAAGGATTTTTCAATCCTCAAATCACACTCTTAATCATGTAGGATTGCCATACTAGTTTAGTTCTAGATTAAACCTTATTCTATCCAAAGTGAGTGTATGTCATTTTAACCAAGTCCAATGGTACTACAGCATTGCATAAATATTACACCATACTCAAGGATAGAATATAATACATTAATGTACAAGGGCAAGAATCACAAACAAATTCTAACTCGCTATGGCAAAATATATATATATATATATATATATATATATATATATATATATATATATATATATATATATATATATTTTTTTAACTATCAATGAAATTCTCTTCAATGTATTATTGATTTTTCATGTGAATGTCTATCATTTGTGGTTATGACACCCAATTACTCAACCAATGCACAAATAAAAGTTGTTGCAGTAATACTCACAACATAATTTTTTCTATAAACACTTTCACTTAAGGATGCACATGGGCTCATGAACAGACCTGGATACTCAATATCCTAGACATAGGACCTTCTCTTTCTAATTTTTTTTTTCAGTTGATGCTACAACAATGCTTATAGCTCTTGTTGCCTTTAGATTTGTGTCTACATATGGGATGCATACTCAGCCCTGGTTACTCAATAATTTAAACCATTAGAGTAGAATTTGTTTCATAACAAGCACATTTTTGAAATTCTATCTAGGCTACCCAAGAGGGGGGGTGAATTGGGTATTTAAAAACTAAGCCAATAAAATTGCACAATATTAAAACTAATGTCTTAATCAAAATTAAAAACAATAAATTCAACAATGCTCAAAATTAAAAAGGATAAGGGAAGAGAAATCAAACACTTGACTTTTACGTGGTTCGGCCAACCGTGCCTACATCCACGCCTCTAAGCTCACCGGGCTTGAGGATTCCACTATGCAAGCCTCCAAGGCTTCAAAACACTTACAATTGACTTTCAAGGTGTCAATGGACCTTTACAATAAGAGATTAACCCCAAACTCTTAGCCCAAGTGTTTCCCAACACTTTCAATCACTCAATAATAGAGATTTATAAACAAACAATCTTTCACACAATCTAGATGATTACAATTGAAATTTTAATGTGTGAGAAAACGAAATGAAACAAGATTGAAGCTCAAAGAAGATTGTTTCTCAGTAGGAAGCTCAAATATCAAATGTTGGATCTCTTTTGTTTGAATTTGATTGAGCCTTTTTATAGTTGGAGCTGAAAAACTAGCCATTATTGACTTTCTGAGAATAATCGGTTCGCCGGTTGGTTCTATCGGTTAGCCGTTTTGACTTTTCAAATAGCCATTGTCCTTTGATTTTAAATAATCGGTTTACCGTTTACCATTATCGGATCACCGTTTATTTTCAGAAACCTGTAAAACAAAACTCAGCTTTCCGATTTTGCTAAACGGTTCAAGAGTAGAAAACCTTCTCTTCACTAGAATTTATCGGTTAGCCGTTAGCAATAAACGGTTCACCGTTAATTTCCAGAACCTGTGACATAAACTTTGCTTTCCGTTTTAGCTAAACGGTTCAAGGTTAAAAAGGTTTCTCCTTACTGGAATTTATCGATTAGCCGTTATTCATAAACAGTTCATTGTTAATTTCCAGAACTTTTGACACAAACTTAGCTTTCCGTTTGTGCTAAACGGTTCAAGGGTAAAAAACTTTCTCATCACTGTAAATTATCGGTTAGTCGTTTTAAATAAACGGTTCACCGTTAATTTTCAGAATCTTTGTTAAGGAATGGTGCAGGATTTTAAAGATAATTTTTCTCTCTGTAAATTATCGGTTCACCGTTTTCCACTAAAGGGATCACCGTTAATTTCCAGTTTCATCATTTTGAAAAATATTTTGTTTCTTTAAACATATGTATGACTTTAAGAAGTTCATTTTAATAGCCCCAACATTTTAATCAATAACATATAATTTTTGTTATCATCAAAATCATTATTATAAGATTAACAATTTTAACAAAATTTTTCCCCAAACTTGAGATGTTTTCTACCCTTCTAATAAACATGGCTATGCTACAACAATTTCATAAAACTTAATCAAAGTCTCAGTGTTAGGACAAAATTTAAGCCCTCATTCCTAAACTATCTCTACTTGACAATTACAAAACTTAACACTCAATTTATCCTCATTAGGTATTTTAATCAATACATAAATTTTAGATAATAGATCTTCCCACACACATTCACATATATAAAAACACATCATGCTCTAACACAACCCCCCCAAACTTGAGAGGTGCTGCGTCCTTAAATGCACAAAAAAGAATGCAATACTAAACGGACTATGTTAACCAAAAACATGCAAAATAAACATAATAAAATAACTAGAGAAAAGAGAAGAAAAGCTTTCAAGAATAGAAAAATAAAACTGTTTGGCAAAGGGATACTCCCATATTGTTGGCTTGTTGCTACAACATATGCTGGAAAAGATCACTTCTTTTCAAAACTACTCCTCAAGAATTCCTTGGGTGAACTCGTTCAAGTAGCAACTGATTGTTTCTTCTTCTTGCTAAATGTTGGACTGATGGGATGGGTTCCAACAGGTTCACTCATTCTAGGCTAAATTTGTCTTTACTTCTACCTGTTTGACTCTTCTAATGCTACAGCACCTCTCGACAACTGTGCCCCTTTTCGCTTGCTGAATCCTCTTAGAGTTGTAGTTTTAGATAGTGTGGACTGAGGAGCAGGTGGTGCAGGTTCTGCTACTGATTTTTCAACATATCTCGTAAACTGCTTTAAGCTTCATATGTTGTTGCCTCTCTGTTAATAGCTTCCTTAATAGCCGCATCGACATTCTCTTCCTATTCAGTCTCTGATTCTTCTTCATCTACCGTCTTTTCCTTTTCTTTATTGATTGGAGGTACCTTTGGTGGTTCCTTATCCCTCTTTTCCTTGCCCTTGTTTTCATCTATATCTTTCTCCGTCTCATCTTTGTGATCTCTAATCCTATGCTTTCCTGTTCGTTTAGGAGGCACCATTGGAGGTGTCTCTTCTTGTTTCTTTGCTGAATCAGTGTCTATACTTTGTTCCTCTTCTTTTTCTTTTAGTTCTTCCTCTACTTCTTTATGCTCATGTTATTCTTCTTCAGATTCTTCAACTTCAGCTTCATCTTATGTGCATGCTCTTCTTTCACCTGGAGCAGCTTCCTAATAACACTGAAGTTGAACTACTGTAACAATGACTCTGGGATGTTGGCATTTTTGCTTCTCTCGTACAACACAAGTTGATGCTTTTGTGCTTCCAAGTGCTGTAAATAGGCCCAAAATTTTTATTTTTTTCTATTTGTGCTCGGACACAATATTTTACCATTATACTGAGTTCTTGCAACATAGTGTTAAGGCCTGAAGATTGTCCTGTTTTAGCTGCAGCATGATGCATGGGGTTGTTGCAGCAGTAGCTTCTCTAGTAACTCTCTCCATTGTTCTCACTGTCATGGCCCTCTCATTCTTGACTCGTTCATCACTCTATCCAAACTTCACTCCCGAGGCCTCACATATGCTAGTGATTAAAGAAAGGAAAACAAGGTTGTTGATTGTTGTTTCTAGGTGGCATATTTTTTAATTTCTTTTTCAATTATTTGGCCCACATTTATTGTTAATTCCTTGATGATAGCATATAGGAGGATGAGTTTGTCTTGGGAGACTGTGGTGCTGTGAGTTATGGACATGAGTCTAGATTTTAGAAATTTAACCCAAACTTTTGCTATGGATTTCGGGTCAATTCTATTAACCACCCTCTCTTCCTCATTAGCCCACTCACTACCCTGTTTAGTCATTGTTCTAAAAACCTTCTCCTACTTTTTGTTGGTCATGTTCTCAGCAAACATAGTGTATTCACATTCAATAGAAGCAAGTAAATAATAGAAAACATTGATAACACATGAATCCAGAGGTACCTGCACGTTTCGGGCAAAGATGTTTCGTTATTCTAGTTGCAACATATTGGCATAGAAATCTTTAACAACTAGAACAATAGGGTCCTTAGGGTGAGAACAAAATCGCAACCATCCATATTGTGCTGTAGCAGTATGTATGGTTCTCATCACACCTATTGATTGTTTTAAGAATATGAACCCCTTTTCTTCTAAGAGTTTGTTTGACTCAATAAACTCTTCAAATTTATCCTCAGCCTTTAACTATGGAAACAAAATGGGTCCTTTAATCTCACAGCATGTGACTTGATCTTCACTATTGTTACAATAGAGCATGAAATTATTATCGCTGGACAGAGTTGAAAAGTGTAAGGAGTGATGCCGAGAATTTTAAACAACAAAAAAGTGTTGTAGTGAAAATAAAATTGTAAGACAAGTAATCCCTAATTTATAGAAAGATGGGAGTAAAAAGAGAAAAGTAGATCAAGAGATATTCTTGGTAGTAATTTAAAATTTAAAATCAAGTCTTAATTGAAAAAGGAAATGGAATGTGTCACGATTATATAGGAATTTGAAATTTCCCTTATTGTGATTGATATCTTACTGACATCACCATGTCAGCCAGCCCAACGGTAAAAACTGAAGACGTCTCTTTGCTGTGAAATCTTGGGAGATTGTATTTGCAATGGTAAAGAGTTTAAAGTTGCTTTTTTGCTCTATTGCTGTAGCAATATAGAATAACTCATCCCGGTATTCAAATCCATTTGCTCTACACCATGCTATTGTTAATCTTATAATAATGATTTTGATGATAACAAAAATTATATGTTCATGATTAAAGTGTTGGGGCTATTAAAAAGAATTTTCTAAAACAATACACTTGTTTAAAATTCAAAAATGATAAAACTAGAAATTAACGGTTAACCGTTTACTGGAAAACGGTGAACCGATAATTTACAGTGATGAACATTTCACATGTTCTGGAAAATAACGGTGAACCGTTTATTTAAAACGGCTAACCGATACATTCCAGTAAGTAAAAAATGTTTTAGCCTTGAACCGATTAGCCCAAACGGTTAGCAAAGTTTTGTGTCAAAGCTTCTGGAAATTAACGGTGAACCGTTAATTAAAACGGCTAACCGAACAATTCCAGTGAGTAAAAATGTTTTAGCCTTGAACCGTTTATTTAAAACGGCTAACCGATAACTTCCAGTGAGTAGAAGTTCTCTACTCTTGAACCGTTTATCAAAAACGGAGAGCCGAGTTCTGTTTTGCAGGTTACTGGAAAGAAACGTTGATCCTATAAAGTTAACGGCAAACCTTTTATTTGAAGTCAAAGTATAACGGATAGTTGTAAATTCAAAAGGGCTAACCTATAGAGACACACGACGATCCGATTATTCTCGAAAAGTCAATAACGGCTAGTTTTCAGCTCCAACTATAAAAAGGCTCAATCAAATTCAAACAATAGTGATCCAACATTTGATTTTTGAGCTTACTACTCGAGAAACAATCTTCTTTGAGCTTCATTGTGTTTCATTTCATTCCCTCACACATTAAAATTTCAATTGTAATCATTTGGAGTGTGTGAGAGATTATTTGTTATTAAATCTCTATCATTGAGTGATTGTAAGTGTTGGGATACACTTGGGTTAAGAGATTGGGAATAATCTCTTTATTGTAAAGGTTCATTGACACCTTGGAAGTCAAGTGTAAGTGTTTGAAGCCTTGGAGGCTTGCATAGTGGAATCCTCAAGCCCGGTGTGCTTGGAGGCGTGGACGTAGGCACGGTTGGCGAACCCACGTAAAAATTCTAGTGTTTGATTTCTCTTCCCTTATCCTTTTAATTTGAGCATTGTTGAATTTATTACTTTTGATTTTGATTAAGACATTAGTTTTAATATTGTGCATTTTTATTGGCTTAGTTTTTAAAACCCAATTCACCCCCCCTCTTGGGTAGCCTAAATAAATTTCAATTGGTATCGAGCAAGGTTCTCTTGTTAGGACTTAATCGTCTAGAGTAAACGATCCATGGCAACCCAATATGATTCTAGCTATAGGGAAGGACAATCCACCACTAGCCACCATTCTTTCTTTGATGGTAATGATTATCCTTATTGGAAAACTAGGATGAGAATTTACTTATGCTTTAGATTACGAAATATGGGAAGTTGTATGTGATGGACCATTCATGGATAACTAAAAATGAAGAAGGAGAAGATATTCCTAAACCTTCACGTGAATGGAATGATTTCGAAAAGAGAAAAGCTTCACTCAATTCTAAAGCTATGAATGCCTTATTTTGTGCCCTAGATAAGAAAGAATTTCATAGAGTCTCAAGTTGTTCTAATGCTTATGAAATTTGGGAGAAACTTGAAGTTGTTTATGAAGGAACAAACCAAGTCAAAGAATCTAAAATAAGTAGATACACTAGGCAATATGAATTGTTTCAAATGGAACAAAATGAAAGTGTCTACTCTATGTATACTAGATTTACTGAGACATTATAAACACTCTGGGGCACTTGGTAAAACCTTTTCAAATAGCGAGAGGGTAAAGAAAATCATTAGGTCATTACCAAAAGAATGGAGACCTAAGAGAACTGCTATTGAGGAAGCCAAATATTTAAACATTTTGTCTATTGATGATCTAATTGGTTCACTTATCTCTTATGAAGAAGATTTAGCAAATGAGAAAGGAGATGAAGATAAGAAAAAAAAGCATTGCTTTGAAAGCATCAAAATCTGAAAGTGATGAGGAGAGCGAACTTGAAGATGAAGAAATGGCCATGATAGCTAGAAAATTCAGGAAGTTCTTCAAGAAAACCGGTGATCGAAGAAAGTTCAAAACTTTAAGAATCAAAAGGAGAAGAAGGAAGCAATCATATCTTATGAATCGCAAAGCGTTCGGTCATATAAAATCGGAATGTCCCCTTCTCAACAAATTCAAGAAGAAAGCTATGTTGGCAACATGGGATGATAGCGATGAAGAGTCAAGTGAGGATGAACAATCACAAGAAATATCAAACTTGGCACTTATGGCAATAGGAGAGGATGAGCTTGATGAGGTAAGTGATCTTCCATCCTATAATGAATTATATGATGCTTTTAATGAGTTGCGTAGTGATATGATGAAAATTGGAAAGAAAAATGCATGTCTTAAAAAGAATATATTAGAACTTTCAAATGAAAAGGATCTTTATGCAAAAATGTAATGATGTGTTAAATGATAAGATTAAAGAGTTATAATTAGATAATGAAAGATTGCATGATAAGATTGCTTCTTTAAAAGGTAAACAAAGTTCTTCATATGAACATGAAAAATTACATGTTGATAACTTAATCAAAGAAAATGAAGAACTTAAAAAGAAGAGCAATGAACTAAATGAGATTGTTTCTAAATTCACAAATGGGCAAAAGAACTTAGAAAAATTACTTGGTGCCCAAAAATGTGTGTTTGATAAAGGAGGGATTGGTTATAAACCTAATTTGAAACAAAAATACTACAAAAGCTACTTTGTTAAGGCTACTACCACTAATAATCATAAAATTGTTTGTCATTATTGCAATAGAGATGGTCACATGAAAAATAGATGTCCTATTAAGAGAAATGCTTATTATGGAGTTAAATTTATTTGGGTTCCAAAAGGAACCATTACTAACACTCAAGGACCCAAAAAGTTTTGGGTACCTAAAACTTAAGATATTCTCTCAGAATCAAAGAAGAAGGGAAAGAGAAATAAGTGGTATTTGGACAAATGGATGCTCGAGACATATGACCGGTGACTATTCATGGTTCTCAAGCTTTACCAAAATCGAAAATGGAGGGGATGTATCTTTTGGAGATAATTCAAAAGGAAAAATAATTGGTATTGGCAATGTCGGTAAATTTCCCTCAACTCTCATTGAGAATGTATGTTTAGTTGAAAATCTAAAACATAACTTGCTTAGTATAAGTCAATTGTGTGACAAAGGTTATAAAGTTATTTTTGATAAAACAAATTGTGTTATTGAAAATGCAAGTGATGGTAAAATTGTTTTTGTTGGAAAGAGGTGTGTTAATGTTTATACCATTGATATAGATTGTGCATCTACTCTTGATAAATGTTTCTCCGCATTGCATAATGATAGTTGGTTATGGCATAGAAGACTAGGACATGCAAGCATGGATCTAATTTCAAAGATTTCCAAAATGATTTAGTTAAAGGTCTTCCGAAAATTGGTTTTGAAAAAGATAAAATTTGTGAAGCATGTCAATTTGGAAAACAAATCAAAACTTCTTTCAAAAACAAAAATCATATTTCTACTTCAAAACCACTTCAACTTCTTCACTTGGATTTATTTGGACCTTCTAGACATGCTAGTTTAAATGGAAAATATTATGCATTTGTAATTGTGGATGATTATTCAAGGTATACATGGGTATTATTCTTAGCTAATAAGGATGATGCATTTGATGCATTTAAAGTCTTTTGTAAAAAGGTTCAAAATGAAAAAGGCTATTTCATTACTTGCATTAGAAGTGATCATGGTGGAGAATTTGAAAATCATGCATTTGAAAGTTTTTGTAATGATTTCGGTATTATACATCAATTTTCATCACTCTAGGACTCCTCAACAAAATGGAGTTGTTGAGAGAAAGAATAGGTCTATTCAAGAAATGGCTAGGACCATGTTAAATGAGAATGCATTACCAAAATATTTTTGGGCCGAAGCCGTAAATACCGCATGCTATGTTTTAAACCGTGTTTTAATTAGACCACTTCTAATAAAACTTCCTATGAGCTTTGGAAAGATAAAAACCTAACATTGGTTATTTCAAGATTTTTGGATGCAAATGTTTCATATTGAATACAAAAGACAATCTTGGTAAATTTGATCCAAAATCGGATGTTGGCATTTTTCTTGGATATTCAACTTCTAGCAAAGCTTATAGAGTTTACAATAAAAGAACCTTGGTTGTTGAAGAATCCATGCATGTTACATTTGATGAATCTAACCCATCCTCGATGGAGAAAGTTTTTAATGATGCAGATGAAGAAGTACCACAAGGAGAAACTTCGAATGCTAAACAAGATTCTTCATCTAGCGAGAATCAAGAGAAGAACATGAAGAGCAAAACAATGTGGAGCAAAATGAAGGTAACTCTCAAACACTCCCAAGAGGGAGGTATGTATCTTCTCACCCTAAAGACTTGATTTTAGGAGAACCTTCACGAGGTATAACTACTAGATCATCACTTAGAAACACATGTGCACATACCGCATTTATATCTCAAATTGAACCAAAATCCTTTCGGATGCGAAAAACGATGAATCTTGGATTATGGCAATGCAAGAGAGAGTTAAATCAATTTGAGAGAAACAATGTATGGGAATTAGTTCCTAAACTGAACATCAATCCATTATAGGCACTAAATGGGTATTTAGGAATAAAATGGATGAATCGGGTGTGGTTGTAAGGAATAAAGCTAGGTTAGTGGCTCAAGGTTACAATCAAGAAGAAGGAATCGATTTTGATGAAACTTTTGCACCCGTAGCAAGATTAGAATCTATTAGAATGCTTTTAGCATTTGCATGTTATAAGAATTTTATTTTGTATCAAATGGATGTCAAAAGTGCATTTTTAAATGGTTACATTATGGAAGAAGTGTATGTGAAACAACCCCTGGTTTTTAAAATGAAAAATTTCCAAATCATGTTTACAAGTTGTCAAAAGCATTGTATGGATTAAAACAAGCACCTAGAGCTTGGTATGATAGACTTAGTAAATTTCTTTTGGAAAATGGCTTTTCAATGGGTAAAGCGGATACTACACTTTTTATCAAGCATAAGAATCAAGATATACTTATTGTTCAAATCTATGTTGATGATATCATTTTTGGTTCTACTAATGAGTTTCTTTGTAAGGATTTTTCATCTTGTATGAGCAAAGAATTCGAGATGAGCATGATGGGAGAATTGAAGACTTCCTGACTACAAATAAGACAAAACGAAGAAGGAATCTTCATCAATCAAGCCAAATATTTGAAAGATTTACTAAAGCGATTCGACTTGAAGATGGCAAGATTAAAAGTACTCCAACGAGCTCAACAATTAAGCTTGACAAAGATGAAAAAGGTAAAGATGTTGATGTCAAAGATATCGAGGTATGATCGGATCCTTACTTTATTTAACGCCAAGAGACCATATTGTATTCGGTGTATGTTTGTGTGCAAGATTTCAATCATGTCCTAAAGAATCTCACTTGCTTGCTTTCAAAAGAATTTTTCGATATTTGAAAGGAACCGTAGATCTTGGCCTTTGGTATCCTGGGAACTCATTTAGACTTGATTTGTTATTCGGATGCCGATTTTCTTTGGGTATAAGATTGATAGGAAGAGTACTAGTGGAACTTGTTTCTTTCTAGGTCACTCTCTTGTCTCGTGGTTTAGTAAGAAACAAAACTCGGTTGCTTTTTCAACCACCGAGGCCGAGTATATATCGTATATTGCTAGTAGTTGTTGTTGTGCGCAATCACTTTGGATGAAACAAACCCTTAGAGACTTTGGTATTAATCTTGATCATATACCTATCATGTGTGACAACACAAGTGCCATAAACCTTTCAAAGAATCCCATTCAACATTCTAGACAAAGATATAGAGATAAGACATCATTTCTTAAGAGATCATGTTCAAAAGGAGATATTTTCATTACATTTTATCTCTACGGAAAAACAACTTGCTGATATCTTTACTAAACCTCTTAGCGAAGATCATTTTTCAAAGATTAGGCATGAGCTTGGAATGATAAATATCTCATAATGATTCTTTGCCTTTCTATAGTATGATGATTGTTTTGGATGTGTTTAAAATTGTGTATTCATGCATTATATTGGCCTTACAAGACATTTTTGATCAATTAAATGATTTAGAAATGTATTGAATGTTGGCCGTAGAATAAAACTTATGTGCGAAATCAAAGTCAAGAAAACGGATTACCGTTTATTGTTCAAACGGCCTACCGCTTTAATTCCGTAAACACTAATTTTTTTGGATATTAGCGCTAATCGCTTATTACTAACGGTTAACCGATTATGTTTTCTAGCTCTTCGACGCTTATCGGTAAACCGATATTTTTAACGGCTCGCTGTTTCGTGGATATAAAACTGGTCCGTTTCTTCTTCTTCGTTTCCGCTTACCCTCACCGCTTTCTCTTACCAAAGAAACCCCAAGCTCTCTCTCTCTAAAATTTCTGGTTTCTCTTGCTATTTCCTCCAAAACACGATCATAAAACATTCCTTATCATTATTAGACCAGTTTTAACCATTCAAATCATAAAATTTCTGCCCAAATCCCGAAATCCCAAATTGAAACCCTAAGCAAGAACCGAGCAAATTTCTCGATTTTTGACTCATTTGTTGACAATTTCCTACCAAATTGAGCCTCCGAAACCTTTCTACTCTTTTTCATTCACTTTATTGGTCCAGTTTGCTTCATTTTCATCTTTTTAACAAAATCCCACATTCTCAAAGCTCCATTAATGGCCGAATCCTCTAACCGGCAGGAAGAGGAAAGTCATGTCCCCAAAGAGCAACCCCATACCTCCTAAAGAGACAACCGAGTTCCAAAGAATCCATTTTCCAACATGCTCCACCGGTAAAACGATTTGAAACCCGATTCATGGGTCGTAAGGTAATCGACTCTTACTTTGTGGATTTAGATGATTTTGAGGCGTTGGTTGTTTGTGGAAAAAGTGTTAAGCGAGATGTTGTTGCCATGGGAGTCGGCATTAGACTTAGACGAGAGGATTTATCCTAACCTAGTTCGTGTTTTTATTCGAACATGGAATTGTCGTGAGAAAGAGTAGATCGAATAGTTACTGAGTGTTGGGGGTGTTCTATTGATTTTGATGTTTTTGATTTAAACACCATTTTAGGACCGCCACTTGCTGGACATAATATATACACTTCGAGGAAGGAATTATCCTTTGCCGATTTTAACCATATTCGAGGGTTAGGAACATTTGTAGACGTCGGGATCTCACTAATGAGATATGCACCCTTCCATTTAGAGCCCAACTTTTACCGCAGCAGTTCGGATTCTACACACCATTTTGCAAAGATATTATTACCCCTGGAAGGGACACTCGGATGAGGTTACTAGGTTGGATGTCGGGATTCTTGATAGTCTTCTTAGTGGACGCCGTATTAACCTTGGGTATATTATTTTGTGCCATATGTTGAATACCCCCTTTGTTACACATAGGCTACTTCCGCACGGTAACATTATCTCTAAGCTTTGCGACACTTTCGCGTGCCTCTTCGAGACTCCGTGTATGTTGAGACCAAGAAGATTGGGAAAGAGGCTATTTCGGCGATTGGTTTTTCTCGAAGGAGTCGATTGGATAAAAACGCCTAATGCGAAAAACCAAGACACCTCGTAGCTCAGGAAGATGCCCGGTTCCTCAACGACATCTTTACCTCGATCATTGCTCGACTTTCGACTCGGCGCTCGTCCTCCGCCTCTCGTCGCGGATTCGCCTCTCGACCCTCCCGGCAGACCGATTCCCGAGGCACATGAGACGGAGATCGCTCGACCATCTACTTCACCGCCCATCTCCATCTCAAGCATCGATCATCTTCTTCAAGGCTCGTTAGCGATATTCGCACACTTTTCGAGCGGCGGCAGCAGCCTTCAGATCAATTTGCATCCTTCCAGCCTTCAAAGAAGAAGCAGATCTTTTGGATGGACAAAGAACGCATTTTTCTCGCTCTCGCCATTCCTCCTTCCTCCTCTACTACTCCTCCTCCTCCTCCTCCGCAATAGCTTTTTAGTGTTTCGAACATATTTCAAACAAACATTCCATTTGTTATGCATTAATTATTTATGATATCGGATTCTAATATTATATATGTATGATTGTTTTCTCATTTTGATCTTAATCTTATTGCTTGGTTCAATTGGTTGTATCCTATTTTTGATTTGTTTGGTGTATATTTTTGGGAATGATTAAAATACGGGAGATCTTTGTCAAATTTTTACTTGTCAAAACGTGGTGTTTTCCTTTTTTTTTTTTTTTGATCTTTGAAGGGGAGAATAGTTTCCAGGTAGATTTCAAAATGGAAGTTAACAAAAATTTTGTTTATTTTTCAAGGAGCTTATTTTCGGGGGAGTTAAAACAAATATTTTTTTTTTTTTTGTCCTTCACATATAAAATTTGTCATCATCAAAAAGGGGAGATTGTTAATCTTATAATAATGATTTTGATGATAACAAAAATTATATGTTCATGATTAAAGTGTTGAAATTATTAAAAAGAATTTTCTAAAACAATACACTTGTTTAAAATTCAAAAATGATAAAACTAAATTAACGGTTAACCGCTTATCGGAAAACGGTGAACCGATAATTTACTGATGATGAACATTTCACATGTTCTCGGAAAATAACGGTGAACCGTTTATTTAAAACGGCTAACCGATACATTCCAAAAGTAAAAATGTTTTAGCCTTGAACCGATTAGCCCAAACGGTTAGCAAAGTTTTTTGTCAAAGCTTTCGAAATTAACGGTGAACCGTTAATTAAAACGGCTAACCGAACAATTCCGGTGAGTAAAAATGTTTTAGCCTTGAACCGTTTATTTAAAACGGCTAACCGATAACTTCCGGTGAGTAGAAGTTCTCTACTCTTGAACCGCTTATCAAAACGGAGAGCCGAGGGATGTTTTGCGGGTTCTTTGGAAAAAACGGTGATCCGATAAAGTTAACGAAAACCGCTTATTTGAAGTCAAAGGATAACGGCTAGTTGGAAATTCAAAACGGCTAACCGATAGAGACAAACGGCGATCCGATTATTCTCGGAAAGTCAATAACGGCTAGTTTTCACTCCAACTATAAAAAGGCTCAATCAAATTCAAACAATAGTGATCCAACATTTGATTTTTGAGCTTACTAATGAAAACAATCTTCTTTGAGCTTCATTGTGTTTCATTTCATTCCTCACACATTAAAATTTCAATTGTAATCATTTGGAGTGTGTGAGAGATTATTTGTTATTAAATCTCTATCATTGAGTGATTGTAAGTGTTGGGATACACTTGGGTTAAGAGATTGGGAATAATCTCTTTATTGTAAAGGTTCATTGACACCTTGGAAGTCAAGTGTAAGTGTTTGAAGCCTTGGAGGCTTGCATAGTGGAATCCTCAAGCCCGGTGTGCTTGGAGGCGTGGACGAGTAAAGACGGTTGGCGAACCACGTAAAAATTCTAGTGTTTGATTTCTCTTCCCTTATCCTTTTTAATTTGAGCATTGTTGAATTTATTACTTTTGATTTTGATTAAGACATTAGTTTTAATATTGTGCATTTTTATTGGCTTAGTTTTTAAAACCCAATTCACCCCCCCTCTTGGGTAGCCTAAATAGAATTTCAGCTATGTCTATGCTGTAGTAATACCCTCTCTGTGTACTACTCTTTTTTGTTTTTTATTTTGCCATTTTAAAGCATTAGTGCAAAGGCAAAAATCAATAAAATCAAATACATCAAAATGACATTGAGGAAAATAAAATAAATAAAATTAAGCAACTAGAAATAAAATTGAAATAGTAAAAATAAGAATAAAAATTTAAAACACTTTCCTTATTGGGTTGCCTTCCAATTAGTGCTTGATTTATGGTCTTTTAACCTGACCTTCCCTTGTTTTCTTAAACTGAATCTTTGAGGAATAAATCTTCTCTTAAGTCATGCATGACATCATCAATATAATGCTTAACTCGTTGCCTATTTACAATAAACTCCTTACCAGTTTTCTCATCCTTAAGATCCACAGCACTATGAGGATAGACTTTAACAAGTCTAAAAGACCTAACCACCTTGATTTTAACTTTCTTGGAAAAAGCTTCAATCTTGAGTTGTAAAGTAAAATTTACTGGCTTGGAATTAAATTTCTTTGCTGAATGTGTTTATCATGCCATTATTTTGTTTTCTCCTTATAAATTCTTGCATTTTCTTAGGACAATAACCTTAACTCTTCTAGTTTACATAGTTGAAGCTTCATGTGCTTTGCTACCCCATATATGTCCATGTTAAGTTGTTTTACTATCCAATATGTTTTATGCTTCAGCTCCAACGATAGATGGAAAGCTTTGTCATAGATAATTTTGTATAGAGACATGCCAAGTGGTGTCTTTTAGGCTGTACAGTAGGCCTATAAGGAATCATATAATCTAATAGACTAATCCTTTCTAGTATGATTCACTATTTTTTCGAAAATCCTTTTTATTTCTCGATTGGACACTTTTACCTGACCATTAGACTGAGGATGGTATGTTGTAGCAACCTTATACTTAATTCTATATTTAGCTAATACTGTAGCAAATATCCTATTGCAAAAATGAGTGCCCTCATCACTAATGATGGCTCCAGAAGTCCTAAACCTTGAGATAATATTCTTCTGAAGGAATTTCACCATAACTTTGGCATCATTATTGGCAAAGCTACAGCTTCCACCCATTTGGACACATAGTCCACAGCTACCGAAATGTATAAGTTGCCAAAAAAAATGGGAACAATCCCATGAAATATATCCTCCATACATCAAAAAGCTCCACTTTTAGAATGTTTGCGAGTGGCATTTCATGTTTCTGAGAGATATTTCTTGTTCTTTGGCATTTGTCACAATATTTAACAAACTCATAAGCATCTTAAAAAATTGAAGGCTAATAATAACATGATTGAAGGATGTTTGTTGTTGTCTTGTGTTTTTCATAATGTCCTTCATATGCTGCAGCATGACAAGTTTGTAATATACACAAGATTTCTTCATTGGGCATATATTTTCAAATGATATTATCTGAACACAATTTGTACAAATATGACTCGTCTTACTGGTAGCCCTTGACATCATGAAGAATCATTTTTCTTTGATGATAGTTCAAATCAGGTGGTAACAATCCATTCACTAGATAATTAGCAAAGTCTGTATACCATGAGAATCATGCTTGTTGTAGCATCAATAATTGTTTATCAGGGAATGTTTCTTTGATGTTTTGCTTAGTTAAGGTGTTTTCATCTACCTCAAGTCTTGACAGATGATCTGCCACTTAATTTTTAGTCCCTTTTTTTTCCATAATTTACAAGTCAAACTCTTGTAGTAGAAGAATCCATATAATCAGCCTCGGTTTAGCATCTTTCTTGGAGATCAAGTATTTTAATGTTGAAAGGTCTACATAGACAATCACCTTAATGCCAATTAGATATGCTCTGAATTTATCAAATGTAAACACAATAACCAACAACTCCTTCCCTATGGTTGTGTAGTTGAGCTGAGCATCGGCTAGTGTCTTGTTAGCATAATAAAGAGAGTGAAAAATTTTATTCTTCCTTCTTGCACCATGAAGTGGCACTTTTACCAATTGAGAACTAGATTTGTCTTCTCATAAATTTTAAGCACATTTTCTAAATTGTGTAAGCAGTTTTCATATGATTCTCCAAAGACTGAAAAGTCATCCATGAATATTTCCAGTGTTTGCTCTACCATGTCTGTAAAAATTACCATCATGCACTTTTAAAACGTTGTTGGAGTATTGCACAAGCCAAATGATATCCTTTTAAATGTAAAGGTATCATAAGAACAAGTAAATGTTATCTTCTCCTAATCCTCTGGTGCTATAGCAATTTGATTGTAACCTGAATACTCGTAAAAGAAGCAATAATGCTCATTTTTCACAAGTCTGTCTATTATATGATTTATGAAGGGTAAAGTAAAGTGATCCTTTCTTGTTGCCTTGTTTAGCTTCTTATATAGTCCATGCACACCCTCCAACTCGTGACTGTTCTTGTGAGGATAAGTTTATTTTTCTCATTTACTACAACAATTACTCTCCCCTTCTTTAGAACATATTGGACTGGGCTTACCCATAAGCTATTTAATATGGGGTATATGATTCTAATATTTAGCCACTTGATAATCTCCTTCTTCACAACTTCCTTCACGATTGAATTTAACCTTCTATGTTGCTCTATTGAATTGCTGTAGCATTCTTTCAACAAAATCTTGTGTATGCATATAGATGGGTTGATTTCTTTACTGTCTACCATAGTCCAGCCAATTACCTTCTTATGCTTCCTTAGCACATCCACTAAACTTTTCTTCTGACTTGCATCTAAAGAAGATGAAATAATTATTGGCAATGTGTCATTGTCACTCAGTTATACATATTTTAAATGTGAAGGAAAAAGTTTTAATTCTAATACTAGTGGGAATTCTACAAAAAGTACAAAAGGCTTTACTTCTCTGTTTAATAGATCTAAAAATTTACAATGTCTATTTATTCTGAATGGTTGCTTCTCTCCTAGCCATGCTATGTCGATTGTGTCAGCATCTCCATCATCAAATGCTATAGCATTGAATTGCATGTTACTGTAACAACTGTCTACTTGTTCAGCTACAACAAGATTTATAACACTAATAAAATTGTAATCCTCAATGTCATTGGGACTCTTCATTGTATCTAATACATTGAATGTAACTTGCTGGTCATTAACCCTTATTGTTAATTCTCTTTTTTCCACATCAATAAGAGTCTTTCCCATAGCCAAGGAAGGTTTCCTTAAGATGATTTATACTTCTTTATTTGCCTCAAAGTCCAACACAATGAAATCCATTGAAAAAATGACTTTATTCACCTTCACCAATACATCTTCAATATTCCTTTCTAAATAAGTATGAGATCTGTCTGCAAGTTATAAAGTTACTATTGTTGGTATACATTCACCAACTTCCAATTGCTTGAACACTAATAATAGCATAAGATTAATGCTAGCTCTAAAGTTACAAAATGTCTTTCCACTATCATATGGAACAAAGAATTGTGAAGCTTCTTAGATCTTTCAGTTTTGAGGTATTTTTCTCTAAAGCTTATGGCTACATTCTTGTGTTAGAGCAACAATTTCGAATTCTCTTAACCTCCTTTTTCTTGCCAAAATGTCTTTTAAGAATTTCACATAATTAGGCATTTGTTCTAGAGCTTCTACAAATGGTGTGTTAATATGAAGTTTCTTCAACACCTTTAGAAATTTGCTAAATTATTTGTCTTGCTTTTGCTTCCGAAATCTCTATGGGAATGGTAGTGGATGTTTAAACCATTGTGTTGTAGTGGGCTGCATAGATTGTTTTTCACTTGCTCTGCTTCGTTTTACTGTAGTTAATGCCGTCGCATTACTCCTAACAAGTGGTGAATCATCTATTGTTGCAGGTGCTTTAACTCTGCTGCTCTCACCAGTGTATTAATTAGTAAAAGGAATAGACTCTTCTTCATTATGAACTTCTTCTTGAATTAGAAGAGGTTCACTTCTCTTTTTTGGCATACTTACTAAAATGTGCATATCTTTTCATCATTTCCAGATCTTATATTGATTACCTTGCATTATTCTTTTCCTTCTCTTCTTGGATTCTCTGTGTTGCTAGGTAGACTTTCCTGCCGTCTATTGCTAAGTGATGTAGAAAGCTGTCCAACTTAATTCTCTAAGTTTTTTAATGACATGACTTGGCTTTGGACAACTGCTTCATTCTTCACAATATACTCCTTAATTAGGGCTTTTAGAGAACTGATTTGATTATTACCGGTGCTTATTTGACCTTAATTTTACTAATGAAATCTAGGTGGTTGAGTAGGTCTATTTTATCCACTGGTTGCTGCAGTATGCTGGTTCTGATTGCTCTATGAGAAATTTAGGTATTGCCTTCATCTTGGATTGTAAGTGTTCAAGTATGGGTTGTTTTGATTCTATATGCTGAAGTTACCCACATAATTGACTAAATCTGGATTCCCTAGATAATTGTCAAATAAGTGCCCTTCTCCACAATAAACGCACGATACCTCTGCAACTTGATTTACGGTTGCTGAAGCAGTAATCAGAGCTTTCACCATATTTGTCAATGACATTACTTGTGCTGATAGAGCTGTTAGGGCATCCATATTATGCACTCTAGCTACAACTTGTCTACTTGATGGCCACTGATAGTTGTTATTAGCTATTCTCTCCAAAATCTCATAAGCTTTATTATAAGATTTAGATAACACAACTCTATTTGTTGAAGCATCCACCATCAATCTAGTGTTGAGGTTAAGACCATTATAAAACGTTTCTAGTTGTATATAGCAATAAATACAATAATGGGGACATCTCCTAAGTAGCTCTTTAAATCTTTCCCATGCATCATATAAGCTTTCATCCTTTATTTGATGGAAAGATGTGATTTTATTCCTCAATTTTTCATTTTCAGTAGGTAGAAAATATTTCATCAAAAACTTATTAGCCAAATCATTCTATATACTGATGGAGTCTGATGGTAAAGAATTCAACCATGCTCGTGCTCGATCCCTAAAAAAATGAAAAAAGTCTAAGCCTTAATGCTTCTTATAATGCTTCAGCAATCTTAAAAGCATCACTTACTTCAAAAAACAACTTGAGATGAAGATGAGGATTTTTTTATGGCAATCCATTAAACTAACCAATAATTTATAACATTTGATACATCACTCGCTTTAACTCATAATTATCTGCTTGGACTTTAGGTTTAACTATGCCTAGAAGTATGGCTTAAGAAGTTAACACAGCATAGTCTCGAATGGCTTTATCTCTGTCATTTGTCATATGAATGATATTGTTTCTTGGTTGCTTATAAACATGTTATTCATTTTGACCTTCTTGTGCATTCACGGGTTGTATATTTTCTCGAGGATTTAAATTTCCCATATCTTACAAATCATTCATCGCTACAACAACTTTTGAATTTCTTTGCTCCTTTCTCAATCTCATTATAGTTCTCTCAATTTTTGGATCAAAGTGAAACTCAATCTGTTTGTCTTTACACATGTAATGGTTGGTAAAGCACTCTGTCAGCATAGAAAAATAATTAAACAAATAATTAAATAAACACCACAAAAAATGATTTTGCAAATCACAATAAACAATCAATTCCTAGCAACAACGCTAAAAATTTGGTGTAATGCTATGCTCTCTTATGCTATGGGGGTTAATGTGCAACTGTACACAACATGTAATATAATAATGAGTATTTGAGATCGTCTCCATAGGGATTGATGTTATCAGAGTTGCTTCAGCAATTAATATAGTGCAGATTCAATCTAATTAAATTAAACTCTTTTGCTAACTAAATTAAACTAATTAATATAAATGAAAGAAAATAAAATGTAATAAATTAAATTAACACGTTTCACATAAGAATGTAACCACTAGGAATAATATAGCTGAGTGAATCAACTCACTTAATGGCATTGACTTTTTTTTGTTACATTACTGTTGCTACAACAATTATTGTATCATTTGACAGAACTCTAATGCATCCTCAACTGTCACTTGTTAGATATCTTATATCTATATGTAACCTAACAATGACTAGTTGTTATGCCAGCATAGGATATAGCATTATATGATCAAGGTTCCTAATATCCTATATGGTGAACCCATATATCTAGTTCATCACTAATTTTAGATTAAGCACAATCTTATTCAAATTGAGTTTAAATCAATTTGAGAAACTTAATCTAAAACAAAGTATTGTTCTGATATGTTTCACTAAAACAGACTTTTTTTAGACTCTCTCTTAGCTAGTATCACTAAATAGGTGGTCAGCTGAAATAGTGAATTAAACTAAGTGTTATTAAAACAAAGTACTATAACAATCATGCAACAACACATAAAATCAATTAATTAACCATCAAACTCATTTATCACTCAACCACAAATAAATTTAGTTCATGATTTGTGACAAAACAGAAACAAAAATAGTTTTAACCATCATATACATCATCACAAATCAAAGAAAACAAATAGAATAAAGATAAAAACGAGTAGCCCTTCTAGATTCTTAATTTCTTCTTCTTCTTGCCTACAATCTTCTGTTCAGCTCTAGAATTTTCATTTTCTTAGTTATTTCTTACGATTGACGGCTCTCTCCTTACCTTGTATGTGTGTTTCTTTTATAGTTGAAAATTAGGACAACCGAAAGTCTAGGGCACATATCTTCTAAATTTAGAAATTGCAGATCGCGTTTTTTTTTTTAAATTCACAAGAAATTTTCTCTTTTGATGCTTCAGGATTGCTACAACAATGGCTACAACATCTGCACTGTTCCAAACTCGTTTCCACTCTTCCATAGCCCAATTCCTTCCTCACTTTTGCAAGCCTATTACATAACATTCATTTCTTGAAATTTGCATTTTCGATTGCCTATAATTAAGCATATGATCTAAGCACACAATTTATTCTAAAACAACATAATTTATTAAAAATAACAAGAGTAGTTCTTCGTACAAAATATAACTAAAATAAAATAAAAACATGTCATTTACTATCTGAGTTATCTTGATTTAAGTCTAAAAATGCCATGATAACTCTCATTTCATAGAGTTATCAACGGGTCTTAGATCAATTAATGTTGCAACACGTAAAATAGCATTACCTTGTATAAATATTCATAATTTTGTATGCATAAGTAAAGCTCTTGCAATTACATGCAATTGTTTAATCAATGATTCTACCTATCCATTTTGTGCATGTATATGTAGAACTAGATGCTCAACATTGATACTCATTGATGTATGGTTTTAATTGGATAATCTAAAAATTGTTCTCTTAATCTTATAATCTGGGCAAGTAATCTTGCAAGTACCTATATTCCAGGTGGACAATAAACATACTATGAAGATGCATCAATCAAAATCATAAAGTAACAAAATAGTTCCCTTGGTAGATGGAGTGGTCCACATAAATCTCCTTGAACCTTTTGTAAAAATGGAGATTCATGAGAAAGAGATGGTCTAAACACAAATTTTCTATGTACTTCGTTCTTAAGATATTTTTAGTAATGCATAGATATTCGATATTGTTCTTATTTAAAGTCTTAATATGATATTCATTTCTGCAAATATCTTTAAAGATCAGTAGATTCCTTTTAGATCTTACTAAATATAAAGTATTTTGCATTATTAATTTTGTTCCACTTGCCAATAAGAGTATGACTCTTCCGAAGACTTCTATCAAGGCTTCAAGACTAGATATAATATTTACTTTTCCTTCAAGTAATTTTATCCCCAAGAAATATTTTTGTTTTATCTTTAAGAATAGTATGTATGATTGCACTATCAGCGAAGCATATATTCCTAGTTTTTGTTTCCAAAATAAATAATTTATTTCTGAAATCTATAACCTTATATTAAACAAAAGTTCACGTTAGAAATCAAGATGAGATGTAAATATTAAGTACATATGATAAAACTATGAAAAAATACAAAAATTAACATATTAATAACTTAATAATTATGATATAGCCACGAAAACATAATTAATATGGACATTTCCATCACTAATTAAGCAACCATTTTTCCCCTTTGTGTCTTCAAAGAAATCAGACACATCAAGATGAGTCAAATCAATAGGATCTAAGTTATCAACTAAATTAATCTTGATTTTTCTCTTTCTTTTCTTGGATGCATGGCAGAGGTCTACCAAATATTTGTTCATATTGCCAGTACGTGACTAATGACCTTTTCCTCCACATTGATAATAAATTTCTTCATTATCATATATAACATTTTTCCTTTCTACTTTATTTTTCTTTACTTTGTCTCTCATAGACGGTCAACTTTTGGTGGCATCCATTTTTGTTGTTCTGTTGTCCTGCATGCTTGTGACCACTACGATGGTAGTAACCACAACCTTTCTTACCTCCTCGATTACGTCCATTATTAGTATGTATAATTACATTTGGTTCAAGGAATGCTTAAGAGCCAGTTGGATGTAATTCATGATTTTTCATCAGAAGCTCATTGTTTTGTTCTGCAACTAAAAGAGATATTATCAATTTAGAGTATTTGTTGTATTGAAAATTTTGATATTGTTATTGTAAGATAACATTTTATGGTAGTAACCACGACCTTTCTTAGTATGTATAATTACATTCAGTTTAAGGAATGCTTGAGAGCTAGTTGGACATAATTCATGATTTTTCATTAAAAGCTCATTATTTTGTTCAACAACTAAAAGAGATATTATTAGTTTAGAGTATTTGTTGTATTGAGATTTCTGATATTGTTATTGTAGGACAACATTTGATGCATGAAAAGTAGCAAGTGTCCTTTTAAGCATATTTTTATAAGTAATATCTACAACACACAATTTTAATTCTTAGGTAATGTGAAACAGAGCAGAGTTGCAATCAGAAACTCTTGCATAATCCTAAAACCTAAGTTCTAACCACTCACGTTTGGCATTTAGAAGGAAATATCCTTCTGTTGGTCAAATTTTTCCTTGAGGCTATTCCACAAAGTTAATGAAGGTATCCATTGTTAGATATTGAGTTTCGAAGTTTTCATGTAAATGGAGGTAGAAAAAAATCATAACCTTTGATTTTTCCTACAAAAATGTTTTGTTTCCTTGCATTTTTGCATCCAACACCCAATAAAGGTAGTTTTTTCCAAAAACTTCAAGAGCAGAGATTTGAAGATTTATGAAATTTACCATTTTTTAAAAACCTTGTTATAGTAATCAAAGGAAAAAAATAAGTATCACAATGCAAATATAAGATATGTAAACACAAACAAAACAACAAATATGAAATATATAGAAACTTCATATACATATTTAGGTTCTAATTTTTAAAATCATAGTTTAGAACTTTAAGTTTGGATTTTAATGAGGTTAGAACTTTAGGTTGTCACCCCCTTATTTGTGTTGTAAACTTCAAGCTACAACAACAATATTCAAAGGCAAAAATATGCAAGAACAAATCATGATTTATTGAAATTAAAATAACTTGATAGGCAAATGTATGTCTTGACTGAAGTAATATAATAATGATCAAAGTATCTTCTCATAAATATTGACTATTACATTAAATATCAAAATTATTGTAGCCACAATTTTATGTTAATAGATCAAAAATAAAAAATTGCAAAATCATAAAAATTCAGTAAATAAAATTAAATAAAGATCCAAGTAGAAATAAATTCACAAAGAGGTTTAGGGCTTGTTTGGGAGGCTCAAAAGTAATTTTGAAAAACTAAAAGCTAGTTTGTTTTGGTGTTTGATGAATTCTTTTAGGAATCATTTTAGGCAAAACCAATCCATTCTATAGTATATTTTGAAAAGAGGGAATGAATAATTTTTCAAAATTTGATTTTGAGAATTTGTTTTGTACGTAATACAATTTCACATATATCCTCATATATGTTGTACAAATCTAAAATTATACTTATTAATTAAGAAATAAAATCATTAACTTTAAAGAGATTATTATTATTATTATCAATTATATTGAGATAATAAAATAAAAATTAATAATATAAAATATTTATTTTAGTTCTCAATTATTACATATACACAACAAAAATATTTTATATATACGTCTATAAATGTATAAAGAAAACTTTAATTATTGAACATATGTTCAATTCAGTTATTTATATTTTTAAAGCAATTGAGCGATAAGATTTACCGAACACATATGGCTATTTTCAAAACTCAAAACGCTTTTAAAAATAAATTTTATCAAACATTTAACTAATTCTTCTCATAACTGATTATTTTTATAGCACAGTTAACAATAATTATTTTAAAAACTACAACATTGCGAAACTGACCCTTAAGATGCTAAGTCATTGGAGTCATCATAAGTCCATTGCCCTTTCTAAATAAACTCTAAAAATGTGCTTCTTAAAAAAATATATAATTATCCTCATTTATAGTGAAGATTGCTAATATATTTAGTATCCTTTCTTGAGTAAAACTAAAAATACCGTCATGTATTAACTCTATATGAATATATGAATTTTTGCTTACTAATTACCATGTAAATTCATAAGGAAAATTGCATGAATTATATTGGCACACCTATGTTTTCATTCAATTCATGACAAACATTGTAAGAAGCTAGTTATATATACATCCTCTCGGTCTCAACATGCACAACAAAATATTTAAAGGCATTAAGCACATCTATAAGATAAATTAGATCTATTTTATGGATGTAGGTAAATTATTTCCCTAAATTAATTTAAATGCAAGAAATAAAATTGTAGAAAATAAAGCCCACAGAGATTTTTACATGGTTCAAATAACAATCTTATATCCACAAGCCCATGCCAAATATTAACTAATTCACTAAGTATAAGAAGATTGTAACCTATTAGATTCTTACATAATTTCAAACTCCCTCTTACTCTGTCGCCATCTCAATTGAATCAACCTAGTCAAACTTGCTTAGCAAGCACTAGTCATCTTCTTATTTGCAATTTTGATGTGAAATTTCTTCATTGCTACAAACAACCTCTTATGTCAAAGAGACCAATCAACAAATGACGTCTAGCAATAGGCTGAGATGAATATAAAACACAAAAATTAAAGATTCATGAATAATTGCAGTAGGTGTTGTTCATTGCACTATTTATCTCATACTATCCATGCACTATTCATATGCACCAAAATCCTATGTCTTTGCTTATGGTGAACTATCTTCCATATTTGCTTTTGAAATAAAAGTCTTTGTGTCCTAAATATTCTCACTAACATAAAATATTAATATTAGGAAAATAAATAAATAAATAAAAGTCTCTTAGCTAATGTATACTTCAATTTAGAAATTACATAGCATAATTCAATAAAGACAAAAATCTTAAAAATAAGACTCTAGGTCTTAATTATATTAAGTATGGAATAATCAATTTAAATAGGGATATTATCATTTTCTACCTAAATTTTCTTGACACATCAAGTCAGTACTAAGATTCGGTGAAAACTACATTTTACCATCAAACATTCACGCTCTTATTACTTTATCACCATTTTGTTAACAAAATAAAAAATTTGCTGATGTCATAACAGTATTTAAGGAATTTTGCATTAAAGTCAAAACACATTGATCAATTGTGAAAGAGATATTATGACTTGTCCACCAAAAGTTTTTTGATATATCAATTTACTACTAAGGTTTTTTGAAACCTATATTTTTCAATCTAGTGTTTAAGCTATTATCATTTTACCACCAAAACAAAGTTAAAAATTTACTGATGTCGTAATGGCTTGTAAAAAATTTCATGTTGAAACTAAAATGTTAACACAATTTCTAAATAATGAAATGTAAATTTGGAGCATTGGCTTACGATTGTAGTATTTGAAATGGTTTAAGGTTATTGGTGTTGAATAATATAATAAAAAAAGTAGTCATTTTTTTAATAAAACAACTACTTTTTTGGGGTAATTTCTCTTTTGTCATTTCTTTTTTTTCAAATGACAAAATCGTCTTTTATACTCAAGGTTAAATATTTAGTTATTTTTAATACTTTAGTGGCTAAGTGATAACAATTTAAATATTAGGTGGTAAAATATAACTTTCAAGAAATTTTTGTACTGAATTGATATGTCAGTAAACTTTTGGTGAATAAATAATAAATTTCTCTTTTGTAATTTCTTTCTTTTCAAAGAAAAATATCATTTTAATGCTCTAGGGATAAAATTGACTTTAAAATTATTTATGTTCAATATTAATTATTTTTAATGGAATGGTAATAACGTGATAATAATAAAAAATATTTGATAGTAAAATATAATTTTCACCAAACTGTTATACTAACTTAATGTGTCAAAAAGATTTAGTTGGAAAAATATAATATCTCATTTAAATAATATAAATTAAAGTATTTAACTATCAAGATCTCAATACATTGTAGCGCTAGCAAAAAAAAAAAAACTCATGATCAAGTAAGAGAATCCCAAAACATAATTAAGAACATTCAAGTAAAGAAATTATAAAAGAACAGGAGAAGAAAGACTTAACCTACCTTAGTTTAATAAGCCAAAGTACCTTTTTTAAAATTGTTTATTCATTCTTATTGCCGTGCACATGCTTGCCATATTAAAACAATGCTAATGAATCCATTTAATTCATTGCTTCCTCACGTGATGGCCAAACACAAAACCGAACTTTCAAAAAGTCTTGGGTGCTAGTGTTTGTTAAAAGCTGGCGTTCGCAATTTCGCATTGTAGCTCTGACACCGTATAAATATTTGTGAATTTAATTTGAGAATTTATGGCTGGACCAACGAGCCGCAAAGATTGACTTCTATAAAAGATTTTATTTGCTTTGATGTGATACGTACAAAACGTGACCTTTTTGGACTATTGTTCTGGTGTAGATATAAGTTCCTGATGATTCAATCATAAAGAATTGAAATGCTTCACAGAACCGGAAAATTAGGATGAGCTGCAAATTTGTTTGCTTTATTTTAGGCTACCACACACCACATTCAAGCCGAGGCAAGTATAATTTACTGGAGACTCTATCCTCGAGCCTCTTGCTTCCATTGCAAAAGGCCAAAGCCTAAGATCAGTCTTTGCTGGAAGCTGCTCTAAGCATCATGCGAGCATATAACAAAAATATTTGCACCAATATGAAAGACTGGGATGAAATAAGTGACAGATCAAGGCACATTAGAACTAACCTACAAATTTACATGATACATTACCACAAGATGCATGCATAGTCCCACTACTAGAAAACAAAGAAAGCCAAAGTTTTGAGGGCAGGCCCTCAATTTGATTAGCATCCGATAACATAGTGTTTACCCATACTTTAACTTCATAATTCATTGAACTAAAATCTCCTAAGCTTAGATGTTTAAGAGATCCATTAGATTCAACACTCATACCACTCAATTTCCGTCATCAGCTCCTTTTAAGTAGAGAGTTTCGCCTCCATCTTGGCTTCCTGAGCTCCCTCCTCGTCCTTCAGCAGATCCAGAACTGCCTATATCATGCTTGCTCCCTCCTGCCATTCCCCTTGAGTGCAAGCCTTCACCAGATGAGCCACGGCCAAAATCAGGGAATCCCCCACCCCCAAGTGAACCACTACCTCCTGCAGTACTACCCTCACTTTGTAGCATGTGAAGTCCTGAGCTACCACCAGAGCTCATGCCAAGCTGACCATGCAAAGCTTGCTGTTGCTGAAGCACTGAAAATTGCTGTTGAGAGTACACCATGGACGAGCGTGCAGCCATAAGTGACTGTGGTGTCATTGGCTGAGATTGCTGATGTTGCATATAGTGAGCTCCTGGCTGCATAATGCCACCAGAAGAGAACTGCAGAATCATGACTAAAAATCAGTGGTTCTGCAACTTAAAACAGATTCGTGTACCTAAATTATTAATTAGTCCAAAGATGTCACTAAAAGATTTTGGAAAAGAGTACGATAGTATAAAAGCAAGCAAGTTAAATAAAAATTTCGGAGTTGTCTGTCACAAATTACCAAGAATATAATAAGAACTAGAAGAATCAATATTAGATACATTCAATCAACAAAATAGTTATAAATAGCATCTTATGCGGCAGAAAATTGGATAAGTGGAGAAAAAAATGTAGCGCAGAATTTTTTCACAAATGCAAGTGTTGGTGGTTTAGATGGTTAGGGTTTAGGGTAAGGAGTCCATGCAAAAATAACAAAATGCACTTCCTCAAAAGTTTATGTACAGAACAGCCTTCAATAGCTAAACAAGTTGCACTGCAAAAGAACAAGGTTAGTACCTGGGCATGAACACTAGGTGGTTGCGGTTGAGCATCAGCAATAGCAGCCAGGTACATGAGGTTCCGCTGCAACCTTGCTTGGTTCCTGCCAGAAAGTAAAATGAAATTAAGTGCCTTCCAACAATTCAGACACAACAGTATGTCAAAGTACAATCAGGTAGCTTTTAACTACATAGTATTTACTCTCGCACTATCTTCTATTCTTGTTAGAATGCTTAGATGAATTCCAGAGTATTACTTGGCATATGGTAGTTCTCATATTTATCAGTAAAGATAGCGTAAACATAGAATGAGGAGCTAGTCACTAAATAAATCATTTGATTCCTTTTACAGTAAAAACCAGCATATTCCCATTATCATCAAGCCACACAAGTAGGCTTTTCTATCTTAGCCTAAAATGCATGAAACTTAAAGAAACTTGGTTTTCTAACCATCATTTTATTTTCTTAAGACAACATGGCAATAGTTCAACTCACCATTAAGATTCAGAAAATCATTGACATATTATTTTACCTGAACAAAACACTTTGATAGTTGTAGACAAATACTAGACTGCAAGACTTCTCAAGACTTGTGGCAGGATAACATAAATAAATTTCAAATCAAATGAGAAAGAAACAATGATCCTGGAGCCTGGGTTATTAGAAAATCAGGTGACTGCATATGGGAAGTATATTGCAAGCAAAGGGAACAAAACAATTGCAAAGCTACGAATTATTTATTTAAAGAAAAAAAGAAAAAAGAAAAAGCGTCACTCACTCTGCACACTCGCTCAGTTTCCCTGAATTCTGGCTCTCAACAATCTTCAAAATCAGTGATTTGTTCTCATCTAGATACTGCATGCACAGATGGTAAAGCCACAGAAGACTAATATCAGTACAGTAGTTGGCTAAATAACTCAGTAAAAGACAAATATCCAAGATAAAAGGTGAAGAAATAATCCTTTACTGTTGGAGAAATCCATGGATAATAAAGGAAACCACTGTTTGGTAAAAGGAACTGAAAGAATGAAAACCGGTTAAAAAGTATAAAAAGCTAACTTCTTTTCTTAAGTAGTTTGAAATCAATCTTTTTTGTAATACTATTCCTTATTGATTCTTATACCCAAATGAAGCCTTAAAAACTGAGTAAGCTACTTCAGGAGGCAAAGGCACTCTTCCATTATATTTGTATGGATATATGAAAGGTAAACTACAACATGAAAGGTAAACTACCATTATTATCGAAAAAGTAAGGAAAGGGAACGACCAACTAGTCACTTTGTTACAAAACAGCCATGCCCATCCTCCTAAATTTCACTTCCCTACCAGTATCCATTCCCAGTTCAAGAACAAGTCTCACTTCCATTATCACACATTAGGGACAATGTCTTATTTGCAATTGCTGAAAAGATTTCAAAGCATCTTCAACATATAGTCAAAACAATATTAAACAGTGTTATATAGTTAGAAAGGCAAAGCCTTGGTCGGTGGCCTAGTACATGTAGACTAGAAACACAACATTACACAATCACGGGAATCAATGCGATACAATTTCCTCCAATTTTTAAGCCAGTAAAAATTTGTAAACAAGTACTCAGATCATCTTCAATGAGATTGCTATTCAAATACTCAACCAAAAGCTAGTGTCTATCATGATTGGAGCAAAAGTAACAGATATTAAGACAAAGACATCAACATATATGTTACAAAGATATGGATTGAGGACCACCAGCAAGGACAATCGAAAGAGGACCACAATGGCATGCAGAGGCTATATCTAAAGGAAACATCTTAAAAAGCACCACTAACAAGTAAGGAAGAAAAAGAAAGGGGGAAAAAAAAAAGGTAGACAGAAACCATGACAAGGTGCCAACTTATATCTAAATGTTTTATGGGCATTGGCATGTTGCAAATGATCCATAAACACATAAAGGATACCAAAAGGTAATGCATAAAGAAAAGAGTATCATGGAGAGAGAAGTTTTACCATAAACATATCAAGGATACTGAAAGGTAAATAGAAGTTTAAAGTTTCTCACACCAACTAATACATTCATCCATTGGTTTCGTCTGAATGAAAATTAGCTCAGCTAGATATCTGAACAAGTCAGGTGTGCATTCAAGCAATCCAAACTTCATTTTCTGCCCCACAATGAGGATAAAATAAACTAAAGTAATGCAATGTGAATCATATGATACCTTGCTCAAAGTTTTTTGTTCTTCATTGAAGTGCCAACAATAAACCAACAATAAAACAACAACAAGATGTTAATCTACAAATTAAAAACACAAGCAAATGATTAAGAACTCGTTTCCGAAAGTGCACCAATAACTTTCATTTTCTATCTAAGGAAAACAGTCTCTCTACAAGACGGTAGCTAGAGACGACTTGACCAGTGAAAAATGAGATCCACTAGATTTTTAATATATTAGAGCTGTTTGTAGAAATACAAACTCATACACAAAAAGCAAAACAGAAACACCACAGCCAGCAAGCAAATCTCTGCCTCCAACTCCAACACATGATGGGCCAAAACAAAAGCTCCACTTTTTAAGGATGACAAATTGACAATGGAACGTTAAAATAAAAGATACACATTCACAAAATATACCCATCAATACTTCATTAATAAGCTTAAAACCACCATCCCACCCATCAATTAATACAAACACCAAAAGATTGAGCAGAAACATTAAATACTAACTAATATAGATTCAGTTAGCATCAAAACTTAAGATAAAGATTTAAAAACTTTGACAGAAGAAATTAAATGATAAAGTCCGAAGGTATGTGGCCACTGATGAAAAAGAGACAGAGAGAAGAAGAGAGAACCTGTTGAATGTGATCAGTAGTGACGTTGTTGGGATAATAAGCTGCCATCATGGGCTGCATCTGCATCAGGTGCTGTTGCATTTCTTATACACACGCTCTCTCTCTCTAGAAAGACTGTATCTATCACTTTCTCTCACTATATCAATGACCTTTTTCCACAAAAAAGAACTACAAGACTTTGAGTAGCAGCACTCACTGAAAGTGCGAAGAGAGCAAACAGATAACAGATACCCTTTTGCCTCTTTTCACCGTTAGTTCACTTTCAAAGAGTTAAACAGTGACTGGACACCTCAATGAGGTAGCTCAGCGAGAGAAACAACCCACAAGACAGTTGAGTAAGGTCTCTTCAGAAAAGGAGAGAGGGTGGGGATGGGGGTGGGGGGTGTCACGTGATGAATAATAGAAACAACTGAGAGAGAGAGAGAGAGACAGCACGGACCAGAACAGAGATAATAAACAAAAATTGAAATTAACAATCAAAGTTGCGTGTGTAAAGTAGTAAGATTATGGTATCTAAGATTAACATGACAGTGTCTGCTGGTTTTAGACCGTTTGGTCCAACACTTATCGTCACTTGTGTTCATTTGTGACGTTGACGCTGTACTCTCTCTTGTTAAAGCAGATTCCACTTGTTGCTATATTCCACCACGCTCAATTTCTGACGTCCCATCACGCGTGAATGTGCTTAATTAATATTGATGGACTATGAACACAAGCGTGATCATATTATACAGCATCATCGTCTCGTTTTCTGTCTACGGTAACAATTTTTCTATTGGCAATTTTCTTCTGGTAATTTCCTTCCATATTAGACGATATAAACTAGAGGATTTCATGCTATAATCTATCGATCTCTGCAAAAAGTTCACCAATTAAATGAACCAAATCAATTAAAAGATGATGCTATGAAAGAAGTAAACCAATATAATGTATAGTTTAAATCGAGAATATGACATATTCTTTATAAAGACATCTCTTTTTCGTTTTAAAGCGAACCTCCACCAAACGAGGAAAATTTTGTTAATTAAATAAAAAGAAACTTAATTAGGGGAATGTAATAAACTTTACTTTTGAAAAAACCATAATACAAGTGTATTAAGAGTGCGTTTGACATATTTTATTATATTATATTATACTATTTTAATATATATGTTTTATATTATATTATACAGTATCACATTAGTACTGTATATAATAATGTTATTTAATGTTTAGTACTACAATATACTATATTAATTTCTTGTGATTAACTTAAATTATAAATTTAGAAAATAATATTTATTAGTACCTAAAAAAATACTAAATATTATAAATTTAGAAAATAATATTTATTAGTACCTAAAAAAATACTAAATATAAAAGTCTTAAATTTAAAAAATTTAACATTATTTTTTAGTATAAATGTTAAAAAGTATCACAATATTTCATAAAGATCAAAAATTACAGCCTTATATTTTTGGCAGCATAACATTTATTTTTTAATATTTTCTAAATATATAATATGTGAAATAAAGATCGAAGTAAATAATTTAATCAAATAATCTCTAAATAATATCATAACGTAATGATATTTTATGTTATTATTTTTATTGGTATTAATTTTATAATAATATTATTTAAATTATTAATATATAAATATTTATTATTAGTTTTATTAAATTTTTAAATAATAATCAATTTTTATATATTAATTACCATAATATAATTAAATAATGTAATATTATGTTATATTTTTATTTTTATATATTATTTAAGTACTTATTGTTAGTTATACTAACCTATTAAATATTATTAATTTTATATATTAATTATTATATAATTAAATAATACATTATTTAGTATTTTAATATAATAAAAATAAAATATGAATAATAAATTATAAATTTATTAATTTATATTAATAATTATGATGTAAAAATTAAAAAATTAAAAATTAATATTATATAATATTATATTAAATCAAAAAGTTATATAAGTTATTATTATTAAAAAAAGAAAAAAAAAAAAAAAAAGCAAAAGCAAAACGCTAAATGTAGTATCTACCGCATTAGCTCACCCCCTTTAACCCATTACAATTTCTTTCCAAATTTAACCTTAATATTAAGTTAATGTGAACAGTATCTTGATACACTATAAACCCATGTTCCAAATACAGGCATAATCTTAGTGCTGTTGGAAATAAGTACGAACTTCTTTATATTGGTTTACTTCTTATTGCTGTTGTATGATGTGAAATTCTTTTGTAAAGGATGGTCCTTATGGTAGAATGCTCTGCGGAACCATGTGCATGTGTACAAGAGACATAATCCAACTAATGGTGAGGGACTCGAATTTGAAAACGCATCAACTACATTAATTCCGTAGCAGAGGGGTTTGTGACAACCATAATTGCATTAACTTTTATTAGTAAAAATACAATAGCTTCACTAATGTTGTATTTCTATATATGTTACTGTTTTTTGAGTAGTTAGTATTTGATTTTATAAATTGAAATTTTAATGTGTTTAAAAAGAAAAAAAAACTATATATCATATGTGTCTTGTTAGGGTTTTTATTATTGGCATCATTGTGTCAATAATATTGTAGTTTGTTTATTTATTTTAATAGGGATTTGCTTTCTTTTGTTAAGAATTTTTTTAGTCTTAAGAATTAATTAGATTAGATTATGTGAAATATTAGAGAATATTTTTAGAGGCATAAAGAAGCAAACTGGCATGTAAATAAGATTATATACGAAAGGGTTTTAAATAAAGATGACTACAACATTAGAAAGTATATCAAGTCTTTATGAAATATTAGACTCTTAAAAGAAGTATATCCTAATACTTCTTTACTAAGGTTTGGTTGAAATACTACACCTATATAAAAGAAAGTATTTCACATATTAAAGATGGTGAAGAAGATGTGCATCTCGTATTTTATATTAGAGAAAGAACCAATGTGGAGGAAAAAAAAAAGAGAAAAACTCTATTTTGTCACATATGATGTTCCATATCTCTATGATGATTTAGTCTTCTTCATCAAGTCTTCATCACATCAAATCTTTAATTAAACATTCTATATATTTACTTTGGTTTCTTCAGGATAAAGAGGTTGTCTGTTATGTTAAGGGGTTCTTAAAAAAAACAACAAATACGATTGAAAACAAGTAGTACTCACTAAACATGGTTGAATAAGTTAGATTCAATAAGATAGCGACAAGAGTAAGAGGAAATATGAAATTATGTAAGAATTTAATAAGTTGTAATCTTTTCTTTACTTATTGAATTGCTTATAGTCTAGACATGGCCTCATGGATTTAGATTGTGATCCGAACTAGGTAAAAATCCTCTTTATACTTTACTTACTGTTTCTAGCATATATAATAGATTTAAGGTATGAATAGTGCAAAATAATATTTATAAACAGTAACTTGTACAAATAGTATCATGTGAATAATGACGTAGAATAGTATTGCCTCAACAATAATTTGTGAATAATGATTTTAGGATTAGTAATTAGGTTAATTGATTTATCTAGGGTTTTTATTTGCCTACTCTTGTTAAAATATATCGATGTTCTTAACATTTCCTATTTAACTGTAATAATAGATTAAAAACACAATACTTTTAACATTGTGAACCACTCGTTGAATCTCTTTTACATATTTAATAGATTTTCTCCTCTTATTGAGAGAAATATTGCAATGATTATATATAAAGTTAGAATACAAAGTTTATATCCTAACTAACATTACTTCATGACAAGTAAATGTGTCAGTTTTTTTGTTTAAATTTTTGAATACTAATATTTAAAATTAAGAGTCTACTCATGTTTAAATTTTACAATTTAAAATTTATTAAGATTGACCTAATTCTATTTTATTATGGTACAATCCAAATATATTTACCATAATTCATCTTCAGAATTATAAAGGTGAGAGCTAATAATACTTACGAAATTACTATCATGAACCTTTCGTATAAAAAATGCAGCTCTTGAGCTATAGTATTCGAAATTTTATTAGCGTGACATCATTATAATTATTATTTAATAACTTTTTGACATCACTAGCAATAACCGTTAGAATCTTTAAAAAAAATATATAATTTAAGTATATAATTTTCTGTTAAAAGTTATTTACAATATGTTTTTATATATTAGTCATTAACAAACTACTAAAAGTAGTTTCACTCTATTGAGATTCTAATAAAGACGATAACTATCACATACACAAATATTATTTGTATTGATAACAATTAGTCGCCAAAACGATTTGAACTTATTTCTTTTGGGGAAGAGTCGTTACCACTATAAATATTACTATTACTATCAGAAATCTACATATGATTACAGTCTAGAATTTTTTAGTACTCATCGAAGTTACAACTAAAATTTTTGTTCCTAATTAAAAAATATATACAAAGTCCAAGCTTAAAACTGTTGCTCTAACTTTTGTACCCTCAACTTCATTGTCAATGGGCTGTAAGGCCTTCGACAGTATTGATGTAAGTTTAATACACTGATTTAATTAGTCTACTTAATTAATCTTCCGTGTACAGAAGATGATCAATTAAGAAATACGGAACCATGAATGACACTACAATTTTCTTTCATTCATCAGTACTGCGTACCATCAAATAGTTGGTGGTGATTGTAAAATCTATAATTCATTAATGACACAAAATGAGACTATACATCTCTTGGGAGTCGGGACCTCAACTTCAGATCTCACATGTCTCCCCCCATAGTGCTGTACAGTCCATTCTAACTGGCCTAATCAGGTCCCAATAGGTCCCTTAGTTCAACATCAAATTGACCCTTAACTCACCCTTTAGTTCCATTTCCTGAAAATAGGTCTTAAGAGTGGGTCATAAAAACTCACATGGCCATGGTCACTACGCCCTTCCATGGAATCACAGATTTGTAGTCATTATCAATTAGTGATACATTTATTCGATATGCATAATGCTATTTTAACTATTTATTTATTTATTTTTTAATTTGTGTTTGACGTTGAGGTATCTTAAGCTTTTATTGGAGGGGCCTCTTTAATTTTCTGAGTCTTTTTATTTTAGCTTTTCTGCAATGTCCTTTGGCAGGAGTACCGGAATAGGACACCAAAATTCACAAATATTAGGGTCTGTATGGTGGTGATTGAGATCGTGGAAATTTATGAGGTGAGGTTTGTGCCCCAAGCTCCACAAACATGATGGGTTGTTGGGATGTCCCATTGATTGATGTACTCAAATTCTCTAATCCTGTCTTTTACTTCAATTGTTTAATTTTGTCACCTTTTTCCAGTGTTAATTATGTGCCCTTTTCACAAACAGTTATGCTGGCTTTCTCTCCTACTGATAAATTCAATTTTGCTTTTGCTTTGCTGTCGTCCCACTCCAGATGTTTGAGCATTGATTGTGAATTTCAAACATCTTAATCTTGATTTTTAAAAATAAAATCATCATTTAATACGTTTTACACGTCAATTTGGGGTACTGTTGTAGGACGTTGAAAAGAGTGCCACAATATGCCTAGATTTTGCAGTCCAAATGAAAAAAGCAGACAGCTAAGCTGAGACAACTGATAATTGGAGGTTTGTTATGACACAGTTCACATGTTTTGAATTGAAATGTCACACCACATTCCTTTTTCTCATAAAAACACTACAATTTAAGGCAACTTTAATTGCCTTTGCCTCACAATATTTGTAAATTTTTGGTTTTTTTAACAATTTTTTGTTTTAATTTTAGTTTGTTTTTGAGCTTTTGGCTTGCTTGGTCTGTGGACCTGAGCATTAAGCATGTGATTGGCAGGAAGAGGGTGGACTAGTTGAGTGTTGTCATTTATTGTCCCACACACAGCTTGACTCCTCTCAGGACACACACCTTTATGGCTAAGTTTTCAGACTGTTTTCAATTTCCTTGCCTCCGAGCTCTCTTTCGTGGATGCTTGGGTGCAGGGATAGCAAATTTGCTCTCGAATCTATAATTTCGTCCGTTAAAATTCGTTGGTTTTGGCTAATTTTATGGATTGCAGGTAAGTTTGATATTCTAAAAAAATTCACGAGATACTCACATGAATATTCACAAACTAGCATTCTTTGTTTTAATTATTTATATTTTTAATTTTATTATAAAAATTACATAAAAAAAATTTAATAATAAATATATGTATGCTAAAGTTTCTAATTACTATATACATATATATATATATAATTCCGTGTATCCAGTTAAGCAAGCCCTGTCGCAAGCTACGGCCAGACAAAAACACGAGCGCCTAACGCCTGGCGCAAAAGGTTGCCTTAACGCTGTTTTCAGTAAGGGGTAGAGTATGAAGAAGCGAAGTGAACCTAGAGTAGCAGCCCATTACATTTGTTTGTTTTTTAGGCCCCTTTACTTTATTTTCTTTTCTATTATAGTAGTTAAGTGCCAGCGCCCCTCCAATAGGGGTCTTCTGCTATCAATAAAAGCTAAAGAAATTTTAGTAAGTAGAAATTTTATAATTTTCAAGTTTGATATACTGATATTTTATTTAATTTTATTGATTTTGTTTGTTTTGCTTTAATGAGTTAAACCAAATGATTTTTTATTAAAATTTGATTTTTATTTATTTATTTAATTGTTAACAGTCGTTATACAAAATTTACTTGTTAGTATTATTGATAATACTTATATATTGATTAAAAGATGAAGTAAGGCATTGGTATTAGAAATGACGATTTGTCTACAACAGAAATATTTTGTGTTAAATTAGTATATTTAGTGTATTTATTTAATGTTAAAATTTTAATTTATTGTTTACATTGATAAAATCTAAAATTGTGTATTGTATGTGGATTTTGTAAGCTATTGTAATAAATTTATAGTTTCCATTATATAATTTAAGTTTTTACATATTATTAATAATATTTTTTAATATTTGTGATTTTAAAAAATATTTGTAAAAAATTTGTTGCGGTTGTAGGTGAATTGGTTATTTAAATTTTTTTATAGGGGAGGGTTTGGTAATGAAAAATGGACAGCGATAGTACCCAATGCCATCTTTACTTGGGGGTTAAGTCAAGCTAATGGCATCATATTTTTGTTTTAATAAAAGAAGAGCACAAAAAATTTAACACAATAAGCCAGCGGGCGGTTGTCAGTGGACACAGAGCTTGTTTAGTCTTAGTTAACATTTTTTTTTAAAAACTAATATACTTGGGAGATATATATAAATACACACATAATTTCTCAAGTTTAGATGCTTAAATATAAATTTTTGTGCAAACTTATTATTATTATTATTATTATTATATATATAGAACATCCTTAATTTAATAAAACTGTGTTTTATGTATATATATTATCTCACCATTTTTTAGGACGTCAATGAAGGTTTTTATTATATTTCTTCATTTTTTTTGTTCAGTTTTTCGAATCACAAATATAAACAAAGAAATAACAGCAGTAACAATAGTGTGAAGGATCAAAACTAACAACATACATAAGTGTGAGATATCAAATTAATTTATGTGTCAATCCATTTGTGATGTGAAATGATCGAGATTTGAACTCAAATTGCAACCATGTCATGTTAGTGAAAATAACGTTTCATGAATCTAAACTATTTATTCTGGTTTTTCACCTTATGTTTTTTCACTCCCATTTTCCTAAAACTGATCCCTCTAAACATTTCCTACCTTATAAACCTATGCTTCATTAGGAATGTAGTGAAATGAAAGTAACATTTAATCTTAATATGAAAATTAGATATTAGAGGAAACTACAAAGTACAAACAAACTTTAACTCATCAAAGTTTTTGTAGAAAAGCTATGTTAGGTCTACGCCCATTTTCTTAAGTTGTAAAGTCTGGACTTGCCTAGAAAGAAAAATCCAACTTCTTTTTATAAGATTTGGTTGGTTAATATATATATTTTCTTAAATATTTGTCTTCTTTATCATTACACTAATTAGCATGGAAAAAATTATAAACTAATGATGGTTATTAGAACACCGTCAGAACGGACACCATGAACTTTGTTGTCTAAGAAGATTAAAATGGAAAGTACTGATGAAATGGGCTCTTTGCTCAACATCCCAATGAAAATTAGAAATTGGACGGTGCTAAGATTATGCTTTGTAACATTATTTATAAAAACATAATCGTAGCAATTTTTTCTAATTTTTTAAATCAACAAATTTACAGTTAAATTAAGAAATGACTTATTCAAAATAACTTTGTCATGTTTACTCAAAATAATAAAAAATTGTGCATTAAAAAACACTCATTGTCATCAATACTCAAAAAAATTAAAGGCTCATTTGTTTCCGACACCTTAGTGCTCATAATACTCATTTATTTAACTTAAAAAATTAACTGTTACTCAGCACACTCTCAAAAATATTAAAAGAGTCCATTGCAGGTGTTATTTAGTAGAAATAGTAAAATCTCTTGTATTAAATATAAGAAAATTAGAATTTGAATCCATTCTCACATGGACGGAGCGGGTATTGTTTCACTAAACAATTTTTTTTTTTTAAAAAAAATCACCTACATGACTGCATACTTGTTTGGTTCCTCTACAGCCGCCAATAAAATACTCCAACGTCTCTGAATTTCTACCTTCTCCTAGCTAATAGCTCCGCTCACTACCATTTCTCTCTCAGAACTCCCCTTTAAACGTCTATAAAAAGACTAGAATCTTCTTTTATTCCATTTCCATTAAGTTTATTAATTGAAGTAATCTCCTTTTATTCCATTTCCCATTTCTCTCTCACAACTTCCCTTTAAACGTCTATAAAAAGACTAGAATCTTCTTTTATTCCATTTCCCATTAAGTTTATTAATTGAAGTAATCTCCTACAAGATTAATAACAATGTAAGCTATTTGTCCAATTTTTCCTTAAATATAAGATTTTTTAAGCAAATTTGTGCCATCATTGTTCAGTAAAATTAAAGGTTTTAAGGACTCTATATTTACCATTAGACGTAGACAGATGTACAATCGAAGAGATTATAATATATGATGAAGTTGTGTGGTGATGGAGGTGTAGAGAAATGAGAGTAATTCAAACTCACCTGCTAATTAAAGAAATTAATTGCTATATATGAATTAAGATTTACATCGATGAAATTAGAATCAAAGAAATTACTTTAAGTTATATATGTTAAGAGAAGCATTTGTAGGTGTGTTTAGCGGATTTCGGGTGTGTGGGTGAAAGCCATGAAACCAACTAAGAACAATAAATATTTTTCTTTTAGATTTGAGCGGAAAGGGTGCCTCGCTTGTTCGGAAGGAGTGTGGGGGTGATTTTTGGGTTTTTAAGGAGATGAGGGCGAGTGAGAGGATGGGTTAGAGTGAGAGGATGAAGTCTGACTTTAGACCTGCAAAACAACACGTAAGGGGTTAGAGGTGGAGCTGGGGATGACCAACGACCACACTCCGACGCTCAAGTCAGAGTTGGGGTATTTCAGGTTAGAGAGCTTGCTAGCTCTCTATAATAATGGCTGGAAGTGGAAGAAAACCTCAGCCTATTCGTGTATGTATGTGTTTTTTCAATTATGAATGAATAATAATAAAAAACGTGATCATTATATATGGAGTACCCTGGCTGCTGTACCACATGGCGTCATTTTATTATCATTTATTGTTATCATTTTAGGCTTTAAAAATATGCTTGGAGAGCAAGTTTAAAGGGTATATCCGTGTCTATCACAGTGGGTGGTCTCGCGTACCTCTGCTGTAGCTGTTGAAAATTTGTGGGCGTTGCAGAAGAATGCTGGTGGTCCTCACCGTCCTATTAACAATTTTTGGCTTATTTGCTGGCTTGACAGACCGCTGTCCCCCTTTTTACAGCAAAGGATTTTCTCGTTGATTTCTTATTTTTTCGCTGAAAATCAACCAATCTTTTCGAGATTTTGTGGCCTTTTGACATCTTTTTCCCTTTGTGCATATTTTACGATATTTTCTACCTTGATATGGTGTACCTCAGGTATCCTTTAGAACACATAAGGTACTCCAGGTACCACATAGAGCATCAAGGATGCCCTAAGTACTACATAGAGTATGAAGGATACCCAAGGTACCACATGGAGTATAAAGGATACTTCAGGTAACTCCATGGGAGTGTCAAGGATACCTCAGGTACTATAGGAGAGTATTAAGGATACCTCAGGCACTATAGAGGAGTGTCAAGGATACCCCACACAAGCCGACACGTGGCGCACTGTCGTTAGACCTCTTAATTCTTCCAAAAAAAATCCCCCTAGTTTCTTTATGGCGAAAATAATTGAGGCAAAAGAAACTTATAGAAGAATTATGAACGACATGTGGCGATGCTTGGCCACTTCATGGATGGCTGATTAAAGAAGAGATACCTCATTTCTAAGCATGTTATGCGGTTTCCCAAGTTCAAATAAGTGGGCATTGAAAAATTTCCCAAACGTCATTCCTTCCCCAAAGGATACCCTGCCTTCTCCTGCCTCAAAGCAAAATTTTAGGCACAGAGCTCTTCTATTGACAATTCCAGGGTACCTTGGCTACCAGCAAAAGACAATTGAGATCTCTTTTCTCCTAACTGATAATTTTACTGAAAGAAAGCTTGTCTTGGTTCGGATAAGTTGGGTTAACTAGGTGCTATAGGTGACTTTTTGCTTGTGACTTATTATTTGAGTCATTATTTCCATGACCCCAATACTACCTCCTACACTTAGTCTAAGGTGGAGAAGTTGAAAGGTAAACTCCAAAGACGGAAGTTTTATGAAGAGAAGCTTAACAAGTATAATAAAGCTTTGAAGGGGTACCTTAGTGATCTGTCTAACAAGAAGGTTGGGTATCCAATAGATCATGTGGAGTTGCGGGCTACTTAATGATTGAAGTTTAAATTGTAGGATCGAGGTGGCTGGTGCTTAAGGAAGAGAAATGGGTAGATAAATCAGTTATCTTGACAGTGATCGTGGCAAAAAGGGAATCCCGTGTACCCCAATCTAGTAGTCTACAAAGGTTATCTAGTATACCTCACCTACCGCAGCAAAAGCTCAATCAGATGTTCTTGCCACTGAACTTCATACTTCTGTATCTTCCATCTCTCCCTTATTCAGAAGGATAAAGGTGAGGATGATGCTCTGGATATGTGACTTTATTTTGCGTTACCACTTGTTTGTCAGAATTTTTCCCAAATTCTGTGCTGAGAATTATTTTCTTAACTTCATGTTATACTCTGTTCTATCGGGGTACCTAAACTACTTTAATGTGGTACTAGCAAACTCCTATGATTTGGTGTTGCATGTGATGGTATTTTCATTTCTCGTAGCTTTAGATGTTATTTATTTGCTGCATTCTAAAATCTAAAAATCTAATTCGGTGGATGGGGTACCCCGAGTACCCATTTCTTAAACTTTTATTGAACTATTATTTTCCTCATGATGGAGCAACCCGGTTTTATAATCAATATGGTGATTTATTTACATATTCATACTGCTTATCTTTAGGAGATTATGACGATTCTTGGCCTTGATCACTAACCAAGGAGTTAGTGCAATAAATTGATAAAGCATATAAATCCACAATTGGCGTAACAACAAAGGTGGGCTTATTTCCTACTCTCATTGAACATTCTTAGAGTCCTTCTTGGTGTATTCAAGGAATGACTTTTTGGCATAGGGTACCTCGGGTACCCTTTAATTTTAACTCATTAGTGTATGGAAACATATTTAGACATGCTTGCTGTAAAATCTTAGCAAAATTGTAGCAAATCCTTTTGCGAGATGGTCGAAAACCTCATGATCTGTCATTCGCTTTGAATCCATTTAAACACAAAAATAATAATAAAAGTGGTTGCTTGCCTACCCTTATGCGATATGGTCGAAAACCTCATGATTCGCCATTCGCGTGGAATCAAATAAGAAACAGAGATAGAGATAAAGGCTGCTGCTCACCTACCCTTATACAAGATGGCTAAAAACCTCATGATCAGTCATTCCTTTAGAGTCAATTTAGACACAAAAGATAGTAATATAGGTGGTTGCTCGCCTACTTTTATGCGATATGGTCGAAAACCTCATGATCCGCCATTGGCGTGGAATCAAATACGGCGAACAAATAATGACAAATGCAGCTACTGGCCTGCTCCTTTACTGGTTCTAACGTCGAGTAAATTATCTTGATCGGAGTAGGTCAGGTACCTCAGCTTACTATAGAATAAGATGATCTTTGCACACTATATAGCATCATAATAAACAATGCTTAACAACATATATGTAGTTAGTTTAATGGCAAGTATATTCTTATAGCATTTCATTCATATCAAATAATCAAAAAGAAAATAAAAATGCGCACATCATCAAATTTTGTAAAGAAAATGCATTAATAGAGAATGAAGATATGGATTATTGCATGACACTATTTTGTTATCCTAAAGAGAATATGAGGGATCCCGGGATAACTTGTTATTGTCATTAAAGACTTAGGGAATTGAAAAGTGTAACTCACTAGATTGGGGTACTTCGGGTACCCCACATGTTTAACCACATATTTAAAACATAAAAGCATTAAAGAAAAAAAAAAGCAAAAGCAGGTAGAGTGTTATCACTTTACTAGTAGTTGACTTTTCTCTGTAAAGAGTATTGTGATAGGGTGGGGAGGTATCTCAGGTACCCGAGACAGATGCTGATGAGTGAAGTCGATTTCCATGCTAGCGTTAGCACTTGAGATTGGCGACCTGCTGTAACATTTAATGGCTTTTCTTGATCCACCGGCTAGAGTAGGACCATCTGCTATCATTCAGACATAAACCCCTTTTGGAAACCCTAAGGTACCTTGGGTCCAGCATTAGAGTGAGTGACTTATTTACCTTGATCTTGCTTTATAGATTATCTAGCTTCGTGCATATCTGCCATAAATTCCTTGAGGTACTCACTTAGGATTGGAGATTTAATCTAATCACATAGGTTAAAACATTCAGTAGTGCTATGGTCGAAGTACTTGTGGAACTCACAATATTTTAAGCTACGCTTCATATTGGGGTACTTCCGTATCAGCTTCAGCGAGCGGAGTAGGCCTGATTCTTTAATTTGGTAGAAGATCTATTTAGAGGAGTGATCAAAAGGGTGAAAGGAATTATATCGGGCCTTTTGAGGTGGTTTGCGACTTTCTGGAAGTGGCGGTTTTACAGGTGGGGTACCTCAAGTATATGGACTCCTTTCCCATAATTAGAAAGACGAAGTGGACTGTGTACCCGAGATACCCTTGTTTGGGTACCTCGGCCTTTTTCCTGCTTTTCGTTGCTTCTTGCAGCCTTTACTTTATCTTTTTCTAGCTTCAAGTGGCATTTCTCATCCATCTCAATTTGTTGTAAGGCTCGTGAACGAGCTTCTCCATATGAAAGTAGGCGTTTCTTTTGAAAAAAACGCCATAACTTGCCCAATCGTAAGTTTTTCTCAAAATGAGTCAGCGTGTGTTGGTGACCAAATGCCCGATTCGCAATACCTCTTGGTGAAAATGACTCACATACTCAACCAAAGGCTTGGAATCACCTTTCTTAATGAAAGCAAGCTTGGATATCGCATGATTATAGGAGGCGGCAGGCCTAAATTTATGAATGAACTCCATGAGAAGCTGGTCTAAGGAGGATACACTACTCGCCTTCAACGATCTAAACCATGATTTAGCGGGACCAGTAAGGGTATGCGGGAACATCCTACACATAGCACGGTTGTCTACACCCTTAATCAACATCTGGCCATAGTACAACTCGTCATGCTCCACGGGATCTGAGGTATCGAGTATTATGGTATTTGAGGCATTGTAGAAGCTTTCGGGAGGGCTGTTTTCCGAATCTCCATGGTGAATGGCGAATTGTGCGTTACTGGTGTTGGAGTACTGGCAATATTTTGTTTTTTCGAGAGGAGTCTCACTTGAGCTTCAAGGTACTCTATCTTTTCCACGAACTCTTGGGGTACCCCGGGTACACCCAAGGAACCCACTATTGTTTGGGAGGCTCTTTTGGCGTTCAACTTATGGTAGAAGTCTTCTTGAGCCTTTTTTTTGGCGCTTGGTACCTCGACTACTACCAGAGTGGCAGGAGGCGGTGGATTGTTCTTCTTTAGAAGTACCGGCTTGGAATTTCAAACGGGTGACCAACGGCCCATAATTCGGTCTACTTCCCTCAAGAATGTCAGATCTTGGGATGAGCTATTTTTCACCCAGTGAAAGTAGGGTATCTCAGATAACTTGAGGTGTGACTTGTTCGAGTACCTGAGATCCCACTGCTCTAAGGATTGTATGGGCGAAATCTTCGAAGTGCTTGTTAGTGATAGGCTCTTCGTCGGGGTGAATACCCTTTGATTGTTTAACAGATTTCCTTTTATCAAGTTGGAGTGCCCTCCTTGACGAATCACCTCTTTCATCATCACTATGATCCTCTAGCCTTCCATGATCCATCATTATATTATCAGGGGGTACATTGGGTGCCATGGTAGTGGGAGCTCAAGTTCCAACAAGCTTACCACCGTGGGGAGGCTTTTTGTGCGCTCCCTACAAACGGTGCCAATTATTTTTAACGGATTTTCGGTGTGTGGGTGAAAGCCATGAAACCAATTAAGAATAATAAATATATATTTTTTTTAGGTTCGAGGGGAAAGGGTGCTTTGCTTGTTTAGAAGGAGTGTGGGGGTGATTTTTGGGTTTTTAAAGAGTGGAGGGCGAGTAAGAGGATGGGTTAGAGTGAGAGGATGAAGTCTGACTTTAAAAATCTTCGCCAAGGTACCTTAGACCTGCAAAACAACAAACAAGGAGTCAGAGGTAGAGCTGGGGATGGCTGGCGATCACACTCTGACACTCAAATTAGAGTTGAGGTATTTTAGGTTAGAGAGCTTGCAAGCTCTTTGTAATAATGGTTGGAGGTGAAAGAAAACCTCAACCTATTCGTGTATGTATGTGTTTTTTCTGTTATGAATGAATAATAATAAAAAACGTGATCAGTATAGATGGAGTACTCCGCCTGTCGTACCACGTGGCGTCATTTTATTGGCGTTTCTTGCTATCATTTCAGGAATATTCTTATTCGCTACACGTGTGGTGGCGTTGGCGCTTTAAAAATATGCTTGGAAAGCAAGTTTAAAGGGTATATTCGTGTTTATCACGGTGGATGATCCCGCGTACCTTTGCTACAGCTGCTGAAAATTTGTGGGCGTGGCAGGAGAATGCTGGTGGTCCTCACCGTCCTATTAACAACTTTTGGCTTATTTGTTGGTATGACAGGCCGCTGTTTCCTTTTTTACAGCACGAGATTTTCTCGTTGATTTCTTATTTTTTCACTGAAAATTATTTCGAGATTTTGTGCCCCTTTGACCTCTTTTCCCTTTTGTGGATAGTTTACAATATTTTATACTCTAACATGGTGTACCTCAGGTACCCTTTAGAACACCTAAGGTACCCCAGGTACTGCACAAAGTATAAAGGATACTTCAAGTATTTCAGGGGAGTGTCAAGGATACCTCAAGTACTACAGGGGAGTGTCAAGGATACCTCAAACACTACAGGGGAGTGTCAAGGATACCCCACACAAGCCGACATGTGGCGCTCTGTCATTGGACCTCTTATTTCTTCCCAAACAGTAGGTATTTTAGGAATAAACAATTTCATTAAAATGCGAGTATTGAAAATAATTTTTACATTATAAATAATTTATCTAAATAGTATTTATTTGGTTTTTCTCAAATTAAAGGGTGAGGCTAAATTATGTTTTATATAACTTACATCAACTAAAGAGTTACACTCAATAACCAAGTGTTGTTTGATTACTAAGGCACATGCCAACAATTTTAAAAATGAAGTAAAAGCTTGGTCAGCTGTAAAACTACAAGGATTGTTTTGTGAATGCCTGAGCTATGAATTTGGTTACTATTCCAACTGGTTATTAGTACAAGCTTTGAAGTGTTGGCAAATTATACAATCTTAGTTGCTATAAACTGTAACACTTGAATTTACAATCACTCATTGTGAATGATATGGATAATGAAAATATAAATAAATAAACAAATAATTATTAAGAAAGTTTAAAACTCAATCTTGATTACTTATTAAAATAGGAGAGATTAGGAGGAGAAAAAAATTAGAAGAAGATCTTTGTGCGAGAATAATAATCTTAATGCAACTTATTTTTTTGTGAAAATTTTACAACAATGACTAAAACAAATACAAGGTTAAATAAGATAAGGAATATATATATATATATATATATATATATATATATATGCAGATGGTGGTATTTAACAAGGTAATTAAAATAGATGTAATATTAAATAATACTTGGTATATATGTAAATTCATGAGTATGTCTACTACAAGTATTCTTTTTTGCCTTTTTGCTAAGTTAAAATATATAATGGCGGAGCGGTTTGATCAAGATAGGAAATTTGGTAATGGCGACGGTGATTAATTTGCGGTCCGAGTTGATGGATTTCTCTAGAGATTGTTTCAGCATTTATTTTCATTTTTAGTTTTAAAGATTATTATACTTCTTCTTAAGTATAGTAATCTTAAAGATTAGAATTCATTAATGAGTTGATCACTTTTTGTTGAGCACTGGTTATACTTTAATTTTTATTTTTTTTTTCATTTGTTATCTAGCAGCTATTGATTAAATGCTTTGTAAAAACTCAGCTTAATACTGAATTCTTATCCTTGTCTTAACACAACTTGCTTTAATATGAAAATTTTATTATAATTAGTAATAAATTTAATGTTGAATAACATAACGTCATATATATATTTGGGTAAATACTCTTTAATCCCTATATTTTAAATTATGTGCTTGTTTAATCCTTATATTTTTAAAAAAATGCCTCAAGACATCTCTATTATTAAATATGTGACACTTTCTCCCTTATTTTTTTCTTCGCCATTACAATAATAATACCCTTGCTATAAGTTTGAGAGCATTAGTTAATTTATCCATAAAAATAATAATTGTCAATCTAAAAGGACTAGTATTTTTCATACCCTTGTGACAATCTTTCCAATAATAATTTTGTATATAAATTAATATCACCAAACTTAAAGCTACGTTTAATACCCTACAGGGACAAAAATATTCTTGCAAGGGTATTATTATAAAAGTATAGAAAAGGAAGGACAAGAATGTCACATAATTAATAATAAGGATGTTTTGAAATATTTTTCAAAATATAAAAGCTAAATCGGCTTTTAACTCAAAATATATAAACTATATAAGCATTTACCCTATATATTTGGATGATGGTAAAGAGAGAGTAATTAAAATGGACATTATATTAAATAATATTATGTTTAAATTTTATATTCATGAATAAGTTTATTACAAATTGCACTCTCTCTCTCTCATTCACTTTCCTCTTTTTTTTTTTTTGTTATCTTGAAAATAATTTATAGCCTTTAAAAAAATGATTTCTAATAGTCATGTTTGATCGTTTATCTTATAATAACTAAAAATGTTTCTTTTAAAAATTATATGGATAATTACCAAAATTAACTTTTAATTTTGGCCTAGAAAAAAAACTAATATTCCCAGAAATTAAGTTAAATAATAAGAGAGCTCAAAACAATCTTTCAAAATACCAACATATATATGCCCTCAAAATAAGCTACTTTTAATTATGGTACATGTTTGACTCTCTTCTTTTCTCCTAAATTCCCAATTCAGAACTCTCTCCTTCAAAATTCTCAATTCTCACTTTTTTCAAATTCAATTTTTTAGAAGGTTAATTTATTATTTAGCTTCTTTATTTAATTTTCAAAATGAGAGATGATTTCTTGCTAACTATTAGGTTATTTAAATCAAAAAGGAAATTGCAAAACCTTTAGTTCAAAATCCATAACACATGGTTTTGTTCCCTGAACAAATCTAGAACCTAAGTTTACGAGATTTTTTATTTTTTATTGTCCATTTTCACTTGAATAAATGTTATAGAATGTGAAAAATTTATTGAAATATAAACAAATCATCAAAATTATTTCTTTTGAAGTAATTTTTTTTGTTAATAAATGCCTGTTTAAATTAAAAATTTATATTGTATATATTTCTTTCTTTATTTTCATATTATCTTTCTTTGACTCATATTTGAGAAAAGCCATTGTCTACAATGAAATAAAATTTAAAATAAGAGATTTTTTTTTTTGTTTAGAAAAGTGTTTACAAAATTTGGATGCAAAGTTGGTATTCCAAATGATATGATATTTAACATGTTATTCATTTATTAGTTCTATAAATACTAAAGGGTTAATTTTTTTTAAAAGTATATGGTAGTCATCAATTGATGTCACATCATTTGAGATATAAAATTTGTACCCTAATTTTATGGTTAAGATATCATTTAAGATACAAAGCTTGCGTTCTGATTTTATAATTAAGCATTTCATTTTTCAGTTTTTAAATATGGATTTTAATTAAGGAATTTTTTTGCTTTTAACGCTTCATGCATGCTTGACCCGATTTATTTTAAGTAATTTATTTGATGTAGTACTAGTCGACTAGTCGTGTCCCACCCGAGGCTGATTTTAATGTGTTACTTGTTTCTTCTTTACTGCTATGTCATCTTTTCTTCGACACGTTTTTAAGAATAGCCATCGCCACGAAGAAAAAAAATCCCAAATGTAGTAAAATCTAAATAAATTGATAACTTCAATGCATTAATATTTTGTTCATGTCCTGACTCAAGGTAAACGTTTTAAATTAATAATTAATAAGTTTATGAGTATGTTATTGAAACGAGTTAGTAGTTTCATCTAAAAGCCGCACTATATAAAAAAATAATTTATAATATGCAATTAAATCTTACAAATAATCAATCAATATTTATATGCCAATGAGAAGTTAAATCGATTAATTCAACAAAACTATCGTGTCTCTTAAAAGTAAAGGATTTTGGAGGGTTGATGTCATGAGTTTCGATAAATAATTTTAAAGTAAATTGAAGATTGATTAAACAAAAACATATTTGATTGAGAGGGATGCCGACTTTAACATGGCACCGGTACTGCGACAATCTATCCACAAATGGTAATTTTGTCCACAAACCTGCATTTATCTATTCATTAAAATCGGTCGTTGTGGTTAATTTTGGGATAGATTTAGTAATATAAATTAAAACTGAGTTTGGTAAAGAGGGAAAGCCAGAGGATGCAGGGTACCTTACAAAGGTTATAACATGAGTTATAGGTGTCAATTATTGCGATAAGATGAACCAAATATAAAAGAGTTGGACTATTGGCACCCCTTCATTAATCCCATGAAACTCTTATTATATTACAATTACATTTAAGGACAAATATAAATAGAATTAAGCCATTTATATTTTCTTTCTCTCTTCAATTTTATTTTCCTTACACAATATAATTTTTTTTTATTATCATTAAAATAATATGAATTTAAGAAGTAATCCTCTAAGCCAAAACAAAATTTTTGTAATAAACAAAATAACTTAATTAAGATACAACATAATTAAAAAATAAATTAAATAAAATTTTATCCCACTGCAAATAATTTTTAAGGATTCTCAAACTATTTGCTGATTCCAAAATTTATAGGTAGGATAGAATTGTAATAAACCCATAAAATATTTATTATTTTCTAAGTATAATGTTCTTCTTACTTTTTTTTTATTTTTTTTTTAAAATTAAATAATAAAAAAAATTTAAAGAGAGGAATAAAAATATTAAGAATGAAAAAGTAAGAAAATTATTAAAAACTAAAAAAATTCATAAATGAAAGTAGTCTTCATTTAAGAAAAAAGATATTTTTGATATTAAATGAGATATAATTGAAAAATGGGTTTTAATAGGATCTTTGAGGGGTGCTAATAGTCCCACTCAATATAAAATAACTTGTGTTGTTTCGCATGTTAGAGTAATGGCCAATCCTCCAAATCCAAGCACATCATAAGAGATAATTGCAAATCCCCTTGGCCAAACAAACTCCATCCGCAAATCAACAAGATTCAAGTATTCGAGACAAACAGCCATACTTTCTAATTTTTTAGTATAACTTTATACTTAAATTGAAAAGTGTTCTATTTTAATTGCTGACAAAATAAAATAATGCATACTAAATAGTTTAAATTTCAATAATAAGGGGGAGGCTACAATACATGGACTCAAAGTCCCTGTATTATAGAGGGGCTCAATTGGTAGCCAAACAACTTTTCTCACAAACAACAAATGGTTTTTCTAACTAGTTATTGACATTAATTAGTATTATAATTTAAATAAATTAAAATAAAAAATTTATAAGACAAATAATTTTTTAAAAATAATAATAAAAAAAGACAAGTAAAGTAAGAATGGAAAAATTATTTTTTTATTATAAATATTACAAAAAACAAAATAAAATGAGTTCACAAAAAGACAAAAGTTTAATTCATGTTCTATAAAATCTGTCTCATATTTAACATTTAAAGTTTCATGTATTTGTTCTATGTTTCATGTAGCATATTCTAAATACCCTCAAATTTTTATTTTGTTTTTCCCCGTTTCATGTTTAGGTTCAAGTTTCATATTGCAAGTTCAGAATTTCGTGTTTTGTGTTTTATGTTTAATGTCATAAAAATATTCATATTTTATGTTCATTGTTGCATATTTTAAGTAAAATGTTTCATATTGATTGTTCTATATTTCATGTAATTATTATCCAAATAACCTTAATTTTTTTTCCCTCATTTCATGTTTACATTCAAGTTTCATATTCCAAGTTCAGACTTTCATGTTTAATGTTTTATGTCTAATGTTACAAAGTACTCATATTTTATCTTATTTATTGCATATTTTAGGTAAAGTGTTTCAAGTTTATTGTTTTATGTTTCATGTAATAATTATCCAAATACCCCCAAATTTTTCTTTTTCCCCCTGTTTCATGTTTACATTCAAATTTCATATTGCAAGTTCAGAGTTTTATGTTTGATGTTTTATGTTTAATGTTACAAAATTACTCATATTTTATGTTGATTGTTGCATATTTTAAGTAAAGTATTTCATGTTTATTGTTCTATGTTTCATGTAATTATTGTCCAAATACCAAATTTTTCTTTCCCCCCCCCCCCTATTTCATGTTTACGTTCAAGTTTCATATTCTAAGTTCAAAGTTTTATGTTTAATTTTTTATGTCTAATGTTGAAAAATACTCATACTCTATGTTCATTGTTGTATATTTTAAGTAAAGTGTTTTAGGTTTATCGTTCTATGTTTTATGTAATTATTATGCAAATACCCCCAAGTGTTTTCGCGAACTCTAATGGTACATTTATTATTGCATTTATAACTCATTCACTCTTTTTCAATTAATGCCGTTGTCCCTTCATGAATTAAGGTATTTATTTTTTTTCATTTTGCATTTTAATTATTATAAAATCATTATTTCAATGAATGCTACCTTCGCATCATAACTTATTCACCTTGGACCAAGCTTTTGTTTTGCCTTGGCTGCTATTGCAAGTGCAACTGAAAGTTAGTGAAAGATTCTAGTGTTGTTCCTGTGGTAATTATTTTAGAGTAAAATACTTATTCTTTTCTTTACACTTGAGTTCTATTTTTATTTTTTTGTCATGTAAAGTAGATTTCCATGGGCATTTTGAATGATGAAAATTTATTATTTAGATTTTGTTCACCTTAAACGAGATAGTGCATTAATTCTTTTAAAAAATATGAAAGATGTGTGGTGTTAGATGACTCTTTAGTAATATATTCATTATCATTATATCTGATTTTTATATCTATATTTTATGCTATTATTTTATAGGTTTATATATGAGTATTCCATCTAACGCCGTTGAGTTACATCTATCAAATGTACTTGGTTCTCAGTTCGATTCAATAGAGGATGCAAATGCATGGTGCATGAATTATTCAAGAATGGTTGGTTTTAGTGTTAGAAAAAATGAGCTTTTTTGTGCGAAGTCAGGACGAACTATAATCTGTCAGTAGGTTTGTAATTTAGAAGGATATAGGGCTAAAAGATATTTGGAAAATGATAATAAAGTGTTAAAATGGTTGCTAATAACGCTTACAGAATGTAAAACATCATTTTGAGTGAATTATGACAATTGTAGTGGCAGGTATATTATGACAAAATTTAAAGTTGAGCATAATCATCCATTGACTTCTCCAAACGAAGTATATCTCCTTCGTTCACATCGTCATGTTAATGAAGGAGATATTCCTTAAGCTAAGGCATTGAGGTATATGGGCGTGAAGACTTGCCAAGTTGTGGATTATATGGGTGATCAAGTTGGGAGTTCAAAAAATCTCATGTTCAAATATACGAATTTACAAAATAGATTAGCTGGAGCTAGATGTGTCAAATTTGATGATATTGATTTTGCAATAATTTAGCATATTTCACGGCAAAATCTAATAATGATCCTAGGTGATGTTTTGGTATTTGTGCACATTAGATGATAATAATAGGCTAAGGAACTTATTTTAGACTTACTATATGGCACTGTATGATTATGAATTCTTTGATGATGTTTTGGCATTTGATGTGACATATAAAACTAATGCATGTTAAAAGCCATTTGTAACCCTTATTGGCATCAACCATCATTGTAAGACCATATTGTTTGGATTCATCCTGCTTGCAGATGAGACAGTTGAATTATACACATGGCTACTCCAAACTTTTTTATTTGGCACGGGTAAGCAAAAGCCAAAGGCCATAATTACTAATGGTGACAAAGCAATGTTAAAGGTAATTAAAACAGTTTTTGTTGGATCTACTCAATGCCTTTATTGTTGGCATTTAAAGAGGAATGCACAAGCAAATATTAAAAATGAAGACTTCACTTGTAAATTTTGTGATCTTATGGTGATAGGCATGAGTAAAGATGAATTTCATTAACAATGGTTTGCTTTACTTGATGAGTTCATGTTGCACGATATTGCTTGGGTAAAAAAATAGTATGCAAAGCGACACAAATGGGCTGAAATATATCTTAAGGGGACTTTTTTTTACTGGTATGCAAAGCACTCAATGGTATGAGAGTACGAATTCTTATCTCAATCGTTTTCTCTAATACAGGTTAAAATTATATGAATTTGTTCTACAAATTGACCGTGCACTCCATAGCATTTGCGCCACGAAAATAGAGGAGGAGTTCAAAACTAAATATAACACTCTTGTGTTGACTATAAACTTTTACAGCCTGGAGAAGCATGCTACAAATATTTTTCCAATTAGGGTATTCTCGTGGATTTGGGAAGAAATTTGCCAAGAAGCCACTTTAATTCAATTTGAAAGCTTGAATTGCACTAATATTCACTACTACACATTCACACAGTTTAGGAATTTTGACTTGAAGTGGACAATGGTTTATAATAAATAGAAAAATAAAATAGATTGTTCGTGTCAAATAATGGATTCTGCTAGAATGCTATGTCGACACATGTTTCATGTCATGAAAGTGGAACAATTTGTAAAAATTCCTGATAATATGGTTCTTCATTGATGGACAAAATGGCCAAGAATTATACATTGTGCAGCTTAACATTACCAGAAGTTGATAGTGAGGTTTTTGATGTTGCTAGATTTAGTGCTTTATCTATCGTTAATATTAAAATGTGCTTTTATGCGGCAAAAAATGAGCACTTGTATAAAGAGGATTTAGTTGAGATTAATCAAATGACATTAAAATTTCAACAACTGCTTGGAAGAGAAAGAATTGACAATCGACATCCTGCATATGTTCGACAAAAAAATTCAAAGATACCAGATCCAATTGTAGTGAGGACAAAAGGTGCTACAACAAGAACAAAAAAGTACAAGAAACTATACGAAGTGTGGAGTTTGTAGGGAGCCTGGTCATACAAAAAGAAGCTACTGTACTAACATTAACGACAATAGGTAACCTTCTTGTTTTTATGTTCGTTGTTTATTGTTTCATAATTTATGCCAACCAAATTTCATTTGGCTCATGAATGATTATTTGTAGGAGTAGTGAAGCCAATGTTAATAACAATGATAGTGGTGGTAGTTCTAAGTTAGCTCGCTCAAGTGAACAATTTCCATTTGACAATAGTGAAGTATCATATGAACTTGAAATCCAAAATGAACGTGGGAGTATTTCGCAAGTGTTTTGAGAATCCAATGATTATTTCTAGAATAATTAATCAATGTCACCATCATTGGAAGGGAATGCTTTTACATTTCTTCCATATCTTAACATGTACCCTCATCGGTGGCCTCGTGACAATTCATTTCATTGATCGGAAGAAAAACATTATTTGTACTTGATTTTACCAGAACCATGCTTTAATTGAATCTTTTGTTATTGTGTTACACAAAAACTCACTCATGATATGAAATTTATGAAATATTAGCTATGCAACCCAAAAGGAGGGTGAATTGGGTTTTAAAAGCTTAAACAAATAAAATCCCACAACAATTCAAAACAATGCCTTAATAAAATTAATAACAATAATTTTAACACTAAATAAAATTTAAGAGATAAAGTAAGAGAGAGCAAACATGATATTTTTACATGGTTTGGCAAACTCCGCTTACTCCACACCTTTAAGCTCACTAAGCTTGAGAAGCTTGAGGATTTCACTATTCAAGCCTTTACAACCTAAGGCTATAAGATTTACAATTAACTTTTAAGGTATCAATCAACCTTTACAAGTTGAGGTAATCCTAAACCTATTGTCCTAAGTGTTTTAAGTAGTCAGTTTACCAATTTATGAACTAGTTTGCTGATTAATTCCTGTAACTAACTTGCTCAAAGTTGGCTCATTGTTTGTGGTTGAAAAAACAGTTTTCCATTTAATTTCAGAAACCTAGAATGAATAATTGGCTAACCATTTGTGCTAGATGGTTCACTATTTTCAGTTAAATTGCTTTCTGAAATTTATAGGTTAATCATTTTCTAATAAATGATTTACCGTTATTTATCAATTAACCGTTTGCAAATAAGTCCAGTTTTAGAATTTAAAACAACAGTTATAAATTTCAACGTTTTCAAAACTTTTTAATTTAGTCCATAAAACTTGAAATATACCTATTTTCATAAAGGCACCATCAACCATAACACTTAATCTATAAAAAAATACATATAAGCTAATTTGTTTTCTCACAATATTTATAACAAAAAATTATCACAATATAACTGAAATAACAACGTTTGTGGTTAGCTATCGATAATGTATACTACCAAAAATCATTGTATAAAATGCTAACCATGCATTTTGCACAATATGTGGAATTTCACACATATCCCATCAATAAGATCTATCATTTATGCACACATTTTTTTTGGATTTTTTTTTTGGCTTGTCCCTTGAGCTTTTATACTTGGTTTATATATGTTTAGCTTTTGCTTAGAGGCTGTAGCCTTTGCTTGGGCAGCATATTCCTCAAATGTTATATTTGCTTGACTGAGCAATCAGGCTTGTGCTACATTGAAAGCAGAGTCTACAAGTTGAACAACTAGTCCACTATGAACATCTTGAGAATTATACTGCAAAAGAAAAATATATTATAACAAGTTCTGTTGCTCGACCAAAAAGATGATGTGACAATAAGTTAATATCAAAATTTCAAAATTTTAATTTTTACCATATAAATCTTGTTGGGAATAAGCTTTAGAGTCTCCATGAATTTGATGACATAAATTCCACAATCAAACCCATTTGGTTGTTTCGGAACTCCCTTACCAGATTGGATAATATACCAAATGAACCTTGTTGGTGGATTTGCATTTGGAGGTAATTTAGAATTAAATATGGAATCAAGAGTATGTAACTGAACAAAATGGAAAATTTGGTAAATAAATATATACAAGAAATTGAAGAAAAGCATATATACATGTGACATACTAAGCGTTCAGCTTGTGGCTCGTATTTTTTATTACTTTGACTATCAGGAAGGGGATCCTAAATCTCGTCATATCCTTCTTTCACATTCATGATGAACAGAAACAAGTAAAAGGCACCATCATTAATTGGAACATAAATAAAAAAAAAATAGTATTTTTCTCATAGAAGATGTTTTACAACAATGTAAACAATCAATTAGTTACAAGTTTAAAAAGTAACCTTTCGGTACCTTTGAAAGTCTGGCATAAAAGGTTTTCCAACACTAGCGGCTTATGTAAAACCATCCAGGTTAGCTACAATGGTAAGTGCTAATTGCTATAAAAGAACAATTAGTACACAAGTGAGATGTCAGTGAATAAGTCATTGAAAAAACCTTGTTGTAGGTAGCAATGTTTGAAAAATTACAATAGACAAACTCGAACTTCAATTAACATAAAAACAATTGTACTAGATACTTATTGCATATAGTGTCAGTAAATACCAGTTTATTGGTTCATCCTCAAGTTTAGCCTATTCACAAAGTGTGAGGTGATATGCTATGGTGGTAAGAATCTATAACACTGGTCAATAAATGACAGTTTAATATTGCACAACAATAAGACATCCAAACATATAGTACATAAAGTTAGGGACAATACACCACATACCTCTTTATTTAGAGTTGTGTTAGGCAAAAGGCTCATGAAATTATTCCTAGAGATAAATTGATCAATAGTAGAGACAATAATTTCATTGAAAGCACAAACAAGCAATAAAGTGTTAGGTAATTAAAACATATGTACAGGGGAAAAAAAATACAAATCCATATAAACCAAAAGTACATTCTATTACCATCTCTGTCAAATGTATAATGAATGAGTTTTAATTAGTCAAGAGAAAAAAGTGTTGTTTAAATGGAAAATGTCAGCTTTAAACTTAGCCTTTACTCTTGAGACACTTTATCATAAGAAGAAAGTTGGTATTGTCCAGGCCTTTTGTTCTTTATTGGTTATGTTACTGATACACTTATATTGGTGGAGGTTTGGAACTCTTGCTTACTGTCAATTGGTTTGGAAAAATCTATAAAAGTTCAAGCTCAAAATTAAATCATTATCATTAAAATCAAATTACAACAAAATATTCCATAAACAAACCTCTCTTTCCTCTTGAGGTATTAGTGTTAAGTCAGGAACATGGCCTCCATCAATATTGTGCAGCAGTCCCAATATGACCCAACATGGCATCGAAGACTCATAAACTTATTTTCATTCTAAGATCAACAAAGTCATCAGCATTGGTCAAAATCATTTTTCCTTCAGCTTTTGACATTGTTTTTCCATAAGGAGATGTCAAGTTTGGACTTTTAAAATTTGAAGGTGGATCAAGAGCAAATGGTTGTTTCGTTAATCCTCCATGATAATTTGATGTCAATTCACCAAACAATTTCTCTATTTTTCCAATTTCAATTCAAAGGTTTGGAATGACTCTTTGTTTTGGTAGAAGAATGCCTCAAACCTTTCCATTAGTAGTTGAAAAGCATCATTATTAACATTACTTCGACCAAGAGGTTTTGTCTATTGAGGTTGATGAAGACAATCAGAGTCACACATTAAAACCTAAAATAATTCATAAAATAATAATAATTTAATACAAAATATAGTACATTGGTTTCATTAAAATAATAGGTAATCTATTTTTTTTTTGTGTATGTGTGTGTAGTATTTTATACCTTATTGCTTTTAATGCCATCAACTTTATTTTTTTGCCATTTCAAGAATCATCGAATCTCATCATTATTCCATACATTGATAAGGCACATTGTTCTATCAATAGAAGGTCAATCATATACAACAGAAGAAAAGTTGAACAAAATAAGAATAAGGTAAAGCATAATATTACAGTTACATTTTGTTTAATTGAACATACCTTTAAGAAAAGAGCGCAGCCACTAACGAATCACATTTTATTTTCTTTAAACTTTTGCACACTTCCCACAAAAATGTAAAGCACCAACTAGACCAAATTTTTTCTCTAATGGAGTTGGTACCTTTCAGTACACAAAGATACAATGGATTAATATACGTTGCACTTGTGGGACATAATATGGTTCTTAACACAAAAAGACTAAAAGTTATCTTAAATTCATCATCAAAACTTGTACTGCTCATTAACCTTTTATTCATCTTCGCTATATGAATTCCTTCAGAACTACTGTTATTTATAGCACGCAAATAAGTCATATCAATAGCTTTGTCATTTAAGTCTACATGTGTGCCTCTATCTCTAACTCTCATTATGGTTGCAAAAGTTGTAGGGTTTAAATTGTATTTTTTCCCATGCAGAATTATGCTTTACTTAGCTATATCATATTCTTCAACTAATGTTGCACATAACTCTTGTCTTAGACACCCACATTTTGGATCGAGTATACTTCAAAAGCTGATTTCTTTTACTATTGCTTGTTGATCAATTGAGAACGATGAAACCACCTTTAAGAAAAAAACTATATGACATCGAGATAGAAGGTTACCACCATCAGCCTTGTCCTCACCAAACTTTTTAATATTTTTACTTGCACCACTATTTTCACCAATAATTAAGATAGGGATCTCATTCATATTACTAAGGATCTTTTGATAGCTCTCCTCAATGGTTAGTTTCTTCCAATTTTGTGCAATATCAGCCTTAATTTGCAATAATGATAATATATATATATATATATATATATATATATATATATATATATATATATATATATATATATATATATATATATATATATTTGTTTGTGTGTGTGTGTGTTTTCAATGGCATATTGTTTTAGGTAAGAGAAAATGAAATATTTAGAAGGTTATAGTTAGATTACATATAGTTTCAACCACCTTTTTCCCTTAATAACCTTAGTCGTTTTACTTCTCCCTTCCTGTATTCAATATTTAAAGTTATATAAATAAAAAAATTAAACCTTTACATATAATGGGCACATAAATGCATATAATTAATACTTTCAAATAGTATACTCATACTTTTTTTATCTATTTCTTGCTTTTCCTGTCATATTGATTTTTCTTTCGATTTTTTTCTCTTACCATCAACAGATTCCATGTCTTTTTGTAAAAGCTACAAGAAAACAGTTAATAAAGAACATAATTACTGCCTATTGTAGTTGTGTTCAGTGCCACAGGTGCCTATCGAAGGCACACATGATATCTATCGCACTAAATGAATGTATACACTATCCTATCACACAAAATTACCACACTCGAACAACCAAATCTAGTTTTTGTTCATTATAAAATTATTATAAAAAATAGAAAAACACAGGTGCAACATTTTGTTAAACAAAACAAAAGGCAACCTAGAATCTTAAAAGAAAAAACCAAATAATTCTTTGTGGCATTTCATCAATATTGTGTGCGTATTATATTTCTACACTATAGCATTAACAAGTTGTTTTCTCTAAATATAACAATTTACAAATCTAATAACTTCAATAATTATAAGGTTAAGTTTAAAGTTGAGTAACCTTGATGAGAAGAGCAAAAGTGAAAGCCGGGAGCAAGAGTGAGAGTGAGAGCAAGGTAAAACATGAGTGTGAGTTAGGCCAAAAGTGAGAGCGACAATGAGAGCGAGAGCGAGAGTGAGAGCATGAGCAGAAGCGGGAGCAGGAGCTGGAGAGTGAGCAAGAGCAAGAGCGAGGTAGAGTGTGACGAATCGAGAAGGAAAGAAAAGAGGTTTTTGTTTTATTATCCAAAGAGAAAGAGAAGATGATTTCGTGGTTATAATCGAAAGAGAAGGAGAAAATGATTTCTTTTCTTTTAATTTCAATTGGTTGCCTCTTTTATTTTTTTGGCTTTTATTCACTTTTTTTTTATTTTGTTAAATTTAAAACCCCAACCGTTGGATTCAAATAAGCTGAATCCAATGACTTAAGGGTACTTTCTTCACTATGGGAGGGATTTTGATCTCTGTGTAGTAGCTCCAGATCAATATCAAATATTTCTTCATCTAGTAGAACTAAAACCTCAAAAGCATATGACCCTTGTTTTATTTATTATTTTTTTCTATTTGGTCACATCTAGTTCTTAAAAGTTCCAAGTATGTCAATGAGAAATTGACTAACAACTATATTTACTCTAAAAAATAAGGAACAAAATAATAATAACTCAGTAAGGATCATAAGAACGTACTTCAAACGAGTTTCTTAAGAGTCACCGCAGTAGCAAAAACTTGATTTTTAATCATAAATTTTATTTTTATGATTTTTGAAGTGAAAATTTAAGAAAACAAGATTGTGGTTAAAACTGGAAGCAAAAACACCTTTTTTGCTTGGATAAAATTCTATGCTTTGAAGCATTCTCCTTTTACCGATAATGCAAGAAGATGGTCAGAATTTGAATCAAAATACAAGACCTTTGATGGAAAGAAAAAATTAATAACTTAAATTCTTTTAAGTTGATTATATGATTATTAATACAAAATTAAACTACTAATACAAATTTCGTATATATTGAATTAATGCTTAATACCAATGCAGAAACATTAAAAGGTTGACTGATAGAAAATATTATGTTTCTGAATAATGAAAGTTTTATTGAAAAGTTTGAATTAACCAAATTAAGGTTTTGGGCCCCTTTATATAATAACCTTAAATATCATGAATTTACCAAAATAAGCAAATTTGAAATATTATTTTATAATAAAATTCTCTTAATCTAAATAAGAAATAAAAAAAATGGTGGCCAAATCCAATATATAAAAGACAAATAAACATCCTAAAAGAAAGGGGAAAAATATAAAAATATCTTAAAACTAAAAATGACCAAGAAAAGAATAGAATTTTTGGCTTGATCACAAAGTAGAATGACACTATCAGTTCTTGATTTGGTTCATATCATTTCAAGCTTCGAAAGGTATATTATATGCCTAAAAAAGATACCTATAGACCAAGTTATGACCTCTAGCAGTTACCTTGTCCTATGCAACCATCCTACATTAATATCCCTCACTTGGACAAGAACTCATCCTTGAGTTAGGCTCATACAACTTCTCAATATCCGAATAGTATTGAAACAAATCAACCATATTGAAAGTGTGAGAAGTATTCCAATTCTCCAGTAGTTAGAGCACATAAGCATTATCATTAATTTTCCTTGCCACTTGAAATGGACTAAATTTTCGTTTCTCTAACTTTGCACAAATATTTGGAAAACAACTATGCTTTAAGTGCACCATCACTAAATAACCATCCTGAAACATTTTTTTACATTGATGCTTGTCTGCATCAATCTTTTACTAAGGTTGACAACCTCCAAGTGAGCTCACACTTTAGCATGAATCTGTAAAAACTTTTCTGCCATGTTATCCACTACTTTGCTTCCTCCAAGTGATCTCATATGTCTAACTACTATCGGCATAATAGCTAGATCATAAGTATAGCACGAAGAACTACTGTAGATAATCTCAAAAGGGGTCTTGTCAATAGATTGGTTCACCATACTACTGTAAGTAAACTCGACCTAGCGAAATACAGCTACTTAGTTTAGTTTGACCATCTTTTTTAAGATGAAAAGCATTATTAAATTGTAATTGTGCATCGCACTAATCTTCAAGATAATGCCAAAACTTATTCATAAACTTCACATCCCTAATAGAAATAACAATCTTTGGAATACTATGCAAATGCACCACCTCTTGAAAGAACAAATGCGCAGCTGAAGCAGCATCTTTAGTCTACTTACAAGTAATAAAATGTATTATCTTAAAAAACCTATCAACAACAATCAATACAGAGTCTCGACTAGTCCTTGTATTAGGCAACCTTAATACAAAATCTATGAATAAATCTGACCAAATATTCTTCGGAACATGTAATAGCTTGTATAACCCCATGTGTTTGTGCATGGTGGTTACTTTCTTGACAAACCTCTGCATAATCTTGTGCACATCTCTATTCAGTTATCACCAATAACAACATTCTTCCATAATTACGTTGGCCTTATCTTGGTTAATTAATGGATAATCTGCTTCTTTATAGAACTTCGAGCCATAGATTAGCGTTAAACAAGTACCTATCTTGAATGAAGAAATCCTCTATATTTTGATGGTTGACATATCGATCCTAAATATTCCCAAAGTCTTCATCCCTATCATACAATTTTTTTAGGCATTTGAAACCAGTAACTTCATTGTCCACTAGTACGCCTACTTAGAGCATTCGTTGCCTAATTCTGTTACTCAGATTTGTGCTTTAGAACAAAAGTAAACTTCTGCATACAACTTACCCATCTTGCATGCATTTTGCTTAGATTTTGTTGGTCGTTAATGTAATGCAATTCTTGATGATCACTATAAAGTATAAACTCCTTTTGAATCAAATAATGCTCCTATGACTTCAATACTCTAAGGATTGTATAAAACTACTAGTCAAAGTAGACCACTTTTGTTGCACTTTATTTAACTTCTCACTTATATACTCAATTGGTTGTCTCTTTTTGAGAAAGAATAGCCTCATTGCCTTTACTAGAAGTATCATATTCGACCTTAAACGGCTTTTCAAAATTTGGCAAGACTAACATAAGAGTGAAAGACAACTTTTCCTTTAATAAAGAAAAGCTCACCTTTTGCTCTTTTCCCTATTTGAACTTCTCTTTTTTCAAACATTCTGTAATACGTGCGCCTATGTTTACTAAAATTGCAATTAAATCTCCTATAAATCATTAGCAGCCCATGAAAACATCTAATTTCACTCATAGTCTTGGGCATATCCTATTCTCTAATGGCTTGTATCTTCGACTTAGTAGCTTGAATCCCATCTGCATCAACTATAAAACCCTACATTACTTTATAGAAAGGTATACTTCTTCAGATTAATGTAAAGTTTGTTCTTCTACAATAATTCCATAACCATTCTTTTATGCTATAGATGTGTTATCAAATCAATAAAATAAATCAAAACAATATCAGAATTTACCACAACAAAATTACAATAAAATGATCTAAAAACCTAATTCATTAAGTGCATGAAGGTACTCGGAGCATTTAGCAACCTGAATAACATCACAAACCGTTCATACAACCTTTTTTCATCTCCAAGTGTAATTTTGATATTATGATATCTATTATGCAAGTTTATCTTTGAGAAAATTCGAGCACCATTTAACTCATCAAGTAAATCTCAAAATGTGAAAATAGAAATTGATGCTTCACTATAATCTGGTTAATCTACTTGCTATGTAGACATATACACCAACTCCCCTTCTTTTTTGATACTAACAAAGCTAATACAACACATGGACTCATACTTTCATGAATGAATTCTTTCTGCAACAACTTATTAACCTATTGATGCATACTAGGAATCCTTCTCATATTTGGATTAGTTTCCTTATTATTTAAGGTTTATAACTCTTGTTTTCCTTTTTAGTTTAATTTTTTTTTCTTTTACTTGTGGCCTTTGAAGACAGATTTGAGTTCAACAATATTTTCATTTTTCAAAGTTTTGTGTGAGTTTCTAAGTTTAATTAATTCCCGGTATTCTGCGAGATCAATGAGTCTTAAGCCCTTAAGTTCACAGCATTCTCTGAATCAATTAGAATTTAAAGAGTTCCTTTATTTCAATATTTTCAAGAATTAAGGGGATATTAGAATTGTAACCTTCTGCTGCATTTCTTATCCTGGTAAGATCACATGCTCGTGAAGACATATATGATAATAGGGCAAGTTAAGTAAACTCGTATCAGAAACCAAATTTATATGACACTGTATATTTCATCAAAGTGGCAGGTCATCTAGCAGCTCAGAGGGTGTAATATCAATAAACTCAGCTAACAAAGATTACAATTCATCAGGAATAATCTCCACCTTAAATTCTTCTTTCTTTTTCAACTTCTTACAACCATTGCAATCACTATGGTGTTAAAAAGTTTTTTTTTACAGCATTAGAATTCCTCTTATTCATCAAAGTCTTCAAACGTACTTCTTCCTATTCCACCAAAACTCATACATATTATCCCTTTCTTTATATACTACATCAACATCAAACTACCTAGGTCTTCCTACTAAAAGATGCACACATTTATATCTATGATATTGCACAGCCACTTCACTCTTATAAATCTTTTCAATTGAGAAAAGAATAAGATAAACCTTTGTTACTCACATTTTTATCTGTTTGTTATCTTATCCTGTGTTGTGCTGGATGCTTTTTTGTTTAATGTCCCATCATGTCCACCAATGCCTTTAAACACTACTACCATTATTAATTATCACATTGCATGACTTATTATTAATGGTGCCATGTATTCTAAAAATCTTATTTCAGTAATTATCTTCTTCAAATTTTGACACTAATACAATCTTTTGTAAAATACAATTCAGCATCTCTACTTCATCTGGTTCTAACTCCTGGGCTTCTTTGTCATGCCCATCCTCATCAACTTTCATCTTTACCTCATCAACTTCATCCTCTACCAAATTTATATTTGTAGATAATTACTTGGTTGATGCCCTAATTCCCTATAGTTATAAGTGGATTATTCAATATCTATGATTGGTACTACTACTGTCAAAGTGGTTGTTGTTGTCTAGATAGTTACTGCCTCAGTTGTTGCAGTAGTTTTTGTTACATCTGACTACTTCAAGTCCATCTCTTTTACTTGTTTTCAAACCTAACACTACTCAATCTTTCTACAAACTAATGAGTTGTCATTGCTGAGTTTTAGAAACAACAAGCTGCTTCTGTTCTTCTAACTTCTTCGCCTTAGCAACCACTATACCCATGTCATATATTACATTTACGATCTCATCTTGTAGCTCTTCTTTCAATTCCCTAACATACTTTTCGACTGATCTATATTATTTAATGTAGATGATAAAATTCTTTTGTATAATCAAAAGACTATGATTTGCTTGCCTGCAGTTATGATATTTCAAATACGATTGTTGTTGGTAATTTGCTGTAAGAAATACTCTTTTATCATCCTCTACATTCTAGCCCACAATTTGATTAATGGCTTTCTCACAACTCTTTTTCGACTCTAAATGTACCGACGCCATGTAGATGCTGTGCACTTTAACTTGAACAACACAGGCTTAATCTGCTTCTCTTGGAAAATCTATATATACTTGAAAAAATTGTCTATTTGTGATGATTAATCTAAAAATTCTTTAGCATGCATCACACAAAAAAATCTTAAATTTCAATATTAATCTTGTAATCTTTATGTCTTTTTGCATCATTTACAGATTCATTTTCTTCCAAATCGCTTTCTAAATCCTCACATACATGCATTGGTTGTGGTCTCGTAAGCTTTAAATTCTAAAACACTACGCCGCGATTCACACCTTGAGGAACTACTTTGCCATTGGCACCCTAATGCATTTCTTCATGGTGATAATCTTGAAGTTGCTTTTCACGATTGACTCCTTGAATTATTTCCTTGCAGTTAATAGTTTGTTGTTATTCTCTCTCCTTTTTATTGTCCATTGAAAGCATAACACCCTTAATTGCTCGCTTTGTTGTTGTCACTATTGTGTTATAAACTTCCTTAATGGCTTGCAAGATTACTTCTCTAAACATCTATTTGATAACCTCTACAGTCTTTGCCTACATCCCTTAATCATAATCCTTGGGAATGTTACTATTTTAATTGTGTGGTTGTACTATGATGACAAACGAACTTGCTCTAATACCATCTGATGTTGCAAATATGTTAAAAGGTTCAATGATATAATAAACTAGGTTTCTTAATAATGAAAATTTTATTAAAAATTATGAATTAACAAAACTAGAGTTTTGGGTCACTTTGTATAATAACCCTAAATATGGTGAATTTATCAAAGTCGGCAAATCTAAAATATTATTTTATAATAAAATTCTCTTAATCTAAATAAGAAATCCAAAACAAATAGTGCCCAAATCCAGTATTTGAAAAATGGTAAAAATACTAAAAGAAACATGAAAAATAGAAAAAAAAACTTAAAATTGAAATAATCAGGAAAACATAAAATTTTCAGCTCGACCATTTTTGACACATGTAGTTCTTAGGTTAGTTCATCTTGTCACAATTTTAAAAGGGTGTATTATACGTTTAAAACGGGCTCTGAGGGGTCTGTGGTACCCGAATACTGGGGTATTCAAGGAAAGCTGTTATCCAAATCTCCATGGTAAATTGTGAGGGGTATACTACTGGTACTAGAATACTAGAGGCATTGTCCGTTTTGAAGAAGAACTTTACTTGAGCTTCCAGGCATTTAATTTTTTCCATGACTAAGAGTGGTCCCTCGGTTGCACTATAGGATGCCACTAGTATTTTAGAAGCTCTTTCGGCATTTAGCTTGTGTCAAACATCCTCACGTGCTCTTTTTGCCTGCACGGTACCCGAGATACATTCATTAAAGCTCGCACATTGAAACATAAGTCAAGTACCCGATAGCCCATTCCTTAGCTTACTTTCTTCAGGTACCTTTGAGTGTAAGATGACTTATTTTTCAGCTCATGTTGATGAAGCATTTCGAACCATGAGAGGAGTGATTGGTTCGTGCACTAGAGAGTTCATAGCTTGATGAATCGTACAAGTAAGCTCTTCAAAGTGCTTTTGGGAAGTAAGCTCCTTTACGAGAGGAACATCAACATAATGTTGGATGGATTTGCCCTTATTGAACTAAGGTGCTCTCTTTGTTGAATTGCCTATCCCATCACTGCTGTGGTCTCCTATTCTCTTCATATCTTCTATCATGTTGCTATATTTTCTAGCAAGATATTCCTTATTTGATTCTGCTAAATGAAATATTTTCTTTTGGGCGATGGAGATATTTTATGTAATTAATATTCTAGATAATTTCTTTATCCACTTCACTTCTGACATGGGATATCTCGTGCACCAACTTGACTATTAGGTGTACCCAGTGTAGGTTGAGTACCCTTCGGTGATTATTCTTAATTATACAATTATTCATCGGCGCATGAAACTTCATTATTGATCTTCAATTTCTTCCTCAACCATCCATCTTATCTCTTTCTAATTCATCTTCAAGAATAGCCATGGACCATAAAAAATAAAATTCAAAATAAGAGTATTTTTTTAGAGTAATGATATGTTTACAAATTTGGATACAAAGTTTGTATTCTAATTAGTGTGGCACTTAATGTATCATTCATTCATTGGCCTATCAAATATCATCAATGGCAGTATAAAATTTAATTTTTTTTCTTAAAGAGTTGGTAGTCATCAATTTATAGTACGTAACTTAAAATTTAGTATCCTAATTTTAAAAGTATATATCATTATTCATCTTTTTCATATGGATTCCAATTAAGACAATGTTTGCTTTAACACTTCATGCATGCTTAGAATGATATACTTTGAGTCATTTATTTAATATAGTAGTCGTGACCCACTTGAGACTATTTTTATAATTTGATACTTATTTGTTTTTTAGAAACATGGTCTTGACCTCTCAAACTTGCTGGATCGTACAATAATAGAGTATGGGCTTGCCTAGTGTTGTTAATCTATTAATCCACTAAGTGCTGCTTGCTTGGAGTCGACCTATAGGTTTCATCCAGTGATGGTATGGCCAATGACTCTTGTATTGTGCCTTTGGGCGCATGGTCGCGCAATTGTTGACTTCTTATAGACTGGCCAAGCGATGGGTTTGGTTCTTGGTTTAGACTAGGTTTGATCTATTCTTCGCGACCTAGGCTATATTCTAAAAAGCTTTTAGGATTTGTAGAGTACGTGATACATTTTGTCCAGTCAAAAGTTGTTGCTTCTCGTTGCAAGAGAAAGCCTCCATGAATGCTAAGGTGGTGAGTACATCTAATGGTGCTTTACTACTATGTGATCCATAATGGGCCTTATTATTTGTGCTTTCGATAATAGGATCTACTAGTGGTCCTATTTTGAGACTCCCTACTTTGCCACGTGATAGAGTATCGTTGCATGGGCTCACCAACTCAATAAGTTGAGTAAATTGATAAGTTTGTCTCATGCAAATTTGTCTTGTCATTCAAACATTTACAACACCTCATATATATATATATAGTAATTTTCTGGTCTGTGATCCTAAAGTGCAGAAAAAGTCTGAAAAATCTTTAAAACCGTGAGGTTTAAGAGGCTTAAAACTTAAAGTTCTTAAACTATATAGTTTATGCATTTTTCTAAACTTTCCTGTACTTTAAAATTTCAAATTAGAATATTTATCTATATATATATATATATATAAACAAACTCATAATACTATAAATTTCTTTAAGAGAGACTGTTATGTTTGGATAACAATCAAATGAAATGGGTCCTTTACAAAGACTAGATTCAATACTACTGAGTAAGGAATCATCAAAGGAGATAAACCTCCCATCTCTGAGGACGACTAATATAGACGTATCAAGTCATTCTTTAGTCAAAGGTTTTATGCCGACTTGGATTAACCAATATGAATATAATTAAAACCTTTTTCTTTTAGTTGTTTTAAAGACTTATCAGTAAACAAATGAATTGTTTCAAAAGGCTTTGAAAGGGTTATGTCTCTTTCTTCAGTTTTTATAACATAATCTGTCTTTAAAAAATCAAGTTTCTTCATTTTATAAATCTTATCTTTAGAAATCTTTGGAAATTCCCAACAATCAATAGCTTTATCAAAATCTACAATTATGAATTCTTCAGAATTCACCACGTTCTTTGAAACACTAATCCTCCCGGAGGAAGAGCTAGAGAAAGATGATGTTCTATGGAGTAAAGAATCCATGTATGAAAATACTTTAAAGGTCTTAAAATTCTTTTAAAACAGTAAATCAATCCTAGGCTAAGAAATGGTTTTGTTGCCCTTAAACACAGACGGGACTTACGACCATATGCTACCTAAGCACCCGAAGGTAAACCCATTATTGAATTAATCAAATTTTAATACTTCAAAGAAATTTATCAGACACAAATAACTTTAAACCATATACCACTACTCTCCCTTAGCTTTGATACCAATAAGACCAAGAATCGTGGAGTGTGTGAACTTTAAAGGATTATAAGTCCAGATTTTAAAAAGTTATTGGTTTTAAGGAAGTGATTACAGCGGATGAAATAAAATTTTAACTTTATTGTTGTAAATTTTAGTAAGTTGATTTTAGGTACGTGGCTTGTTTTCCAACAGTGCAGACCAGACTAATGCCCATTCGGGTTCATCTCTGGAATTTATGTCGTTGGATTCCCGCCGATATACCACAAGGTTTCCTTCTTCAAATATTAGTCAATATTATTAGCAAACCTAACCACAAGGCTTTGCAAAAATAAACATGCATTAAGGTTGGTTGCTAGTCATACACAGTATCAGATCTGGATCCCAGAAATGGTGCTCTGAGTGAAGGGGAAGAAGAGAAATACAACTGAGGGAGAGATCAGGTCTCTATGCCTCAGAGGAACGTGCTTGATTTTATGGCGGATCGATCTGATCGGTCTGCAAATCATACAGAAAGCTTTAAAAATTTAAATTGCAGGAATTTAAATTACAGAAAGCAAAAAATTAATTACAAACTTGCTTTAAATAAATTACATATAAACTTTAAATTGAAATAATTAAAAGCTTACATGTATCAGGTTCTTGAATCCAGAAATGCTTTAAAAGAAAAAGAAGAAGAAAGATGGGAAATTGATCTTCAGACGAGTATATTACCCTCAGATCCCAAATTCCCAATCTTAGATGAGAGAGAAAGAGAGAGAGAAGCTCTTGAGAGAGAAATATATTGGAGAAAACTAGATGGATCCCTCAGCTGGAGGTGAATGGGAACTATATACCCAAAATCCAAATAGTAAAACTAAAAACAGTTTATTCTGAGGAGTCTGCTTGACTTATTCTGATTGGTTGCTACAGCTTCGCTACAGTGACGAGTGGAAAGGCAACAGTTGGTCATCTCGTGTGCTGGTCAATCAGCCGGAAATCACGTGAGACAAACAGGAGGTCTTTAGAAAGGTAGATTCTTATCCCCTCAGCTTTTTTCTCGTGAAGAGAATAGTGAGTGAAGGGAGATAATTATCTCAAAAATGACAAAAGGAAAATTACAAGGAAATAAATGACTTTTTTTTTTTTTTTACAAACAGTATCTACAAGGCTTTAATGCTTGATTGGTGAGAAAATGCCGAAGCAGTCATCTTCATTTTCGTCACCGACGGAGATGAACGGCTCTTCTTCTTCTGGATCAGACGATTCTGCAACAGACGGTTCTGATCTGGAAGCTAAAAGCTGTTCCATAAGTCTGAAATATTCCTCTTTAGATTTGGCTCCAGCTAGCATGGATTGGGCTTTTGACTTCTAAGTGAGGAATGTACTTTGGGCTTTAACGGACTCAATATTGGGCTTTATATGTCCTTTTGCAGCAAGCCAACCTTGGACAAGGTGTTCGGTTAACTTGGCGCTTTCGTTAAATTTATTCCACCATTTGACTTTAAATTCTCGTTGGAGAATGACTTAAGAGTCTTGGGTGTGGTAGTTTAGATGTCACATTCAAACCCATGGCAAAAAGAAGTTTGTACAGAAGCAAAGGAAATGAGAGAACCTTGCTTCTGAGGCTGATGGAACATAGTGGGCTCTAAAATAATTTAAACAATTGGTGGCATTTGGGGTCAATATTTCTGGGCAAGGCCCAAAGAAAGTCCACCAATGTTTAAACCAGTTTGGAAGGTTTTGAATGGTTATATTCGAATTGAAGAAAAATAACCATGAATGAGTCTTTTTTGGGTTTTGTATAAAAAATGTATTATACTATGCCTGTTGGTAATCCCAGTATGAGAAAGACCGGCAATGGTCAAAGCTTGTTTGAAAATTTAAAGGGAAGGCTTTGGATTTATGGAGTTGGTCACCCCATTGGTTTGGGCTAATGACTTTAAGGATAGTGGCCGTAGAATAGGCCGGTTCTTTGTGGGCTTCACTGAGGAAGAAGTGTTTAAACTTGACTGACTTAGTAAATTTCAGAATATCATGGTAATAGGACTGGGGTTTTGTCAAATCCCATGGTTTGAAAAACCAGCCCTTTGGGAAAATCTTTGAAATTGCTTGAAATGGGTCAGCATTGTAAAACCCATCTTCTACAGTGAAAATGTTTTAGTGATGGGGTTTAAAATACCAATCCGATCTTGGAGAGTTCTTTGGTTGTGAAACCACATCCTGGGAAGATGAACTTCCACTTGAAATAAGTTCTTTAGAAATGGGAAGCTTTGAAGATGCTTTAGAAATTTGCTTTTCTTCTTTCTCTGGAATTGGAGAAAGAGTTTGTGAAAAACTTTGTAATGCAAACATAAGCTCAGGGGATTTAGAAATGGATTTCATCTATTCGTTTACCTGTTCTTGTGATGCCAGGGCTTTGGATTGGGCCTCTTGGGCCTCTTGGGCTTCAACAGTGTCAATCCAAGACTTTATAGGCTTTGCAGATGAGATTGCTGAAGACAGCAATTTCTCTTTAGGTGGGGAGGCTTTAGAAGGTGTTTGGGACACAGGGTCTTTAAGCACCCCTTTCCCTTTATCTAGTTTCTTTTTGGGCGGCATTTATCTGTTTTGCAAAAATTCTCTCATTAGAAAATCTAGAACGAAATTTCTGTCTCCCTTTATAAACTCAATATCAAAATCAAAAATACTCAAAATTGCTTGCCATCAAGCAAAAATTTGTTTAGAAGCTATGTTTTGAACATCTTTTTCTAAAACATGTTTTGCAGCTTTGCAATCAATTCTAAGAAGAAATTTCTGATTTAATAAATCACTTTGAAATTTAGAAATGCATAAAACTATAGATAAAATTTCTTTTTTAATAGTAGAATAATTTTTCTGACATTCATTCCAATGTGCAGATGCATATTGAACTATTTATTCTTTACCATTATCAACTTGTTTTAAAATGCCTCCATAACCTAAGTCTGATGCATCAGTTTCAACAACCTTAGGTAATGCAGGGTTTGCAAGAAATAAACATGGAATTTCTTTAACAATGCTTTTTATCTGTTTTATGATTTTAGTATGTTCTTCTGTCCATGCAACAGGTTTTTTCTTTAATCTGTCATGCAAAGGTTTTGCAATTCTATTTATGTTAGGAAAAAAATCAAGAACATAATTTAAACTACCAAGAAATCTTTGTAATTGGGTTTTATCTAATATTTTATCAGGAAACTTGTCCGTAAATGCAAGTGACCTCTCAATAGGGGTTATGGTACCTTTAGAAATGTAATGTCCAAGGAATCTGATTTTTGTTTGAAATAAAGAAATCTTTGAACTAGAAACAGCTAGACCAGCTTTTCTAGTGGCAAAATAGAAAGTCTTTAAATGCTTGAAATGTTGATCAATTGACTGAGAAAAAATCAACACGTCATCAATATAAACAATACAAAATTCAGAATAAGGGTTATAAATATCATTCATAACTCTTTGAAATTCTGAAGGGGCATTCTTTAAGCCAAATGGCATAACAGTCCATTCATACTGTCCAAATGGAACAGTAAAAGCAGTTTTATAACGGTTTTTAGGATGAATTTGGATTTGCCAAAAACTTGATTTCATATCAATTTTTGAAAATATAAATGCAGAATGGAGTTTTTGAAGTAAATCCTTTTTATTAGGTATTGGATACCTAATCCATTTCAAAGCTTTATTTAAAGGTTTATAGTTGATTACTAATCTCGGTGTCCCTCTTTCTATCTCAGAATTTTTATTGACATAAAAAGCAGCACAAGACCAGAGAGACCTTGATTTCACAATTAGTCCTTTAGATTCTAAATCTTTAATCTCATTCCTACAATGTTGTTCCAAATCCATATTCATTTGAATAGGTCGGGCTTTTGTAGGAATTTGCTTTTCATCAAAAGAATTTTCATATGGTAAATCTACCATGTGCTGTTTTCTTTCCCAAAAAGCAGAAGGTAAATCAGCACAAATTTCTTTTTCAATTAAGGCTTTAAAATTAGAAATTTTTCTTTTTAGAAAATCATTGTTAAGTTGATTTTCAATTCTTTGTAAGTTTAAGTCTTTCTTTAAATAACTTAAGTCATTCTGTTTTGTTTTAAGCAAAACATTGACTTGGTTTTTATAAACAGAACAAGCTTTAACAATATTTAAATTCCTTGTTTTAGGTTTTTCAATGAAAGGGAAAACAAGTCTTTTATCCTTTGCTTTGAAAGATATGCTGTCATAATTGACAGTATAAGGGGTAATGAGATTTATGAAAGGAGTTCCCAAAATGACGGCATGATGTATGTCATTTGTTAAAATAAAGGAAGTCCTAAACTCAAAACCATCGTTATGAACAGATGCATCAACTTTAAAATTGACTTTTAATTTTGAATTATTGGCGGCAGAAAGTCTCTCTTTTGTTTTTTCATGAAACTTTCTGGGGACAATGTCTTCTCTAATGCAGTTTAAATCTGCACCAGTGTCAAAAAGAGCGACAGTGTCAAATTTTGCCAATAAGACTATATATATATATATATATATATATATATATATATATATATAGTGTGTGTGTGTGTGTGTGTTAGATTAATTAATTGGATTCTTTGGGATTTTAAAATTCTTCTAATGGTTGAGGTTTTATCCATAATGAACATTTGATGCAATAAATCATAGTACATATTAAATTTATAGTATTTATTTTTTGAAAATAACTTTTATGTTATTAAAAATCTTATACTTTCTTCCAATTAAGAGTCCATTTGGGATTATTTGAGAAGTGATTTTAAGATATTAAAAGCTATTTTTGAGAATTAACATTATTATTCATTGTGTGTGTGTAACCTAAGATTATTAAGTGAATTAAAAAAGTAAGCCCAAATTAAACTAAGATAAACAGCAAAATCAATGTTTTATAGGGTTATAAGCAGTGTAATATATCAATATAAAGAAAATTATTTTGGCTTAATTTGACATAGAAAATCTATATTAAGGAGATAGAGTGCCGATAGAGCGCCAATAGACTATCATTTTGACATATGCAGAATATATAGTATCCATAACTAGATGATTAGCTAAAACTAGCCTGATTTCGGAAAATCTTTAAGCATTATCGATCCTTTACATTCAAAGAAAATGAAATGTAGCTAATTAATTAAGGGAAACGTGAGCAAGTAGCTCCTTATTATTTCCAAATCTGGCCATCTCTTCTTCCTCCCAGCGAACCCATGTCTCAATTCCATCTCCAGATTTGGCCCTTATGGTTTTGCTTTTGATTTATCCAAAAAGCCTCGTGCTGGTTGAAGAGGGACTCATCATTCATGGTATGAGATACGTCCTACCCTGATCCCACCCTCGGGTGTTACAATCTATTCACACCATGAGGTAGGTCCGAGTCTAAAACCACTTCTAATTTATAATACCCCGCCTTCCACATGGTAACGAAACTGTTGGTTTTGCTTCTTAATCCACTTAAAAGGCTTCATATTGTTTGATGACGGACGCGATATATATAAATAGTCCAGTAACCATTCTAATCAGATAATGTGGAATTTTGACATGGATTCTGACATTCCTCACTCGTTAGAACGCAATTGCTAGTTTGCTACGTTGTATTTTAAAATTATTCTAGTTTAATCGCTGACAAAATAAAATAAGGCATACTAAACAGTTTGAATTTCAATATTTCTCAACATATAGTAGAACTAAAACCTCTAAAGCATATGACCTTTGCTTTATTTTTATCTAATCTCATCTAGTTCTTGATACCCAAATTGTTGAATAAGAAAAATAAATAAATAAAAGTTCCGAATATGTCAATGATAAATTGACTGACAATAGATATATTTACCCTGAAAAATCAAGAAACAAAATAATAATAACTTAGCAAGATCACTAGAAGTCTAGAACATACCTCATAGGAGTTTCTTGAGAGTCTCTGCAGCAATAAAAATTTGATTTTTAATCATAAAATTTATTTTGTGTGATTTTTTAAGATCCAAGTTTAAACGAGTTATTCCATTCGTAAAAAGTGAATAATCCACTCTAATTCTAGAAAAGTCAAGTGGTGTAATATTGACACTTTGCTTGCAAGTTTAAGAAAACAAGACTTGTGGGTGAAACTGAAAGCAATAAAATCACTTTTTGTGTTTTGACAAAATACTACATTTTGAAATATTGTCTTTATTGTGAATTGAATCCTTAATAGATCATATTAGATTCACCTCAAGACCTAGCTATATCTTCAAGATATAAGAATATCAAATCAAGAAGTCCACATACACTTATTGATCAAGAGCAGCAACAAAACAAAGTTAAAAACACAAGAATTAAGTGTTTCAGCACCGGTTTATGGTGCCTACGTCCACAAAGGAAACAAACCTCAAGCTTTCACTATATCAAATTCAAGAGTTTTAGGGAACACGAGATGTACATAGAGAATACAAGCAACTAACTTCCTCTCCCTCTCTCTTGCTCTCAATTTTCTCCATTAGATCTGAAAAGAACACACCAGAATTAAACCATTATATAGGCTGTTTCTGGGTTTGTTAGCCTTCAGCTGGTTCCCGCCAAAAATAACGGCCATACCTACCATGTGTGCGTGACTACTGTGTGTGGTTTTAAGTAACATCAAAAAGACAGCAACAGCATGTCGTTTTAATCTGAAAATCATGCGTTATGCACGTGACTAACGTAATGGCTTTGGATGACATTAACACCAATGTCGGTTTGGCTTCGGCGACGCCACAAATGACAATTCATATGTACATATTTCCTCAAAATGACAGGTCGGTCTATTGAGTTTGAGTTCATATTCTGCAGTCTTTTATGACCTGTAATGCAAGAAGATGATCAGATTAATCAAAATAGAATATCTTTAATGGAAATTAAAAATTAACAGAGTAAATTTGAATTTGATCATATGTTTATTAATACAAAATTAAACTACTAATACAAATTTTATATTTAGTTGATGCTTAATTAACTGTACCATTGAGCTGAGACTCGCATTATAATAGTAATAATAATAATAATATGGAAAAAGATAGGAAATTGACCGTCAAACAGCTGCCATGCGCCTGAAATTCGTGGGATAATTTAAACAAGTAATGCCTAAGAAACTAATTAATCGTTGAATGTGAAGCAACTTATTAACAACTTGTTTACTTGTTTGTTTTTTGCTTTTGTAGATATTTTAAATAGAATTAAGCTAAAATAAATTTCTATTATTTATTTAAAAACTATCATTTGTACCTTATTAATCTTAAATTTCTTCTCAAACCGTTTGAAATTACTGTTGGGAGGTTGAAAGGTAATTTTGAGAAGTTAAAAATTAATTTTAATGTTTGATAAATTTTTTCATTATCTTTTAATAATATAGGAGGATCAATAATATTATCGGTTGTACTTTTCTCTTAAGCAGATACCTACAACAAAATGCGGATGTTAAATGTTATCAGTTGGATGTGATTGATGCAAAAAAAAAAAAAAAACGGTTTAAGTCAAGTGTAACGGAACCTTAAATAGACAAACTATTATTTTTACATTTATGGAATGTAGTATCCATAATTAGGTGATTGGTGCAAGCTAGCCTGATTTAAGAGAATTTAAGGAATAAATGATTTTATTAAAATATGAGTGTTCAGAGTAATTTTTACAGTGTAAATAATTCATCTAAATATTATTTATCTAATTTTTCTTAAATTAAAAGGTCAAGTTAAGTTATGCTATATATAACTTATATTGACTTAATTAAGAGTTACACTTTATAACTCAAGTGTTTTTTGAATATTAAGGCAAGTTCCAAAAGTTTTAAAAATGAACTAAAACCTTGGTCAGCTGTTTTGTGATTGCAGTCTGTTAGAGTGTAGACTGACCTATGAATTTGGTTACTATTCCAACTGGTTATTTGTTCAAGCATTGAAGTGTTGGCAAATTATATAATCTTAGTTGCTATAAATTGTAAGTTTTTTTCTTAATATTTTAGACACACTTGAATTAACAATCACAGATTGTCAATGATATTGATAATGAAAATATAACTAAATAAATAAATAACAACGAAGTGTGAAGTATGAAATTAATTTATGTACCAATCCAAGCATTATATGTGCCAATCCATGCATTTGCTATGTAGAACAAATACGATTGCACCGAAATCATACAGAACCACAGCATGTTAGTAGAATTAAATTTTCTCATGAATCAAAACAATATATTTTGACTTTTTCTTTTTCATCACTCTCATTTACCATATTTTTTCATAGTACATTTCCTACCTATATATGGTTTATTAAGACCCTACTGAAATGAAATTTAGCTACATATTAGTTATAATAAGTTTGTGAGATATTAGAAGAAACTTTCAAGAAATTTATATCACTCTATTTTTTAGCTTAATTGATCTAAATTTGAAAGAAAATGTAAGCATTTAAAATGGCTGGTAACTTGTCTCTAAGATTGTACAAGATCTTGCACAAGTCCCAGACCAAACTTTTTCAAATGGAAAGTCTGGGAACCCCCAAGAGAGCAAATATTTTCAAACTTCAATAAATAAATTCGGAGCGGGCCCAAACATTTTGTGGATCTATGATGGATTAATTAACTTTCTTATTAGATCTGTTTGGCTAATCTGGATACTCATGTATCTAATTTTCGTCTTAAACAGCATGTAAAATATTGTATAAGGAAATAATAAAAACATTAAAAATCTCATGGAAAATTTTATATTTTACTTTGTACTTTAACTCATCTTCTTTTTAACTTTTCTATTATAAATGAATTTACAATTAAGTAAAGTAACGAGTTACTAGCGGCAGAAAGTAACTTTGACATTTTGTCACGAGCGCTCAAAAATGATTAAACAAATTTGAATGAGAGAACGAACGACCATCAATACCTTTTTCCCTCAACAATTTTGCTCGTCACGAGTACCCAGAAATGATTAAAAAAATATGTACGCATGAGAACACCCATCAACGCTTTATTGTAACTTTGCCGCATGGTCAATATTTGGATTCTTAATTTGACAATCTTACTGAGTCAGCCAACCTTCATACAGCCATTAGAATCGGTCTAATAATTAAACCAAAGAATCCATTAATCAATTTACTAATGAAAAAAAATGGCGCCAAATTACAATTTGTCATAATCTTTGGTAGTAGCTGACATTATTGCAGCTATTTACACTTCAAATAAATAAATAAATAAACAAAAAAAAAATTCCCACGTAATGATCAAGAGCTAGAATCATGCTTATGAGTCTTGTTATTATAATCATCATCAGTAGAAGCAGCAGCAAATTTCTCGACGATATCAGGAAAAGCTGGCTGTGTTGCATGAGTTGATGCTGTAGCTGCAAAGTTCCTTTGGGTTAATGTGCAGCGGCCGCGACCGCGGCCAGGTATGTACGTGCATGGATTGCCGCCGCGACTAGGCACAGGACCCTTTCGAAGCGATTGAATTTTTATCGGATTTTTTTGCAGCCATTGCTCTTCGTCTAGGGGCCTCATTGCTGATGCTTGAAGACAAAATGACAGACACAGAAGAATGGTGCAAAAAATGAACATGATTTTGGAGAACTTTTTGCTTTGATTAAAACCCATTTTGGGAAAGATTTTTAGAGGGCTTTGGAGAGTTGTGACAGTATATGAATGAGATTTAATTAGTTTGTGTATAAGATATTTATAAGTATGAGGTTTTGTTTTGTGTTGACTTTTAGGCCGCGGTTTGAAGGTTGAATAGAGCAGGTCAATCAGGTCCATCCGGTCTAGCTTCTACTAAATTAATCAATGACACGGATCTTGAAGAACAAACAATTGCTTGCATTTTCGCTGCATTTACATATATGCATGTTTAATGAGCTGATCAATGTTGAATCAGTCAGTAGTACTTATGCCGCAAGTGATTCGTGGGTGGCCAAAATTTTTATGAATTGACCCGCTCAACCTAGTCCTTTGTTTTATCTTGTTGGGCTTCGGAAAGTGTTTTTGGGCCCTTCGAATGCCGATTTGATGGTGATCAATACTAGTAATCCACCCATATTTGTGCACTCCCGGCCATTTAAATAATAAAATTACAGCGAAGTCCTTGCTATTTTTTAAAAGTTTCAAATAGAAACTCAATTTGCGCAATCAATCAATTAAATCATTTATAATTCTTTATTTTTTTCTACTTAGATCCCTCCATAATATTTGAATATTAAAGTTTTCTTAAGATAGGTTTTGATGAGCAGTGATAGTTGATCATAATAGCAATAAGAAGGCGACGAAAATGTACCCTCCTTATAACGAAATATTGATCATAAATGTACATTTATTAATCGCAATGAGACGCCTAGTGATGTAAATTCACTTTGAAAAGAAATTAAAGGAAGTAAGTTCAATATTATGCTTCAATAATACAAATATGCAGTTGTTTTCACAGAAATTAAAGGAAGTAAGTTCAATATTATGCTTCAATAATACAAATATGCAGTTGTTTTCACAATTAAGTAGTATATATAAACAAAACTCCAAGCTCTCTATTGTATACTTTTTTCCTTATCTAATATCATATGGTTCTTGTCTTCTTGATACCAAACTATTAAATAAGAACAAAATATTTAAAGTTCGATATATTTTAATGATAAATTGACTGACAATAACTATCATTTATCCTGAGAAAATCAAGAAAAAAATTATAATAACTCAGCAAGATAATTTGAACATACCTCAAAGGAGTTTCTTGATAGTCATTGGCGGTAGCAAAAATTCAATTTTTAATCATAAATTTTGTTTTTGTGTTTTTTGAAGTGAAAATTTATAGAAACAAAACTTGTGGATGAAACTGTTAGCATTATCTTTTTACGACCTATAATGAAAGAAGATGATTAGAATTTGAACTAAAATAGAAATCTTAAATGGAAAGAAAAATTAATAACATAAAATTTTTTGAAGTTGATGATACATTTATTAATACAAAAATTAAACTACTAATACAAATTTTATATCTAATTGATAAACTGAGATACAAATGAAGATGATATGAGAAGTTGACCATAATGCTCCTAATTGCCATGCATGTGAAATAGGATAATTTAATATAATGCTTAAGAAATTAACTAATCATAAAACCAACTTAACTAACTTATTTTGTTTTATTGGGAAAGGAACTCATACAATCAGCTGCAAACTAATTGGAAATAAAATCTTTCCTTTTTTGTGTGATTAAAATGCGATGTATACCACAAATTGATAAGCAAAAAATAAACTAACAAAATCTAAAGTAATAAATCAATTATAAGAGATATAAATTCTTACGTGAAAAATCAAAATATGAAAAAACTATGAGACCATAGTCTGATATACCCTTCGCAATATTAATAATGGAATTACAACACAAATTCTTTTCTAGAAAACGCTAAAAGCTAGCAACATCAATAATCTCAAAATCTTAACTTACAATAACAACTTAATATATGTTTCTCTAATAAGTGGATATCTCAAATATTAGCTAATGAGAGAATAAAATAAAATCAAGATCAATAGAAATATAGAGGGTGATGTGAGGAACTTATCCTCCAAATTTAGGAAAAATGGAGTTAAATTCGTTTTTGATCATTCAATCAAAGATCAAGACCCTTCCTTCCAAATTTGATATCTCCACTGATTTCTTCTATCGTCCTTTTGCCTTTTTCAATCACTTCACTTGCTTTTTTTTTCTCTCTCTTTTTTTATACCTACGTGATTTTCAAAACATATTTTTAATGGCAAAATTCATTTATCCCTATAAGCTTCTTTCAATTACTTAAACAACCAAATTAATAGAAACTTTAGACTTAGTCAACCCAAATGAGATTGACCCAACAAATCTCTCCCTCCATATTATGTGGGAGGCACCACCAAGCCTGCTCTCTACTTACAACTTTTTAGCTTCTCTTTAGATAATGACTTTATCATCATATTTGACCCATTCTTCATTGTATAAATCTTCTCAAGTTATAATTGTTTCTTCTCAAGCACATTTTGCATCCAATAATACCTCACATCAATATACTTGGATTTTGAGTAGTATATGGATTTTTTTGTCAAGTGAATGGTACTTTGACTACCATAGAACACAACATAGCTATCTTATTTCATACCTAACTCCTATAGAAAGTTCTTCATCCATAAGATTTATTTGCAATCTTCAATTATTGTAATATATTCTACTTCAGTGGTAGACAAAGTGATACATTGCTGAAGTTTGAACTGTTATGAGACTACTGCCCCTGCAAAGGTGAGCAAATATACTAATAAGGATTTTTCAAAATCAACATCTCCAACCATATTTGCACTTATATATACTTGTAACATAGGTTTGTTACCACTAAAATATAAAACATGCCTTGGAAGTTTCTCTGAGATATCTAAAAATCCACTTAAGTGTAGTCTAGTGTTCTTTATCCAGATTGGAGAGAAACTGACTGACTATACCAACTGCATGAGCAATTTCTAATCTTGCACAGACTATGACATACATCAAAATACCAATTACTGAAGTATAAGGAACTTCTCTGATCTCTTGCCTTTTTTTTCCTCACTTGTATAATAATATTCGGAATTAAGCTTGAAACGACCTGCAAGTGCAAAACAAACGGAATTTGTCTTGCCCATCTTAAATTTTTTAAAAACCTTTTCAACATATGCTTCTTGAGATAATTATAACTTTCTAGTTTTTCTGTTACGAGAAATCTTTATGCCAAGAATCTGCTTTATCGGTCCCAAGTCCTTCATTATAAAACACTTACTAAGTTCTTTTTTTAGATTATCAATCTCACTAACATCTTAATCAACAATCAACATGTCATTTACATAAAACAATAGAATGATAAAATTATTATTACCAAACTTTGTCATAAAAATACAATGGTTACATATAGTCTTTTTAAAACCATGATTTTTCATAAAAAAATTAAACTTTTGTATCATTGTCTTGGTGCCCGTTTCACCTATACAAACTTTTCTTTCAGTTGCACATAAATTCTTCTTTGCCTTTAACAAATCAACACATTTCTTTTAACCAAAACCAAAACCACAACCAACCTAGCCTTGTACAACTGTTGTGAATTATTTTCAATCTTTAACCTATACACCAATTTGTTCTTTAGTGTCTTCTTTCTTTTAAGAAGCTTTATTAAGTTATAAGTATGGTTCTTATTTAAGGATTTCATTTCCTCTTAAACGGCTTTAACCCACTACTTTTATGCTAGTGATAGATGGCTTTTTCTAAACATTGTAACTCCCCTTAATCAATAAGTATTACATACTCATGTGGAGGATATCTATTGGAAGGTCGTTGTTTTCTAGTTGATCTTTTTAATTCTGGCTTAGCTAGTGGTGCACGTGATTAAGGTACCGGTCAATTGGTTCTATTGAATTATCATTATTATCCTCTTGACTCCCTTATGATTATCATGAATTACAGGTGCAAAAACAGAGGTAAAAATAATAAGAATTTTTAGAAATAACTTTCAGTCATCACTCTTCTCTTCATTACCAACTATTTGATCTTAAAAAAATGTATCATTTCTACTTCTGATTAGTTTTGTTGCCACTAGATCTTATAATTGGACCTAAATTCTTTATGTCCATAGCATAAGAAAAAGGATTCCTTGGCTTTATCATCAAGCTTTAATCTCTCATCTTTAGGGATGTGAACATGTACTTTGCAACAAAATACTCTCAAGTGTTTAATAAGAAACATCTTTTACCTATCTAAACTCTCTCAACTTCATCATTGTCTAATAGAGTTAAAAGAGAAAAACTAATCAAATCAACTATAATATGCATAGCCTTTACCCAAAAAGATTTAGGAAGCTTAGCTTCATAAAGGATACACCTAGTCTTTTCTTTAATTATTCTATTCATCCTTTCTATAACCATTCTTTTCTTTAATTGTTTTGTTCATCCTTCTTATAACCATTCTGTTAAGGCATTTTTGGCATAATCTTCTTAAGTCTAATTCTATGAAATCTGCAATACTGCTCAAATGGTCCTTTATATTCACTACTATTATTTGTCTTGACATATTTCAACTTTTTTCTTGTCTCTCTCTAAACATAAGAATGGAAAAACTTAAAGGTATCAAGGACTTGATCTTCATATTTCAAAGTAAAAGCCCATACTTTTTTAGAACAATTATCAACAAAAAATTACAAAATAAAATGCACCTTCTATTTATCTACTTTGCATCATGCAAACATTAGTATCAATCAAATTAAAGATATATGACTTTTTATATTGAAAAAAGCTTTTAAAAGCTACACTATATATCTTTCCAATTAAGTAATGATCACAAGTCTTAAGGGACATATTTGTAAAGCTAGGAAGAAATCTTTTTTTGGCAAGAGTTTTCAACATTTTCTCACTAATGTGACTAAGACTTTTATGTCATATCTCAATGTCAAAATTTTTTACAGTTACATTCACATCTTCTTTCTTGATCTTGACTTCTATCATATAAAGAGTGTTCGTTTTCTTTCCGTTAGATAATACTAAAGAGCTTTTGGTAAACTTCCATTTTCTTTCACTAAATTGGTTAGAATAACTATCATTATCAAGCTTGCCAGTAGACATTAAATTAAGGCGAATATCTAGTACATGTTTAACATCTTTAAGTAATAACTAATAATTAATACTAATTTTTAAGCAAATATCTCCTATGCCCATAACCATGGATGCCTTTTCATTCCGTATTTGAATATAGCCATAACACTATTAACACAGAATTGAATGTGAAGTAATCACAATGTGCAGCAATGTGAAATGACTAAATCAATCACCTAATCACCAATATTATAAGTGAGATTTACAAAGCTCTCATCATGAATAATACTCATATCACCATCAATTATAGCTGTAATGTTCTCTTTGTCATTATTCCAGCCATCGGTCTTTTTTTTAGCTTGTTTTCTTTTTTACAATCTACATTCTCTTTTCTTATAACCCATTTTCTAACGGTGAAAGTACTTAACGTTTCTCCTTTGAAACCTAAACCCTCTTCTAAGGTTATCATTACTTTGTTGACGGGAATTTCTACTTTGATTTTTCCCTTGCCTTTCTAAAAAAGGTGCATTTGACTTAGATAGAATCATTTCAACATTTGTTTTCCAAATTCTTTATTCCACAATCTATCTGTAATCATATCTAAAGTTATTTTCCTGTTTGACACTGAATTATTCATTAATACTATTAATGTCTTTCAATTGTTAGTCAAAGAGCTAAGCAACAACAATGCTTTTAACACATCATCTAGAATAATCTTTATAGTAATTAATTGACCAAACAAGCCTTGAAATTCACTAGTGTGTTTAGTTATACTATACCCCTCCTTGTATCTCAAGTTAACAAGTCTTTTCATCAGATTGACTTTATTCTATGTTGTCAGTTGCTCATAAATTGTTTCTAATTTCTTTTAAAGAACATCAACCTTAGATTTCTATGCGACATGGTGGTACACACTTTAATCAATCCATGACCTAATAATACCCATAACCTTCTGGTTCAATTGATCATATTTCTAATCATCTAAATTGGTGAATCTAACTTTTGCGCCTTCAATAGGTTCATGTAAGTCTTTCATGTAAAGCAAATCTTCCATTATAGACTTCTAAATACCATAATTTTTTGACTTCAATGTAATCATACATGCTAAAAATTCCTCCATCTCAATTACACAAGTAATAAGAAACAAAAACACACAACCTAATCTATGATACCACTCTGTTAGGTTCCTTTCCCAATAGTGATATTAATCTAATACATGTTTCTTCTATATTGTTATCTAACCTTTCTTTGACATGCCTATATCTAGATAAATTGATAACTTCAATTAATTAATATTTTGTACATGTCCTGAGTTAAGGAAATTGTCTTAAATTAATAATTAATAAATTTATAAATTAGGGTTTGTAGTTTCACTTAGAACTCATCATTATATAAATTAATAATTTATATTAACATGCAGTTAAATCTATACAAATAATCAACCAATATTTACATGCTAATAAGAAGTAAAATTGATTGATTTACCTTATGCACTCTTTATCATAGGAGATTAAACAAAATTATCATATCTCTTAAAGTAAAGGATTTTGGAGGATTGATGCCATGAGATATGATAAATAATTTTCAAACAAATTGAAGATTGATTAAACAAAAATATGTTTGATTGAGAGAAGGAAGCCAATTTTAACATGGCATGGAAACTGTGACAATTTATCTAGGAAAGCCAATTTTTTCTACAGACCTATAAACCCGCATTTATCTATCCATTAAAACTAGTTGTTGTGGTTAGTTTTACTATTAATAGGTAGATTTAGTAACACAAATTAAAACCCACTATAGGTAGTAGGCAAGATTAGTAAAAAGGGAAACTAATGGATACCCACTGACCCAGAATATTGTTGCTTTTAATATTTAAACATAAAAGTTTACAAATAAAAATTTTAAAAAAATATTACACCGAATCTTAATTTCCTAAACCTAAAAGCGATCTGCTGCAACAACTCTCATCAAGAAACCAAATTGCAAATCCCTCTAGCCAAGCTAACTCCATTTACAAATCAACAAGATTGAAGTATTCAACGTAGATAGCCATACATTCCAATCTTTGGCCTTGGTCCCAGTTTCGAAAACCACTAATGCTCTCTTCACCACTTCCACTCTTTCTTAGGATAATTTCTCACATAAATTGAAGAATTTGTATATTTGATCCTTAAATTAGAGAATTTATTTTAAATTGATAAATTATGTATATTTGTTTTAATGTAAAAATTAAAATTTTCATTTATATTTATAAAAATTAAAATTGAATACTTTAAGTGTATTTTTAGGCTAATTTTATGAATTTATAGTTCAATTATATTATTTATATTTTTAAATTTGGGAACTGGCAGAAAATCCGTTGGATATCAATGAGCGTTTGGTAATTATTTAAACCAGTAACAAACATGGTGCAAGTTTGATAAATTTACTTTTTTACGAGTGCGAGTATGATATTGTCAAACTCACATTTTCCCCTAACCATTGCCATTCCCTATATATAAAAAACAATATTTTATTAGCCCATAACCTTGATAAACTAATATTTTATTGGCCTATAACCCACTAATAATAAACTAATACGAGTGTAGTCGCACGCTAGATTACTTCTCGGTGCCGTGTTATTATCTTTTTATGTCAATGATAACAACATTTATATTTGTAAATAATCAATATTTACATGCCAATAATATAAAAATAATCAATGTTCACAAAGCAATAATAAAAAATAGTCAATATTTACATACCAGTTATATCTATATAATTATATATATGACACTAACAAAAAAACCATTGACTATTTCATGATCGATTGAGATAGTCTTAATGGTTACAACACTAACTAAGATCTAAATGGAGTGATGTTTTCTATTGATTTACTTGGAACATAATTTCTTTTTAAATTAAGTAATGATTTATGAATTAATTATTTATAATTGGTTGACAAATTAGTAAATTTGATTAATTTATATTCTCATAATTATTGTACTGCTTCTGATAGTTGTAATTTATGGAGGTTTGATTGTAATATTTTTCATCTGATTGTACGTAGTCACAGCGTTGTTCTTTTTTAGCACTTTATTTTAATATTATATACATTTTTACTACTTGGTGCTCAATACAACTTATTTCATGTCATTTATTCCACATGTCCAGCTCACACTGAAAGGCTGCACATGGTCTTAATCTTATTAACATATTAGGTTGTGCAAGAAAAAGGCATGGGCGTGTGCCATGCTTGGTGTTATTGAACTGTTGATTCGTTAAGTGTGAGTATGGAAGCCGACCCATAGGTTTCCCTAAGTGATGGTATGGCTTATGACTCTTATGTTGTGTCTTTGGATAGCATGGTCAATTTTTAACTTATTGTGGATTGACCAAGTGTAGGTTTGGTTCCTAGTTTGAACAAGGTTTGATCTATTCTTCGAGACCTAGGCTGTGTTCTAAGATGCTTTTAGGATTTATAGAGGTTGATAAATTTTATCTTTGGGACAAAAATAGAAAGTTACTACTTTTGCTACTTCTCATTCAAGAGAGAAAATTTTTTGAGCTCTGAAGTGTTGTGAGTACATCTAATGGTATTTCGCCATTATAGGATCCACAATAGGTCTCTCTATTTGTGGATCCCATAATGAGATCAAACCGTTGTCTTATTTCGAGACTCACTACCCTATTACAGACATATTACTATTTAATAACGTTACCACTTCACTGTTAAGGTGGTAAGCCTGTTTTATGCAAATTTTTATCCTCATTCAAACATTCACAACACTTTATATTTATATATTAGAATATTTAATTGAATTATTTGGGATTTAAAATTCTTTTAATGCTTGAGGCTCTATCCATAATGAACAATTGACTTAATCAAAGTTCTTAAAAAATACCTATTTATTTTAAAAATATAATTTTTACCTAATTAAAAATTTTATACTTTCTTCCCAATTAAAAGTGTGTTTGGGATTATTTAAAAAGTTATTTTAAGAAATTTAAAGCTAATTTTGAGAATTTAGCCAAACCAACAATATTATTCATGTGTGTGTGTATACATATAAACAACAAATTAAACCTAAGATTATTTAAGTGAATAATGTGTATACATACAAACAACAAATTAAACCTAAGATTATTTAAGTGAATTAAAAAATAAACTCAAACTAAATGAAGATAAACAGAAAAATTAATTTCTTATAGGGTTACGGGCAGTGTAATATTTGAATATAAACAAATTTATTTTAGCTTAATTTTATGTAAAAAATGCTAAAAAGATAGAGTGCCGATGCAGTACTGACAGAATATCATTTTGACAAATGTAGAACATGGTGTCCATAACTAGGTGATTGCCACAAGCTAGCCTGATTTCAGAAAATCTTTAAACATCACCTTTACTTATGAAGAACATGAAATGGACTGGGGTTGAACCTGAAGTAAAACGCTGTGGGTTCAAGTTCAAACTTCAAGCATTAATAGGGGATTGATTTTATATGGGTTTTTTCTTTTCATTTATAGCTGTGGTGTAGTAGTAGGAAATTTGAGAATTTTATTTGTAAATATAGCACTTTTAATTGATAATTGAGGCTATGATTAAAAATAAAAAATAAAATTAAAAATTAATTAACAAAATAAAAATTAAAGAATTGAATTCAAACTTTATTAAATTTTTAGAACGTTATTTACTATTTTATTAGAATGAAAAAGAAATTAACAAAATAAAGATCAAATAATTTAGTCACTTTAACTTTACTTCACAAAATATAAAATTACATATTCATCCCATATTCATCACATGTATAAAGTTTATAAATTAATTTTGCAGGGCCAAATCAATATTTTTATATTTAATTTTTCATATTTCCTTTAAAAATTTTAAAATTTTTTAAATCCTACCTGTGCCGTGGACCCCTTAAATCGTAAGAACCCTCCGCCCTTGGAAAGGGAGCTAATTAATTAAGGGGAAACGTAAGCGAGTAGCTCCTTCCTCCAAGTGAGCCCATGCTTCTCAATTCCAACTCCGGATTTGGTTTCAATCAAAACAATTTTATTCTAATAACGCACACCACCCAAGCAACCCACACAGGCTTCCCCCCATTCAAAATCTGCTTCATATACAGCAATCTTCCATAAGCTGGAGAAGATGCAATAAAAAGGTTTTTGTTTTGTGTTGACTTTTTGGCCGCGGTTCGAAGGTTGAATAGAGCAGCTCTGTCAGGTCTACTAGTTTCTACTAAATTAATATTTTCACAATTGCTGCATTTCGCTGCATTTACATAAGATATATATATTTAATGAGCTGATCAATATTCAATCAGTCAGTAGTGCAGGAAGTGATTTGTTGGTGGCAAAAACTTTTATGAATTGACCCGCTGAACCCAGGCTTTGGAAAAGTGCTTTTGGGCTCTTGGAATGCCAATTGGGTGGTCATGTATACTAATAATCCCCCACTATTTGTACGGTCCCACCCATTTAAATAATAAAATTATTGCAAAGTCCTCGTTGTTTTTTTTTTTTAAATTTAAAGTATTTATTTTTTTAATTCGACACTGAAAACTTAAATTGTCTGAATAAAACAACATCTACACAGCATTTATTTCCCAAAAAAACATATTTTTTCTTATTAAAACGTATATTTATTTTTTTGTCAATTAAATTTACAAGAATAAAGTTATGAAAGCAATGTTTTAAAATATTTTATTTGAAGCCAAGATATAGATAATTATGTGTTATTCCTAGAGTTCAAGTCTTGGGTTTGATCTTCATTCAGTGCATGAGATAAGACGAAAATATTTTTCATTCTGAACTAACAAAATTTAAAAAAAAAGCATCTTATTCATATAAAAAAAACTAATTGAGTCTTATTCATATAAAAAGCATCTTATTCCTAGAGTCCATGTGTTTTATATATTTTTAAATTAAGATATAATTTTTCTATTTCTATCAAATAAGTCCCTAAACCATAGGGTTGGCAATAAAATTCGGATCCGGCCCGGATCCGCAAAGATCCGGAAGATCCGGATCCAGAAAAATCTGGATCCGCATGTTATAAAATGCGGATCCGGATCTTAAAAGTGAAGATCCGTGCGGATCCGGATCCGGATCCGGAAAACTGGATATCCGGATCCGCGTTATTATATAATTTATTTGTGTATTTAATTAAATTTTAATAAAAAAATATATAAATTAAAATATTTATAAGCATAATTAATTCTATAATCTTCATTGACTATAAAAAGTATATTAAAAAGCTAAAAATAATAATAATAATAATTAGAGAATATTATAATGAATTGGTTTACTTTAGTTTTTATATTTTTTATTTATGTTGTGAAATTATCATTTGTGAATTTATGGTGATATTATATGTTATTTATATTAAATTGATGTTAAATTGTTAATTGTTAAATTATAATTGAATTTTATTTGATATTATTAAAGTTAAAATTATATTTAAATTTAAAAATATGCGGATCCGGATATCCGGAAAATCCGCCCGCAACCCATGCTGATCTTACCTGCAACCCATGCGGATCTTACCCGCATCCGGATCCGCATATTTTTTTCTAGATCCGGATGCAGATCCGGATTTTGCCATCTCTACTAAACCAACCCCCGTTGTTGATCAAACTAGACTTTATAGTTATGTTATTCATTATGAACCAAAATTTGGATCCAATATTATCGATCATGTTTGCTTGTGCTTACCTTTCGTTGAACAATGGAAAAAGTATGTGAGAGAAAGAAAATATATAAATATGAGAGATATGAAAGGATAAAATTTATAAAATTTAAATTATTTTCTATGAACTAATAGAAGTTAATTTGTAAAAAAAAAATTAGAGAGGCGAGGTGAAATTTACCATGTATATATATTATATATAGGAAAAAAGATATAGAGCCTTAATATTCACACAATGGCAACAAAAATAACTATAAAACCATTCAATTTGATAGTGTTGATTGAAAAATAATGTTATTTATTTACTTAACAATATAATACCACGTATTTTTACCCTTTTTTTTGCTATCATTGTATCATAATATTTTCTTTCAAATATCAACATTCTTTATATAAATAGATGAATTTGCCACCACCTGATTAATGATAATTTTTTTGGGAATTTACCTGGACCAACAATATTATTCCTTGCATCATCTGAGATATATATATATATATATATATATATATATATATATGTATGTATGTATATATTGAGTGAATTAAAAAAAATAATGGAGCTAGGTAATGGGAAACACAAGCAAGCAGGTCTTGGTTATTAAGAAAGCACATTTTAGCTTCTTGAGTCAAGATGAGTCAACACACATGATGACTAGGAAGCCAAGTCAGCAGGATGATTAAAAGAGTGCTAGATCATTGATAGCTAAGGTTAATTAGTTATACATGCTTATTGTGCTTTGTATTTTTAATTTTTTTTTTTCAGTTTTACAAATTAGTAGTTAGTTATAGATTTAGTTAGCTCACAAGACTGATATATAAATACATGTATTGTAATTTTTCTTGTATGAATTGGAAATACATTAAGATTCAATTATGGACTATTTTTCTTCTAAAAATTTTCTTTCTTGCCAAACAAGATAAAGAATTTTTGCTTTATGGTATAAGGCTTTGCCAATATGGTGAGCTCCAGTAATCTAATTGTAAATTCAATTGCCTCAACAAATTTTTCAATCAACACTCCTGTGAAACTAGATCGAGTCAATTATTTGATTTGGTGATCTCAAGTATTAGCTTCCATAAGAGGCAATAGACTTGAAGATTTCATTAATAGAACAAAATCTGAACCAGAAAAGTACGTCACACTAAGAGCAGCTGATGGATCTACACAGCTAGTTGAAAATCCAGAGTTTATCGTTTGGAAATCACAAGATCAAACACTTCTCAGTAGGCTTCTATCCTCTATAAGTGAAGTTGCACTCAACCTTGTAATTAATCTTGATAGTTCTTATGCTGTGTGGAAAACACTTGAGAAGAAATTTGGAGTATATTCTAAAGCTAAGGTACTTCAACTTAAGTATGAAATAAGCACTTTAAAGAAAGAATCACTGACTGTCGAAGATTATTGCGTGGAGATGAAAGCATTAGCTAGTAAACTTACTTGTGTTGGTAGTTCTTTGGGAAGTAGAGATTTATTGATGCATATTTTTAATTGTCTTGGACTAAGTTACTTAGACTTAGCCTCTTTTATCACTGTCTGTAGAATGGATTGTGATGATGCATATGCACTATTCATGAATTTACACTTAAGCAACAAGAGCAAGATGCCAAAATTGTTATTAATGCTAATTTTTCACAAAGCATGCTTAATGCTAGTTTTCCACAAGCAAGGGGAAACTATAGAAGAGGCAGTTGTGCAAGAGGTTTTCATGGCAATTATCATGGTGGAAGAGGATCAGGCGTTAGTGGAGGTTTTCCTTTGAGGAACGTTTTTGGATTAATGGTGTCAATGGAGAATACTTTGGTTTAGGTGGTTGTGGTAAAGCTCAAAATATACATCAGATAAAAGAAAAAGAAATGTTTAATGGCATGTCTCCTATTATACCCTCCAACCTTGCTGGAGTTTTAAATGTTGTTGGTAATTTTTATAAAGTTATAATATGTCATATTTGTTCTAAATCTAGACACAGTGCTGATGTTTACTAGTATGAATTCAATAAGATTTTGTTCCAATACTACCTAGAACATATAGCAAATGAAAAGGTCCAAAGACTACTTATATGGCTAATTTTAAAACACCTTATTGCATGCCACCTTATATTGCTCGTTATGATGAATACTTGGCTAGAATATCTCCTGCGTACATGTCTAGATTTCACGTTTTATATTCCCTTAGAGCTATATATATGGCTAATTTTGAAAGGCTTGCTGATGAAGGCTGGTATTTAGATAATGGAGCTATATATCACCTAATAAATAACATGGCCAACATGTAGATTAGAGAGAAATTCAAAGGTAATGACAACTTACCATAGGTAATGATAACTTATATTGGTAATGCTTTTCTCCATTTTTCTAGTTCTAAAACAACTTCTATTATGTTAAAGGATGTGCTGTTTGTGCCTTTTATAATTAAGCATATTTTGAGCATATCTAAACTAACCTCAGACAATAATGCCTCTATTGAATTTTGTAGTAATTTTTGTTTTATGAAGGACAAAGTGAAAAGGCCAGTTCTTCTACAAGGCCTTGCTTAGGAAGGACCGCACAAGTTGTAATTTAAACCAATCTTCATTCTATTGAAAACCAATCTTCATTCTATTGAGTCATAAATGTCAGTTGTTGGTCCAAGTAAACCTCTCTCTATGTTGTCTTTTGTAAAAAACAATAAGATCTTACATAAGTGTGAAGCTTTCACCAAGCTTATTTCAATTATGTTTCTTCAAATTACACTCAAATTGTTGATCAGTTAACCTTGTTTTATAGAAGGTTTGGACATCCAAATTTTAATGTTCTAAGGCACTAGCTAAAATCTTATAAACATGCCAAAGTCTCACTTTACTCTTGTTGTGGTGTAGGTTTAATCTATTATTCTATAGTGTCAGTGCACAATTGTACACACAAATAATATAATGATGAGTATTCGAGATCGTCTTCATAAGGATTGATACTATTAGAGTTGCTACAATAATTAATATGGTACAAACTCAACCTAATTAAATTAGTGTCTTTGTTAACTAAATTAAACTAATTAATCTAAATGACGGAAAATAAAATGCAATAAATTAAATTGACATGTCTCACACAAGATTGCAACCACTAGAAATAATGTAGTTGAGTGAATCAACTCATTTAATGGTATTGACCTTTTTTTCTATTACAGTATTGTTGCTACAACAATTACTATAGCACTGGGCAAAACTCTAATGCATCCTCAGCTGTCACCTGTTGGATATCTTATATCTATACGTAATCTAATAATGGTCAGTTGTTATGCCAAAATAAAATATATCATTATATGCTCATGTTCCTAATACCTTACAAGGTGAATCCCTATGTTTAGTTCATCACTAGTTTTTAATTAAACACGACCCTATTCAAATTTAGTTTAACCCAACTTGGGAAACCTAATCTAAAACCAAGTATTATTATGATATGTTCCACTAAAACAGGGCTTTCTGAGCCTTTCTCTTAGCTAGTATCACTAAATGGGTGGTCAGCCGAAATAGTGAATTAAATTAGACATTATCAAAACAAAATGCTATAGTAATCATGCAACAACACATAAAATCAGTCAATTAATCATTAAACTTGTTTATCACTTAACCACAAATGAATTTAGTTCATGATTTATGACAAAACATAAACAAAAACGGTTTTAGCCATCATATACATCATCACAAATCAAAGAAAACAAGTTGAATAAAGAAAGAAGCGAGTAACCTTTCTAGATTATTAATATCTTCTTCCTCTCCCAGGCAATCTTCTGTTTAGCTCTAGATTTTTCTTTTTCTTCCATGTTTTTTTTTTTGGTTATTTTTTACGGTTGATGGCTCTCTCTCCTTCCGTTACGTTCGTACTTCTTTATAGTTGAAAATTAGGACAACCAGAAGTCTAGGGCGCGTATCTTCCAGATTTAAAAACTGTAGATAACGTCTTTTTTTTCTAAGATTCGTGCAAAATTTTTTCTTTTGATGCTCCAGGATTGCTACAGCAACGAATGCTATAGCAACAGCTACAACATCTGTACTGTTCTAGACTTGTTTCTACTTTTCTGTAGCCAAGTTCTTTCCTCATTTTTGCAAGCCTATTGCACAACATTCATTTCTTGAAATTTTCATTCCCAATTTCTTACAATTAAGTATATGATTTAAGCACATAATTTATTCTAAAATAACATAATTTCTTAAAAATAACTAATATAGGTAATTGTACAAAATATAACTAAAATACAATAAAAATATGTCATTTACTTTTTAAGTAATCTTGATATAAGTCTAAAAGTGCTATGATAACTCTCATTTCATAGAGTTATTTTACCCCTAAACTAAAACCATTGCTTGTTCTCAAGTAATAACAATAACACTAACACTTAAATCACACAATCATGCAACACATAACTTAACTCTGTCATCAAATTTGCAAGGGTTCTTCAACCCGCAGATCACACTCTTAATCATGCAATATTGCCATAGCAGTTTAGTTCTAGAATTAGGCCTCATTCTATCCAAAGTGAATGTGTGCCACTTTGACCAAGTCAAAAGGTACTGCAGCATTTATTGTAGCATTGTGCAGATATTACACTATACTCAGGGGTAGAACATAATGCATTAATGTACAGGGGTAAGAATTATAAACAAATTTCAACTGTGTTGTAGTAACAATTTTTTTAACCATTATTCATGAAATTCTCTTTAATGTACCATTGATTTTTCATGTGAATGTCTATTATTTGTGGTGATGACACCCAATTACTCAACTAATGTACAAATTAGAGTTGCTGCAGAATGCTCATAGCATGATCTTATCTATAGACACCTTTATCTCAAAGCTGAACATGAGGCTCATGAATAGACCTAGCTATTCAATATCCTAGATAGAGGACCTTCTCTTTTTTTTTTATAAGTTGATGTTACAATAATGCTCATAGCTTTTGTTGCTTGTGGACTCAAGTCTGCATATGGGGTGCATACTTAGCCCTGGTTACTCAATAACTTAAGCCATTAGAGCATAATTTATTTCGTAACAAGCATAATTTAATAACGTTTTCCCCCTAAACTTGAGATGTTTTCTACCCTTTTTTTTTTTTTATCATGGCTCTGCTATATCATTCTCTTCTAACTTAATCAAAACCTAGGTGTTGGGACAAAAATTCAGCCCTCATCCCTAAACTATCCTTACTTTATACTCAATTTATCCTTATTAGGTATTTCGATTCATATAAAAATTTCAGATAACAGAGCTTCACACATTCATTCACACACATAAAAACACATCATAATCTAACAACAACCCCTCTCAAACTTGAGAGGTGTTGTGTCCTCATATGCACAAAAATATTTAAATGCAAAATAAACATATATGCAAGTAGAGAAATAGCAAGTCATAAACCAGAAAACAATAAAATAAAGGAATAATAGAGAAAATTTTGAAAAAGTATGAAAAATTAAGTTTGACAATGGAACTCCTCTGTTGTTGCAGAGTTACTACAGAATGCTCAGCATAGGGTCATTTCTTTTTGGATGCACTTATGAGGCGTTCCTTTGGTGTCCCTTGTGGAATGGCAGTTGTATGCTTCTTTTTCTACTTGAAGGTTGGACTAACTAGTGGCGTTCCAGCAAGCTCACCAACTTTGGGTTGAGTTGATCGTGTTCGCTTGTGCTCTGGCTCTTTTGGTGCTATAATACCTCCAAAGATTTGTGCCCCTTTGCACTTATTGGATCCCTTGGGAGCTGTTGATGAAGATCTTGGTGGCATTCATTGTGAAGTAGCTGGAGCAGTGTCTTTAGCAATGATTTCAACAATTATGTCTAATCGACTTTGTTTTTCTACAACTATTCGAGTAGCCCTAGTAACAATTGCTTCAATTTCGGCATCAATCTCATTTTAGTCATCTTTTGAGTCTTCTTCATTCAAAAATTTTTCTTTGCCTTTGTTGGAGAGCACTAGTGGCTCATTATCCTTCTGATCCTCTGTTTCATCGTCGTCTTTCACGATAATGTGCTTCCCTTTTGTTGCAGTAGCATAAATAGTGGTCCATATTCTAGATGGTTGTGGTGAGAACTGAAAACCCTTTTCCTTTAAAATCTTCTTTGGATTGATAAATTCTTCAAATTTATCTTCGGCCTTGTAACTATGAAAAAGATAAGGGTCTTTTAATCGACCCGCAATCATCTTGTATTTTTTCATAATTAGAACAATAAAGACTGTGCTATAGGGTAGCAAGAGAACAAGCCATCAACAAGGGTAGTGGTCTTTCGAAAGCTATTGATGAGGAAAACAAGGAATTGGAATGAGAACAAAAGAGGTACAGTAAAAACCTAATATATATTGATGGTAAAAAAAATAGAGAAGTTAGAAATGTAATTAATTAATGAGATAAACTAGGAAATAAGGATATTTTGAATTTAAAACAAAATCAATTTAAAAGGAAGGAAGATTGGATTGAAAATTTAGGGATTATGCAATCCCTGGTTATATTTATTTTGAATTGTAAAGCCAGCTGTCACATTTATTCCCAACGGTTAAAATTCTCTGTATTTAGTCCTGTCTATTTGTAAGAGTTCATGCTACAGCAAGTAATCTAGTGCTACAGCAATCTGCAATAAAGTCCCCTTCTTCAATGAAAAGCATTGTCTAATTTGTCTTGTGGAGCATAATGTTGGAGCAATATATGTCATTGTCTTAACCCAATTTTTTTTTGTTCTCTGCAATTTAAAGAAATAAAAGAAATTCACGAAAAGAAATCAAATGTATAAATGTAACACAAAGATTAAGGTGACGTTTGTTTTTCTGTTTGAAATCTGAATAAACTTGAATTAATCTGAATTTTGAATAGACCTAAATGTCTGAATCTGAATAATATATATTTTTTTATCTGAACCTTTGAAAATAAATATTAAGTTATTTATTTTTTCAACTTAAAAGTATGAAAATATGTACTTTTACATTTGTGCCATTTTTAAATTTAAATGTCAAATAGATAATATACTAAATACTATAATATTTTAATATTTGTAATTAAACCTACATTCAAGTGAATACATAATGATTTTAGAATTATAATGTATAAAATATCATAAATTTCAACTTTTATCTCTAATTCTCAATAATAGTACATAATCTAAGGGAAAACAATCTAAAAAGATACTTAAAATAGTTGATTTGCCATTTCATCTTGAAGTTGTCGTATGTAAAGATGAGATTATGTATGGTAAATGTCTATGGGTGAATTTTGGGATAGACGTGAAAAATAAATTATAAAATAGGGATATTGTTTACATTAGAAACTAATTGACTTAATTTGGATTTCTCCATTTAGTAAAAAGCCAAAAAAATCGACTTCTTTTATTAAGTCAACATTATCTAAAAGTCTTATTAAGTTATAAAAATAAATATTTCTAATTAACTTAATTAATTAAGTTAAGTCACTTTAAGTCATTAAGTTAAAAAACAAACGCCACTTAAAAGCAAAAAAAGAACAAAAATAAAAGTACAAAGAACAAAAATAAAAGTTTTAAAACAACTTTCCTCATTGGGTTACCTCCTAATTAGTGCTTGATTTAAGATCTTTCAGCTTGACGTTTCTTTACTTGCTCAAACTGGGTCTTGGAGGAATAAAATCCTCTCTTGAGTTGTGCATGGCATCATCAATATAACGTTTAATTCATTTCCCGTTTATGGTTAATTCATTTCCCCTTTACCATAAACACCTAACCAGTTTCTTATTTTTAAGATCTAAGGTATCATGAGGATGGACTTAGATAAGTCTAAAAGGACCTGACCACCTGGATTTTAACTTCCACGGAAAAAGCTTCAATCTTAAATTGTGAAGCAAAACTTGCTGGCCTGGAATTAAATTTCTTTGCTCGATATGTTTATCATGCCATTTTTTTGTTTTCTCCTTATACATCCTTGAGTTTTCATAGGAGAATAACCTTAATTCTTCTATTTCATATAGTTTAAGCTTCTAGTGCTCTGCTGCAGCATTCATGTCCATGTTAAGTTGTTTGAGTGCCCAATATGCTTTATGCTCCAACTCTAACAGCAAATGGTAAGCTTTTCCATCGACAATTCGATATGAAGACATTTCGAGTGGTATTTTCTAAGCTGTATGTTAGGCCCATAAAGAATCATGCAATCTAAAAGACCAATTTTTTCTAGTAAAGTTCACTAATTTTTCTAAAATCCTTTTTATTTCTCAATTGGACACTTCTGCCTGACCATTAGACTGATGATTGTGTATTGTCCCAACCTTATGCTTAATTCTATATTTAGCCAATGTTGCAACAAATATCCTATCACAAAAGTGAGTGTCTTTTTCATTAATGATGGCTTTTTGAGTTCCAAACTTTGAGAAAATATTCTTCTGAAGGAATTTCACCATGGCTTTGGCATCATTTGTTGGTAAAGCTGCAACTTCCATCTATTTGGACACATAATCCACAACCATCAAAATATGTAGGTTGCCAAAAAAAGGTAGGAATGATCCCATAAAGTCTATCCCCCATACATAAAAAAGCTTCACTTCCAGAATATTGGTGAGTGCATCTCATATTTATGAGATATATTCCTTATTCTTTGGCACTTGTCACAACATTTAAAAAACTCATAAGCATCTTTAAAAATTAAAGGCCATTAATAACCTAATTGAAGGATTTTTGCTGCTGTCTTGTGTCCTCCATAATGTCCTTTATATGTTGCAGCATGACAAGTTTGCAATGTAATCGGAATTTTTTCATTGGGCACACATCTTTGAATGATCTGATTGAAACACAATCTGTACAAGTATGGCTCATTCCACTGGTAGCTCTTGACATCATGAAGAAACCTTTTTCTTTGTTAATAATTCAAATCAAATGGGAACAATCTACTCATTAAATAATTAGCAAAGTTTGCATACCATAGAAGTCCTGCTTGTTGTAGCATTTGTGCATGCTGAAACATCAATAATTACTCATTAGGGAATGTTTCTGTGAAATCTTGCTTAACTAGGGTGTTTTCATTTACTTCTAGTCTCGATAAATAATCTGCCATTGGATTTTCAGTCCATTTTCTATCCTAATCTCCGAGTCAAACTCTTGTGGTAGAAGAATCCATCTAATTAACCTCGGTTTGGCATATTTCTTGGAGACCAAGTATTTTATTGTTAAATGGTCTGTATAGACAGTTTACCTTGGTGCCAACTAAATATGCCTTGAATTTTTTAAATGCAAACACGACAGCCAACAACCCTTTCTTTGTGGTTGTGTAGTTGAGTTGAGCATCGGCTAATGTCTTGCTGGCATAATAAATAGTGTAAAAAATTTTGTTCTTCCTTTACCCTAGCATTACTCCAACAGAATGGTCGTTGGCATCACATGTTAACTTAAAAGGCGTGCTCTAGTTTAGTGCTACAACAGTAGGTGCTGTCACAAAGGCTCTTTTTAATTCTTCAAAGGCCTTTACACAATTGTCATCAAAATTGAACGGTCTGTCATGCTCAACTAACAAGCATAAGGGCTTTACTATCTTTGAAAAATCCTTAATGAATATCCTATAGAATCCAGCATGGGCCAAAAAACTCCTTATGCCTTTAACCGAGGTAGGTGGTAGAAGTTTATAAATGACCTTTATTTTTGCCTTATCTACCTCAATACTCTTCATAGAGACTCTGTGACCTAAAACTATCCCTTCTTGCATTATGAAGTGGCACTTTTCCCAATTGAGAACTAGATTTGTCTCTTCATATTTTTTAAGCAAATTCTCTAAATTGTGCAAGTAGTCATCATATGATTATCTAAAAACTGAAACGTCATCCATGAATATTTTAAATGTTTGCTCCAATATGTTTGAAAAGATTACCATCATGCACCTTTAAAATGTTGTTGGAGCATTGCACAAGCCAAATGACATATTTCTAAATACAAAGGTGTTATAAAAATAAGTGAATGTTGTCTTCTCTTGATCTGTTAGTGCTATAGGAATTTGATTTTAACCTGAATACCCCTCCAAGAAACAATAGTATTCTTTTTTGGCAAGTCCATATAACATCTGATCTATAAAGGGTAGTGATAAGTGATCCTTTCTTGTTGCCTTGTTTAGCTTTCTGTAATCCATGCACACTCTCCAACCAGTGACTGTTCTTGTGGGGATGAGTTCATTTTTCTCATTTGTTACAATAGTTACTCTTTTTTTTTTGGGACACATTGAACTAGGCTTACCCATGAGTTATCTGATATAGGGTATATGATTCTAGTATCCAACCATTTGATAATCTTCTTCTTTACAACCTTCTTAATGATTGGATTCAACCTTCTCTATTGCTCCACTAAGTTACTGTAGCATTCTTCCAGCAGAATCTTGTGTATGCAAATGGACGGACTAATTCTTTTAATTTCTGCAATAGTCTAGCCAATAGCTTTCTTATACTTCTGCAGCACATCCACTAAGCTTTTCTCCTGACCTCCATCCAAAGAAGATGAAATAATTACTGGTGATGTGTCATTGTCACCAAGATATGCATATTTTAAATGTGAAGGCAAGAGTTTTAATTTCAATACTGGTGGAGACTCCATAGAAGGTATAAGAAGTTTTACTTCCCTGTTCAATAGATCTAAAGATTCACAATGTCTATCTATTTTGAATGGTTGCTTCTCTCCTAGCCATATTATGTCGACTGTGTTAGCATCTCCATCATCAAATGTTGTAGCATTGAATTGCATGTTATTGGAGCAACTATCTACTTGTTCAGCTACAACAAAATCTACAACACTAATAAACTTGTAATCGTCAATCTCATTAGGACTCTTCATTGCATCTAACACATTGAATGTAACTTGCTGGTCATTAACCCTCATTGTCAATTCTCCTTTTTGCACATCAATGAGAGTCTTTTCCATGGCTGAGAAAGATCTTCCTTAGATGATTGGTACCTCTTTATATGCCTTAAAGTCCAACATAATGAAATCCACTGGAAAAATGAATTTATCCACCTTCACCAATACATCTTCAATTTTCTCTTCTAGATAAGCAAGAGATCTGTCTGCAAATTATAAAGTCACTGTTGTCAGTCTACATTTACCAACTCCTAATTGCTTGAACATTGATAATGGCAAAAGATTAATGCTAGCCCAAGTCACAAAGTCGTTTCCACTGTATTTAGTTTCTATGGAACAATGAATTATGAAGCTTCTTGAATCTTTTAGTTTTTGAGGTATTTTGCTATGAAGCATGTGGCTGCACTTTTGTGTTAGAAAAATAATTTCAAATTCTCATAACCTCTTTTTTCTTGCTAAAATGTCTTTCAAGAATTTCACATAATTAGGCATTTGTTCTAAAGCTTTTACAAATGGTATATTGATATGAAGTTGCTTCAACACCTCTAGAAAATTTGCTGAATTGTTTGTCTTGCTTTTGCTTATGAAATCTTTGCGATAATGGTGTTGGAGTCTAAACTGCTATGCTGTAGTAGGCTGTACATATTGTTTTTCACTTGCTCTGCTTTGTTCTACCGTAGTTGATATTGCCGTATCACTCCTTACTGGTGATAAATCATCTATTGCTGCAGGTGCTGCAACTATGTTTTGATCAATAGAAAGAATAGGCTCTTATTCATTCTGAACGTTTTCTTAAATTGGAAGAGGCTCACTTCTCTTCTTTAGTATGTCTATTGGAATATGCACATCCTTTCTAGACCTCAGATTAATCACCTTGCATTGTTCTTTTCCTTCTCTTCTTAGATCCTTTGTGTTATTGGGTAGACTTCCTTAAGGTCTGTTATTGAGGTATGTGATTATTGTTAAAAATTGTATGTTTATTAAAGGATAAAAATGTTATTTTGTGCATATATTATAATTTATATTTGTATTTATGTAATATATTAAGAATTATTAATTATGTTTTAATTATATTTAATTTTGAGTATTTTTGTGTATTTATTAGGTAAAATATTAATTTCACATAATTCGAGGCTTCAAATGGGAAAATGAAGGTCAAATTTGGATTCCGAAGGTTCGAAAAACTTAAGATGGGTCAAGATCGGCTTAAAATCCAGCTTTTAGAAGAAAAATTGACTTTTTCAGTTGACCAAGCATTGATTGAATGATAAAATGCGTTTACAATAGATATGGATACACTGGATAGCTGTCAATTTTGACTAAATCTCAACCGTTCATTATTCAATGGCCAAAATTGTGCTATGTTGCAGTGGTTGGTGAAGCAAGTCAAAGGATCCAAATCTTTGTATTTGGGTCGACCCGATCGACCCATTAACCCGCCAAATCTCAACCGTTATTTGATCAAATCTGACATTTCATATGATGCCACGTGTAAGGTTGAATTTTAAAGTTTGACCAGCCGTTGGATCTTAATTTAATGGTTTTGTGGAGCGTATGCATCAAGCTTATCATGGACCGTCAAACACTGGATTATGAATTTATTTATCTATAAATAGAGCCACATTTTTGTGTTTTAAATTATCCTTCTTCTTCTCAAATTCTCTCAAGTCCCCTGTAATCCGCTTTGTCAGGTGTGTTTTAAAATATTGTGTAATTATTTTCATAAATAATATTAGTTTTATTTTCAATTTTAGTTGTTTTATTTCCTTTTAATTATAAGTAATTTAATTTCAAGCATTATTTTTATTTCAATCATGCTTAGTTAAATAATAATAGTTAGGGTAAGGTGAAACTCTTGAGAAATAAAAATGATTTAATCAAATTTTATTTTTAATTATATAAATTAAATTATTTTCTAATTAATTTTATACATATTTTATATTTGAAATTTTGATTTATTGTAGAAAAAAAAATAGATTTTGGCACAATAAATTCTTAATATCTTAATATAAGATATGGTAACTTGGTATTTTGATTTATTGTAAACAAATTAAATTTTGCCACAATAAATACTTAATCCATAATAAAATTAATGGGAAAATAATAATAATTTATATAATTAATGGTTTGGGTAATAACTCTAAATAAAAATGGCAAAAAGAATTTGTTAAATTTTATTTACTATTAAAAGTAAATCCATAATCTTAACTAATTTAATTTCATAGTTTCACTTAAATTAAGTTTCATATATTCAAGTTTTATTTTTATTTTTAGAAAAAAATAAAATAAAAAAATTAAATCTTTTCTCTGTGGATCGACTTCGAAGTCACTGAGGTATAATACAACAAGACACTGTTATACTTGAGAGTTAGAAATCACTTTTAAGTCGTGTAAAGTTTTTGGCGCCGTTACCTTGGAGAGGTATTTATTTCGTTTTATTTTATTTCGTTTTTATTTCTTTTTTTGCTAAATTTTCATTTAACTCATTTTTCTTTTCTTAAATTATGTTCTATCCTTAAAATTCTTTAGAATTTCACTTTCACCCCAAAAGTTTTTTTCTCCAACTCTTTCTTATAATTACAGTTTGACCACTAAATTCTAAGAAATTTACGATTAAATCCCTTGCCGAAATTTCCCATAATAATTAAATTTGGACTTATGACTTGAACTTCTTTGGACTATCCTTGGACTTATTTGTAACTTATTTGGACTCTATTTGGACTTTATTTGGACTTTATTTGGACTCTATTTGGACTTTATTTGGACTCAATAAACTGAATATTGACTTTAAAAATTACAACAAAGGCCTAATAATTTGAATTAATCATTTAATTAGTTGGTAATTTTTAAAATAAAAAAAAAATAAAAAGGAAAAGAAAAAGAGTCTACACGTTGAGGTAAGTATTCCTTTTTTCTTCTTGTAATTTTTACAATTTAATTTTCGCAATTTAGTTTTCGCAATTTATTTTTCACATTTATTTTTTTACTTCTTTCTTCTTTTAATTTTTGTAATTTATTTTTTGCATTTATTTTTTATAAGGCAGGTTCAACGGTCTATTTAATTTTAGTTAATTAATTTTAATTTTATTTATTTTGTATTTGTTTTCTTGTATATTTATCTTGTTTATTTAATTTTCAGTTTGCTTTTATTTTGTATAATTTTCATTTATTTATGTTTTTTTTTTGTGTATTATTTTTACACTATAATTTCACACACATAATCATCATCATCATTGCATGAGACGTTGGTCTCGAACTTCTAGTGGTAGATTAATTCGTAGATCTCAATCACCGCCACCAATCATGGCTGAGATTCAAGACGAAAACCTTTTAGACCAACTTAATCCTTAAATTGATCAGGGGGACAATCATTCTCAACATAATGCACATGATCAGAATCAACCAAAAACCTTGAGAGACTACATGAATCCGACCAGAATCGGAACCCCCTCGTGTATAGTATTTCCTCCATAAGTAATACAATTCAATTTCAAACCATGTATTATCCAACTTTTACCAACATTTCATTGTTTAGAATTTGAGAATCCATACTTGCATCTAAGAGATTTTGAGGAAGTTTGTAATACATACATAGACCAAAATTGTAGTGTGAACATAATTAGATTAAAGCTTTTTCCTTTTTCATTAAAAGATAAAGCTAAAACCTGGTTACAAAACCTTAGATTTAGATCAATAAGAACTTGTAATAACATGCAACAACAGTTTTTGAAAAAAAAGTTTCCACCCCATAGAGCCAATTCTTTTAAAAGGCAAATTACTTCGTTCACTAAAAAAAAATGGAGAAACATTATACCAATGTTGGGATAGATTTAAAGAATTGGTTAATATATGTCCACGCCATGGTTTTGAAACTTGGCAATTGGTCACTTATTTCTACGAGGCTTTGACACCCAAAAATAGACAAGTTGTAGAAATGATATGTAATGGTGAATTTAGAGATAAAAATCCTGAAGATGCATTAGATTATCTTGACTAATTAGCTGAAAATGTACAACATTGGGATACTGTTGGAACTTTTGAATTGACAAATAACCCACAACCATCTCCATCCAGTGGAGGAATCCATAACCTTAGGGAAGATCATGATTTACAAGCAAAATTTGCGTCCTTAGTTAGAAAGGTTAAAGCTTTAGAAAATAAAAAAAATGAACAAGTAAAATCTGTTGAAGAAATTGCATGTAATGTTTATAGTTCTAATGATCATTTCACTCAAGATTGTTCCACTCTGCCTGCACTTAAAGAATGCTTGTATGATCAAGCAAATTCCATTAACACTTTTAATAAGCCAAACCCATATTAACAGACTTATAAACCTGGTTGGAGAAATCATCCAAATTTTAGTTGGAGAAATAATAATAATGCACAATCTTCACAAGCACCACCTAAACAAAATTTTCAAAATGCTCAACCTTATGCACCAAATGTTCCACCACCATGGAAAAATTTGGAAGATACAATGCATTCATTCATTAGGAAGTAAGATGCTATTAACAATCAAAATGCACAAACCTTTTTTGATTTGAAAAATACTCTTGCTAAAATTGCTTCAGCACTCTTAATTCAAGAAAAAGGAAAATTTCCAGCTCAACTACAACCAAATCCTAAGATTTAACAAAATCCACCCATGGACCAAGTCAAGTCAGTTATAACTCTTCGCAGTGGTAAGGTTGTTGATAGACTTATTCCTGAACCTTGTGAAGATGAAAATTCAAAGGGTAAGGAGGGACTAAATGAACTTAAACCTAGTGAAGAAATAACCATTGTTCTATCTGAACCACCATTTCCGCAAGCATTAAATAAATCAAGAAAATCAAACCACTCTTCTGAAATTTATGAAATCTTCAAGCAAGTGAAAGTTAACATTCCTTTGTTAGATGCAATCAAGCAAGTACCTTCATATGCCAAATTTTTAAAAGATTTATGCATTGTCAAGAGGAAATTGAAGGTAAAAAAGAGTGCTTTCATGGCCGAATAGGTAAGTACAATTTTGTCTACTAATAATAAGGTTAAATATAAAGATCCTGGTTGTCCTACTATTTCTTGTATTATTGGTGATCGCAGAATTGAGCATGCTTTACTAGACCTTGGTGCTAGTGTTAATTTGCTTCCATATTCAGTTTATCTTCAACTTAATATTGGTGAGCTAAAATCAACTTCAACTACACTTTTGCTTGCCAACAGATCAGTTAAAGTACCAAAAGGAATAGTAGAAGATGTTTTAGTGCAAGTTGATAGATTTATATACCATGTAGATTTTATTGTCTTAGAAACTGAACCTGTTGTGAATAATTTTAAACTAATTCTTGTAATTTTGGGTCGACCATTTTTAGCAACTGCTAATGCTTTGATTAACTGTAGGAATGTTTTAATGAATTTGTCATTTAGAAATATGACTTTAGAATTGAATGTTTTTAACATGTGTAGGCAACCTAATGAAGAAAATAAGAATAAAGATGATACTGATGAACAAAAGGAATTGCTTGAATCTTGTATAGAGGAAAATATTCAAAAAAGAAATTTTTCTGAGTTTAATGATGTTTGTTTGGTTAATTCAATTGAATTAAAGAAGCAACTTGAACATGATACTTCTAATATAAATTTGTTGCTTGACTTTGCTCATACTTTACAAAATGATGATGAGAAACTAGAATTTGACGAGCTTGGAATCATTGAAAAGATTGAACAACAAGAAGCACCTAAATTGGAAATAAAAATTTTGCCGGAGGGATTGAAGTATGCTTATCTCGGGGAAGAACAAACTTATCTTGTTGTAATTTCTGCTACTTTATCAAGCGGCCAAGAAGGTAAGTTGTTATCTATTCTTAAAAAGCATAAAAACGCAATTGGATGGACTTTAAATGATATTAAAGGTATTAACCCTTTAATTTGCATACATAGAATCAATTTGGAAGAAAATGCTAAAACATGTCAACAACCTCAAAGAAGATTAAACCCACACATGAAAGAAGTAGTAAAAACAGATGTCCTTAAATTACTTGATGCATGAATTATCTACTATATCTCTGATAGTAAGTGGGTAAGCCCTACACAAGTAGTGCCTAAAAAATCTGGAATCACTATTGTCAAGAATAATAAAGGTGAATTAATCCCAACACAAATTACATCTAGTTGGGGCATGTGCATTGATTATAGAACGTTAAATGAAGCCATTAGAAAAGATCATTTTCCCTTGCCATTTCTTGACCAAATCTTAGAAAGAGTAGTTGGAAATCCTTATTACTGTTTTTTAAATGGATATTCAGGTTATTATGAAATTCCTATAACACTTGAAGATCAAGAAAATACCACATTTACTTGTCTCTTTGGAACATTTACATTTAAAAGAATGCCATTTGGACTTTGTAATGCTCCTGCAATATTTCAAAGATGCATGCTAAGTATTTTCAGTGATATGGTTGAACATTGTTTAGAGGTCTTTATGGATGATTTGACTGTGTTTGGGAATTCTTTTGATGATTGCCTTGATAATTTGGAAAAAGTTTTAAAAATGTGTGTTCAAAAAGAACTTGTGTTGAATTGGGAGTCATTACATGGTTACTTCTGGAATTGTTTTGGGTCATGTTGTATCTGTTAAAGGAATTGAAGTTGACAAAGTAAAAATTGAAGTCATATCTAAATTACCACCATAAAAAATAGTTAAAGATGTTAAATCCTTTGTAGGACATGCAAGATTTTATAGGAGGTTTATAAAAAACTTTAGTGCCATATCTAAACCACTTTGTAACATTTTATTAAAAGATGCACCATTTGAATGGACTGATGATTGTAAAAAATATTTTGAGAAAATAATTTATCTTTTAACATCTGCACCCATTATGCAATCCCCTGATTGGTCTTTGCATTTTGAATTAATGTGTGATGCAAGAGACTTTGACGTTGGTGCTGTTTTAAGACAAAGAATGGATAGTAAGCCTTTTATGATTTACTATGCGAGTAAGACTTTGGATAGTACTCAAATGAATTATTCACAACTGAAAAAGAATTACTTGCTGTGGTATTTGTATTAAATAAATTTCATTCTTATTTGCTTGGTTCTAAATCCATTGTTTTTACTAACCATGCTATTGTGAGATATTTAATGACTAAACAGGATGCCAAACCAAGACTAATTCGTTGGATTTTGTTACTTCAAGAATTTGATCTCACCATTAAGGATAAAAAGGGTGCTGAAAATGTAGTTGCTGATCATTTATCAAGACTAATATCTAAAATTTGCACAGACATAACACCCATCAATGATTCTTTCCCTGATGAATTTCTATTTTCTGTGACTTCAATGCCATGGTATGCTAACATTGTTAATTTCCTTGTTACAGGTAAAATGCGTTTGGAATGGAATACTCAAGAGAAGAAGAAATTTTTGGTTGAAGTAAAAAAATTTTATTGGGATGATTATTACTTATTCAAATATTGTCCTGATCAAATTTTTCGGCGTTGTATTCCAAACGATGAGGTAAGTAGTGTCATTAATTTTTGTCATTTTGAAGCATGTGGTTGACACTTTTCTTCAAGAAAAAATATAGCTAAAATTTTACAATATGGATTTTATTGGCCTACCATATTCAAAGACACATATGAATTTTGTAGAACTTGTGAAAATTTTCAAAAATTGGGATCAATTACTAAAAGAAACATGATGCCTTTAAATCCCATAGTTGAGATTGAAATATTTGACTGTTGGAGAATTGATTTCATGGGCCTATTTCCATAATCTTTTGGATTTGTGTACATATTAGTTGCAGTTGTTTATGTCTCAAAATGGATTGAAACAATTTCTTGTTGAAATAATGATAGCAAAACTGTGGTTAAATTTTCAAGAGAAAATCTTTTAAGTCGATTTAGAGTTCCTCCAGCCATTATCGGTGATGGAGGTAAGCATTTTGGTAATAAGTCATTTGAGTCTTTAATGAAGAAATATGGAATTACACATAAAATTGCTACCCCTTATCATCCTCAAGCAAATGGTCAAGTTAAATTAGCAAATAGAGAGATATAATAAATTTTAGAAAAGACGATTAACCCAACCTATAAATATTGGTTTGTTCGATTGACTGATGCACTCTGGGCCTATCGTACTGCATTCAAGACATCTTTAGGAATGTCACCCTATCGGTTAGTTTATGGTAAACCTTGTCATTTACCTATTGAACTTGAGCATAAATCATTTTGGGCTATTAAAGCTTTTAATTCAAATTTGGATAATGCTGGTAATGTGCGGAAATTGCAATTGAATGAACTTGAGGAATTGAGGAACGATGCATATGAAAATTCAAGAATTATTAAGGCAAGAACAAAAGTTTTTCATGATAAAAGAATTTTTTGAAAAACATTTGAAATTGGTTAAAAAGTGTTTCTTTATAATTATCGTCTTCATTTGTTTCCAGGAAAGTTAAAGTCAAAGTGGAGTGGCCCATTTGTTGTAAAAAATGTATATCCATATAGGGTCGTAGAAATTGAGAATCTAAATAATAGTGTCACATTTAAAGTTAATAGACAAAGATTAAAACCTTATCTAAAATACCAACCATGTGAAGACAGCACCGAAATAAATTTAAGTGACCCACCAAATTTTGATTAAGTTTTTATTTTGGTAAATAATTTAACTTTTCACCTTCACTTTATCAATTGAATTGTTTGACTTTTATTTACGCGTTATTATGCTTAAGTGTATTTAATTATTGTATTTTTTTGTCATTGTACATCATGACAACCTCCATAAGAAAATTTTTTTATCAAACATCTCGGAGAACTTTTACGAGTGAAATTTCTCTTCAGACGCATGATGCAAAGTTGTAAATCACATCCAATTTGGGATCAACGACTACCAACATTTGTGTCCTATGTTGAGGATTTGGAAAACCAACTTAGAGGAATAGAGGATGGGATTTATGACTTCCAATTACAGCTTAAGGTTAATTTAATAAGAGGATGAATGTAAGTTCCTTTTTCTTTTTATTGCGTGTTTTCTTATTTTGTTCACTTTCACGTTTGATTCGATTTTGCAGATTTGATTTTCTTTATTTTAGTGTGTTTTGATTTATTTTCCCATATAAGTGGTGGATAACGATACTCCGTGGCTTTTTACGTTGGTATTTTCAGTTTCCCACAATAAATGAAACCCCAAAATCAGACATGGAAGAAATACAACATAAAGTGCATAAGCGTTTTCCTTCTCTCTCTCAAAATGTTCTCAAAAAAATTTATAAAGCTCATTGTGAACGATTACGTTTGCTAATGATCAATGGAATTCCTGCTGATATCCGTTGGTTAATTAAAGCAAAGGTTCGATTGGCAGGTGAGTTTTCTGATTCATTTATTTCTTACATGCCTGGTTTTGGTAAAAGCACATATGCTAAAAAAAGAAAAGCTAAAAGACTTAGCTCTGACTGTCATAACTGTGTAAAACTTAGTTGCAAGCAAGAAATTTGTGAATCTTTAGAAATGGTTTTTGATACTCGAGAAGATAAAATTAAATTCGTTAAATATGGCTTGAGTAAAGAATCATTGGATGATATCTTACGATCTCTTAAGACACATCGAAGCGGATATGTGTAACGTGAGATTCATAACTTATGGGGACTATTAAAAAAAAAAGTGCACAGTTTAGTCTTGGGAATTTGACTCAAAAAGGCCCTGTTTGCCAATTTATAAGAAAACTCGATGGGAAGCCTATCCTCAACTCATAAAGGGCGTTCAAGCCGTTACTGGACATAAAACAAGAGGAAGATGTGAGCCACAATCACAACTACCAGTACATATCCTTTAATTTTGTTCTTTTATCATTTACATTATTGTAGTTAATGGTGTGATTTTTGTATTTAATTATTGTATGTTTTCATTTTACTGTTTGTTTTTAGTCACTGTTTGCTTTTTTCTTTTTGCTGTTTGCTTTTAAATTATTAAGCCAGGAGCTTTACGCGTCATTTGATAAATACACCAACCCATTTATAGCTGTGTATCATTATGTCTGTTACTGAGATCTTTAAATATGAGCTCTTTTTTCAAATATTTACAACTTATTTTTTTAAAAAAAATTTCTAATGGCATCCTCTTCGAGTAAACAATTCAAAAACATTTGTGTTCCTTCTGGATTTTATTATGGAAAATACAAAGAGTTTGTTGAGACAGCTGTAGATCTTGGTCATGTCATAGCTAAAAGAAAACTACACCTTGTATGTGGAGAAAGTGACCGAGGGTTATCAAAGCTTGTCTCAGAAGCTGTTTTTACTAAAGGAAACAAATTGCTAGGCATTATTTCACAAGCTTTAAACCTCTACTATGCATACCTGGCCCACTAATTGGAGAAGAAACAGTTGTCTTAGGTATGCAGGAGAGAATAACTGAAATGTTAAATCATGCTGACGCTTTTATTTTCTTGTCAGAAGATCTTGCAACTTTAGAGACATTGACTACATTTGCATCTTGGGCCAGTTTGAACATCCATAAAAAACCCATCAGTTTGTTAAATGTTAATAACTTTTATGATGGCTTACTAACATTCATTAACCATGCAATGAAGAATCATTTTATTCCAATCTCCACGAAAACTCTTTATTTGTGCTTCTACTGCTAATGAGTTACTTGATCTTTTACAAGCTTATAAACCAAAACCAGATCCTAAGACTTTGACATTGAAATGGTTTACTAATAATGGTGACTGTAGCCCTCGTAAGAAGTGCAAATTAGATTTAACTCTTTGTTTGTGATTATTTTCTTGAAGCAGTTAAATAATGTCTTCTAAACTATGCTTCTTTCCTTTAAGACATTGGGGACAATGTCTTATTCTGGTTGAGGGGAGGGAATAGTTGATAATTGTGGAATGTTCTGTCTTGGTGATGTTGTAAAAACTAACTTTAAATAAATTTGAGTCGAAGACGGCAGAATATAGAGTGTAATACTTCTAGAAACGCATCTTCTTATTCCTAGAGTTGTTATTATTATTATTTTTTTGTCATCTTCTTCAAGCTTCTGCAGTCGATTCAGGTATGATTTTTTTTTATCTTTTCTTTATTATTTATGTTTTCTTTATCTTTTTCACCTTTTTGCATGTATATCTTTAAATTACGAATAATGTTTGAATTAGGTTGGGGGGAGGGGATAGTAATGTATATTATAAATAGATGTGTTGATCTATTTTTCTAAAAAAAAAAAAAGAACAACAATGATTTTTTTTTTGTTTCTAAGATGGTTGTATAAAGAGTCACAACTTTTAATACTCGTCCTAATAGTTCTGTTGTATTATATTTTGATTTTTAAATTCATAGTAAGTTGTTTTTATTCCCTTTTTCTTTGAATTACTTAAATTTTTGAACTCTCCAATTGGTTATTACGTCATTTTGTTTACTCATTTAACATGTATTATTAAATCATTCAACACACACACTGCGACACATACTAGTGGGTTATAAGTAAAAGTTTTTGCAACATTTAGTTCTTTTAATTTATTGGAGATGATATCTTAGGTAGTAAAAAATGTATGTTGCAAAGAAAAAAAAAACAAAAAAAAAAGAAAAAAAATTGAATGTCTACTTTTGCTATATCTAAAACCTGAGTAATTAAGTCCATAGGGGTGTTTCAACAGCTATTGCCTTAAAGGCAACTGGTCTGGGAGTCACTGGCCTAAAGCTCGCTACCTAGTTTATAGATATATTGTTTACTTATTTATAAAAAATTGAGTAATTCAGTCCGTAAGGGTGTTTCAACACCTAGTGCCCTAAGGCCAATTGGTCTGGGAGTCATTGGCCTAAAGCTCGCTACATGGGTTAAAAATATATATGAATAATCTGTTGCTTTAAGATAGAGTTTCTAATGAATTTTAGAACGAAAATGTTGTTTTCTTTTAATGAAGCCCCATAAATATTGTGTTAATGACTTGAGCACAAAAGAATATTTGGTAATGTCCTGGATAATGAATGAACGACGAAAAGTTAAAGAAATTTATGAGAGTTTATTTATTTGGTAATTTAGAGGTTAGATGTATAATTATTAACTTGCATGTGAATTTTATAAATCTTAATTTAATATAACGTTTTAATTGCTAGAGACTAGCAATAAGCTTGTTGGGGGGTGTGATTAGTGTTAAAAATTGTATATTTATTAAAGGATAAAAATGTTATTTTGTGCATATATTATAATTTATATTTGTATTTATGTAATATATTAAGAATTATTAATTATGTTTTAATTATATTTAATTTTGAGTATTGTGTGTATTTATTAGGTAAAATATTAATTTCACGTAATTCGAGACTTTAAATGGGAAAATGAAAGTCAAATTTTGATTTTGGAGGTTCGAAAACCTTAGAATGGGTCAAGAACGGCTTAAAATCCAGCTTTTAAAAGAAAAATTGACTTTTTTAGTTGACAAAGTATTGATTCGATGATAAAATGAGCTTCCAATAGATATTGATGCACTGGATAGCTGTCAATTTTGACTAAATCTCAACTGTTTATTATTCAATGGCCAAGATTGTGCCACGTGGCAGTGGTTGGTGAAGCAAGTTAAAGGATCTGAATTTTTGTATTTGGGTCGACCCGGTCCACCCATTAACGCACCAAATCTCAACCGTTCTTTGATCAAATCGGACGTTTCATATGATGCCACGTGTAAAGTTGACTTTTGAAGATTGACCAACCGTTAGATCTTGATCTAATGGTTGTGAGGACTGCATGCATCAAGCTTATCATAGACCTCAAATCACTGGATTATGAATTTATTTCTCTATAAATAAAGCCTCATTTTTGTGTTTTTAATCATCCATCTTCTTCTCAAATTCTCTCAATCCCATTGTAATCCTCTTTGCCATGAGTATTTTAATATTTTGTGTAATTGTTTTCATAAAAAATATTAGTTTTATTTTCAATTTTAGTTGTTTTATTTCCTTTTAGTTATAAATAATTTAATTTCAAGAATTATTTTTATTTCAATCATGCTTAGTTAAATAATAATAGTTAGGGTAAGGTGAAACTCTTGAGAAATAAATATGATTTAATCGAATTCTATTTTTAATTATATAAATTAAATTATTTTCTAATTAATTTTATACATATTTTATATTTGAAATTTTGATTTATTGTAGACAAAAAAAAAAAGATTTTGGCACAATAAATTCTTAATATCTTAATATAAGATATGGTAACTTGGTATTTTGATTTATTGTAGACAAATTAAATTTTGGCACAATAAATACTTAATCCATAATAAAATTAATGAGAAAATAATAATAATTTATATAATTAATGTTTTGGGTAATAACTCTAAATAAAAATGGCATAAAGAATTTGTTAAATTTTGTTTACTATTAAGAGTGAATCCATAACCATAACTAATTCAATTTCATAGTTTTACTTAAATTAAGTTTAATATATTCAAGTTTTCTTTTTATTTTTAGAAAAAAATAAAATAAACAAATTAAATCTTTTCTCTGTGGATCGACCTCAGACTCACCGAGCTATAATAGAACAAGACACTCTTATACTTGGGAGTTGGAAATCACTTTTAAGTCGTGTCAGTCTGTAGCAAGCTGTCCAACTTGATTCTCCAAGTTTCTTAATGACACTGTCTGGCTTTGGATAACTACTTCATTCTTCATAATATACTTTTTAATTAAGGCTTCAAGAGAACTGGTCTGGTCATTACTGGTGTTTCTTTGATCTGGATTTTGATGGTGAAATCCAGGTGGTTGAACAGGTCTGTTTTATCCATTAGTTGTTGCAGCATGTTGGTTCTGATTGCTCAATGAGAAATTTAAGTGTTGCCTCCATCTGGGATTGTAAGTGTTCGAATATGGGTTGTTCTGATTTTTTCTACTGAAATTTTCCACATAATTTACCAAGGTTAGTTTCTCAAGGTAATTGTCAAATAAGTGCCCTTTTCCACAATAAACACATGATACTTTCGCAACTTCATTAACTGTTGTTGGAGCAGTGGTTAGAGCTTTTACAATGTTTGTCAATGAGTTTACTTGTGCTGATAGAGCTATTAAGGCATCCACATTGTGCACTCCAACTGCACCTCTTGCTGTAGCTTGCCTAGCTGATGGCCATTGAAATTTGTTATTAGCTATCCTCTCTAGAATCTCATAAGCTTCATTATAGAATTTAGATAACAAAGCTTCATTTGGTGGAACATCCACCATTAATCTTGTACTTAGGTTAAGACTATTGTAGAAGGTTTCCAGTTGTATATAGCAAGGAAGATTGTGATGAGCATATTGTCTTAACAACTTTTTAAACCTTTCCTATACATCATTCAAGCTCTCATCTTCCAATTGATGGAAAGATGTTATCTCATTCCTTAATTTTGCATTTTTTATAGGCGGAAAATATTTTATTAAGAACTTATCAGCCAAATCATTCTATGTGGTGATGGAATCTGGTGGTAAGGAATTTAGCCATACTCTTGCTCGATCCCTCGAAGAAAATGGAAAAAGTCTCAGCCTTAATGTTTCCTGTGATGCTCCAGCAATCTTAAAAGCATCGCTCACCTCCAAAAACAATTTGAGATGAAAGTGAGTGTCTTCTGATGGCGGTTCATTGAACTGACTCACAGTTTGTAACATCTGTAACATCTCCGGCTTTAATTCAAAATTATCTTCTTAGACATCAGGTCTAACTATGCCCGGATGTATGACTTGAGAAGTTAATACAGCATAGTCTAGAATGGCTCTATCTCTGTCATCTGCCATGTGTATAATATTATTGTTCCTTGGTTGTCCATAAAAATACTGTCCATTTTTACCTTCTTGTGCATTTATTGGTTGCAATTCTCTTCGGTTATTCAAATCTTTCATATCTTGTAAGTCATTCATTACTTCAACACTTTTTGAATTTCTTTACTTTCTTTTTAATCTCCTTATAGTTCTTTCAAAGTGGAACTCAATCTATTTATCTTTGCATATGCAATGTTTACTAGAGTACTCTGTTAGCATAGAAAAATAATTAAACAAATACTTAAACAAACACCACAAAAATTGGTTCCACAAATCGCAATAAATAATCAATCACGCCAAAAACTTATTGTGGTGTAGGTTTAATCTCTTATGTTATAGGTGTCAGTGTGCAAGTGTACAGAACAAGTAATATAATTATGAGTATTCAAGATTGTCTCTGAAGGGATTGATGCTATTATAGCTGCTACAATAATTAATATGTGCAAACTTAACTTAATTAAATTAGTCTCTTTTGTTAACTAAATTAAACTAATTAATCTAGATGACGAAAAATAAAATGAAATAAATTAAATTGACACATCTCACACAAGATTGCAACCACCAGGAATAATGTAGTTGAGTGAATAAACTCATTTAATGGCATTGACTATTTTTCTGTTACAGTACCATTGCTACAACAATTACTACAGCACAGGGAAAAACTCTAATGCACCCTCAATTGTCGTATGTTGGATATCTTATATCTATATGTAACCTAATAATGACCAGTTGTTATGCCAACTCAAGATATAGTATTATATGCTTAATGTTCCTAATACCCTGTAAGGTAAATCGATATGTCTAGTTTATCAATAGTTTTAGATTAAGCACGACCCTATTCAAATTGAGTTTAACTTAACTTGGGAAACCTAATCTAAAATCAAGTATTGTTCTAATATGTTCCACTGAAACAGACCGTTTTTAGGATTAAATTAAGTGTTATCAAAACAAAATGCTGTAGCAATCATGCAACAACACATAAAATCAGTCAATTAATCATCAAACTTGTTTATCACTCAACCACAAATGAATTTAGTTCATGATTTGTGACAAAACAAAAACAAAAACGGTTTTAGCCATCATATACATCATAAATCAAACAAAACAAGTTGAATAAAGATAAAAACGAGTAGTCCTTCTAGATTCTTAATTTCTTCTTCCTCTCATCGGCAATCTTTTGTTTAGCTCTGGAATTTTCCTTTTCTTCCTTGCTTTCTTTTTCTTTTCTTGGTTATTTCTAATGGTTGACGACTCTCTCTCCTTCCCTTGCGTACGTTCTTCTTTATAGTTGAAAATTAGGGCAACTGGAAGTCTACAGCGCGTATCTTTCACAGTTGGAAACTGCAGATAGACTTTTTTTTTCTAAGATTCATGGGAAATTCTCTTTTGATGCTCTAGGATTGCTATAGCAACGGATGCTACAGCAACAGCTACAACATCCGCACTATTCTAGACTCGTTTTCACTTTTCTGTAGCCAAGTTCTTTCATCATTTTTGCAAGCCTATTGCACAACATTCCTTTCTTGAAAATTTCATTCCTAATTGCTTACTATTAAGCATATAATTTAAGCACACAATTTATTGTAAAACAACATAATTTATTAAAAATAACTAAAATAGGTAATTATACAAAATATAACTAAAATACAATAAAAACATGTCATTTACTTTTTAAGTAATCTTGATTTAAGTTTTAAAGTGCTATGATAACTCTCTTAAGAATCATGTTCATAGTTTATATGAAGTAGGTCAATTGGAAAAATCTCATAGATTGCATTTTCCAATTATAAATACAAAAACTACTTTATGTTCTTGAACTTATCCACACAAATCTTTAGAGGCCTTCACAAGTGTTGTCTAAGAATGGATATAAGTATTACATTAGTTTTGTGGATGACCATAACATATATACATGGATTTATCCCTTAAAACTCAAAATCAAAAGCCTTAACAGTCTTTAACTTATTCAAGCTTTATATTGAAAATCAGTTTAGCACATCCATCAAGATGTTGCAATCTGATTAGGGGGAGCTTATGGAGTATTTTGAATCAAGATAAGATTCTTTTTAGACACTCATGTCCTTATACACATCATCAAAATGGATCAATGAAGAGAAAACATAAGCATATAGTTGAACTTGGTTTAAATTTTTTAGCTCAAGTAAATTTATCTCTTCAATATTGATGAGATGCTTTCTATACTGCAGTGATTTATATTAATAGGTTACCCACTCTAGTACTTAAGAATCTAACACTACATGAAAGACTGTTCAAACACAAAGCAGATTATAGTTTTCTTAAATGTTTTTGCAATGCTTGTTATCCATTCTTAAAAGACTATAATAAGCACAAGTTTGATTTTCATTCCAACAAGTGCATATTATTGGATATAGCCCATGACACAAAGGTTACTGATAACTTTATGAAATGAGAGTTATCATAGCACTATTAAGCTTAAATCAGTAATATTTAGAGAGCAAATTATGTGTTTTTATTACTTTTTAGTTATATTTTGCATGAGCATTTATTTTAAGTTAACTTTTAATAAATTGAGTTGTTTGAGAATATTTCATGCTTAGTTATGTGCATAATTATAGGTAATTGAAAACTCAAGTTTTAACAAAGGAATGCTGTCGCAATAAACTTACAGAGACAATAAAAAGACTTGACTATAGAAGAATTGAAATAAATTTGGAGTAGCGCAGATGCTATAAACGTTGCTGTAGCAATCCTGAAGCATTGATAGAGAAGATTTCGCACAAGATAATTAAAAAATTGCGAGCTAAAGTTTCCCAAAATGGAGGATACGCACCACACACTTTCAGTTACCCTCATTTTGAGTTATGAAAAGAGCACATATGAGAAGAAAAGAGAGAGCCGTCACTTAAGAAAAAATCAAAATGATAACAAAAGAAAAATAGAAAATGAGAAGGATTTATAAGCTACAACAGCGGATTCACAGTGAACAAGAAGGAAATATCACAAGATTACTCGGACTTCAATTCTTTCTATTATTTTCTTGTTTTCTACTTATTCATGGGAATGTATTTGATGGCTGAAATTATTTTACTTTCTGTTTTATTGTAAATCATGAACTCAATTTGATTGTGGTTGAGTAATAAATTATCTTAATTGATGTTTGACTGTCACACTTGTGTTGCTTAGTGTTTGCTATAGCATTTTGTCTTAATTATACTTATTTCAATTTTTTATTTCGGCTAACCACCCATTTAGTAGATACCAGTTAAGGAGTCTAAAAAAGGTTTGACTTAGTGGAATTGATTAAGACAATATTTGGTTTTAGATTGGGTTTCCTAAGTTGAGTAAATCTCAATTTGAATAAGGTTATGCTTAATCTAAAATTAGTGAAGAACTAGACACGGAGATTTACCTTGTAGGGTAAGTGGAACCTAGAATGGATAATGTTATATTTAATGTTGGTATAATAATTGGTTACTATTAGATTGCATTAAGTATAAGATATCTAACAGGCGACAGCAGAGGATACATGAGGGATTCTACCCATTGCTGTAGTAGATGTTGTAAGCAATAGTACTATAATTGCAAAAATAATCAATGTTATTAAGTAAGTTTATTCACTCAACTACTTTATTCCCATTGATTTCATCCTTGTGTTTGATGTGAAAATTTTATTTATTGCACTTTTAGTTTAATTAGCTCATTAGTTTTATAGGTTGCCTTAATTTAATTAGAACAAAATTGCACTGTTAAATTACTATAGCAAGTCTGGTAACATCAATCACTATGAAGACGATCCAAATACTTATCAATATATAACTTGTTGTGTACACTTGTACATTAACATCCTTAGTAATAGAAATATAGCCCAGCAGTTACAAATGTCTTCATCCTTCAAGTAAAGTGTATATTGTAAGACATGTTACATTTGATGAAACTTGTTTTCTTTCTTCTTGTACTGATGATAAAACCAATACCTCATCATGTGTCTCAAACTTTGTATTGTAATTTAATCAACAATGAGTCTTATGTTTATCCACTTTTCCCTGTATTCTTGATAACAGCTTTGAAGAGTCTTTCTCAACAGGAACTAATAAAAGTATAACTCAGTCTTCACCAAGTTTTGATCAAATAATTAATACTGAACAAAATCAACAGTCTAATTTGCTTGATCTTCAACCAACTCAAAATTATATACAAACACCAATTACAGAGAATTCATCCTTACCAGCTCAAAATTTAGAACAATAACCTCAAAATGTAATCTTACCATATGACATATCAACCCACAAACCTCAGTTACAACACTAAAAACTTATATGCCAACCTACACACAAAATTATCTCTAAAGCCAAATCAAGCATATTAAAACGAAAGGTGTATTATGTTGTCCTATCAAATAAAGAACCGGATACAGTTAAAGAAGCATTAAGAGGTCAAAAGTAGAACCATGCAATGAAAGATGAGTATAATGCATTAATGAAGAATAATGTTTGAACTGTAGTGCCTAAATCTCCTGAATAGAAAGTTGTTGACAATAAATAGGCATATAGATTCAGGTATAATATTGATGGTAGTATAGCTAAATATAAAGCCATACTTGTTACAAAGGGCTTTCAACAAGTTGCAAGAGTTGATTATTTTGAGACTTTTAGTCTAATAGTCAAACTAGCAACAATTAGAGTGGTGTTCAACTTAACTACAATGAACAACTAGAAAATAAGGCAAGTGGACCTTAACAATGTATTCTTGAATGGTGATTTGGTTGGGGATGTTTTCATGAAGCAACCTGAGAGTTTTGTCAACATACATAAACTCAATACTATCTGCAAGTTAAATAAGGTACTTTATTGACTAAAACAACCTCTTAGAGCATGGTTTGATAAGCTCAAAGAAACTCTGATCAAATTGGGGATTTCAAAACTTAAGAAACTTTGATCAAATTGGGGATTTCAAAACTCAAGAGCAAATGCATCATTGTTTCTAAAGGAAGAAAAAGGATCTATGATTATGGTATTGATCTATGTTGATAATATATTAATTACAGGTTGTAACAGCAAAGCTCTTAAAGATTTCATTTATCACTTCAGTTTAGTATTTGCCTTAAAAGAGTATTTTTTGCTTATTTCCTAGGGATTGAAGTTTCTTAGTACAAAGGCAGTATTTTCTTATCTCAAAGGAAATATATCAGAGATCTATTGGTAAAAGCAAAGATTCTAAAATGTAAAGGCTATGACACAACAATGACTACAAGTGCAACACTTCATAAACAAGTTGATAGTCCACTTGGCCAATTCATTGAAGATCTTACAACTTATAGAAGTTTGGTTGGAGGCTTACAATATGTGATACTTACGAGGCTAGAGATAGCATTTGCAGTGCATAAACTCAGTCAATATGTAGTTATGCCGACCTTGCAGCACCTAATGGCATGTAAGAGGGTGTTAAGGCACTTGAAAAAACTCAAGACTATAGATTGAAATTTGGAGCTAAAGGAGAGATGAAATTGATTGGATTTACAGATGCAGATTGGGCTTATGATGTTGATGATAAGAAGTCAGTTGGTGCATATTGTATCTACTTGGAAAACAATCTACTCTCATGGTCCTCTAAGAAACAAACAATTGTGACAAGGTCTAGTGCTAAAAGTGAGTATAGATCCCTGGCTTTAGCTAGTGCAAAAATCACTTAGCTTCAATCATTATTCAGTTAAATGAAGTTGTAGTACACTTCAACACTAGTAATTTGGTGTGATAATAAAAATGCTACAGAGCTTACAGAAAAGCTAATTTATCATTCAAGAACTAACATATTGAACAAGAATCCAATTTATCATTCAAGAACTAACATAGTGAACTTGATATGCATTTTATCAGAGACAAAGTTCTTGCCAAGGAGTTGCAGATCAATTATATACCTAGTGAAGAACAAATTGAGGATATTTTAACTAAACCCTTAACATTCAATCACTTTAATTTTTTCAAAAGCAAACTCAAATGTGCAGCTTGTTGAGTTTGAGGGGGGCTATTAAGGAAGCACATCTCAGCTTTTTGACTCAAGATGAGTCAACACACAAGATGACCAAGAAGCCAAGTCAGCAAAATGATTAAAAGAGTGCTAGATCATTGACACCTCAGCTTATTTAGTTACACTTGCTTATTGTGCTATGTATTTTTAATTTGTTTTCTGTTTTACTAATTAGTAGTTAGTTATAGATTTAGTTAGCTCATGAGACTGATAAATAAATACATGTATTGTAAATTTCATTTGAATGAATAGGAAATACAATAAGATTCAGTTCTGGAATATTCTTCTTCTGAAAATTTTCTTTCTTTCCAAACAAGATAACGAATTTTTGCTTTACTGGTCACAATCAAAGATTATTAAGTGAATTAAAAAACTAATGGAGCTAGCTAACGGGAAACATAAACAAGTTGCTCCGGGTCATTTCCAAATTTGGCCATAACTTCTTCCTCCAAGTGAATCCATGCCTCAATTCCATCTCCCGATTTGGTGTCAATCAAATGAATTAGATTCTTACAAGGCCAAAAACCCCAAGCAACCCACATAGGTTTCCCCAACCCAAAATCTGCTTCATATACAGGAAACTTACATAAACTTGAGAAGATGCAATAACCCAATTCTCCTGAGTCAAATTTTTCACCATTCGTTATGAATAATTCAGTGAGTTCTGAGTGTTCAAGCTTCATTACTTTCAGATAATCCTTGTCTGTTTTGCATATAGCGTCTCTGAACTTGTTTATCACTCGATCATGATCATCATTTTCTTCTAAAACTGTCACAGCAGCCCCAATAATATTCCCAAAAGAATCGTCCGGCTAGCGGTGGTTCCATCCTCTTATGCAAATTCACTATATGGACCAGCATATAAGGTCTTTGAGGACTAATCTTGATACGAGTAGAAGCAGCAAGACGACTCCATATAAAAGCTGACAATGCCTCAAGACGGATTGGGTATATCCCATTGTCTAACCCATATTTGTCCCTAAGAGCAGCTATCTTAGGCCCCTCAAACAGAAATTTCTTCAGTGCAATTTTCTTTGGCCTAGGATCGACATTCGCGCCTGAGCTGCCACCTGCACCCTGGGGGAAAAGAGCCTGGCGGCCGCAAATTCTGGAAAACATCTTCACTCTCGCCACGAGTAGCAGCAGCCCAGTTTTTGGTAAACGTGATCAAAGACGAAGCATCTGCTATCTTGTGAGATATCATCACAGCAATAGCAACACTGCCACAGTTAAACAAGTTAACTTGAATGGCAATGGCTAAATCATTGACACTGGTGACACCATCTTTTTCTTGATCCAATGAGAGGAATTTTTCGAACTTCCTTGGAAGCTCAGGTTCGTTGATGATTTCTGAAAGTTGGCAGCTGACTTTAGCCTCTGAGAAAACGACTCCCTTATAGTTGCAATCTGCGTAGTTTTTTTTCATGTGTCCGGCTAAAGGATAGAACTTGGTCAGCACATTGGATAACGATGATTTAAGAGAGTTAATAAATAGGTGGTTCTTGTTGCTAACAAATTTGTGATCATCAAGATGATGAAAGTATAGTAAAGAAAAATATATTGATGGAGCTGTTTGATCAAGATAGGAAAACTGGTAATGGCGAAGGTGATTTGGGGTTGGGGTCGATGGTTTGATCATTTCTCTAGAGATTGTTTCAACATTGATTTTCATTTTCACAAGGAAAATCTAAGATACCTAATGTTGCCAATTGGCTATTTAAGCTTCCTCTATTCTTAAAATTATGTTGATGAGTCCAATACTTATCGCTATGAAAACTATATATAGAGTTGTAATGGTGAGAAAGATACGGTACATGTTTTCTCTTTTTCTAGAATAACATTTTACGTCCTCAAAGTTTTCTTCTACTTGACTTTTGAGTATAACGAATTAGCATCTTTTCTTCATTTTTTTTTCTCTTAGAATCTCTTATTTTTTTATATCTACAAAAAAAAAAGACTTAATTTTAATCAAGTGAAAGAAATTTGGCTTAATTGTCAAGAAAATTGAAAATTAAATTAGGTCATTCATTAAACTAGGAGAGAGTAGGAGGGGGAAAAGAGAGAGAGAGAGAAGATCCTTGTTTGAGTATAATAGTCTTAATATGACTTATTTTTCTAGGAAAATTTTATAAAAATGACTAAAGTAAATACAATCTTAAGTACGATAAGGATGTATATATATAGTATGTAGATGGTGGTAAAGGGCATAGTAATTAAATTAGATGTAATATTAAATAATATTTGGTATATATGTAATATTCATGAATATGTTTACTACAATTGTACTATTTTTCTTTCTTTCTTTCCTTTTTTTCTTTTTTTTTTTTTTTTGCTATGTTAAAAATATATGGTGGTGGAGTGGTTTGATCAAGATAGGAAAATCGAAAATGGCAAAGGTGATTGATTTGGGGTCGGAGTTGATGTTTTGATCATTTGTCTAACGATTGTTTCAGCATTTATTTTCAATTTTACAAGAAAAACTTAAAATGCCAATTAGTTATCTAAGGTTTCTATATTCTAAAAATCACGTTGATGAGTCGTGACGAAATGGAATTTAAGAAAGATAAAGATAGAGAAAACAAGTCTTTGAATAAAAGTTTATAGAATAATTGAATTTGAAAAAGTTCTTTCAAAATAATGACAAGACCTCTATGTTTATAACAGAGGAAACCCACTTCCCTAAGTTAACTAAAAAAAAGAAACAACTAAATTACAATTATAATGGAAATAAAAGACAATTTCCTTACGTTAACTTAAAATGGAAAATTAAACCACAATTATACTAGAAATAAAAAATATTTTCCTACGTTAACTAAATTTCAACCTAAATTTACTCCAATTAAAATAAAAAGTCTTAAAAGAATAAAATACAATAATTAACTCCAATTAAAATAGAAAGTCCTAAAATAATAAAATTCTATAATCTTAAAATCTTAAAATAACTCCCTACATCAGTCCCCCGCACTTGGAAAAGAATTTGTCCTCGAGTTTGAATACAATCTAGAGGATGAAACTTGTAGTGCAAAACCAAATCATCTTGTAATTTGAACTTGTAGCCTTGCTCATCAATCTTCCTCGAAACTTTGAAGTATCCATGCTTCATCAACTTTCTTCACTTGTACATTCTTCGAGGTGATGAAGACTTCTAAGATCAAACAATGATCAAATAACTTTTTCCGTTCCCCAATTGTCGCTCAATGTGCTTCCCAACAAGTTTTACCTTTTCAATCAAATCTTCTTCTAGTACAATTTTCTTGTCTTCGATATGAACAGGTAGAACCATTTCGATCATTTTTGCTTCTTCAACTTTATTTTGCTCATTATCTTCAACACTTGTTTTATCCTCCAAGGAAACACATGTAAATTATCGCTCTTGTCCTCCAAGGAAACATCATGCACACTCTGGCGCGAATTGTCAGATTGAAACTTTAAATCAATAATAAATTGTACCTTTTCTTCTGCAACATTAGGCACGTCTTTGACATGTGGGGAGGCACAAACTTCTTTCATCTGAACATATTTCACTTTAGGCTCCTGAGTTATGATAAAACTAGGGACTCTTTGCCACTGCCTTCTCTCTATATTATTCACGGAAAGCGTGAGACCCCCGATTGCTTGCTTCATCGCTGCCATTCTCGAGTTAAACGCATTCTCCATGACTTGCAAGACTATATTTGTAACCATTTGTCTGACAGTCTCCATAATCATTGCCTGCATCCCTTGGTCAGTATCTTTGGGATGGTTATTCCTTTGTTCGTGTGGCCATACCATGATGACAAGCGAACTTGCTCTGATACCAACGGAAGAAGCGAAATTTTAAAGAAGATAAAGATAGAGAAAATAAGTCTCTGAATAAAAGTTTTTAGAATAATTAAGTTTGAAAAAGTTCTTTCAAAATAATGACAAGACCTTTATATTTATAATAGAGGAAACCCACTTCTCTAAGTTAACTAAAAAAAAGGAAACTAAATTATAATTATAATGGAAATAAAAGACACTTTCCCTAAGTTAACTTAAAATGGGAAACTAAATCACAATTATACTATAAATAAAAAATATTTTCCTAAGTTAACTAAATTTCATACCTAAATTGACTCCAATTAAAATAGAAAGTCTTAAAAGAATAAAATACAATAATTGACTACAATTAAAATAGAAAGTCCTAAAATAATAAAATTTTATAATCTTAAAATCCTAAAATAACTCCCTACATCAAGTTGATTACTCATCGTTATGAGCCTTGTACATAGAGTTCAAAACTCTCTTCTTAGTGGGTAATGGTAAAAAATGTAGTAGATATTTTCTCTTTTTCTAGAATGAAATTTTAGCTTTTCTATGCTTGCCTTTTGAGTATAATAATCTTAAAGATTAGAATTGGTTGCTCAGCTCAATTTTTGTTTAGCACTAAATCAATGGTAATAATTTTATTTTTTCATCTCTTATTTAACAATCATTGATTAAATACTTAGCAAAAACTTAGCTCATTTGTCCTAGTCTTAATATGACTCGTTTTATTGTGAATTTTTTTTTATAATCATTGATAAATTTAAAATTGAATAACATTAGGATATATATATATATATATATATATATATATACTGGTATCAGAGCCAGGGGGTAGTGTTTTGTAGGATAGAGACACTGTGTTGTAGGACTTATGTTTCGTTGAAACTTTACTTGTGCGGTGAAGGAGTTACCTTTCGGTGCCTTGGTAGTAATTGGTCGTAAGTCTCGATTTGATTGAAGGGCAGTAAAACCAATTCTTAGCCTAGGATTGTAGCCATACTTGGAAAATTAGATCACTTATAAGTAAAACGAACATGGATTCTCTACTCTGTAGAGCATCATCTTTCTCTAGCTCTTCTTCTGGAAAGACTAATGATTCAAAGAATGTTGTGAATTCAGGAGAATTCATAATTGAGGATTTTAATAAAGCAATAGACTGTTGAGAATTACCCAAAATTTCTAAAGACATGATTTACAAAACAAAAGAGCTTGATTTCTTAAAAACTGATTATGTTATAAAAACTGAAGAAAGAGATATAACCCTTTCAAAGCCTTTTGAAACAATTCATTTGTTCTTTGAACAATCCCTAAAGAAACTAAAAGAAAAGAACTTTAATTATGTTCACATCGGCTTAATACAAGTTGGAATAAAACCTTTAACAAAAGAAGGTCTAAATACCTCCATTCTGGCTGTTCTCAGAGATGGGAGATTCATCTCCTTTGATGATTCCTTACTAAGCAGCATAGAATCAAGTCTCTGTAAAAGACCAATTTCCTTTAGCTGTTACCCTAACATAACAGTCTCTTTGAAAGACAAAAATATTTTAAAAAGCATGATATTACAAATCAAAACTCATAATTATCATATGATTGAAGGATCTGTTCCTGTCGCCTTAATTTTTAAAATTTCATACAAAGCCATGAACTTTACGTTTAATACCCAACATAAATTCCAGTCGAAAAGAGATAAGACTCTTTTCTTACAAACTGACTTGTCTAAAGCTAACACTGTTTTTCCAAAACCAATCCAATAGAAAGATGTCAATCTTCCTGAGGAATGGATTCTTGAAGGGGCCACTGAACCAGTGATTCATAAACAACTAGAACCCAATACAGAGTTACAAAATGTGATTCAGTATTCCGATGGTAAAGTCAAGTTATTCTTTAGGAGATCTACTTCGTCTAGATTTTCAGATAAAGATTCAACTTCTAGTATCTCCTCATTAGAACAAAGATTTTCAAAAATTCCATCAGTTGTAAATCTTCCTTTTCAACCTATAAAAAGCCAACCTAGGTTTTCCACTTCTGATATACCTAGTTCCTCTATACACGCAGTTGACTATACTACAAGTGTTCCCCATCTAATTTACACTAGTAGTCAGCAGGATCAGACCCAAGAAGAGAAGGAATCTTCTCCTCCAACATCCCCTACATTTTCTGCCGTCACAGAAAATGCACTAAATGTTCTTGAAAAATAATTCAAGCTTGATAAAACTCTCCTTCATAAAAACTTTTATTCTCATAATAACAAAGACAAAAGACTCTGGTTTTTCAAAAACTTTTTAAACCAAAGAAAAGAAATACAAGAAGATTATTTTGAATTTGTAAAATTACATAAAGTACATATACTATTTTTTGATTGGTTTGAAATATATGCCTCAGAAAATAGGATTACTTATCCTTTTAAAGAATCAAATCCTATTACAGTCAAAAAAAATTACAGAATGGAATCTCTCTGACAACGATAGAACTATTGAATCCCAACATCCACTCGTTAGGAGCTTGACCAATGATCATGGTATGCCTCATGTCCAGATTAAAGCCTCACCTTATAAAATTTACAAAACAAACGATATAGAGACAAATTTAGGTAGCATTATTCAACAGAATAATTTATGTAATACAAACCTAGATACAATAGGAAAACAGTTAAACAGAATAGAAAACCAATTCCAAAAAATAACCATAATTGCCTCCCCTATTGTCTCTCCTAAATCTGACCCTAAAAAAAAGCTTAAAGAACCTATTTTCAAACCTTTTCAAGTTTCGAAAACTAGTCAAAAGCTTATTCAAGAGTCAAAGTAAGAATTTGCTCAAGCTATTAGAGAACAACTTGATAGGATAGAAGCCTCTTCTTCCTCCAGTAAAGTCCAAATAGCTCCAGATAGTGTCCAATCTAGAACCATTGGTGTACTAGACCAAGACCAAACATCTGTTGCCTCTTCTGACATAGAAGCTTTTCAAGAACAACCTATTCCTAAAAACAATAAAATCCACTGGAAATTAGCCCTTCCTACTATTAATTCCCCACCTGACTTAGCCATAGACAACAGACCAAGTGTTTTAAACCAATCACGGTTTAATACCTCCTCTGTCTATGAATGGAACATCGATGGTATGTCTGAGTATAACATACTTGGATTATTACAACAGATGACCATGGCTGCTAATGCTTATAAAACCCAGTCTGGAACCTCTGATAAAGCCATTGCAGAAATTCTCATTGCTGGTTTTACAGGCCAACTTAAAGGCTGGTGGGATCATCTCCTCACTAAACAACAACAGCTAGATATTCTAAATGCAATTCAAACAGATAAAGATGGAGCACCCATCTGTGATGAATTTAATAATCCAATACAGGATGTTGTTGCCACCCTAATCCTCATAATTTCTCTTCATAAGAAACCCCTAACACCTTAGAGATAAAAATGCTGAGTTACTACACAACCTAAGGTGTAGAAAACTTAGTGAATTCCAAAGTTATAAAACTACTTTCTTCACAAGACTTTTCCTTAGAGATGATGCAAACCATATTACTTGGAAAGAAAAATTCTTTGCAGGTTTACCAACTCTCTTAGGAGAAAAAGTCAGAAATTCTATTAAAGCCCTTTATGACAACCATATTCCCTATGACGATCTTATCTATGGTGAGCTTGTCAGCTTTGTTAATAAAGAAGGTTTAAAGATTTGTCAAGATCTAAAACTACAAAAACGCTTAAAATGGGAACTCCGACGTTCCAAGCAAGAATTAGACAGTTTTTGTAAACAGTTTAACTATGATCCCTTAAAAACCTCAAACTCCAAAGACTGTAATGGTACATGCTCTTCAAAAACTTATAAAAAACATTAAAAGCTAAAAATATAGACATTCTTTGCTAGACTTTAGGGAATCTTCCCATAGGAAACCTTCCAAACCTTATAGAAAACCCCACTTTTCCAAAAAGAAAAGGAGAAAACCTTTTTTTAGAATCCGAAGGAATATAATGGGCTTTGAACAGGTTTAAACAGTGAGTGGCATTTGGGGTTAAGATTTCTGGGCTTGGTCCGAAATATTTCCACCACTGTTGGAACCAATTTGGAAGGCTTTGAACAGTTATTTTTGAATTGAAGAAAAATAACCAGGAATGGGTTTTAGATTGGACACTATCTAGAGCTATTTGGACTTTACTGGAGGAAGAAGAGGCTTTTATCCTATCAAGTTGTTCTCTAATAGCTTGAGCAAATTCTGACTTTGACTCTTGAATAAGCTTTTGACTAGTTTTCAAAACTTGAAAAGGTTTGAAAATAGGTTCTTTAAGCTTTTTTTTTAGGGTTTTTAGGGTCAGATTTAGGAGGGACAATAGGGGAGGCAATTATGGTTGTTTTTTAGAATTGGTTTTCTATTATGTTTAACTGTTTTCCTATTGTATCTAGGTTTGTATTACAGAAATTATTCTATTGAATAATGCTACCTAAATTTGTCTCTATATCGTTTGTTTTGTAAATTTTATAAGGTGAGGCTTTAATCTGGACATAAGGCATACCATGATCAATGGTCAAGCTCCTAAGGGGTGGATGTTCGGATTCAATAGTTCTATCATTGTCAGAGAGATTCCCTTATGTAATTTTTTTTCTGACTGTAATAGGATTTGATTCTTTAAAAGGATAAGTAATCCTATTTTCTGAGGCATATATTTCAAACCAATCAAAAAATAGTATATGTACTTTATGTAATTTTACAAATTCAAAATAATCTTCTTGTATTTCTTTTCTTTGGTTTAAAAAGTTTTTAAAAAACCAGAGTCTTTTGTCTTTGTTATTATGAGAATAAAAGTTTTTATGAATGAGAGTTTTATCAAGCTTGAATTCTTTTACAAGAACATTTAGTACATTTTCTGTGACGGCAGATTTTCTTTAAATGTAGGGGATGTTAGAGGAGAAGATTCCTTCTCTTCCTGGGTCTGATCCTGCTGACTACTAGTGTAAATTGGATGGGGAACACTTGTAGTATAGTCAACTGAGTGCATAGAGGAACTAGGTATATCGGAAGTGGAAAACCTAGGTTGGCTTTTTATAGGTTGAAAATGAAGATTTACAATTGATGGAATTTTTCAAAATCTTCGTTCTAATGAGGAGATACTAGAAGTTGAATCTTTATCTGAAAATCTAGACGAAGTAGATCTCCTAAAGGATAACTTGACTTTACCATCGGAATACTAAATCACATTTTGTAACTCTGTATTGGGTTCTAGTTGTTTAGGAATCACTGGTTTAGTGGCTCCTTCAAGAATCCATTCCTCAGGAAGATTGACATCTTTCCATTGGATTAGTTTTGGAAAAACAGTGTTAGCTTTAGACAAGTCAGTTTGTAAGAAAAGAGTCTTATCTCTTTTCGACTGGAATTTATGTTGGGTATTAAACGCAGAGTTCATGGCTTTGTATGAAATTTTAAAAATTAAGGCGACAGGAACAGATCCTTCAATCATATGATAATTATGAGTTTTGATTTGTAATATCATGCTTTTTAAAATATTTTTGTCTTTCAAAGAGACTGTTATGTTAGGGTAACAGCTAAAGGAAATTGGTCTTTTACAGAGACTTGATTCTATGCTGCTTAGCAAAGAATCATCAAAGGAGATGAATCTCCCATCTCTGAGAACAGCCAGAATGGAGGTATTTAGACCTTCTTTTGTTAAAGGTTTTATTCCAACTTGTATTAAGCCGATGTGAACATAATTAAAGTTCTTTTCTTTTAGTTTCTTTAGGGATTGTTCAGAGAACAAATGAATTGTTTCAAAAGGCTTTGAAAGGGTTATATCTCTTTTTTCAATTTTTATGACATAATTAGTTTTTAAGAAATCAAGCTTTTTTGTTTTGTAAATCATGTCTTTAGAAATTTTGGGTAATTCCCAACAGTCTATTGCTTTATTAAAATCCTCAATTATCAATTCTCCTGAATTCACAACATTCTTTGAATCATTAGTCTTTCAAGAAGAAGAGCTAGAGAAAGATGATGCTCTACAGAGTAGAGAATCCATGTTCGTTTTACTTATAAGTGATCTAATTTTCCAAGTATGGCTACAATCCTAGGCTAAGAATTGATTTTACTGCCCTTCAACCAAATCGGGACTTACGACCAATTACTACCAAGGCACCCAAAGGTAACTCCTTCACCACACAAGTAAAGTTTCAACCAAACATAAGTCCTACAACACAGTGTCTCTGTCCTACAAAACACTACCCCCCTAGCTCTGATACCAGAAGATCTGTACGTGGCGTTGTTATCTAAGAAATAGATCAGAAGATCTGTACGTGGCGTTGTTATCTAAGAAATAGAGTCATGTTCAGTTGTTTTAGAACAGATATTTAAACTCTCTTTAGACCAATAGCCTACATTCTTAAGTATTCCAACCAATATACTCGAATCTGGTTTTTAATGGTTAAAAAAATTTAAAGGACTAGATCTGGATCCCAGAACTAGTACTTCTGATTTTATGAAGGGAGAAGAGAAATACAACTAAGGTGAGAGATCTGGTCTCTATGCCTTAGAGGAACGTAACAGATTTTAAAATATATATATATATATATTTTGAATTAAGCATTAAGCATCCGTTTAATCCTTACATTTTGAAAAATGACTCAAGACACCACTATTGCTAAACTTGTGATACGTTTTTGCCCTTATTCTTTTCTTTGCCATTACAATAATAATACCCTTACTACAATCTTTAAAGCATTAATTAATTTATCCATAAAAAAATGTTAATTAGCAAATTGACTAATAATTATCAATCTAAAAAAATAATATTTTTCATACCCTTGTGACATTCTTTCTAATAATTATTCAGATATAAATTAATACTAACCAACTTAAAGCTACATTTAATATCCCGCAAGAGCAAAAATATTTTTGCAAAGGTATTATTGTAAATGCAAAGAAAAACAAGGGCAAAAGTATCACATATTTAATATTGGGGCCATCTTGAGGTGCTTTCAAAATATAAGAGCTAACTGGTAATTAACTCAAAATATAAGAGCTAACTGGTACTTAGCTCAAAATATAAGGAGTAAACAAGTATTTTTATTATATATTTGAAGGACAGTAAAGAGCATGGTAATTAAAATGGACATAATATAGAATAATACATAATATTGAATAATATTATGTATATATGTTATATCTATGAATATGTTTATTACAAAGTGCACTGTCTCTCTCTATTTTTTCTCTCTTTTTTTTGGTATTTTGAAAATAATTGGTCATCTTCCAAAAAAAAAATATTAAAAAGCTATTCCTCCTGTTCTTTTTAAAATAAGACGGATAACTTGATAAAATTTATTTTTTAAAAAGCTTTACTAAATGGCAAAATTATTATCTTTTGACTACCTCAAAAAGTAATTGCAAATGGTTAGTTCAAAAAATCGTTCAAGTTACTTGTATTCGTCAAAATACCAAAGTATATATTCCTTGAAAATAAGCCAATTTTAATTGTCCTACATGTTTGACTGTCTTCTTATCTCCTAAATTCCCAATTCAGCGGCTCTCTGCTTTTAAAACTTTAGTTCTTAATTCTCACGTTTTTAAATTCATTCTTTGAGAAGGTTAGTTTATTATTTAGCTTCTTTGTTTAATTTTCAAAAATGAGATAATTTCTTGCAAACTATTAGGTCATTTAAATCGTAAAGAAATTGCAGAAACCTTTAGTTCAAAATCAATAGCACATGATTTTTGTTACCTGAAAAAATGCAGAGCCAAAGTTTACTAGATTTTTTTTTCTTATATTTTTACTTGACGAGATGTTTTGAGATAGAATGTGAAAATTTTATTGAAATATAAACACATTATCAAATTTATTTCTTTTGAAGTATTTTTTTTTTCGTTAATACATGCTTATTTAAGTTAGAAATTCATATCATGTATTTGTCTTCTACCGTCATCTTATCTTTCTCTAACTCATGTTTGAGAATACCCATTGTCTACAATGAAATAAAATTCAAAAAAACATCTATTTTCTTTTTATTTTTTTAGAAAAACGTTTACAAAATTTGGATGAAAAGTAAATTCCAAATGATATGGAATTTAATATGTCATTTATTCATTGATTCTATGAAATTATATCATTAACGATAAACCAAAAAATTAATTTTTTTTATGGGTCATTCTATAATGCTGCAATTAAATTTACAGCATTGATGCCGTAATAGATGTGGACTGTTAGATATAAAAAAAAATTCTCCACCATTAATTCTAAATAAATAGGTAACCAGTTACCTAAGTAACAAGTAATTACCTTAGCCAAGTTGCAGGTTATATTTATTAGTCTTATGTTTGATTTACAAAATTAATATGTTATTTGACACTTAATGTTGATTTGTAAGTTTTATGTAACATTTATAAGTTTTTGTTTTCGTTACAATTCTGAAGACCAATTTACCACTCCAACAAGAATTTACCCCTTATTCCGCCAATTTACCAATCTTATGTATGTTTTATAATTTTTTTGTTTCATTTCACATTTAATGTCAATTTATAAATTTTATGTCATGTTTCCAAGTTTTTGTGATTCTTACAAGTTTTAAGACTAATTTACCACTCTAACAGTAACTTACCTCTTCTTTTGTCAATTTACTAGTCCAATGTGAGATTTATAATTTTTTTGATTCACTTCACATTTAATGTTAATTTACAAGTTTATGTCATGTTTTTTAAGTTTTTGTAATTCTTACAAGTTTGAAGACCAATTTACAACTTCAACATTAATTTACCTCTTCTTCCGTCAATTTACAAGTACTATATGTGGTTTACAATTTTTTTTGTTTTATTTCACACTTGATGTCAATTTATGAGTTTTATATCAAGTTTCCAAGTTTTTGTGATTCTTATAAGTTTTAAGACCAATTTACCGCTTGTCATTAATTTACCACTTCTTTCGTTAATTTACCCATCCTACGTGTGGTTTAAAAAATTTTTGTTTGATTTCACATTTAATGTCAATTTACGAGTTTTATGTCATGTTTCCAAGTTTTTGTGATTTTTACAAGTCTTAAGACCAATTTACCGCTTGAACATTAATTTACCCCTTCTTCTGTCAATTTGTCAGTCCTATTTGTGGTTTACAATTTTTTTGTTTCATTTCACACTTAATGTCAATTTACGAGTTTTATGTCATGTTTCCAAGTTTTTTTTATTCTTTCAAGTCTTAAGACCAAATTACCACTTGAACATTAATTTATCCTTTCTTCTGTCAATTTGCCAGTCCTATGTGTGGTTTACAATTTTTTTGTTTCATTTCATACTTATTGTCAATTTACCAGTTATGTATCATGTTTCTAAGTTGTTTTGATTCTTATAAGTTTTAAGATCAATTTACCACTTGAACATTAATTTAGCCCTTCTTTCGTCAATTTACTAGTCCGATGTGTGGTTCAAAATTTTTTTGTTTCATTTGACACTTAATGTCGATTTCCGAGTTTATAATTTACTAGTTTGTATCATGTTTCCAAGTTTTTTTTTTATTGTTACATGTTTTAAGACTAATTTACCACTTAAACATAAATTTACCCCTTCTTCCGTTAATTTACCAATCCGATGTGTGATTTACAATTTTTTTGTTTCATTTGACATTTAATGTTGATTTACGAGTTTGATGTCATGTTTCCAAGTTTTTTCAATTCTTACAAGTCTGAAGACCAATTTACCGCTCCAATATTAATTTACCTCTTCTTCCGTCAAATTACTATTCCTATGTGTGGTTTATAATTTTTTTGTTTCATTTCATATTTAATGTCAATTTACGAGTTTTATGTCATGTTTTCAAGTTTTTTTAATTCTCACAATTCTAAAGACTAGTTTATAACTCCAACATTAATTTACCCATTCTTTTGTCAGTTTATCAGTCTTATGTGTGGTTTTCATTTTTTTTTTTTGTTTCATTTCACACTTAATGTCAATTTATGAGTTTTATGTCATGTTTCTAATTTTTTTTCTTTCTTATAAGCCTGAATACTAATTTACCTTTCCAAAATTAATTCACCCCTTCTTCTGTAAACTTACTAGTCTTATGTGTGTTTTACAATTTTTTTGTTTCATTTCACACTTAATGAAAATTTACGAGTTTTATTTCACGTTTCCAAGTTTTTGTGATTCTTACAAGTATTAAGACCAATTTACTGCTTGAACATTAATTTACCACTTCTTCTCGTCCATCTGCAAGTCCTACGTGCGGTTTACAATTTTTTTGTTTCATTTCACACTTAATGTTAATTTACAAGTTTTATGTCATACTTATAAGTTTTTGTAATTCTTACAAGTTTGAAGACCAATTTACCACTCCAAAATTAATTTACCCCTTTGTCCGTCAACTTCGTAGTACTATGTGTTATTTACAATTTCTTTTGTTTCATTTCACACTTAATGTCAATTTACAAGTTTTATGTCATGTTTCTAATTTTCTGTGATTCTTACAAGTCTTAAGACCAATTTACCACTTCTTCTATCAATTTGCCTGTCCTATGTGTGGTTTACAATATTTTTGTTCCATTTCATACTTATTGTCAATTTACTAGCCATGTATCATGTTTCCAAGTTGTTTTGATTTTTATAAGTTTTAAGACCAACTTACCACTTGAACATTAATTTACCCATTTTTTCGTCAAATTACTAGACCGATGTATGATTTACAATTTTTTTGTTTCATTTGACACTTAATGTCGATTTACAATTTTACAATTTACCAGTTTTATGTCGTGTTTCTAAGTTTTTGTTATTCTTACATGCTTTAAGGCTAATTTATCATTTGAACATTAATTTACCCTTTCTTCCAGCAATTTACTAGTTTGATGTTTTGTTTACAATTTTTTTTTGTTTCGTTTGACACTTCATGTTGATTTACGAGTTTGATGTCATGTTTCCAAGTTTTTTTATTTATTTTTACAAGTCTAAAGACCAATTTACCGCTCCAATATTAATTTACCCCTTCTTCCGTCAATTTACTATTCCTATGTGTGGTTTACAATTTTTTTTTGTTTCATTTTACGTTTAATGTCAATTTACGAGGTTCATATCATGTTTTTAAGTTTTTTTAATTGTCACAAGTCTGAAGATCAATTTACCACTCCAAAATTAATTTACCTCTTCTTCCATCAACTTACTAGTCCTATGTGTTGTTTACAATTTTTTTTGTCTCATTTCACACTTAATGACAATTTATAAGTTTTATGTCATGTTTCTAAGTTTTTTTTATTCTTACAAGTCTTAAGACCAATTTACCTCTTGAACATTAATTTGACCCTTCTTCTGTCAATTTGTCAATCCTATGTATGGTTTACAATTTTTTTGTTTCATTTCATACTTATTGTCAATTTACCAATTATGTATCATGTTTCCAAGTTGTTTTAAGACCAATTTCCCACTTGAACATTAATTTACTCATTCTTCCGTCAATTTACCAGTTATATGTGTGGTTTACAATTTTTTTTTCATTTCACACCTAATGTCAATTTATGAGTTTTACGTCATGTTTCCAAGTTTTTGTGATTCTTACAAGTTTGAAGACCAATTTACCACTACAACATTAATTTACCCTTTCTTTCGTCAATTTACTAGCTTATGTGTGGTTTATAATTTTTTTGTTTTATTTTACATTTAATGTTGATTTACGAGTTTATGTCATATTTTCAAGTTTTTTTTAAATTCTTGCAAGTCTAAAGACCAGTTTACAACTCCAACATTAATTTACCCATTCTTCTATCAATTTGCCAATCTTATGTGTGGTTTCCAATTTTTTTGTTTCATTTTACACTTACTATTAATTTATAAGTTTTAAGTCATGTTTCTAAGTTTCTATAATTCTTACAAGTCTGAAAACTAATTTACCACTCCAAAATTAATTTACTCATTCCATTAATTTACCAATCCTACGTGGAGTTTACAATTTTTTTGCTTTATTTCACATTTAATGTCAATTTACAAGTTTTATTTCATGTTTCCACATTTTTGTGATTCTTAAAGTTTTAAGACCAATTTACCACTCCAATATTAATTTACCATTTCTTCTGTCAATTTACTGGTCCTATGTATGGTTTACAATTTTTTTGCTTTATTTCATATTTAATGTCAATTTACAAGTTTTATTTCATGTTTCCAAGTTTTTGTGATTCTTACTAGTTTTAAGACCAATTTACCACTCCAACATTAATTTACATGTTTTTTCATTGAATTCGACAATTGGTGATCCGTATCGAACATTATTAAGAACATCCTTAGATTGACTTTCCAATGGCATTGGAGATTGTCTGTAAACTTTCACATCTATGGTCCATCTTTCCTTAACCAATGAACTATGTATCTCACTACCATGCATATGTTTCATCACGCAAAATAAATAAGGACATGGTATTCCCATTAATTCAAACTTCTTACATGGGCAATCAAAATGTTGTTATTTTAAATAATAAAGCACAATCCACTTTTTATCTACTTGTAGATGCTTAGTCGATGTGTACACTTGCATATGTAGGAGAGTGACATTGCTCAACAATATCAACTGGCCTTTTTTGCAAATTTGTTTGCGATCCTCGTAAAATAACTTTTGAGTGTATATCTCTACAACATGCTTCTACAAGCTTGAAAGATGAGTACTAATCATTGGAGTAGAATGCTTGGTTTTAAAATTATGTCCTAAATCATTATTCCTTGTACGTCTCGAGGCCCGATCAATTTGACGAACAAATTCATGTAACTTCAACTTTCTTTGAAGAAATCTATTTATATATGCATTCATACCATCGTAGTGTTGCGTAGTGCGCATACCACCAAAGAAATGACCCTATAAGAATACTTCTACCCATCTCTCCCATTTTGAGTATATCTTGTTAACCCAATCATTATTTTGAAGACCAAGCTCTTCCATAATGTTCTGCCATAATTGCTCAAATTCTTCAAGTTTGTAATTTCCTAATATAAAATCCTTATACCTTGTAATAAATTCTGGTGTTTTATGTACATTAGATTATGTATTTTTTTGTAGATGCCAAATACACAGTCGATGTTGAGCTTCAAGAACTACCTTTTTAATTGCTTTACTCATTGTTATATCTCTATCAGTGACGATACATATAGGCTTTTTATTATTCATAGAAAATAAAATGTTTCAAGTACCCATGTGTAGGTCTCAATTGTCTCATCTATAAGAATTGCACATCCAAAAAAACTTGTTGCATAATGATTATTAACACCAAGTAGAATAACCAAGGCTTCCCATACTTATTTGTCTTGTAAGTGCTATTGAAAGCCAAAACATCCCTGAAGTAACTATAATCCAAACAAGTAATGGAATTTGCTCAAAATAAGTTTGCAAGTGTATTCTCCTCATCTATAGAGTACTTATAAAATAAGTCTAGATCCATGTCAACTTTTACATTGAAGTATGCAAGTGCTACATCTGAGTCTATTTCAAGTATCATAGATTAACGTTCATTATCTAAATTGTTATATAAATCCTTTAGTCTGAAGCCTAAATTGTCATAACCCCTAGCTTGATTGACAAAAATGTCCATAATTTGACTTGAATTTATACCAACTGTTTTCATTGAATTAATTAGAGCGTTATCAGAATCTTTAACTATTTGGTCAGATCGAAGAAATTGTGCCTCAAAATCTGCTGCCAACTAATAAGAGTGTTCTGAAACAAAGCTCCGAGCAACCCAAGTTTTGGACTTCTTATCTAAATTTACCCTGAATGCTGCTCGACAATTGACTCTTGTAATAGCCCTAGGTTCACGGATTCTATTTGTAGCTCAATATACTTCTTATTCTTTACACCTTCTCTACTGCAAACCTAGTGTTATATTATGGGTGCACCATTTGTTTCACATCTCCCATCATGAATGCGAATACTAAAACCCATTAATTTTGAGTATTTTTGATAAAATATGTAGCTTCTTCAAGTGATGTAAACTGCCTTCCAATAATGTCTTCAACAGTGAGCTCATACATGTTTTTACCATCCTAATAAATAGAGTTATAAGAACTATCCCTCCCTGTCATAATAGAATATGAACAATTATTTTTATTATTAATAGCTAAATTTAACTGATACAGTTATTTTATTATCAACAGTTAAAATATTATAATACTATTATTTTACTATCAACAACTAAGATCATCTTATACTATTATTATTTGAATTATCAACAACTAAAATCATACAATACTATTAATTTGTTATGGACTAGTAAAAAACCTGATAGTATTTCTGCTTGTACTGTTGAAGGAATATGGTATGATGATGGAATGTCAAACTTTGGCACTTTATAATCAATGAAATAACACTACCAGACAATAGCCTCCAAATTATAATAGACATAACAAATATTAATTTTACAAGGTTAAACAGCATTACTCTTTTAAGAAATAAGGAAATTAACATGGAGTTAAAAAAAACCAAAAATACACAAATCATTGGAAGATAATGAACAATTAACCTTGTTGATCATTATCCATTATGTTCAATATGGTCGTTAAAAAATTCTAGGCAAAGAAATTATAGGTTTGAAGATTTTAGAATTCTATTTGATCATAACATATTATGTACAAGTTGCAAAAGTTTTTTATATGGCTAATTTCAAACAGCCCCCATTAAGTGAAAATATTGCAAATGACCCCATTTATTTTGAACATACTCATCGAAGCCCAAAAGTATAAAATTAGCCGTAAAGAGAAATTATTTGCGTTTTTCCTATTAAGTATCATTGTCAGTGTTAAAACAATATCTTTTTTTCTTTTAAACATACTCATCCAGCCCCAAAAGTATAAAATCAACCTTAATTCCTTATTATTCAGGTTTTTCCTGTTGAGTATCATTGTAAGTGTCAAAATAGTGACAGTGATTTTTTCTTAAATAAATGAATTATTATTATGCTTGTAATTCTGGAAATATCATTTTATGATTATCTATTGGATTATTGCTCACTTTGTGCTTTTTTACTTTAATTAAAATAATTCGCTTAAGGTTGGATAAATTCTCATTCATCCTTGATCAAAGAACTCAAGGATTGAAAGCAACATCAATGAAGCAAATGTCTACCTATTGCAAAATAAGATGATTAATGTCTGGGGCCTTGCTTGCTTCCTATTTTCAAGTTTGGAAGTGTTGATAGTTGTGTAAGCTATTGGAGTTGTGGACAATGATGATGGTAGCATAAAACCTCAACGTTTATGATTATGATTATTTTGTTGTAAGAAATGTGATGGTGTAATCTTGTGTGATTAGGATTTTTCCATACGGTTAATAATAGATGGATTAATCTTTGTTTGACAGGATACTATTTTGGGCAAAATTTGTATGATAATATATACTAATATATGCTGTCTTTTCCATTTTTTTGGTTTATAAAGAAGAGTGTATAAGTTTTTGGTTTATTTATGTCACCATAAGTGTCTAATTTCAAAATATATGCTCTCTTTTCCATTTTTTTGAACCCAAGAAATTAGAAAAATACACAATCATAGTCCAATATAAATTAAGTATGAATATAAGTGTCACAGGAGTAAGGTAAGAGATTGTGTAATTTTTAGATAAAGGTCAAGTAATTAACAATTACAGGTTGGGTAGTTATTAGCCAAGAATTGATAATGGTTGGGTGAAGAGAGATGGATAATGTATGGATAAAAAAGAGAATAAATATCATCTTTTAAGGATATTTACAACTTATTTTTAATGAATTGTTATATTAATCGAATTACTCAGTATGATGTCATATTTATAGAATTAAGTCACTTTCATGGCATAAACAGTATAATTCCTCAAAAAAAAAATTTGACTAAACATAGATATGTTACCAATTTTTATTAAAATATATAAATAAAATTATGATATTGAACAGAAAAAAGAATAATTCATTCACCATAATCATAATATAATCAAAATTAGTCAACAAAATATGAATATACTAATTGGCATATGCAAATGTCAAGTTGATTGATCATCAGCCCATCGTATCCTTAATTGCTCAACGTGCAAGAGTCGGTTAATCTAAACAATAGAAATGAAACCATCCTCATTGCAAACCAATTCAACTGAAAATATTTTAGTACTATTATATCTTGTTAACCAGTGTGGACCATTATTGTCTACCATTCAATCAAATCACCCTCTCTCTTTTACAAGTTTTGAAACTCTATTGAATTGGGGAAAAAAATAAGCAATGACTATATTTACAATGGTTGCGATGCTAAATTTGTTAACCAGTTTGATGGTATTTCTGCTCCAAGAAAACTATGCTAATGGGTTAAGACTTTAGTATGTACATTTTTTTTTTCAAAATAAAGGATGCAGGGTTCTTTGACGTTGATTGGGAACAACAAATTTATTTGATGAATGAGCAACATAGGCGCTGAGTTGTGCAAAGTGTAAATAAAATGAAACAAAATTTTCCTTTTTCTTTTTTTTGAGCTATAACAATAAATGCTATGGTTATGAATGACATTGCTTACTAAGAAATTTGATTGTTGAATTAAAAAGAAAATAGCATCCAAATTATAGTAGAAACAACTAATATTAATTTCACAAGATTAAACAGCATAAGTTTAAAAAAAAAAAGATAAAAGAGCATTCAAAAATGATAGCAAAAATACTCAAATCATGGAGTTAAGCCACTATTATGCTTGTAATCTTGGAAAAATTACCCAATATGATGTCATATATGTAGAATTTAGCCATTTACTTAACATAAATAGTGCAATTTCCTCAGAAAAAGGGGTCTAATTAAATATAGATATTTTAGTAATTTCTATTAAAATATGGAAACGAAATCATAATATTAAGAAAAAAGAAAAGAATAAATTATTCACCAAAATAATAGCTATATCAAAATTTGTAGAAAATTTCTCAAAAAAGGAAAAAAAAGTTCACTTGTGCCGCATCATTTATCCGCTCAAACCTTCTTTTGTAACATAAATCTTGTCCATTTCCTTTCATGTAATCAAACAAAGCCCAGTTCTCTAAGCTCCTTGTGCACATTTTTAATACTACGGCCATTGCATGGTTTTGATGATAATTTCTTTTTAACTTATGGTTGTAGGCAAAGTTGAAATACCTTAAGCTTGCGAGGAAGAGAGCTTTTGAATAAATTTACCTATTTAGCTAAATTACAAAGGTAAATTTAATAGTTAGCCTAAAGTTAAATGGTTTCTCTAATGCTTTGAGAGTTTACCATAATGAGTTAGTAATTATGTAGAATTCAGAGCAAATTTAATTTAAAGATAGTTTAATCTTAGAGGGAACAAGACATTGCAAATGGTTGCTTGGAACTATCTGCGAATAGGCATAATTGAATCAGGACCTTGTCCAATCTATATCAAACTATAAAATATTTGGCTTTAATTTTCCTCGACATATTGCATTATACTTAGAACTTGTTTCTTTGTTTTACTCTATTTTACTTACTCTCTTTTGTCTGGATAAAAATGAATAAAGTTCTTAACTAACTGTTACAAAAACTGTTTACACTAAAGACCAACCAACAATATGGAACCATTGTGCATTTTGGCTTTTAACCCTTAGTAAAATATTTTTGTATTAATTTCTCGTGTATCAATAGCATCACAACTAATGACTTGTGTACGATTTTGGTAACACTAACATCCTATTTTGGTCTTTGATATCATGAATTAATGATTGTAAATTTATAGAAATTACTAGATTTATCCATATTTTTGGACTACTAGATCTTTATCTATACAATATGAATGGTGTGGCCAGTTGCGATAAACAGCAGTTGATATTTAATAGAGTTTTATTTTTCAAATAAGTAAAAATTTTAAAAACCCAAATCCAAAATCAATAATGAAAAAGAATAAATCAATGACTATAATCATAACATAATTAAAATCAGTTACTAAAATCTGAATCTACTAATTGACATGTGCAGATGTGAAGGTAATTGATCATCGGTCCATCAGATCCTTAATTGTGTAGCATGCAAGAGCCTATTAATCTGAATAATAGAAATGAAATCACACTCATCACAAACCAACCAAAAAGAATTAAACAACAAGACAATCACAACTCTTACACATTATACCAGCAAGTGATATCACCAAATCTATGGCCAATTTCAAAAGGCTTATTATTGTACACGTCCAATTTATTGACTTCTTAGATGAAATAAAAGACCAACTTTAGAAAATATTTTAGTACATACTTGACTTTCCTCTTGCTCAACAATATAGAAAACAAAATTCCTATTGAACAAATAAGTGAGTGAAACAAGGCTGAATTGAAAATTATCAAAATAGTTGATCATTAAATTATATAACACATAATGTTTCTTCCACTAACAGCCAAGTAACTGACACAGCAGCAACAACTAAGACCTATCTTTTTAATTTGCTAGGCATTGCAAATTGGGAATTTCTTCTAATTAATTTATGTAAAATAATAATTATAATTGCAATAACTAATAAACAACTAATACAGACCATGAAACATAATAGGAGGAAAAAAAAAGCAAGAAAAAGATGGTTAAAGAGAACATACTCTTAACACGCTGCAACTTTTGGGCTCTACTTTTTCTTCTTCAAATTCTTTTGACCATTAACTTTGTTTGTCACTTTGTTCATCACTTCGTTCGGTGGAAGATTATTCTTGTGCGACTCATGAAATAATTCAGCCTTATCTTTGATACTACCTCTCACTTTATTTGTATCTCCATTGACAAGGTCGAGTGCAATGTGATATCTTTCTTCGTTGAGTTATACTAAATACAATACGAGGGGGACAAAATGAAAAGAAACGTGGTCATCATTCATTGTAATAGTTTGAATTGCTATGATACAAAATTAATGTCACATACATATTTTATAGATAACATATCACATTGTATCTTCATGAACTTCATCACAAACAAGCTGCACTTAGTTCCATTTAGTTTTATTGGGACATTATCTGGATATGAAATTTGAAAACTAAAAAAATCCCAAAGTGGATGAAATTTTCTCAAATAATCATTGAGGAAAACTTCGTCAAGTCCCTGTAGCTGTGATAATGATAATATTAGTCAACATACATTTGTATTTATTGGTATAATATAGGTGAAATACAAGCTTCACTTACAATTGCTCTAACAATTTCCTCTCTATGTGAATTCAAACTATGACTAGGTAAAGATTCCCAAATTTCAACAATTTGTGTTTTAACAATCAACACCGCTAGATACAAATGTGCAAATCCATCATTTATAAGAAAATAGATCTACATGATAAATGCATAAATTTTAATAACTACCATGAAATGTCTTAAGCAATGCCATGACTTATTATAATTTTGCATTTAATTTCCTACCTTTTCACATACTGAAAGTTTTGACATGTATTTATCTCGAATGTTATATTTTTTGACAAAGTCTCCAATGCTTGACTTCTTTTTACAAGTCATGTTTGACACTATTTCTTGTTGTAAAACACAAAAAATAAATACAAAGATAGTATATTATCAACGTATATAGTCAACTGTTCGTTAAAAAATTCATAATATAACATTTACAACTTACCGAAAATATGTGTGCAATATATTTTGAAATACACAAACTTACCAGGCATTATCTCTCCAAAGATTCTGTCGGCGTTAGTAAATTGAAAAGTCGATAAATTCCGGGAAATTTACAATATTAGCCAAATAACTTTTACAAAATACACAAATAACCACCCAACTTTTTTTCTTTCAATATTAGCCAAACAACAAAATTTTGGACCATTCTAACCCTCTCATTCTCACCCAATTTTTGGCAAACGGAAGCATCTCTCAACAACTTCCCCGATTGGACGCTCGTACACAGTGAGCAACTTAATCGCCTTGTATATTGTGATTCTTTATCTTTGAAGTCGAAAGGAGTTGAATATGTTTATATTGACCATTTGACAGGGCCCAGATGACGTTGGAGTTCATATTGATGTTAGCCATCCTTCTCACAGTCCTTTGACATTGTACAGCTTTTGCGGTTATGAAACCGAGGATAGCATTCAAATTTTTTTGAAGGCACCACCGGGCATAAGTCAGTTCGGGCATCCCTATCGGCCGTCATATATGGTTAATAGTCCATACATGATTCCTCCTTTCAAAAGAGGAAGGAACGTGAATCCGCAGTCCAGAATCGAAATAAGTGAGCATGACATTGACGACAAAACAAGTGTGGATATAAATCCACTTAGAGGACTAGAGGATCCAAGGCATTTTCATGAGTTCGATCAGTGGTTTGCCGGTGAAAATCACGATCGATTGCACAATCCAACAGTCACACGAATTTTTTCAAATTCTGTTGGGTCATGCGTCACTTGGATGGCTGGGGGATGAGGTAGGTGATGTTGGTGTTTACCTTTTCAACTTCTTTGTACTATCTGCTATTATTAACAATTGTCTTTTTTTTTTCTACAGCATATCCATGAGTACTTCCGGTTAATTAGTGCAAAGCAAAGACAATACCCAAATGCCTTACCTCAACGTGTCACGCACACGGATTCCTTTTTTTGGGTAATGCGATCACAAAGCTTACAATATTTGATTACAATATTATATCTCTTAATGCCTTCAATATTTAATTTCACACTCATTCCACATAATATATATGTACTAGGTGTTCTTGAAGCAATTATGGAACGACGGTGATTGTGATTTGAATTCATTACAATATAGCTACAACTTCAATAGCTATATTGATGAGCGGTCGGACATCATGTCCAAACGGTTCACCGACGTTGATATGGTAAGAATTATTATATAATATTAAAGTTATCTCATTTTGTTAGTAATTATCTAAGAATATTTTTTATGTTGATGTGTTTACTCAGGTATTTGTTCCTGTCAATTTGGCTAGCGACCACTGGATAGTAGCCCGAGTGGACTTTCGAAAAAAGAATGTCTGGATTTATGATTCGTTGGCAGAGTCTCGGGATGATAAAACGTATGCGCACAACTTCAGGCCATTTGAAGTTGTTTTTCCTCGCTGGTTAGAAGATGTTGGATTCTACGACATCCGACAAAAGTTACGAAATGCAAAACAATGGAAGGTGAAAGTAGTAAAAAATGTGCCTCAACAAGAGGCTGGAACTGGGGATTGCGGAGTGTTTTTGTTGGTGTTTACAATGTATTTAATGTTTGGGCTCAAACTTAATTTTAGTAGTAGTCACGGACAATACTTTAGGAAAAAGATTGCTGTTGACATATTTAATGGTGATATTACACTTTAGGTCATTGTTATCATTTGAATTTTTATGCACGTGGATTTTTTCTTTCACGGATACAGATAATTCATATAATATAATTGAGACTAGATGCCTCACCAGATATAATGGTGCAATAAATAAATAAGAAATGATGAAAACACAAAAGTATTTATCATGATACAATTAGTTTTGATTCGACGCAATGGGATTCTTACATTTTTTGCGATTATGCCCCGTTTCATTGCACCGCCCACATCTTACAGTTCTCCTATTTCCATCCTCACCAACGGAGGGTATCCTGCGCTCAGGACGACGACCAGTTGGTGGTGCTTCAATTAGCGGGTTAACTCTAATTCCTTCGATTTCCTCCGGAATCTCCCAATCTGTCATGTCGCCAACTGGCTCGACTGGTTGTGCGTAAGCTTTCACTAATGAATCCTTGGTGTAAAAAGTAGAACAAAGACTTATGTAATCGACTCGAACGGTTAGGCAAGCAGCAATTGCATGTGCACAGACAAGCTAATCAAGTTGGAAAACTCTACAGGAGCAAGTCTTCTCACGTATGTCAACAATCCCCTCCTTAATACCACTACCCAGAACATGAAATCGAAACTGGGACACAGGACGAACAGTCAGCCTTTCGGCCACAGTTCTCCGGTCGGAGACTATTTCGTCTGCCCATGTTGTTAGACGGGTACTCATCGATTCAGCCACATTTGTTCTATCATAAAACCATTGCTGCAGTGCTTTTCTAAAGTGATCGATAAGATGAGTAATCGGAAATTTCCACGGTTCCCTCATGAAAGAGTTCACACTCTCCGCAATGTTGGTGGTCAGAATACTGTACCGCCGACCGTCAAACTCAGACATTGCCCAATTACATGTGCCGACATTATTCTCTAAATAGTCTGCCGCACCCGCATGGAGCTGCCACAACCCCTCAAGTTGGTTTTTAAATTCTTCATGTCCATATGTTTTTGCTGCGTTTATGAAAGCAAGCTCAAATTGATCCCATACAACTTTGGACATCTTGAATTTTGCCTTTATATTACCTTTCACATGATAAAAGCAAACTCCATGGCTAGCGGTCACGAAATCTTTGTCAAAATGCAACTCTTTTGATGGCAGTGCATCGATCAGATATAAACACTAAATCTGGTTTATCGCCAATCACTCCATGTAATTTCATCATAAACCATTCCCAAGCATCATTATTTTCGGAATCCATGATCCCAATGGCCAACGGATACAGTTGATTGTTTCCATCTAGGCATGTTGCCACAAACATACTTCCGCGATATTGCCCCTTCAGATGAGTGCCATCTACAAAGAATCAACGGCCGATGCCTTTGCGCATGAAACCCTTGATGGAAGATCCAAGAGAAACAAAGTAGTATAGAAAATTGTCATTTCCATCTCCTTCAAGGTGAGTAATGGTACCTTCATTTGCTTTAGTCAAAACGTATGAGTACTTAGGAAGTAAGTTGTATGACTCTGCAGGATTCCCTCGTACCATTTGAAGACCAACTTCCTTTACCTTATATGACTGCTGATATGATAACTGTACACCGTATTCCTGTTGTATATCAGCTCTGATGTCATTCAGAGTGTATATCCGTTTTTTCTGAACAAACTTGTCTGCGATGATATGACCAACAACTCGGCTCCTCACTTGACGAACACCATCCGCCATCACCTCGTTACAACAAGTGTGTACATTGTCAACTCTGCTGACTAACCACGGAACATTTTGCTCACTCGAAGCCCTTGTTGCTCGGATACGCCATTTACATGATTCCGAAGAACACTGGGCCTCGAAGCGTTTCGTTGTGGACCGTGTGATCCTAAAATCAAACTTACCCTTCAAGGCAACTTTGCGCAGTTCTAGTATTAACTCATTTTTCTCAAAAAACAACATTCCCACACCAATATCATCATGATTATAATTTCTAATCATATCTGGAGCAACCAAGTTCGAAGCTAATACTGGAGCAAGAGTTGCGAGATGGTCACCTGTTGTCCTTCTTCTCGAACGGGTCATTGAAGGAATGGGTGTGTTGTCTCTGTTATTAGTGGGAATATCGTTCTGATCCTCATCTTCATCATTAGTAGGAATACTGGAAGGACCGACACCCCCATCATGATCTGAACAATTAAAATGATTATATGTGGTATTATTATATAGTTCCCTACAAACATTATTTGCTTCTGTGTTGCCGATGTCATTAATAGGATCATCATTGTTGCGGAAATCATTGTTGTAGAATGGAGAGTAACGTTGCTCTGATGGCATTGTTAATGGTAACTCCTCTTCTTCAACATCTCCTACTGTTATGCCATTGTCATTAATGGTATTATTGTACTCGTGGAGTGGAGAGTAACGTTGCTGGAAGGACACTATCTGTGGTATTACCTCTTCTTCAATATCCGGACCAGAAATGTTTGCTCTATAAGAAGTTTCAGTATGTACAAGTGGCTCACCATCTTCGTTCTGAACTCGAGGAGATGTGGTAACAAATATAGGGATGCATCCGTAATTGACCACATCGGCCCATATGTAACACAACATTGATCATTTCGTCATTAAATATGTCCATGGTAGAGCACGTATGCGATACGTTGTATTCAGACAGACCGCCGAGTTGTCTTCATCGTGATATTCCATTCATTACGATCTATTTGCAAAACATCATGAACCATTGCCACAAATTGATCAAATGAACAATCTTTATGAACTAGAAAAGCTCTATTATTGCCATTTACGTACTCCATATGCCCATCCGCCAACGTCTCCCAGCAACCGTTGTAACACAATTGAAGCACAACTAAATCCATTAAATCTGAAAAATATTTAAAAAAATCAAATGTAGTTACACACTACAAAACATGTTAAAGTTAATATACCATACATTTTACATGGATAACAAGTGTGTGTCACACTTAAATCGAGGTAAATTTTCTATTTAACTATGGACGACATCGTCGAAAAAGTTGAATTTTATTCGTCTCGTCACAAGCTTTAAAACGGTATATTATACAAAAAAAATGAACACATGTAGCCAAATTTATCATGTCAAAACATGTACCCATCACACATGCTGTATTTTTATGCGACAGGCTCAATTATAGGCGACAGGTGCCTGTCGCCTAAAAATATCAACCTGTCGCACATGCCGTATTTTTTTTACGCGACAGCGCCGATTTTTGGGCGACAGTTGGCGACAGTGTGTCATGCCGCCCAAAAATGCACTGCGCGCATGCCTTTGTATTTTTGTGCGACATGCCGATTTTGGGCGACAGCGCGCTGTCGCACAAAAATACAAAGATGTTTCGACGATTCATATTTATGTGCGACTCAGCTCTCATCGCCCAAAATCTGAAAATTTTCGATTCTCAGTCGAGTTTTAACTGTTTTCAACTTTTTTTTTTATTTCTCAACTCAAATAACTCTACTTTTAACAAATTACATTACTTTATACAAAAAAATAACAACATTTACAACAAAATATACATCAATTTCCAACTTAAACACTAACCTTAAAATATTAAAAATCTATTTTGTGTAAGCACATAAACTAACCTTGAATATCCTCTCCAATTGATGATTTTATGCTTCTCTTTTGTTGGGAGTGCTGAGATCTATTGAGTGTTCAGATTTTTTTGGGTGTTAATTGTGTTGGAATGTGTTTAACTTAACTTACCGTTTTGAGTTGTGGGAATGACACGATTTGAAAATTTGATGAAATAACGAGAGTAATTTCGTCAAACACTTACGTTTTTTGCTAATTATGATAGAAAAAAATTTGAGTGGCTAAGTTTGATAAATACATAATTGTTTTGGCTATTTTTGTTAATTTCCCATAAAGTCCATATCAAAGCATCACACTGTGCCTTTCAATACTTATTTGCATAATAATGTGCACTTTGATAAACATACAACTGCTTTGATATAATAAATATATAAAATTGAATCTAAATAGAGATAGCTCGAGGCGAACCAATGATCTTATATTGTAGCACAACAGACAATTAAAAATTTAGCTTTTAAAATGAGTATGAAATTTCACAAATTGAAAACAAATGAAATCAATTACTTAATGAACGCATGAAGTAAAGCCAAATTAATGGAAGCCACACATTCAAATTATTTATCCACCGTGAGGTTGAAAAAATCAATGTGCATGGCAGCATGTGTATGTAATAAAACATAATACAATAGATAAGAAGATCATTGGTCCACATCTGTTGCCCAATTAGATTTTATATAGCTTAGCTAAGAGGTTAGTAATTGAATGTTCTGTCAAATCGACCCTAGAATTTTATGTATGCTTCGCTTAGCATCAACGAAAGCCTACAAAGAATATGAACCGTCACGGTATCACAAAATGCCAACATATCAATTCTGAAAATTTAATGCACGGCGATTGACGAAGGGAGAAAAAAAGAAAGAAAACAAAGGATTGCGTCCTCAATCAGTTAAGGAAGTCAATAGAGTCGACTCTGAAAAGTTTTTCCACAAATATTAATTGGTGAAATTGACCTTTACTTTTTTGGATGGATCCTGACCGACGAAATTGTTTGCGGGGCATTTATTTGTCTCTCAAAACGTACATCTGTTAGTAAATAGAAAAATCAAGCGCAAACTCAGGATCCTAACACCGAGTAAACTAAAAGTTAAACTTTTAAAATGGGTATGAAATTTCATAAGTAGAAAAATGAAAGAAAATGCACTTAACAGGATGAGTAAAATATTCTTATGCACTAACTGAATAAATAGCTCAAATTTTAAGAACAAATTTATCTTTTATGGAAAGAGCAAAATAAATTAATTTATCCATCACAAAGAGTAAGTTATTAAGTTAAGGTAAAATATGAGAAAAACTTAACAAAATATAATGCATTAGAGTGTTTGTTTTACTTATTTTTTAGTTTATCTCTTAACTTAATAATTTAAAGGATCTCTTATTAGATAATAATTCTAATTTAGATTATTTAAAAGAGAAAAGTTTATAATGCCGTAATGAAAATTACGGCGTCAATACTGTGATAGATATAAATATTATAAATTATTATAGAATTAGTAAATGTAAAGTAAAACTAATAAATTCATACAAATTTATTAATTATTTAAAAAATTAACATTGTTTCTACAAATTTTTAGTTAAAAATATTTTATTCATTTAAAAAAATATTTTTTTTAATTAAACAAAGAAAAAATTACTCATTAATTAAACAAAAAAATTATACTAAAAAAAGTGGAATAAGTTTTACTGAATTCGTTTAACTATAAATTCTATATTTATTCTAGCACATTTGTATACTTTTTTCCCCCATTTTCTATGGTAATATCTATTTATTACACAAGTTAATTAAGCATAATTATTTATCTTATATGGATCAAGCAAAAATAAAATAAAAAAATATTATATTACTAGACATATATACGATACATCAATAAAATTAGATCATATTTTGATTCTTATGCATACTGTATATAGTTTCAAACTTTTTGCTTGTACTTAAAGACCGTTTAGGGTTGTTGTTGGGGAAATGTAGAAAGATGCAAAATAATCTCATCTTACAACAACTATGAAAGATTTAAAATAATATTTTTTTAAAATTTGATTTTGAGATTAAATTTCATCCTTAATAAAACATCACATATATTACATAAATACAAAACTAGCATTATTCAATTTAAACAAAAAGATCAATAAATATATAATGTAATAAACATTATAATGAGTTTTTATTTAAAAATTGTGAATTTGTTTTTCAGTGACTCTTATATTAATTTACTTATTTTACCTTTTATTCATAAATTTTGGGCATAATTTATAAAATTTATGTTTTATTTTACACGTAATGGTGTTTTACTTGTTTTAGGTTATATTTGTGAGTTTTCATTTTATTTACCAATAATATATCAATTTACCAATTTTATAATAATTTACTTATTTTACCTTTTTTTTACGAGTCTTATGTTCTATTTCCAAAATTTATATTTTATTTTATAGTTAGTGTTGATTTACTAGTTTTATGTTATATTTGCAAATTTTTGTTTTGTTTACTATTAATACATTAATTTACTACTTTATATTAATTTACTTGTTTTACCTTCCATTTATAAGTTTTATGTTCCATTTCTAAATTTATGTTTTTATTTTGCTCTTAATGTTGATTTACTAGTTTTATGTTATATTTGTAACTTTTTATTTTATTTACTATTAATAAGTCAAATTACTAGTTTTATGGTAATTTATTTGTTTTGCGTTTTCTTTACAAGTGTTTTGTTTCATTTCCAAAATATATATTTTATTTTACAGTTAATGTTGATTTACTAGTTTTAAGTTATACCTGCAAGTTTTTGTTTTGTTTACTAGTAATACATCAATTTACTAGTTCATATTAATTTGCTTATTTTATTTTTTATTTACAAATTTTATGTTTAATTTCTAAAAATTATATTTTAATTTACACTTAATGTTGATTTACGAGTTTTATATTACATTTGCCAGTTTTGTTTTATTTATTAATAATACATCAATTTATTAATTTTATATTAATTTATTCATTTTACCTTTCATTTGTAATTCTTATGTTTAATTTTTAAAATTTACATTTTATTTTATAATTAATGTTGATTTACAAGTTTTATGTTAAATTTATAAGTTTTATATTTTATTTACATAATTTATGTTTAATTATGATATTAATGTCGTAACTTTAATCAAGGCATCATAGAATAACCATTAAAACCATTATCTAATAAGAGATCCTTTAAATTATTAAGTTAAAAGATAAACTAAAAAATAAATAAAACAAACACTTTAATACAGTATATTTTGTTAAGTTTTTTTCATGTTTTACCTTGACTTAATAACTTACTCTTTGTGATGGATAAATTAATTTATTTTACTCTTTTCATAAAGGATAAATTTGTTCTTAAAATTTAAACTATTTATCCCATTAGTCTATAAGAACATTTTACTCATTCTATTAGGTGCATTTTCTTTCATTTTTGTACTTATGAAATTTCATGCCCATTTTTAAAGCTTAACTTTTAGTTTACTCTGGTGTACTTTAAGATCCTGAGTTTGCGTTTGATTTTTCTATTTATTAACAGATATATCTTTTCAGAGACAAATAAATGCCCAGCAAACAATTTCGCCGGTCAGGATCCATCCAAAAAAGCAGAGGTCAATTTCACCAATTAATATTTGTGGAAAAACTTTTCACAGTCGACTGTATTGACCTCCCCAACGGATTGAAGACGCAATCCTTTATTTGCTTTCTTTTTTTCTCCCTTCGTCAATCGCCGTGCATTAAATTTTCAGAATTGATATGTTGGCATTTTGTAATACCGTGACGGTTCGTGTTCTTTGTTGGTTTTCGTTGACGCTAAGCGCAGCGCACATAAAATTCAAGCTCGATTTGACAGAACATTCAATTACTAACGTCTTCGTTAAGCTATATAAAATCTAATTGGGCAAACAGATGTGGAGCAATTATCTTCTTATCTATTGTATTATTGTATTATATATACATGATGCCATGACATTAATTTTTTCAACATCACAATGGATAAATAGTTTGAATGTGTGGCTTCCATTAATTTGGCTTTACTTCATGCGATCACTAATTAATTGATTACATTTTTTTTAATTCATGAAATTTCATCCTCATTTTAAAAGTTAAATTTTTAATTTAGTCTGTTGTACTACAATATAAGATCATGGGTTCGCCTCAAACTATCTCAATTTAAATTCAAATTTATACATTTATTACATCGAAGCAGTTGTATGTTTGTCAAAGCGCACATTATTATGACAAATAGATATCGAAAGGCACAATGTGTTACTTTGATCTGGAATTTATCGACTTTTCAATTCACTAACAAAGACATGATCTTTGGAGATATAATGGCCCAGTCAACAAGTTGGTTAGTCGCTCAGGATCTAAAAAGCTAAAGGTCAATTTTGTCCATTAATTTTTGTGGAAAAACTTTTTGAGTGTCGACTTCATTGACCTCCTTAATCGATGGAGAGAATTACAAAATCCAACCATTTCATTTTCTGGATAACTGGTTGAAGACGCAATCTCTCATTATGGTTTATGATTTCGCAAAATTGAGCTTAAGCGTAACAAAACATGTCCGTTGCAAGTGCGATAAGTACTTCCATCCTTGTTACATCCCCAACCATCCTACATCATTGACTTTTCCATAAGTAATGATCACTTGACTTTCAGATTCTGGAGCCCCATCAGAAGAGCAAGAAGTTATTGAGCCTCATCTAACATGCAGAGAAATTTTCTATTTATTTAGAACAGAAATTGAATTGAAAGAAGAGTAAAGATTTAACACTAAAATCAGCTACTTGTCCATGAGTAAGCTCAAAATCAGCTACTTGAACTAACTGGTCTACCTGAACAGCTGAACCAGCTTCAAATAAAAATCTAACAAATGAAAATATATCCTTATAAACATTAAGCTGAAAATTTTAGATTAGTAAATATCAGAGGATCCTGTGCTGTGATCATACAAATTGAAGATTAAGCTTTCCGAATCCGTAGAGCAAAAGTTTTTAAACTTGCATTAGGAAAAAATTTAAAAAATTATGCAATAATAAAACCAAAAAAGAAAGATTAAAAGATTTGATGTTTTACCTTCTTTCATCTGTATGAGAAAGGAGCGGAGACAAATTGTCAATGTAATTATTATTGGCAACGTCGTTGACCGATACGTCGTCGGATAGAATTCTTATAAGTTAATTGATTTGTACCTTTAATACTAACCAATTTTCTTTTTTCTTTTCTTAAATATCGCGTATTTTGAATCGTACAGAGAAGCTTGCCGATTCAACCATGCGTCTGAACTCGATGAGATATCCCAGTTTTAGGGTTCAAACACTTCACGTAGTGGCCTGGATGGATAAACTCAATGCCTCAATCCCACTTTCTCCAACTAATTTGACCAACTTAACTATCTAATATTTTTGTAAAAATTCACTTTTTATTCAATTTTCGATGAAATAGAATTTTTTTCAGTAATAATAAATATTTTAAATTTCATCTTAAATGATATGTCATTCTTTAAGTAGATGATAATTTTTTATAAAAACTAAATAAATTAATTATATAATATTATTAATAAATTGATAAATACTACATCATTTGAGATAACTTTTTAAAATAAGAACTTAAGAATGCGTAGCACTACTCAATTTTTTTCTTTTAACATGAAATAAAATTAATTAAACATACATAACCAGTATTTAATTTCTTCGTCAATCTTCGTGCATTGGTTTTTTAGATAAACTAATGTTGACATCTTGGTAGATTGGACAGATGTACTATTTATTCTCCATTAATTAGTTAAGCAGTATAAAGTGTAAATGGCAACACATATGGACCAACTAATGTAGCTAGCCTACTTTGGAGGTCTTAACACATGCTGCCATGCATTGACTTTTCGACTTCCCGGTGGATAACTGGTTTGCCATGCATTATTGAAGAAGCATATATATATATATATATATTAGTAATTTTTTAATCCGAGATCTTAAAATACAGAAAAAGTTTAAAAAAATTTAAAATTATGGTGTTTTAAAGGCTTAAAATTTACAATGTTTAAACTGCACAGTTTATGCACTTTCTCGAACTATTTTGTAATTTAAAATTTCGGATTAGAACATTACATATATATAAAAAAATTTTAATTCACGTGTCTAAAGTGTGAGAAAATCTAAAAAAATTTAAAAAATGTGAGGTTTTAAAATTTTTCTAGACTTTTATACACTTTAAAATTCCCGACAAAAAAGCTAACATAAATATGTACGCACACAGACTTAATAACGCCTCAATTGACAGATGACTAACAAAATTAATGAAAACCAATTTTTTTTCCCTAACAACAACTGGTCTACTTTAGAGGGGCTGATGTATTGACTTGTTGCCTCACGTCATTGATTCTATTAACTCATTTGCTTTCTCGTATAGTTACTATAAATTTGGCTTTCGGTGTGTTCCTTTATACATCCATCATTCCTAGATGTTTGTTTCTACCTGCCTTGTCTAGCTAATCTTAATTTCCTGTTGTTCTTATCTTTCACTTTTCTCTACTGTTTTTATGATTATCAAGTCTCGGTTGATCTTCCATTACGCAATGATGTCACCAAACTTGAAAAATAATTTAGTAATTTTCTCACTCATTTTTTTTATCCTATTTTGTGTTTTAAATTTTCCACTAATTGTTTCTTCTTATTATATAGAAGAAGCCCACGCACTTCTCAGGTGGAAAACTAGCATTCAAAATCACAATAATGGATCTCTCCTGCCTTCATGGACTCTTAACAATGTCACAAAAACAGGCCCGTGTGCTTGGGTTGGAATTCATTGCAACCATGGCGGAAGAGTCAATAGTATTAACCTCACAAGTATAGGTTTAAAAGGTATGCTTCATGATTTCTCATTCTCATCGTTTCCTCACCTTGCGTATCTTGATCTTCGGCGCAATCAACTCCTTGGAAATATCCCGCCTCAAATTGGTAACATTTCAAGACTCAAATACCTTGATTTATCATCCAATTCGTTTTCCGGTACCATACCACCACAAATTGCCTGCCTAAGTTATCTCAAGACCCTTCACTTGTTCGAGAATCAACTAAGTGGCTCAATTCCTCATGAAGTAGGTAGATTAAGTTCTCTAAACAACCTTGCATTGTACTCAAATTATTTGGAAGATTTAATCCCACATTCCTTGGGTAACTTGACCAACTTGGCCACCTTGAATCTTTACAACAATTCACTTTCTGGCTCAATTCCAGGTGAAATAGGCAACTTGAAGTTTCTCTTTTCTCTAGCATTGAACTACAATAAACTCAGTGGCTCAATCCCTCAGTTTGTAGGCAATTTGAGCAACATAGCTACCATGTATCTTTACAGCAATTCACTTTTTGGTTCAATTCCAAGTGAATTAGGAAACTTGAAGTCTCTTTCCGATCTACAATTGAGCAATAATAAACTGAGTGGCACAATCCCTGTTTCCTTAGGTAACTTAACCAACTTGGCTACCTTGCATATTCATACCAATTCACTTTCCAACTCAATTCCAGGCGAATTAGGAAACTTGAAGTCTCTTTCCGATCTAGAATTGAGCATCAATAAACTCAGTGGCACAATCCCTATTTCCTTAGGTAACTTAACCAACTTGGCTACCTTGTATATTCATACCAATTCACTTTCCGGCTCAATTCCAGGCGAATTAGGAAACTTGAAGTCTCTTTCTGATCTAGAATTGAGCACCAATAAACTCAGTGGCACAATCCCTATTTCCTTAGGTAACTTAACCAACTTGTCTACCTTGTATATTCATACTAATTCACTTTCTGGCTCAATTCCAAGCGAATTAGGAAACTTGAAGTCTCTTTCCGACCTAGAATTGAGCAACAATAAACTCAATGGCTCAATCCCCGTTTCCTTAGGTAACTTAACCAACTTAGCTACCTTGTATATTGATAACAATTCACTTTCTGGCTCAATTCCAAGCGAATTAGGAAACTTGAAGTCTCTTTCCGATCTAGAATTGAGCACTAATAAACTCAGTGGCACAATCCCTATTTCCTTAGGTAACTTAACCAACTTGTCTACCTTGTATATTCATACTAACTCACTTTCTGGCTCAATTCCAAGCGAATTAGGAAACTTGAAGTCTCTTTCCGATCTAGAATTGAGCACCAATAAACTCAGTGGCACAATCCCTATTTCCTTAGGTAACTTAACCAACTTGTCTACCTTGTATATTCATACTAACTCACTTTCTGGCTCAATTCCAAGCGAATTAGGAAACTTGAAGTCTCTTTCCGATCTAGAATTAAGCAGCAATAAACTCAGTGGCACAATCCCTATTTCCTTAGGTAACTTAACCAACTTGGCTACCTTGTATATTCATACTAATTCACTTTCCTCGCCAATTCCAAGCATTTAATTAGGAAACTTGAAGTCTCTTTCCAATCTAGCATTGAGCATCAATAAACTCAGTGGCACAATCCCTATTTCCTTAGGTAACTTAACCAACTTGGCTACCTTGTATATTCATACCAATTCACTTTCTGGCTCAATTCCAGGCGAATTAGGAAACTTGAAGTCTCTTTCCGATCTAGAATTAAGCAGCAATAAACTCAGTGGCACAATCCCTATTTCCTTAGGTAACTTAACCAACTTGGCTACCTTGTATATTCATACTAATTCACTTTCTGGCTCAATTCCAAGCGAATTAGGAAACTTGAAGTCTCTTTCAGATCTAGAATTGAGTAACAATAAACTCAAATTACAATCCCTATTTCCTTCTGGTAACTTACCCAACATAGCTACCTTGTATATTCATACCAATTCACTTTCCGGCTCAATTCCAGGCGAATTAGGAAACTTGAAGTCTCTTTCTGATCTAGAATTGAGCACCAATAAACTCAGTGGCACAATCCCTATTTCCTTAGGTAACTTAACCAACTTGGCTACTTTGTATATTCATACCAATTCACTTTCTACTCAATTCCAATCAATTAGAAACTTGAAGTCTCTTTCTGATCTAGAATTGAGCACCAATAAACTCTGTGGCACAATTCCTATTTCCTTAAGTAATTTAACCAACTTGGCTACCTTGTATATTCATACCAATTCACTTTCTGGCTCAATTCCAGATGAATTAGGAAACTTGAAGTCTCTTTCTGATCTAGAATTGAGCACCAATAAACTCAGTGGCACAATCCCTATTTCCTTAGGTAACTTAACCAACTTGGCTACCTTGTATATTCATACCAATTCACTTTCTGGCTCAATTCCTAACGAATTAGGAAACTTGAAGTCTCTTTCCGATCTAGAATTGAGCAACAATAAACTCAGTGGCACAATCCCTGTTTCCTTGGGCAATTTGAGCAACTTGGCTTTCTTGACTTTTTTTGATAATTCACTTTCTGGTGTTATTCCTGAAGGATTTCAAAACCTTCTAAAGTTGACTTGGCTAATTTTAGATAATAACCAATTTCGAGGTCCAATTCCTAATTTGAGAAATTTGACAAGCCTGGTAAGAGTACGTCTCGATAGAAACTATCTAACCGGCAATATATCTGAATCTTTTTCTATTTATCCAAACTTAACTTTCATAGATCTTAGCCACAACTACTTTTATGGCGAAATCTCATCTGATTGGGGAAGATGCCCAAAGTTAAGCACTTTGGATTTTTCTATAAATAATATTACTGGCAATATACCTCCTGAAATTGGACACTCATCTCAATTAGGAGTTCTTGATCTTTCATTAAATCATATTGTTGGAGAGATTCCAGAAGAACTTAGCAAGCTTGGTTTTTTGATCAAGCTCATTTTGGCTCAGAATCAGCTTTCTGGACAACTATCTCCAAAACTCGGGTCACTCATTCAACTTGAGCACCTTGACTTGTCTTCAAATAGATTAAGCAATTCAATCCCAGAAAGTCTTGGCAACTTGGTCAAATTGCATTACTTAAATTTGAGCAATAATCAGTTCAGCTGGGAAATTCCAATTAAATTGGAGGAGTTAATTTATCTTTCAGAGTTGGATTTGAGTTATAACTTTCTCAAAGAAGCAATACCATCTCAAATCTGTATTATGCCAAGTTTAGAGAAGTTGAATCTTTCCCACAATAGCCTCTCAGGTTTCATTCCAAGATGCTTTGAAAAAATGCATTGCCTGCTACGCATTGACATATCCTACAATGAGTTACAAGGTCCAATTCCTAACAGTACAACATTCAAAGATGCTCCAATAGAAGCACTACAAGGGAACAAAGGATTATGCGGAGACTTCAAAGGACTTCCATCTTGTGAAGTATTAAAGTCAAACAAACTAGCTTCGAGAAAGATCTGGGTTGTTGTGGTATTCCCTCTCTTAGGGATTATTGCTCTTTTGATTTCTTTTATTGGATTGTTCTTCAAGTTTAAACAAAAGAAGAATGACTCAGAAACACAACAAAGTAGCCTTGGAAATACTCGGGGTTTGCTTTCAATGTTAACTTTTGAAGGAAAAATTGTCTATGAAGAAATTATTAAAGCAACAAATGACTTTGATGATGAGCACTGCATTGGAAACGGTGGACAAGGAAGCGTTTACAAAGCTAAGCTAACTTCTGGAGAAATGGTTGCAGTCAAGAAATTTCATTCGCAACTCCCAGGTAAGATGACATTTCAGCAAGAATTCTTGAATGAAGTCAAGGCATTGACTGAAATACGGCATCATAATATTGTGAAATTTTATGGCTTTTGTTCACATATTCGGCACTCGTTTATAGTTTATAAATACTTTGAAATGGGTAGCTTGGCCATGATCTTGAGCAATGATGCAACAGCAAAGGATTTGGGATGGACAAAGAGAATGAATGTGATAAAAGGTATAGCTGATGCATTGTCTTATATGCACAGTGATTGTTTCCCACCAATTGTTCATCGAGATATATCAAGCAAAAATGTGCTGTTAGATTTCAAGAATGAAGCTCATGTTTCAGATTTTGGAATTGCCAAGTTTCTCAAGCCAGACTCATCCAATTGGACAGAACTTGCAGGCACATATGGATATGTTGCTCCAGGTACGTAAATTATTATTCAAGCTTGTACAGTATACTAATTAATATTAGTTTACTAGATTTCATGTAATAATAATAATAATAATAATTCCTTTTGTTTTTCCCTTTCAGAGCTTGCATACACAATGAAAGTTACTGAAAAGTGTGATGTGTACAGCTTTGGAGTGTTGGCATTGGAAGTGATAAAGGGGAAGCATCCAAGAGATTTTATTTCCTCAGTTTCCTCTTCATCTTTGAACTTGAACATAGCACTCGATGAAATGTTGGATCCTCGACTTCCAACTCCATCGCGCAATGTTCAAGAAAAATTGATATCAATTGTGGAAGTCGCCATTTCATGCTTACATGAGAGTCCTAAATCTAGACCAACCATGCAGAAAGTGTCTCGATTGTTGAAGATCTAGTCAATTGAAGATTTAGTCAGGCTTGTGAATAGCTTGTTTTTCTAAGTAATTGGTCTTGTCCTTTGAAATTGTTTTCTAGATTTTACCATATCATAAGGGGTAATGCTTGTAAGGGTGCATTTGGGATTGATGTTGGGTGATGGGTGTCGAAGCCAGCAAATATGAATACCTACTCTAAACAAGATTGTATATAGTGATTGAGCAGGGTCGTGTCCACAGAGACTGGTAATTATTAAATCCTTATTAAAAATGAAAATGTAAACTGGGGGATTGTTGAAAATAATAAAAATCAATTTAAATTAATAAGAATGCAATTTAAAGGTGTAATTTAAAATGAGAAAACTCTGGTTGAAGGAATTAATTCAAATTCGACTTTCATCGATACAACTATAAATCATTACTTTAACTTATGAATAGACCGGTTATAGATGGACACTCTAATAGCCAATCTCTCCTTAATTAGTCGATAACCAAGACGACGACCGTTGGTTATTTCCCTAATCAATAGACAATCCTAGATACGATCATAAGATTTAATCAATCGACAAAAAAAACTAGAGAGACCCAAATCCTAATTAACAAACGCATACGATGGTTCATTTAAATTAGATTATTTATTCCCATAACACAACGCACTTTCTTATGTTATTTGTCACAAACATCAAAATCTTCATACGATGAATCTTTCAATTAGCGATGAGAAATTAAATTGATAATTAAATAGTGGCCAATTATCTAATTAACAAAGATAATCATGACAATAATTCGGAGAATAAACAAATACCCAAAAAGCAATAAAACAATTAAAAGCACAAGAAAGATCTCACAAGAATGGTGAATCAAAGCTTCATTAACCTTCAACCAGGAAAAATAAGTTTAGTTCCTCATTTTAAAAAGAAAAACCCTAAAAAAGATAAAAACAATTAATAATCCAATTCTAATCCCCCTCCAATCCTTCTTTATCTCCTCTTTTATAGTTCTCTTAAAAAGGATAAAGATAAAAATATCTAAAATCTTATCTAAACTTACAAGAGTAGTAAAAATATAAAACACGTTAAAAAAGAAATAAAAACGTAAGTCCGCAATTGATAGCACGCGCCCACGCCTTATCAACAAACTTCTTCTGAAATCGACTGTCACGCGCCCACGCCTTATCGACAAACTTCTTCTGAAATTAACAATTTCTCCAAGAAGCCATTTCATCCTTAAACATCATCTTGTAGCTCAATTTAGCACTAATCAATGGAATTGCACCTACAAAAATAAAACACAAGTAAATCACAACTATTAAGTGCAAAACTTTGATATTAAAGGGATTAAACAATTCAAAACTAGTGCATGAAATGCACTATAACATTGGGCAACTGTAGCTTAAAAGCTAAAGTGTAGCTTAAAAGCTAAAGTATTAAAGTGTTTGGTAAACACTAATTGTTGTAACTTAAAAATTATGTTAATATGATTTTTTACTTGTATGATGGAAAATCTATTAAGTCTTTAATAATTTTGTAAAAATTATTATTTAAAATTTATATTTATCACATATTATTAATTTTTATTTCATATTTACAATTTTTTTTCACAACAGTTGTAAATTAAATATTACAACACCTCAATCCCAAACAAGACCTAAGTCTTGTTGACTAGATGTATCTTTTTCATTTTATAAACAAAATCTTTCCTCACCTCACATGGTTTGAGGTTTAATAATCCAATTGTGTTTGTGATATATTACTTCAAAAACATTGCCTATTTTCAAACTTTCACCCTCAATTTCTCTTGTCAGTTCAGTTAAAGCCTATCAACATGCTGTTACCTAGATGATGAGGTGCTCCATTACAAGAAGCAAAGCTTCTCTTTAAGAGAATTTCAAATAAATGATATTAGCAAAAATGTTACAATGTCTTTAAAATTTTTATTGCACGTCCTAAATAGGCTGATAACGTTCCTAACCTAACCATTGAATGGTACACGTTGGGACGTTTAACAAAAAACTTAGAAAGTATAACAAAAAGAAAAAAATGAAATAAGAAATAAAGAAAAACATGATTTCTGTGGTCATGCAATAGAACTGAAATGCAAGAAAATACCAATTAAGAAAACAAAACACCTTAAATATCTTCATTTCGTATCCTAGATGTTCCATACATTATTGAACCACAAAACCCACTACAATGCCCCACTCTGCCTGTTAACTTAGCACTTACAATAACCTCTTCGATAATCATCTTCCACAGCTAAATAATTTAAGAAAGCATTAGACACCATTTAGATATACATCTCTGTAAAAACATATATTTGAAAATTCTCAAGGAGCTCACACAACCACCTAATTGGAATTTTCTCTCAAAAAAAAAAAAATGAGGTTAGTTGTAATTTGGGTTGGAGGAGATGAACAAGTAAGTTAGAACCACCTGAGTGTTGACTTGAACCTTGACAGTCATGGCAAGCAATGCAGCGCGAGCTTGCTCTTAACATATCCAGCCCTGAAATTTATAATAATAGTAGGTCGACAACTGGGTCTACGGGTTGCTGCTACAAAGGGGGCTTGGGGAAAAGAATTACTGACGAGCCATCACATTGTTGTTATCCAAGGCATTTACCAATATTACATCTGTGTGTTCTCCAAAAGACGAAATTGACTGAACCCAATCATTTTAAGTTCTCTTGCTTTGTTGTACAAAATTTACTCATGTTCTTGCTACATCTAGTACATTCCTAAATAACAGCTTTGATGAATAAGATTTGTAGGGGATTTACCTAGTCTATGCCTGCTAGATGAAAAGTTTGAATATTATAAAACTTTAAAAGAAAAAACCATGTAGCTTGCTGCATTTTGATAACATATGTATAGACTCTGACTCCCTGGCATATGAACAAGAATCACCTAATTGAAAAGAAGGAAAGTTTTAGAAATGTAGACTTACAACATGTTCTCAGTTTCTTTGAGATAAATCACTAAAGAAATTGGCAAACGTCACATATTTAAACATCTTTAATAAGTTGTGCATAAATCATTCATTTATTACAGCAAGCAAATTTAATTTACTAGGAAATTATAGTTCATTTGTTACAGCGATATTGCTTTTGTACCGCTACCGCACAAAGCATGCCCAGATCTTTTCATTCCTTGCTTCCATCACTCCCTTCCCCTGATTGAGTAAGCTATTTCCAAAAAGAAACCCCGCTCCTCGGAAAGTATATATCAACAAGGCCATATATGCCAACGTTTACTCTAACCAAACAATTTCTACTCAAAGAAAAAGCCAGTTACTACCTTTACGAGCAACTGCCGAGGTGGATTCAGATCCTCAACTGTGATAGGATAGACTATAAATTGTGAACCAACTTCAAATGCCCATGTCGCCTCTCCCTCAGAGTTATCTTTTAAAAGCCACTCGCCTTCCTTACTAATTATCTGCAAGTTAGGCAAGATGACTATCTCAAAGTTATCTTAGACTTTTGATTAACACTAAAAAGTTTACATTTAATAAGTCTAAAATTATCAATTTTTACTTATAATATTGATTAATGCGCTTATTTTTTTTAAATTATCTTACGCTCCACTAATAAATTTTTATGTTAAAATTAATTTGTAGTACATTAATTTTTTTATATTGTAAATATTTCAAGAATAAAGATTTTTTGAATTGTAAATATTTTAGGAATAAAGAGAGAATTGAAACTGAAAGTGGGAGACGGGAAGAAATTATTGGAGTATTTGAAGTGCATTATTTGAAAATGTAATTAAAAAAATAAAATAAATCAAAGAAAAGAAAAAGAAAAAAAAAAGATAATGTTGGTGATGGTCAAGTGGCAAGCCATTTTGCCACTTGACCATCACACGCTTCAAGATGTATATATATAATATAAAAAAAATATAATAATAAAATAAAATAAATAATAAATTTTTTTAAAAAAGAGTGAATCCATCCTTGCGTATAAAAGGCAATCATATGCATGGGGAGAGCGGAGAACAAGAGGAACTAAGAAAATCTTTCTTTCTTTTTCTTATTTTTCTTCTATAATCAATTCTCTTATAATATATTTTAGAAGTTTGTTAAATAAAATGAGTGTTTTATTTTTTAATATGAATGGTTAAATTTTTTAAGTTAAGGTAAAAGATGAAGATTAAGAATTCAAATTACTGATTAAATTACACTCTCAAGTGAGTTTGAAAGTTTATTTTATTTGTTATATTTTTATTTTCCTTACCATTTTTTTATGTTCTGTTAATTTATAAATTTAAATCTTTTTCAATTTATATAGTATTTTGACATAATGTCGACTCTTCAATATAATTGTGGTACATTAGGTATTTGTTCCCATATTTATCACACTAATGGTTAGTCAAGAATTAAATGATATAATAATTAACTTAACTTGTAAGATAAATACAAAATATAAATATGAGAGGATTATTATAATCATAATTTGAAATCTAAAAGCGGATCACGTAATCTTAGCATATTTTTATATTGATTTCAGTAATTTCTTTTTCGCAATTAATTTTCTTTGTTTAACAAATTAACTATTAGATTTTAATTTTCCTATGGTTCGATTCCAAACTTACTGAGTTATAATATAGCTAGACACTCTTATACTTTAGAGTAATAACACTTTTGAGTTCTGTCAACTCTTTTGCGCCCTCTTGAATCATCTAACGATCTTTGGGCCTTGGTCTAGGGTTCTCACCAAGTTTAAGCCTTTTGCAATTTGATTCAGTTGTTTCATCACTTTTTCTTGAAATACGCAGTCGAGACAGTAGCATTGTGCATTTGTGCTTCACACTTTGACCCTGTTCTACCAGGAACTGATAAGGGACCCATGTGTGCAACTATTTTGGGAACAATTTTCTCCATCATTCTTGCTATAGCTAACTGAAAAGAATTGGATACTGCAGCCCCTGCGCTTGCCAAGGACTTGGTAAGGCCAAACAGCTCCATGCACTAAGTTAGATATATTAACCTTGCCAGACGAGGGAGAAATAGTGGGAGTAGAGGAGCAACTGATCTGTGTCAACATTGTCCTGCAAGAGACATTATCATCTGAGTTCTGCTTCGAGACAGTGTTAGCCCTAGAGATCATAGCTTCTAATTAAAAATTCATGGTATGTCTCAGAGAATGAAGTGCATGGAAATCTGTACTCACATCCAGAGCATTCATAGACATTGAACTACTTTCACCCATATGTTCTCTATCAGCAAGCGAATTATTCCAGCTTGCGTTGAGAAGCTTATTCTTAAATCTACACCCAAAAATCAAACAAGTAATCCACTGAAGGTGTTTCCATGCTTCCTGTTCAAAATCCAGCGAAAACTAGATTTTGAAGTCACACATTTCCATAGTCAGATGTGTGGCAGTTGCTAACAAAACCAGGCATGTGCCCACGGAACATTTGCTGATCAAGTTGAGTTAGAGGGTTGTTAAGAGTTTGAAACAAATCATCATCCACCCTTTTCCTTCTATCTAAAAAACTATGTCCTTCATCACAGCCTCATGAATGCATGACACTGGTAGTTGTATCCACCAAACTATACAAAGAAACCTCCTCTTCAGATGAACTAGCATTTTAATTGCAGGAGCATGGAGTTGAAACTAGACTTGTCTGATTGCTAATCCACCATGTAGGTCGTCCTTTACAAAATATTTTGTAGGAAGCAAACCTCTGACCAAGCACATAGTGGAAGTCATAAATGTCAACAAATATTACCAGCACCAAATACACAGCATAAAGAGAAATCATGCATTTGGTACAGAGCAGATAAATGAACAAGTTTGAAAACTAACGGAGAGAAAGTTCAAGCTGCAAAGTACATAAATTTTGGAAACGATGGACTGAATTCTTAATATAAAACATTCACCAAACTAACCAAACGATGAACAATCCAATAAAAAGCGAACGCTAAACAAACTCAGAGTACTGATAAGAAAGTGAATTGCAAGCACCCATCATAAATTGGAAGACGTTAAAAGCTAATGCTCCTGTGAAACACAAAAATCAGAAGACAATCAGAGCTGAAAATCAAATATAAAAGACATGAAATGAGAAATAAAAAAACTAACCACTTTAAGAAGAAGACTCGTTAGTTGAATTTTTTTTAATGCTAGTTGAGTTTCTGACCAACTATGTCACTGATTGCTGACTGCACTCCAGCAGTTATTGCCTGCATTGGGTAATAAATATTCAACCTTTCCTGAACTTTCTCAACCGCCAAGCAAAAAAATTATATACAAAAAAGAAAAATCCATAATGAAGATTAAATAAAACAACAAAACAAATAAGAAAGAAGGGACCTTTGTTCTAGAAAGGCGTTGCTGAAGCTGCGTCAATTACCGTTAAGCAATCCTTTCTTTGCAACTGAACCCTTTTTTTTTTTTTGCACGAACGGTTATAAAATGTCTTCCATAAAAGAAAGACCTCCCCCATTAGTGTTTGAGGTCTCACATAATTAAGGATAAGTGACATACTCCTAAATAAATATGAAACTTGTCTAGCAGAAAATGGAACAAATTGCCAACAACAAAAAGATGCATACGATAAGTTAGAATGACTAAGGACATCCTATTTTATATAGTTAGCAACAGTAGATAAAAGCAAAAAAAAAAAGTTCTCTATTTGAATTGAAAAATATCCTCAAAATCACTTTTGTAAAACGAGCAATATATGAAAGAAAAGACCCTATTTTCCGTTTCATTTAAACGAAATTATGAAAACGTAATAGAATCTTTAGCAGGCGCAACAGGATCCTAAATACAGTTCCAATTTGCAAAGCAATGAACTACAAGTAATGGCTACTTGAAATTTCAGATTCTTGAGCCCCATCAGCAAGAGCAAATAGTTCTTGAACCTCATCTAAATATATAATATGCACAGTAAATTTCTCTTCTATGTAACACAGAAATTGAATACTGCCTAAGCTTAACAACTGAAAGAAGAGTGAAGATTTAACAGTAACAGGGCAAATAGATGTTCTGAATTAAGGAGCCAGTGATAGGCTGATAGTTGCCCCTTGTTCATAATTATGTCCAAAATCAGCTACTTAAACTAACTGGTATACCTGCACTTTTGGACTAGCTTCGAATTAAAATCTAACAAGATAAGTTCCTATAAAATTTTCAAGAAAATGGCCTATTAACGTATCGATTCCGCAGTTAAAGTGCCACCACAAATGTGACGAAAATGAGAACTAAAATTTTCAAGAAATTTTGAATAGTTTTTCTATCGTCATTTTAAGTGAGGCCCTATTTGGTAGCTCTTAAACTATAGTTGTCAAAAAAAAATATAACTATAAATAATGAATACAATTTTTAAATAATAATTTTGAAAATTAGTAAAGATATAATTAATTTTTATCATACAAGTGTAAAATTAAATCAATTTAGCTTATAGACTACAGTAGCTAATATTTACTAAAAACTTTATTTTGCGTTTACTAAACTGAAATCGGAAGGAGCTGGAATCGGAATGGGTAGGAATGGGAATAGGCTAGAATGGGAATAAGGAATGAGAATCAAAATAAGTTATTTACTTGAACTATAGGAATTGAAATTGGAATTAGTTGAATTACCATTATTGTGTTTGCTTTGTCTTTATTGTGTTTACTTTGTCTTAAACTCGGAATCAGAATGAATTAGATTGTAACAAATTACTAAAAGTACCTAATCAATTATTGTCATAATTATTTTATACTTTAATTATAGTGACTATTTATTAAAAATTATTATTTATTATTATTAATTATTGTCAATAATATATTGATATATTAATTAATTGTAAAATTAATTAATTAATTATTATAATATACTAATTAATTATTATAATTATATTATTAATTATTATAATAACATATTAACTATTGTGATTATTTAATCAAAAACTATAATTATTAATATATTATTTTTAATAATATATTTATATATTATTAATAGTAATAATTATATCAATTAATTGATAATAATATATGAATTAATTATAATAATTATATTAATTATTATAATATTAAATTAATTAATTATAATAATAATAACATATTAATTTTTGTGATTATTTGTCAAAAACTATAATTATTAATAGTTATTATTAATAATGTATTAATATAATAATTAATATTAATTAATTATATTAATTAATTAACAATTATATTAATAATTATTATAATAGTATATTAATTAATTAATTAATTAGAATAATAAAAATATATTAATTATTGTGATTATTTATTCAAAAACTACATTTATTAACACATTATTGTTAATAATGTATTAATATAATAATTAATAGTAATTTTTATATTAATTATTTATTATTAATAATAATTAATTAATTATAATAATAGTAATATATTAATTATTATGATTATTTAATCAAAAACTATAATTATTAATATATTATTGTTAATAATATATTTATATATTAATTAACAGTAATAATTATATCAATTAATTGATGATAATATATGAATTAACTATAATAATTATATTAATTATTATTATAATAGAAAATTAATTAATTATAATAATAAATTAATTAATTAATTATAATAATAATAACATATTAATTATTGTGATTATTTATTCAAAAACTATAATTATTAATAATTATTGTTAATAATATATTAATATATTAATTAGTTATAATAATTATATTAATTAATCAACTATAATAATATTATATTAATTATCACAATAATTAATTAATTATTGTGATAATTTATTCAAAAATTATAATTATTGTTAATAATGTATCAATATATTAATTAATTAATTATAATATATTAATTAATTATGAATGAGGGCAAAGTGGGCATTTTTTATTTTGGAGAGGGGCAAAATGAGAATTCTAAGGAATGAGAGATTGATTCTTACCTCCCTCTATGGGAATCAATCTCCTATTCCCTACTCCTAAATAATGGTGGGCCTCATAATTCCAATTCCGATTTTGATTCTGATTCCTACTCCTTTTTTGTGAAATAAACGCCATCAATCATTCTAATTTCTAAATCCGGGAAGTAAACGCACCATTAGTGTTATAACTTTTGCCCAATCTTAATCCAAACAGGGCCAAAAAATTAAGAAACATTGACATCTCCAAGTATATATGCAAAACATGAGCGCCAAACCTAGCAATACCACTTTGTTTGGTTCTGAACAACTTAGCCTTGCTACTCCCAATCAACATCTTTTCACCCGTTCACATTGCCATCATAGATTTATAATGGAATACAATAATTGTTATTTATTTTAGGAAATTTTGAATTCAAAGAAATTAGCAAAAGAATTTTTATGAAAACATCAAATGCATTACCTTTTGGATGATAGCATCAACATTATCTTTTAGCTTAATACCAAAATGAATTGCAAAAAAGTGACCATTTGAAACTACCACATCATGATAATAGTAAATTATGTGATAGAGGGTTAGTAATAACCTACTTGTAACACTTTAGCTGCTATTCTGTGGCCTTCAAAATGTCTTTCATATGTTGCAGCATGACTTGCTTGTAATATACTTGGGATTTCTTCATCAAGTACACATCTTCGAATGATTTGGTTTGAACACATCTTGTATAAGTACGGATCATCCCATTGATAGCTTCTGACATCGTGGAGGAATCTCTTCTTCTGCTGATAAGTTAATTCAGGTGGCCACAATCCATTTACTAAGTAGTTGGTAAAGTCTGTATACCATGAGAACCCTAATTACTACAGCATCTATCCATGCTATATCATCAACAACTGCTAATCCAAAAATGTTTCTTTGATGTCCTGTTTAGTCTGAGTGCTTGCATATGCTTTAAGCCTTGAAATATGATCTGCTACTTAGTTTTCAATCCTTTTTCTATCCTTGATTTCCAAGTCAAACTCCTATAGCAAAAGGATCCACTTTATTAGCCTTGGTTTGGCATCCCTTTTTTAAATCAAATACTTTATGGCTGAGTGGTCTACGTACACAATCATTTTTGTGCCAACTAAGTAGGCTCTAAATTTGTCAAATGTGAACACAGCTGCTAGCAACTTCTTTTTCAGTGGTGGTATAATCATCTGAACATCTGCAAGGGTTTTACTAACATAATAAATAGAGTGAAAAACTTTGTTCTTTCTCTGCTTTAGCACTGTTCCAACAGAATGGTTGCTAGCATAACACATCAACTCCAAATGCATACTTCAATCTGGTGCTACCACAATTGATGCTGCGACAAGGGCTTTCTTCAATTCAACAAAGGCCTTCAAATAATCTTCATCAAAATTAAAGGGTTTGTCATGCTCTAGCAGCATACATAATGGTTTGACTAGTTTAGAGAAATCCTTAATGAATCTTCTATAGACCTCGCATGACCTAAAAACTTTTTATGCCTTTAATTGAGATGGGTGGTAAGAGTTTATCAATTACCTCTATTTTTGCCTTATATACCTCAATGCCCTTTTTCGAAACTCTATGGCCCAAAACTATTCCCTCTTTAACCATAAAATGACACTTCTCTCAATTTAACACTAAATTTATCTCTTCACACCTTTTAATCACATTTTTAAATTATGCAAGCAATCCTCATATGATTCTCCACAAACCAAAAAGTCATTCATGAATACTTTCAATGTTTGCTCAACCATATCTGAGAAAATTATCATTATAAACCTCTAAAATGTTGTTGGAGTATTGCACAAGCTAAATGGCATCCTTCTGAATGCAAATGTGCCATAAAGGCAAGTGAATGTTGTCTTCTCCTGATCTTCTAGTGCTATAACAATTTGATTGTAACCTGAATACTCTTCCAAGAAGCAATAATACTCTTTTCCCGCAAGTCTGTCCTGCATTTGATCTATAAAAGATAATAGAAAGTGATAATTTCTTATGGCTTTGTTTGGTTTTTTTATAATCTATACAAACTCTCCAACCCGTGACTATTGTTGTGGGTATGAGTTCATTCTTTTCGTTTGTTACAACAGTCACTCCTCTCTTCTTTGGTACACATTGTACTAGGCTTACCCATAAGTTGTTTGATATTGGGTAGATTATTCCTACATCCAACCATTTAATGATCTTCTTCTTCACAATTTCTTTCATAATACGATTCAGCCTCCTCTATTGCTCCACTGAGTTGCTATAGCAATCTTCTAACAGAATCTTGTGCATACATATGGATAGATTAATTCCCTTAATGTCTGCCATAGTTAAGCCAATTGCCTTTTTATGCTTCCTCAATATATCTATTAAACTTTTCTCCTAACTTGCATCTAAAAAAGATGAAAGGATTACAGAGAGTGTATTATCGTCACCAAGATAAACATATTTTAAATGTGAAGGTAAAAGAATACCCGAAGAATTTGTTATTCTTATATTTGGCTTTACTACCATCAATATTATACTTGACTCTATATACTTATTTATTGTCAACAACTTTTTATTTAGGAGATTTAGGCACTACAATTCAAGCATTATTCTTCATTAATCCATTATACTTATCTTTCATTGCTTGGTTCTACCTTTGACCTTTTGATGCTTCTTTAACTGTATCCGGTTCTTTATTTGATAGGACAACACAATACACCTTTCGTTTGCATATGCGTTATTTGGCTCTAGTGATCATTTTGTGTGTGGGTTGGCATATAGGTTTTTGGTGTTGTAATTGAGGTTTGTAGGTTGATATGTCATGTGGTAAGATTACATTTTGAGGTTGTTGTGGGAATTTTAAGCTGGCAAGGATGAATTCTCTATAATTGGTGTTTGTATATAATTTTGAGTTGGTTGAAGGTCAAGCAAATGAGACTATTGATTTTGTTCAGTATTTAATTGTTTGATCAAAACTTGGTGAAGACTGAGTTCTGCTCTTATTAATTCTTGTTGAGAAAGATTCTTCAAAGTTACTATTAAGAATACATGGCAAAGTGGATAAACAGAAGACTCGTTGTTGATTAAATGACTGTACAAAGTCAGAGACACGGGATGGGGTATTGGTTTTATCATTAGTATAAAAGGAAGGAAAACAAGTCTCATCAAATGTAACATGTCTAACAACATACACTTGACCTGAATGATGAAGACATTTGTAATTGTTGGGCTATATTTCTACTACTAAGGATGTTAATGTGCAAATGTACACAATAAATAATATATTGATGAGTATTCAGATCGTCTCTACAAGGATTGATGTTACTAGACTTGCCACAACAATCTTAATAATGCAATTTTGTTCTAATTAAATTAAGGCAATCTATAAAACTAATGAGCTACTTAAACTAAAAGTGCAATAAATAAAATGTAATAAAGAAAATTTTCATGTTAAACATAAAGACGAAATCAATGGGAATAAAATAGTTGAGTGAATAAACTCACTTAATAACATTCATTATTTTTGCAATTATAGTACTATTGCTACAACATCTACTATAATAATGGGTAGAATCTCTCATGTATCTTTAGCTATCGCCTGTTTGGTATCTTATACTTAATACAATCTAATAGTGACCAATTGTTATGCCACCATTAAATATAACATTACCCAGTTTAAGTTACACTTACCCTACAAGGTGAATCCCTATGCATAGTTCTTCACTAATTTTAGATTAAGCATGACCCTATTCAAATTAAGATTTACTCAACTTGGGAAACCCAATCTAAAATCTAGTATTGTCTTAATCGGTTCCTCTAAGTTAGACTTTTTTTAGGCTCCTTAGCTAGTATCCATTAAATGAGTGATTAGCCAAAATAGAGAATTGAAATAAGTATAATTAAGACAAAATGCTATAACAAACACTGAGCAACACATATATGTTAGTCAAACATCAATTAAGATCGTTTATCACTCAGCCACAATTAAATTCAGTTCATGATTTGCAATAAATCAGAAAGTAAAATAATTTCAGTCATCAAATACATTCCCATGAATAAGTAGAAAACAAGAAAATAATAGAAAGAATTAAAGTCCTCGTAATCTTGTGATGTCTCCTTCTTGTTCAATGTGAATTCGTTGTTTTACCCCTTAAATCCTTATTATTATCTGTTTTTCTTTTGCTATCTATGTGATTTTTTTTCTTGAGTGTCGGCTCTCTCTTTTCTTCTCATATGTGCTCTTTTTATAACTAAAAATTAGGGCAACCAAAAATGTGTGGTGCTTATCCTCCATTTTTGGAAACTTTAGATCGCAGTCTCTTAATTATCTTATGTGAAATGTTCTCTATCGATGGTCCAGGATTGCCACAGCAATGTCTACAGCTTCTGCATTGTTCTGGATTTATTTCAATTCTTTTATAATCTAGTTTTTTCATTATCTCTGTAAGTTTATTGTAGCAGCATGCCTTCCTTAAAACGTGAGCTTTCAGTCACCTACAATTATGCACATAATCTAAGCATAAAATATTCTCAAACAACTCAATTTATTAAAATTTAAAATAAAATAAATGCTCATGCAAAATGTAACTAAAATGTAATAAAACCACATAATTTACTCTCTAATTATTACTGATTTAAGCTTAATAGGACTATAACAACTCTCATTTCATAAAGTTATCAGTAACCTTTGTGTGATGGGCTATATCCAATAATATGCACTTGCTAGAATGAAAATCAAACTTGTGCTTTTTATAGTCTTTTAAGAATGGATAACAAGCACAACAAAAACATTTGAGAAAACTATAATATGCATTGTGTTTGAATAGCCTTTCATATAGTGTTAGATTCTTGAGTGCTAGAGTAGTTAACCTATTAATATAAAATCAAACTTGTGCTTTTTATAGTCTTTTAAGAATGGATAACAAGCACAACAAAAACATTTGAGAAAACTATAATATGGTTTGTGTTTGAATAGCCTTTCATATAGTGTTAGATTCTTGAGTGCTAGAGTAGTTAACCTATTAATATAAAACACTGCAGTATAGAGAGCATCCCATCAATATTAAAGAGACAAATTTACTTGAGCTAAAAGAGTTAAACCAAGTTCAACTATATGCCTATGTTTTCTCTTCATTGATCCATTTTGATGATGTGTATAAGGACATGAGTGTCTAAAAAAAATCCTATCTTGATTGAGAAAGCCTGTAAATACTCCATATTCTCCCCCTAATCAGATTACAACATCTTGATGTATGTGCTAAACTGATTTTCAATTTGAAGATTGAATAAGTTAAAGACTGTTAAGGCTTTTGATTTGAGTTTTAAGGGATAAATCTAAGTATATCTACTATGGTCATTCACAAAACTAATGTAATACTTATAACCATTCTTAGACAACACTGGTGAAGGCCTTTAAAGATTGTGTGGATTAGTTCAAGAACATAAGTAGTTTTTGCATCTGTAATTAGAAAATGCAATCTATAAGAGTTTTCCAGTTGACATGCTTCATATAAACTATGAACAAAATTCTTAAAGAGAGTAAAGTGAGACTTTGGCATAGTTTTAAGATTGAAGCAAGTGCCTTAGAACATTGAAATTTGGATGTCAAAACCTTCTATGTAACAGGTTTAATTGATCAACAATTTGAGTATAATTTGAAGAAACATAATTGAAATAAGCTTAGTGAAAGCTTCACACTTATTTGAGATCTTATTGTTTTTCACAAAAAGACAACATGGACAAAAGTTTACTTGGACCAACAACTGACATATATGACTCAATAGAATGAAGATTCGTTTAAATTATAGCTTGTGTAGTCCTTTCTGAGCAAGGCCTTACAGAAGAACTTGCCTTTTCACTTCGTCCTTTATAAAACAAAAATTACTACAAAATTCAATAGTGGCGTTATTGTGTTAGGTTAGTTTAGATATGCTCAAAAGATTCTTAGTTATAGAAGGCACAAACAATATATCCTTTAACATAATACAAGTTGTTTTAGAACCAGAAAAATGGAGAAAAGCATTACCAATATAAGTGACCATTACCTATGGTAAGTTGATCATTACCTTTGAATTTATCTCTGATCTGTGCATTGGCAATGTTATTTATTAGGTGATATATAGCTCCATTATCTTAATACCAGCCTTCATCAACAAGCCCTTCAAAATTGGCCATATATGCAGCTCTAGGGGAATATAAAGTGTGAAATCTAGACATGTACAAAGGAGATAGTCTAGCCAAGTATTCATCATAAGGCATATAAGGTGGCATGCAATAAGGTGTTTTAAAATTAGCCATATAAGTGGTCTTTGGGCCTTTTTGTTTGCTATATGTTCTAGGTAGTTCTGGAATAAAATCTCATTGAATTTATACTAGTAAACATCAACACTATGTCTAGATTTAGAAAAAATTTGACAGATTATAACTTTATAAAAAAAACAAGCATCATTTAAAGCTCCAACAAGATTAGAAGGTATAATAGGAGACATGCCATTAAATATTCATTTTTCTTTTCTTTGATGTATATTTTGAGCTTTACTATAACCACTAAAACCCGAGCATTCTCCATTGACACAATTAAATCCAGAAAAGTTTCTCAAAGGAAAACCTCTACCAACACCTGATCCTCTTCCACCATGATAATTGCCTTGGAAACCTCTTGCACAACTGCCTCTTCTATAGTTTCCCCTTACTTGTGCAAAATTAACATTAAAAATAGGTTTTGCATCTTGCTCTTGTTGCTTAAGTGTAGATTCGTGAGTTCGTAATAGTGCATATGCATAATCACAATCCATTTTACAAGCAGTGATAAAAGAGGCTTAATCTAAATAACTTGGTCCAAGACAATTAAAAATGTGCATCAACAAATCTTTACCGCCCAAAGGACTACCAGCACAAGTAAGTTCACTACCTAATGCTTTCATCTCCATGCAATAATCTTCGACAGTCACTGAATCTTTCTTTAAAGTGTTTATTTCATACTTACGTTGAAGTACCTTAGCTTCAGACCATACTCTAAATTTTTTCTCAATGTTTTCCACACAGCATGAGAACTATCAAGATTAATAACTAGGTTGAGTGCACCTTCAATTATAGAGGATAGAAGCCTACTGAGATGTGTTTGATCTTGTGATTTCTAGGTGATAAACTTTGGATTTTCAACTAGTTGTGTAGATCCATCATCTACTCTTAGTGTAATGTACTTCTCTGGTTTAGATTTTGTTCTATTAATGAAATCTTCAAGTCTATTGCTTCTTGTTGAAGCAAATACTTGAGATTACCAAATCAAGTAATTGACTTGATCTGGCTTCACAGAAGTGTTGAATGAAAAATTTGTTGAAGCAATTGAATTAGCATTTAAATTTACAATTGGATTGTTAGAGCTCGCCATATTGGCAAAGCTCTTATACCATAAAGCAAAAATTCTTTATCTTGTTTGGCAAGAAAGAAAATTTTTAGAAGAAGAATATTCCATAATTGAATCTTAATGTTTTTCCAATTCATACAAATGAAAAATTATAATACATGTATTTATATATCAGTCTTGTGAGCTAACTAAATCTATAACTAACTACTAATTTGTAAAAATGAAAACAAATTAAAAATAAAGAGCACAATAAGCATGTATAACTAATTAAGCTTATCTATCAATGATCTAGCACTCTTTTAATCTTTTTGCTGACTTGGCTTCTTGGTCATCTTGTGTGTTGACTCATCTTGACTCAAAAAGCTAAGATATGCTTTCTTAATAACCAGTAGCTGCTTGCTTATGTTTCTAGTTAGTTAGCTTCATTAGTTTTTTTTTAAAGTTTTCTATAAAAAGGTTCAAAATGAAAAAAGCTATTTCATAACTTGCATTAGAAGTGATGATCATGGTGGAGAATTTGAAAATCATGCATTTGAGAGTTTTGTAATGATTTCGGCATTATACATCAATTTTCATCACATAGGACTCCACAACAAAATGGAGTTGTTGAGAGAAAGAATAGGTCTATTCAAGAAATGGTTAGGACTATGTTAAATGAGAATGCATTACCAAAATATTTTTGGGCCAAAGCCATAAATACCGCATGTTATGTGTTAAATCGTGTTTTGATTAGACCACTTCTTAATAAAACTCCTTATGAGCTTTGGAAAGATAGAAAACCCAACATTGGTTATTTCAAAGTTTTTGGTTGCAAATGTTTTATATTGAATACTAAAGACAATCTTGGTAAATTTGATCTAAAATCGGATGTTGGTATTTTTCTTGGATATTCAACTACTAGCAAAGCTTATAGAGTATACAATCAAAGAACATTGGTTGTTGAAGAATCCATGCACATTACGTTTGATAAGTCTAATCCCTCCTCTATGGAGAAAGTTATTGTTAATGATGCAGATGAAGAAGTGCAACAAGAAAAATCTTCAAACGTCAAAAAAGTTGCTTCATCTTACGAGAATCAAGAGAAGCAACAAGAAGAACAAAATAATATGGAGCAAAATGAAGGTAATTCTCAAACACTCCCCAAGGAGTGGAGGTATGTCTCTTCTCACCCTAAAGACTTAATTTTAGGCCAACCATCACGAGGTGTAACCACTAGATCATCACTTAGGAACATACGTGCACATACTGCGTTTATATCTCAAATTGAACCAAAATCCTTTGTGGATGCGAAAAAAGATGAATCTTGGATTATGGCAATGCAAAAGAAGTTAAATCAATTTGAGAGAAACAATATGTGAAAATTAGTTCCTAAACCGGAACATCAATCCATTATAGGCACTAAATGGGTATTTAGGAATAAGATGGATGAATCCGGTGTGGTTGTAAGGAATAAAGCTAGATTAGTAGCTTAAGGTTACAAGCAAGAAGAAGGAATTAATTTCGATGAAACTTTTGCTTTTAGCATTTGAATGTCATAAGAATTTTGTCTTATATCAAATGGATGTCAAAAGTGCATTTTTAAATGAATACATCATAGAAGAAGTGTATGTGAAACAACCCCCTAGTTTTGAAAATGAAAAATTTCCAAATCATGTTTACAAGTTATCAAAAGCTTTGTATGGATTAAAACAAGCACCTAGAGCTTGGTATGATAGGCTTAGTAAAATTTTTTTTTAAAACGGTTTTTCAATGGGTAGAGCGGATACTACACTTTTTATCAAGCATAAGAATCAAGATATACTTGTTGTTCAAATTTATGTTGACGATATCATCTTTGGTTCTACTAATGAGTTTTTATGTAAGGATTTTTCATCTTGTATGAGTAAAGAATTTGATATGAGTATAATGGGAGAATTGAAGTACTTCTTTGGATTACGAATAAGACAAAACGAAGAAAGAATCTTCATCAATCAAGCCAAATATTTGAGAGATTTACTCAAAAGTTTCAGACTTGAAGATGGAAAGGTCAAAAGTACTCCAATGAGCTCAACAATCAAGCTTGACAAATATGAAAAAGATAAAGATGTTAATGTCAAAACATATCGAGGTATGATCGGATCTTTACTTTATTTAACTACTAGTAGACCCGATATTATGTTTAGTATATGTTTGTGTGCAAGATTTCAATCATGTCCTAAAGAATCTCATTTACTTGCTGTTAAGAGAATTTTTAGCTATTTGAAAGGTACCATAGATCTTGGCCTTTGGTATCCTAGGGGAACTCATTTAGAGTTAACTTGTTATTCAGATGCCGATTTTGCTGGTTATAAGATTGATAGGAAGAGTACTAGTGGAACTTGTTACTTTCTAAGTCACTCACTTGTCTCTTGGTTTAGTAAGAAACAAAACTCGGTTGCACTTTCAAGCACTGAGGCTGAATATATTACAACCGGTAGTTGTTATGCACAAGCACTTTGAATGAAACAAACCCTTAGAGACTATAGTATCAATCTTTCTCATATACTTATCATGTGTGACAATATAAGTGCCATAAACCTTTCAAAGAATCCCATTCAACATTCTTGGACCAAGCATATAGAGATAAGACATCATTTCTTAAGAGATCATGTTCAAAAAGGAGATATTTCATTGAATTTTATTTTAACTGAAAAACGGCTCGCTGATATCTTTACAAAACCTCTTGGTGAAGAACAATTTTCCAAGATTAGGCATGAGTTTGGAATGATAAATGTTGCATAGTAGTGATTTATACAATATCTTCTTTGTTTTTCTATAAAATGATATTGGTTTGCTTTAGATGTGCTTAAATTTTGTAATCATGCATTATATTGGTCTTACAAGACATTTTTTATCAATAAAATGATTTAGAAATGTATTAAGTGTTGGCCGTAGAATAAAACATATGTGTGAAATCATAGTTGAGAAAACGGATTACCGTTTACTCTTAAACATCTTATCGTTTAATTATAGAAACACTAGAAAATTTTTTGGACATTAACGGCTAACCGTTTATTACTAACAGTTAACCGATTACTCTTTCCTAGCTCTCTTGACGTTATCAGTGAACCGATTTATTTAAATGGCTCACCGTTTTCGTGCGTTATAAACTGTTTCAGTTCTTCTTACTCGTCTCCACTTACCCCCTCACCGTTTTCTCTCAAACCAGTGAACCCTAAGCTCTCTCTCTTTAAAATATTTCATTTTTCCTGCCATTTCTTGCCAAATCAAGGTCATAGAAACATTTCTTATCATCTTTAGAACAATTTTAATCATTCAAAACATCAACTTCCAGCCTAAATCTAAAAATCCCAATTTGAAACCTTAAGAGCAGCCGAACCGTTTTCATCATTTTTGTCTCAATTCTTGACGTTTTCCTACCAAATTGAACCTTCAAATCCCTTTCTCTACCCTTCTTTGTTCATCTTATTGGTCCCGTTTGCATCATTTTCATCATTTTGGCAAGAACCCAAATTCTCAACATTCAACAATGGCTGAATCTTCAAGAACCGGTCATAAGAGAAAGAGTGTCCCAAGTGGAAACCCAATACCACCTAGGGAGCCCTCCGAGTTCCAGAGAATTAATTTTTCAAAAGCTCTACTGGCAAAACGATTCGAAACCCGATCCATGGGTCGCAAGGTAATCGACTCTTACTTTGTGGACTTAGATAATTTTGTAGAGTTGGTTGTTTGTGGTAGAAGTGTTAAGCAAATGTTATTGCCATGGGAGTCTGCATTAGACTTAGAGGAGAGGATTTACCTCAACTTAATCCATGTTTTTTACTCAAACATTGAATTATCTGTAGAAAGAGTAGATAGAATAGTCACCAATGTCGGGGGTGTTCTTATTGATTTTGATGCTGATGATTTGAACCACATTTTACGACTCCCACATTCTGGACATGATATTTACACTTCTAGGAAGGAATTATCATTTGCCGATTTTGTCCATCACAAAGGGGTTAAAAACATCTATAGGCGTCGAGATCACTCTGATGAGATTTGTGCACTTCCTTTTAGGTCACAACTTTTACCGCTGCAGGTTAGAATTCTCCATACCATTTTGCAGCATATTGTCACCCCTAGGAAGGGACACTCGGATGAGGTAACTAGGCTGGGATTCTTGATAGTCTTCTCAGTGGTCGCCCCTATTAACCTCGAATATATTATTTTGTGACATATTTTGAGTACTCCTGCGGTTAACCATACGTTGTTTCCATACGGTAGCAGTATTTCTAAGCTTCTGCGACATTTTCGAGTACCTCTTCATGACTCAGTATATGTTGAAACGAAGAAGATTGGGAAAGAGGCTATCTCGGCGATTAGGTTTTCTCGAAGGCGTCATAATTGGATCAAAACGCCCAATGCGAAAAACCAAGACACCCTCGTAGCTCTAGAGGATAACCGGTTTCTAAATGACATTTTCACTTATGACCAACTATCGGATTTTAGGCTTGGCACTAGACCTCTGCCCTCATCGCGGATCTATCTCACAACCTCCAATAGAGTCTAATTCTGAGGAGCATGAGATGGAGACCGATCGGCCACCGACTTCAGATGCTCCACCTGCTCATGATAGTCTTCTTCAACAGCTTGTTAGCGATGTTCGAGCACTTTCCGAGCAGCAGCAGTAGCTTCAGAACCAGTTTGCGTCCTTTAAGCTTCAGCAACAGTAGATACTAGATGGACAGCAGCGTATCTTTTCTACACTCGTCATTCCACCCTCCTCTTCTTCTCCTCCTCCTCCTCCACAGTAGTCTCTTAGTGTTTCGGATACTTTGATCTCGCACAAACATAAATTGTTTTCTAAACTATTTATGTATGATGATCATAGATGATTATGTTATATTTATGTGTGTTTTCTTATTTTGGCATTGTTCTTATTACTTGGTTGAAGTTGTTTGTATCTTACTTTTTGGTTTCTTGGGTGTAAATTGTTGTTACTATTTTTTAGGGATGCTTAATATACAGGGGAGATGCTGCCGAAATTTTCACTTGTCGAAAGGGGCTATATTTTTGTTCTTTTCTTTTTGATGCTAAAGGGGGAGAATAGGTTAGGTTATATTTCTAAAGGGAAGTTAACAAATTTTTTTTATATATATATTTTTCAAGAGAGCTTATATTCAGGGGGAGTTAACAAAACTTTCTTACCTTCACATATAAAGTTTGTCATCATCAAAAAGAGGGAAATTGTTGATCTTATAATATTGATTTTGATGATAACAAAACTTATATATTCATGATTAAAATGTTGGGGCTATTAAAATGAATTTCTTAAAGCCATAGACATGTTTAAAGAAAGCTTAATGGTTATTAACTTGAGTTGGAAAACCTTTTTCTAAACAAAAGTTGTCAAAAATATAGATTCTAGAAATTAACGGTGAACCGTTTATTGGAAAACGGTAAACCGATAATTTACAGAGAGGAAACTGTCTTTGTAATCCTGCACCATTTATCTGAGAAGATTCTGGAAATTAACGGTGAACCGTTTATTTGAAAACGGCTAACCGATAATTTACAGAAAGGAGAAAGTTTTTTAACCTTGAGCCGTTTAGCAAAAACGGAAAGCGAAGTTTATTTTGCAGGTCTCTGGAAGCAAACGGCGATCCGATAACTTTAAATGGTAAACCATTTATTTAAAATCTAAGCATAACGGCTATTTAGACAAGTCCAATTGATTAACCAATAGAAGTAAACGGCGATCCGATTATTCTCAGAAAGTCAACAACGGCTAGTTTTCAACTCCAACTATAAAATAGTTCAATCAAAATTCAAACAAAAGAGATCCAACAATTATCTTTGAGCTTGCTACTGAGAAAACAATATCTTTTGAGCTTTAAACTTGTTTTATTGATTCACACTTTTGGATTTCAATTGTAATCATATAGATTGTGTGAGAGATTGGTTGATTTTAAATCTTTATTTTTTGAGTGATTGTAAATGTTGAGATACACTTGGATTAAGAGATTAGGGATAATCTCTTGTTGTAAAGGTTCATTGACACCTTTGAAGTCAATTGTAAGTGTTGTTGAAGCCTTGGAGGCTTGCTTAGTAGAATCCTCAAGCCCGGTGAGCTTGGAGGCACGGACGTAGGCACGGTTAGCCTAACCACATAAAAATAACGTGTTTGATCTCTCTTCCTTTATCTTTTTAATTTCAAGCATTGTTAAAATTATTGCTTTTTAGTTTATTAAGACATTAGTTTTTAATTATTTTGTGGTTTTATTTGCTTAAGACATTAGTTTTAACTAGGCTACCCAAGAGGGGGGTGATAATTAAAACCACAATTGCAAAAAAAAACCTAGGACATATCGCTCAAATCATTGGTCCGGTACTGGATGTAGCCTTTCCCCATAGCAAGATGCCTAATATTTACAGGGTTAAGGGAACCCACCGGAGCCGTAGCGAAAGCGAGTCTTCATAGGGCAATTGTCACTGCTTATGGACCCAAACTTGGGTGATCAAAAACACCAAAAAAATTTACCCATAAATAGTAGAAAATTTAACCCAAAAATAGTAGAAGATTTATCTAGAAACAATAGAAAATTTAACTGAAAAATAGCAACAAATTTACCCATAAATAGAAAAAATTTAACCCAAAAACAGCAGTAAATAAAGCCCAAAACACCATAAAAATTTACCCGAAAACAACAGAAAATATAACTCAAAAATAGTAGAAGATTTATCTAGAAACAATAGAAAATTTAACTTAAAAACAGCAACAAATTTACCCGCAAATTGCAAAAAATTTAACCCAAAATAGTAGTAAATAAAGCCCAAAACACTAGAAAAATTTACCCAAAAACAACAAAAATTAGAACCCAAAAACAACAGAAGATTTATCCAAAAACAACAAAAGATTTATCCAAAAACAGCAGCAAATTTGCAGAGAAACAACAGAAAGTTTAACCCAGAAACATCAACAAATGAAGCCCAAAACACCAAAAAAATTTACCAAAAAATTTAACATAAAAATAGCAGCAAATTAGTTGAAATACAACAGAAAATTTACCTACAAACAGAAGCATATCAAACCCAAAATTTCTCTGCAACTTCACATAATTCTTTGTCACTTCAATTGTATTTGAGACAAAAACCTACTTCCAGTTTCAGAATTTGGTCCCTTACACTTAATTTATTTGCTTTGGTCTTATTTATATTTTCATTTATTCAGTATCCCCATCCATACATCCATCTATAATCCACCACACATTTGCTAATCAACCAAAAACAATGCACACAATAATACAAAATCAAGGTCACAACAGTTAACAAAATGCACTTTCAATTTCGTCCAAACCTCTATACCACAACAAATTTTCAGTTTCTATTTCTTCATTAACTCGAGTGACACAAAACAATTCTATTAAATTATATGTTGAAATTATATGTAGCAAACAAACAAATATACCAAAAATGCAAATGTGGTAGAAGAGAATTAGTGGCCTGGAACTTCCTTGCCTTCTCTTCCCCTCAACATGATTAAGGACTTCAGCAACAACTATGATCAACACTTGGTCCTCTACTTCAGGCTCTGCCACAATCTCATCAAAATTTCTTCGTCCCTCAATTTTCTTGGAAACCAAACAATCAAATTTATGATAACAATCCAAAAATCCTTAAATTTTCTACAAAAACTATAAACCATTTATCAACTTTTCACTTTAGCAATCAATTTTCCAACAACTCAAACATCACCAGATTACAATTCAAACATCACAAAATTAGTTAATGTTATGTCTTATCTATCCATTTGGATTATTAACCTTAATACGTAAAACTAACCACTAGATTATAAGTTTATAACCTATATAAACAAATTCATCAATCAGAAACTGAAACTTAAAAGACAAATAGATATAAAACAATAAAAACTTCAAGGAGTTCTTCAAGGTAACAATTAGAACACTATGAGTGATTAGCGTAAACCATATAGCACTGTATATTGCTCACCCACACACAGAGCTTTTCCTGAACTATGTAATCACTCATTTCATTGTACAAGACAACATTAGCCAGCCCACATAGCACCACAATCAAATACACTTCAATTAGAAATGAAAGCCATCAAACCTAAAATTATGCCGCAAAAATATTCATGCCAAGTTAAGATTATGAAAAGCTTATTCCAATTCTTCTTACTTGATTGCCAAGTTCTAACTGATAGGCAACTTTTTTCCCCCCAATTCTATTTCTCAGTCGTAGATGCTCAGCCTGCATTAAATACAAACCTACACAGAATTATAAAAATATCAGTTCATAAAATAACTCGAGAGATTATATCCACAAAAATGTCAGCAAAAAAAGATAAAAGTTGTTGAGACAAGTACAATTCAAACTCTTAGCCTCTGGATTGTTGACCCAAATCGCATCCAAGCTAGTCTCCTTTATTATTTTCTGCAGAGAAGTTCTCTTTCGGTATAGTTAATTAGGGATTTCGTTTGGCCTTTTATAATTTTTGCTTTTTTTAGAAGGCAAATCCTTTTTTTAATATATTTTCAACCAGTTAAATTTTACTAAAATATTTAACTAGTTTGTAACTAATTAACCATAATTTAATTAAATTTTTTTATTATATTATAATTATTATTGACCATTAATCTAACCTAACAGTGTAAAATAATTACGGTATTAATACAGTAATTTTAATCACGGCATCATATAATTTTATTTTTTAAAAATACATGGGAGTTGTCCATTTTGCTTCATAATTTTATAATTAAGTCATCATTTAAGATACAAAGTTTGTAATAATTAAGCATATCATTATTCATTTTTTAAGTGTGGATTTTAATTGAGGCATTTTTTGGTTTTTACAGTTGATGCATGCTTAATACGATATATTTCAAGTAATTTATTTGATATAGTACTAGTCGGCCTGTTGCGTCCCCCTTAAGACTGGTGTTAATGTGATAAATGTTTCTTCTTTAGTGCTATCTTTTCTTTCTTTGACACGTCCTTCGAGGCGAAATCTAGGTAAATCTACGTAAATTGCTTGGCCACAAAGGAAAATATCCTAACTGCAGCAAAATCTAGGTAAATTGATACTTCCAATTAATTAACATTTTGTGCATGTCCTGACTTTAAGGCGAACGTTTTAAACTAAGAAATTTATATGTACGTTATTGAAACGTGTTTGTAGTTTCATTTAGAACCCATCAATATATAAATTCATAATTTATTAATATGAGATTAAATCCACACAAATAATCAATCAATATTTACATGCCAACAGAAAATTAAATCGATTGATTTACATTATGCGCTCTTGATCATATAGAAGATTAAACAAGACTATCGTATCTCTTAAAGTAAAGAATTTTGGAGGATTGATGCCCTGAGATTCAATAAATAATTTTAAAGTAAATTGAAGATTGATCAGATGAAAATGGGTCATTTGATGATGTCGTGACTAAAGTTACGGTATCAATACTGTAATTAAATATAAATTATGTAAATAAAATATAAAACTTATAAATTTAACATAAAAATTGTAAATCAACATTAATTGTAAAATAAAACATAAATTTTATAAATAAAACATAAGACTTGTAAATGAATGGTAAAACTAGTAAAATAATATAAAACTAATAAATTGATGTATTATTAGTAAATAAAATAAAAACTTCCAAATATAACATAAAACTTGTAAATCAACATTAAGTGCAAAATAAAACATAAATTTTAGAAATTAAACATAAGATTTGTAAATGAAAAATAAAATAAGTAAATTAATATAAAACTAGTAAATTGATGTATTATTAGTAAACAAAATAAAAACTTGCAAATATAACTTAATACTAGTAAATTAACATTAACTGTAAAATAAAACATAAATTTTGAAAATGAAACAAAAGACTTGTAAATAGAAAGTAAAATGAGTACATTAATATAAAACTAATAAATTGATGTACTATCAATAAATAAAACAAAAACTTGTAAATATAACATAAAACTTGTAAATCAACATTAAGCGCAAAATAAAACATAAATTTTAAAAATGGAACAGAATAATTGTACATGAAAGGTAAAACAAGTAAATTAATATAAACTAATAAATTAATTGATTATTGGTAAACAAAACAAAAACTTACAAAAATAATATAAAACTAGTAAGTCAACACTACCTGTAAAATAAAACATGAATTTTAGAAATGAAACATAAGACTTGTAAAAGGAAGGTAAAATAAGTAAATTATTATAAAACTGGTAAATTGATGTATTATTGGTAAAAAAAATAAAAATTTATAAATTTAACATAAAACAAGTAAATCAAGATTAAGTGCAAAATAAAACGTAAAATTTGTATATTATGCCTAAACTTATTTTAATTTTTTTCAGTATAATTTTTTTATTTAATTAATGAGTAACTTTTTTGTTTAATTAAAGAAAATATTTTTCTATAAATGAATTAAATATTTTTCATTAAAATTCTATAGAAACAATGTGAATTTTTTAAATAATTAATAATCTTATATGAATTTATTAGTTTTACTTTATATTTACTAATTTTATATGTAATTTATAATATTTATATTTATCACAGTATTGATGTCATAATTTTTATTACGGCATTATAAAATTTTCCAACGAGAGAATATGTTTGGTTGAGAGAAGGAAGCCGATTTTAACATGGCATTTGAACCGTGACATTCTATCCTTGGCAATTTTCTCCAAAAACCTGCAAACCCATGTTTTTCTGTCCACTAAAACTACTTGCTGAGGTTAATTTTGCGATTAATCGGAAGATTTAGTAATATAAATTAAAATCCATGCACATAATAGGTGAGCTTGGTTAAGGGGAAAGCTGACGAACACCCACGCAGGTATCCGTTATCCCACAAAATGTTTATTTTTAATATTTAAATATAAAAGCTTACAAGTTAAAATTAAGAAAACGTTAGATCTAATCCTAATTTTCTAAACCTAAAAGCAACCTGCTGCAACTACTCTCATCAAGTAAACATAAAAGTTTACATGCCATTCTTGGGCATGGAGTCGCGTACCACGTCACCTCTCTGTGCTGTGCTATTATGCTTTTACTTCAATGATGACGGCGTTTATAAAAGACACGGTGTCTTTGACATTTTACAGCATCAATTTGTTAAATTATGCAGTTGATATTGCGCTGCACACAGCCAATTTTGTTGTAGTGGGGATTTTTTTTTTTTCTTTTAAAAAATAAGAGAATTGATAAGTGTAAATTAATTTTTATTCTTCTTATCACCTCTAATAATCAAACTTGAGTACAGACGAATATGAGAGGCGACAGTTACACTGCCAATCAACTCGACTACATTCTTGAAGATGTTGTAGTGGAGATCTTGTATGCTTCCAGCCTGGAATACTCAAGATACCCAATGTTGCCAATTGGCTGTTTATAGTTTAAGTTTCCTCTATTCTGAAAATTATGTCGATGAATCAATTACTCATCCGTGTGAAACTTATATGGAGCTAGAATTTCTCATTGTGTAGGGTATTGCTGAGGAAAACATGGTACACATGTTTTCTCTTTTTCTAGAATAAATTTTTTTGGCTTCCCAAAGTTTTCCTAAATTTTCCTTTTATAGCTAAAATTTTTAGAATATCTTAATACGACTTTTTTATTCTGAAAATTTTTTAACATTGACTATACACACACACATGCAGCTGAATGAAGAGCATGTTACTTAAAATAGGTATAATATTGACTAATATTTCGTCCATATGTTATATTGGCTAATATATTTATTAGAATTTGTACTCTTATTTTTATATTTTTGCTATCTTAAAACTAATTGATAATCTTAAAAAAAAAATTGTCTTTTATAATCTTGTTTGATTCTTCTAGTATTCATGTTTGATGCTTTATCTTATAATAATTAGAATATAAAATTTTTATTAAATTCTTTAAAAATTTTAGAAGCTAAGGATCATTTTGGTTAAATTTTAAAGAAACTATAACCTGCATAGAGTTGGAATTCAATAATTTTAATAAAGAAAATTTTGGACTTATATATGTATGTGATCAAATATTTGAAGTTATACATACAAATAAAAATGCTTCTTGAGAAATAGATTTTAGAAAGTTATTCCTCCTATTCTTTTAACAATTTATTATAAGGTGGAAATTTTTATTTAATGCTATTTTTTAAATTTTTACCAAATACCAAAATTAGTTTTTAAATTTCTTAAGATCACTTTTGACTATCTCATAACTAATCCCAAATGAAAAAATGCTATACTTTAGTAGTCTTGTGCCACCTAAATTTTTTTTTAATGGTGGTGCATATTTCTTCTTTATTTCCATCTTATCTCTCCAAGTCATCTTCGAGAATAGCTATGGACCAAAATAAAATAAAATTCAAAATAACAGAGTTTTTTTTTTTGTTGGAGCAATAATATGTTTACAAATTCGGGTGCAAAGTTTTGTATTCTAAATAAAGTGCTATTTAACGTATCATTCATTCATTGGTGATATGAAATGTAATCAATATTAATATAAAATTCAATTTTTTTTTAAAGACCTGACAATTATCAATTGGTGACACGTTATTTAGGATATAAAATTTGTATCCTGACTTTGTAATTAAAGCATTGTTTGTTTTAATACTTCATGCATGCTTAATATTTTCTTTTTTTTTTTGTTTTTCTTTTAAAAGGAAAGGGGGGTGGGCAAGCCCAAATCAATTTTTACCCCCCTTCCCACTCCCAAAGTCAATTTTTACCCCCTTCCCACTCTTGGGGGCTCATGCATGCTTAATATGATATATTTTGAGTCATTTATTTGGACTAGAAGTAGCATCCCACCTAAGACTATTTTTATGATGTGATACATTTTTTTTTTTAAGTAATAGTGGATATCCCAAAATTTTATCCTAAATTTTATTACAAATAATGTGTAATGTGATATTTCATTCCTTAGATGGTTGATGATTTTATAAATTTTGAATGAATTAATTACGTTATCTCACCAACTAATGAATGAATGCCACATTATTTGGAATAAAATTTTGAAATAAAAAATTAAGATGTGTAGCTCTATTCTTTTTTTCTTTTTTTTATTGCTCCATATCTTTCTTCGGCACATCTTTGAGAATACCAATGGCTTACAAAGAAAAAAAAAATCATAACTGTTATAAAATCTTGATAAATTGATAACTTGAATTAGGAACCCATCCCTGAAAGACTATTTTTATTTCATACAAATAATCATTATTTACCTGCATTTTACAGACTAACACAAAATGGTTCTGATAATTTACCTACCGTAATTTATACGACAATTTAAAAATTTATCATTCATGATTGGTTGATTGGTTTGAGTGTTAGCCTTAATGGTTACATGATTGACTAAAATCATCTGATTGTTGATTTGTCAACGGCATTGTTAACATTATGTAATAGCACATTGAAAAATGCTTATTATTGCATTTTTCTTGGTTCTGATAATTGTAATTTATCGAAGTTTAATTTGTAGTTATTGTTTCCATCTGATTGTGGTCAAGGCATTGTTCATTTCTAGCACTTGATGCTTAATACTACGTGTCCAGCCCACACTGACAGGCTGCGCATGCTCTTCATCTCTCAAACTTGTTGGGCCATCCAAGAATAGGACATAGGCTTGCTTGGTGTTGCTGATCTGTTCATCTGCTAAGTGTGGTCTGGAAGTCCGGCCCATGGGTTTCCCACTGCGATGGCATATTAGTACGGCCGAGGACTCGTGTGTTGTGTTTGGCTGGCACGGTTGATTGTTGACCAAGGTTGACCTATTCTTCGCGACCTAGGCTGAGTTCTAAGACGCTTCTAGGATTTGTAGAGGTTGATACAATTTGTTATTGGGATAAAAGTGGGAAGTTGCTGCTTCTCATTGAAGAGAGACTTGCACGAGTGCTGGGGTGAGGTGAGTCCATCCAATGGTGAGATATTAAGTCTGTTTTATGCAAAATTTTTCTCCTCATTCAAACATTTATAACAACTATAATCTATATGTTAGATCATTTTAATTGGATTCTTCGAGATTTTAAAATTCTTCTAATGCTCGAGGGTTTATCGATAACGAACAATTGACTCAATAACTCTTATTAATCAAAGTTGTAAAAAAAAAGTTATAGTATTTATTTTAAAAAAATAAAATGAATCTCAACTTTGAGAGTTAATCTTTGACGCAACAACTCTTGTCAATTTTTACAATTTTGATGTGCCTTAAAAAATGTAAATATAATTCTTTTAAGGCACTACCTCAAGCAACCCACACAAGCTTCCCCCATCCAAAATCTACTTCATATATAACAAACTTATTTAATCTGGATAAGCCACAACAAATCAGCTCTCTTCTGTCGATTCTTTCAGCATTCTTTATGGCCAAATTGAACAATGCGGCATATCCTTGTTGTACCACCTTCACATGATCCTTGTCTATTTTGGTTATAGCATTTCTAATGTTGTTAACCAGCTAATTATTATTGTTACTAGCATTTTCTATTAAAATTGTTACAACAATTGTGAAAAAAGTCCCAAAAGAATCATCAAGCAATGGTTGTTCCATCTGCTTATAGGTATTCACTAGATAATATAACATACAAGGCCTTTTAGAACTAATAGTCGTTTCAGTAGAAAATACGATGACTCTATAAAAAATTTGGATATATTGTATTTTATAATCCATATTTGTCTCAGAGAGAAGTTATCTTGGAGCCCTCTAATAGACATTTTTTCATGAACACATTTTTCGTTGCCCTATATCCGACAATCCTATCCCAGATGCCATCTTCATCCTAAGGAGGAAAGAACCTGGCAGATGCAAATTCCCGACAAGCATTTTCATTATCACCGTGAGTGATAGCAGCCTACCTTTTCATAAATATGACCAAAGATGAAGCATCCGCAATCTTATGAGAAATTGTCATAGTAATAGCTATTGGATCTTTAATCCAGTATTGTTGGATTCTTAATCCAACAATGTTGAATTTGGCCTTATAAGTGAATAATTATGTGTTGGAGACTGTCATATAAAGTTAAACTCAATTAAAAATGATCTATTAAGATGTTTGTTAATTTGGACTTTAATGTATTTGATAAGGTATGAACTTTTAATGTGTAAAAACTTAAGGGTAATTTTTATTTCTATGATGAGTTGAAACAAAAATACCTAATAATAATAGGAAAAGTTATCTATGTAAGTGATTACAGTTCTCAGGTCACACGTATTATTCTATTCTTTACTAACATCCCATCATTAGATAAAAGTGCAGGAAGAAATTTAAAGAAATTCTCAATGAGAACATGCTAATCTGGAAGACAAACCACATGACTATAGAAAGCAATTAAGCATAATAAATTCATCTACACTTTGGCATATTTAATAATTGATTCTTAGTGACACAACATGAATATTCCTGGACTTGTATGATAGTTTTCACTGAAGGTTGATATATTGTTGTAACAAGTGGTATCAGAGTCTTTTCACGTTAAATTATTAAGAATCAAATTTATTTTCAATTAATGTTAAAGTTTTATTTTTTTAAAGATTAAAACCACAAAACAAATATTTGGTTTAAGTTTGTGGATAGTGGTAATGGCAGCCCTCGGCGTTGGCTTTGCAAGCTAGACAAGGAGTGCCCACATGCATTCAAGCTGCGTAAGGGAAAAGCAATAGCCATGGTTGCCGCACTAAAAAAAAAAAAGCAGCTAACTTTTGATCAGGAAACGTGCAACCTTTAGGACCTGCCAACAAGCAAACCACGACAGCCATCTTACAACAGCTTAGGTTGAAACCCTCTGCCTAAGGGAAAAAGATAAAAATAAACTAGGGTTAGGGTTTAATTCGGGCCTAGTAGACTTGAATCAATCCAAGTGAATTTGACTTTGACTTTGACCTTGACATAAATTTTATTTTAAAGATAATTTTTTCTAGAATTTTAAATTCAAATATTTGTATATTTATATATATTTTGAGATAAATTAATTGACACAACATGTCACCAAAGTATCCTTTCTTGAAGAACTTAATTTGTTTTGGAATACAAATGGTTGTGTCTATAAAATTTCTGTGAATATCGATTGGCCTAAAGGAATGTCTATATTTGATAGAATTGCATATGCATCTGTGGTGATAAACACGTTATGATTATTAAGTTTTAAATGTGAACAATAAATCATCCCAAAGGAACATTCATTATCTAACATATTCTTATTATTAATATTTAATTACTACACCAAGATATTGTTTACAAGCCAATATTTTTTCCAAAGATAAAGTATTAATGCAGCATCCAATGTCTTGAGATGACGTTTACCTTTATTTAAATTTATCTTTATTCTACGACTTATATGACTTTGTTTTGTTTGTTTTGTTTGTTTTGTTTGTTTTGTTTGTTTGTTATTTTTTATTCAATTATAACTTCTTTAAATACTACTGCCAACATCAATTACACTCTTATGCTAAATGGCTCTAAATTCAAGTCATGATAAGAGTGCCTTTTAATAACTCTCGCAATCATGGATTTTGGCCTTGCGTTAAAGGGTTATTCTCCCTTGTCTTTTATGGATAATAGTATGTTTGATGACAAAAAGGATTTGGAAATATGTGAGAAATTAAATCGCATATGTGTGATAGTCATAAAGAAGGCTATTTCGAAAGCATTCAGGGACTATATGTCCAAAAAGATAAGTACGGGTAAATACTTCCTTACATAAATTGAAAAAAGGTTTGGTAAGAACGAAAAACCAAAAATAGGTATGCTCTTGACAAATATAATTTCAATAAGGTATAAAAACAAGAATAAGGGTAAGAAAAGAAAGAAGGATAAGGAAGTTATAGATACAATACCTCAAAAAAATCAACAAAAGTAACCGAGTGATTTGGAAGGTACTATTATTTCTTGTATAGAGCTAAAGGGCATACGAAAAAGCATTGTTCTAACTATCATGCATTGTTAGTTAAGAAAGGTATGCTTCTTAATTTGGTTTATTCTGAGGTTAATTTAACTTTAATATCTAGACACATATGGTGGATAGATTCTAATGCAATCACCAACATTAGTGTATATACAAGGTTGTCTGAATCACTGAAAGTCTAATGATAATGAAAGGTACATCTCTGTGGGTAATGGCAAAAAGGTTGAAGGTGAAGCAATTGAAAAATTTATGTTATAAATAAAGACTAGATTTTATTTGGATCTTGATGAAATATTTATTATGCTATCATTTAGACGAAATTTAATTTATATTTCTGCCTTAGACAAATGTGTTTTTTTCATTTGGGAATGAGAAATTCAGTTTGTTTTATGATTTAAAACTAATTAATTTTGGTTCTTTGTCAAGCAATGATAATCTTTATTTGTTTGATATAATTATTTCATTTAATAAATCCTTAAAATTAAATACACATGATATATAGAGAAAATTAACAAATGATAATTCGCCTGTATCATAGCACAAGAGATTAAGTCATATTTCCAGATAGAGAATAGAAAGATTTGTGTCAGATTAAATTCTCGACCCTTAAATTTTACAAATTTCAATGTTTGTGTTAACCGTATAGAGAGAAATAAATCAATAAAAGAAGATTTGAAGCCAACAAGACTTTAGACATTTTAAAACTCATACATATGGATATTTGTAGGCCATTTCCTACTGCTGCTTAGAATGGTCAATAATTTTTTATGACATTCATAGACGATTTTTCTCGATATGGCTACATCTATCTCCTCCATGAAAAGTCACAGTCAATTTGATGTGTTTAGAACTTTTAAGATTGAAGTTGAGAACTAATTCAGTAAAAGAATTAAAAGCGTCAAATCTAATCGTGGTGGTGATTACTATAACAGATATAATGGTTCAGATGAATAATGTCTAGAACTATTTGTTGAGTTCCTAAAAGAATGTGATACTGTTCCATAGTACATTAATGCCGACTTCACGCATTATAGATTATGTTATTGAAAAACAATGGTGCTTAAGGATATGGTGAATAATATGATTTGTCATTCTATCTTACCAGAGTCATTATAGAGAGAAGTGCTTAAGACTGCAACATATATCCTTAACAAGGTTCTAACTAAAGCAATAACCAAAATCCCTTACGAACTTTGGAAGGACAAGAAGCTTAGTCTAAAGCACTTACATATTTAGAGATGTCTAATTAAGGCAAGGCCTTGTAGTCCTAATGAAAAGAAGCTGGACTCAAGGATGGTGAGTTTTTATTTTATTAGATACTTTAATAAATCCAAAGGGTACAACTTTTATTAAATTCTTTGAGGATATTGAGTTTGCAATAAGAGATACAGTTAAGAATTTTATCTTTGAAAAGGAATATGTTGATATTCCTACAAGTATTATTAGTATTGATTAGGATCTCATTTTTGGATTGTTCAAGATAAAACAGATCAAGTCAATGCTAGAGAACTCACCCATATAAGAAATTATTCTAAAGGAAGAAACTCTACCAGCTCAAGAATGACTACATTCTATTTATCTAAGAACATGAGGTAGACATTAGAGTGATGAAGGTGATCCAATCAATTTCTATCAAGCTATAAAAAGTTTTAACTCTCATAAGTGGATTAATGTCATCAAAGAAGAAATAAAGTCCATAAAGGATAATAACGTATGAGATCTTGTCCTATTCCTAGAAAATATGAAATCTATTGTCTGTAAATAAATATTTAAGACCAAGAGAAATTCAAAATCAATGTAGAGAGATGCAAGGGGTGTCTTGTCTCAAAATGCTTTATAAAAAAAAAGGTATTAACTATAAAGAAACGTTTTCTCTGATTTTTTTTTTTGAAATACTCTTTCAGAATTAAAATGATGTTTGTGGCACATTTTAATCTTTAGTTATATCAAATACATATAAAGACAGCAATTCTCAATGGCAATATTAATAAAATTATTTATATGGTAAAACCAGAAAACTGTGAGAAGAGACCCAAAAAATATGGTTTGTAAACTTCAGAAATCTATCTATGGGCTCAAGTAAGCATCTCATTCAGTTTTGATATAAATTTAGTCAATGATTGCATATACCATAAGTTCTGTCGTGATATTTTTCTAACTAGAAATGATATATGCTTATTAAATGACACAGGAGGATTTTTAGTTAAGAATTTTGAGATGAAAGATCTTAGTGACGACTCTTTTATATTAGGCATACAGATGAACCGAGATTGCTCCCAAGGTATTCTTAGATTATCACAAAAGAGCTATATCAAAAAGGTTCTCAAAGGATATGGCATGCAAGACTGCAAACCAAGTGACACCTCTATGGCTAAAAGAAATAAGTTTAGTCTCAATCAGTGCCCTAAGGATGATTTAAGGAAAAGAAAATGCAAAAGATCTCTTATACGTCAGTAATAAGAAGCTTGATGTATGCTCAGGCTTGTTTGCGACTGGTTGTTACATATGTTACTAGCGTGTTATGTAGATATTTAAGTATTCCAATAGTAGACCATTGGAAAACAACCAAACGTGTCTTATGATACTTATAAAAAATAAAATACTACATGCTTATATATCGAAGGTCAAATCAGCTTGAGATCATTAAGTATATTGACTTCGATTTTATTAAATACCAAGATAATATGAGGTCCGAGGCAAGCTACATTTATATGCTAGCTGGGGATGTTATCTCATAGAAGAGTGCTTAATAGTCTATTATAGCCTCAATTTATAGCATGTTATGAGGCATTCAATTACTGACTATGGTTGTGAAATTTTAACGTAAGGCAACATATAATAGATAGTGTTGATAAACTACTCAAGTTATTTTGTGACAATAAATTAGCAGTGCTATATTCTAATAACATCATGAGCTCGACAAAGTCAAAGTATATAAACATCAAATTCCTATTTGTTTCAAAAAGATATCAGAGTGTATAATTATCTATAGCACGCATCGACACAAGCTCTATGATTTCGAATCCACTCATTAGGGAATCGCCAACCAAAATGTTTCATGAACACATTGCTTGTATAAGTGTCATGTCATTAAAGGATATAAAAAATTTTCAGTTATTTCAATTTATGCATGTTTAAGGTTATTTTCTGTAAAAATAAAGTTTTGATATATTTACACTTTGATTTTTGTATGATTGATATCACTAAAGTTTAAGGCGACCAATTGAAAATAGGAATGTTAAGATTACATTACATGAAATTTTCATGCTACACATTTATATCATGATCTATGTAATTCAGTTATATTGGCATAATAACTATTGATTGGTTGAGTTATGACAATTGTAATAAAGACCATTTTGATACTTTGTTGGTATGATTAATCTACTAGATTAGTTATAGATATATTTTGGTAATGACGGTCAAGTTGAGCTTATATGGTTATCTTTACAAAGCATGATTCTAAGGTTACATATATAGCTAAATTGGGAGATTGTTGGATCCCTAATCTAACATTAGGCTTTTATATGAATAGTTATATGTTGAGACTAATTAAACATGATCTATTAAGGTATTTGTTAATTTAGACTTAAATGTGTCTAATAAAGTGTAGGCCTTTAATGTATAGAGACTTAAGGGTAATTTCTATTTTCATAATAGCTTGAAATAAAAGTACCTTGTGATAATAAGAAAAGTTATCTATATAAGTGGTTATAGTCTCCAGGTCATACATACCATTCTATTCTCTACTAATATCCTATCATCATATAGAGTGCAGAGAGAAATTTAAATGAATCCTCTATGAGAATGTATTGATCTGGAAGATAAACTATATAACGCTAAAGAGTAATTAAGCATAATGAATGCAGGTATACTTCCCCATATTTAATAATTGATTCTTGGTAATCCAATATGAATGTTCTTAGATTTCAGTAATAGTTTTTACCAAAATTATTTTATCGTTCTAACAATAGGAACACTGCCATAGTTAAACAAGTTAACTCGAATGGCAATGGCTAAATCATTAACATTGGCAACACCATCTGTTTCTTAATCAAATAGAATGAATTTTTTGAACTTGCTAGGAATATAAAAAGTTAAACAAGTTATCATTAGAAGTTTATGATAATCAATATGGTAGAAGTATAGTAAAGAAATATAAAAAGTTTGGAGCTGTTTGATCAAGATAGGAAAATTAGAAATGGTGGAGTTGATTTGGGGTTGGATTTGAGGTTTTGATCATTTCCATAGAGATTGTTTCAACATTGATTTTCATTTTAATGTGGAAAACTCAAGACAAGACACCCAATGCTACCAATTGCCTTTTTATTGTCTAAGTTTTCTCTATTCTGAAAATTATGTTTATAAGTCAATTACTCATCACTAACTCTTTCTCTAGTGAGGAAATCCTAATTTTATTATGGTAAAGATGTTAGTAAAATATAAAACATATACATACATACATACATACATACATATATACATACATACATACATGCATATATTAATACATTAGATACTGCATTTTTTTGTATTTGTTAGTATATTGAAATATGTGTTTTTTGTATTTTACTGGCATCCTCATTTTAAGAAAGAGTAGGTTCAAGAGACACAATTTTAAATATAATTTTCTGATAATTAGAATAAAGTTCCACAAGAATTAAGATTAAAGCTGACATTACATTTTCTTAATTCTACAAAACTAACAAATAGCATAATTAATTACTAGGTTTTTCTCTCTTACTTCATGTTTTTCTCTTTATTCTTTCACCAAATAGAGCTTGTTTTGCTCATTTTTTGCTTTCAATCTTAGAATACCACAATGATTTCACTCAATTGAGATGTTGTTCCTCCTAATTTTACAACTTAATGCTTGAAAATTAGCAATGCGCAACACCTGGGAGTCATTGAATGGAAGTGTTTAAGCAAATTAAATAATTAGTCCTTTAAACATTCTTTATAAGCTAATGGATTATATATATATATATATATATATATATATATATACACACACTCAAATTGGGATTTAGATGTTAGGATACCTAGCATTATAATTACACACTCACACACATCATCATATAATGAAAATATAGAAAGATGGAAAAGTGAAGTAGCAAGGAGAAGAATTAAGGAAATAACTGATTATCCTGTGGTAGACCCCTGTTATTTGTTATTTTTTAAAATTAAAACAAATGTCACGTAAGCTTTAATCTTAACCTTTCACTTTTTATTGAACTGCGAGAAAGTTATTACACTATGTGATATAATAATGTGATAGGAATAAAAATCTTTCAATTAGAATATTTTTCAAAATATTTTTGATCTTGAAAATAGCTTTTGAGAGATGTTGGATTTTCAAAAGTAACAACCTCTTTATTTTTGTTCAAAGAAAGAGCTATTTTTGCAACTAATTTTAAAATATGTTTTGGAACTATTTCTATCTCTAGTTTTGTCTGGGAAATAGAAATAACTAATCCTAGGGATTTTTCAAGAAAGGAAGTCCATAATTGAATAAATTTTTGTTTTGATAAATCTTTGCAAGAAGAACTAGATGTAGCCTTCTTTTTAAGTTTTTGATCACTTTGAGCTTCGAGAGCTTCTTCATTTTCATAAACAAATTCATAGAATGATTTGGGTACAAGAAGATCGAGTATAAAATGCTTTTGATTGGTTTTGGTGCTTGTCTTCTCTTAAGGTTTGGGCGGCATTTTTACCTCCCTTGGAGAAATTTCCAAGGGAAACAATAAGCAAGGGAATTAGCTCCCCTGATAGTCTCTATCTCAAATTAAAAAAATCTAAAATTGCTTGCTATCTGGTAGAAAGATCTATCGGTGCAATGAAGATATTTCGGTGCAATGCTTTTAACATCTTTTTGCAAAATTTCTTTTATAGATTTGTAATCAACTCGTACAAGAAATATTTTAGAAATAAATGCATCCAAAAACTTTTCAAAATATTTTTTATTTTGAAAATAGCTTTCGAGAGGTATTGGATTTTCAAAAGGAACAACCTCTTTGTTTTTCTTCTAAGAAAGAGTTATTTTCGCAGTTGATTTTAAAATCTCCTCTAGAATTATTTCTAACTTTGTTCTTACCTAAGAAATAGCAATAGTCACTTCTAAAGATTTTTCAGGAGATGAAATCCAAAACAAATTTAATAGTGTAATAGACATAATACTATTATACACCATATGCTGTAACAGCTTTTCTACACTTTAATAAAGTGAAAAACCCCCCACCAGACAAGTACTCATACATATAATTTTAGTCGTGGTGCATGTTTAACTCTCATGAAGTTTCTCTTCGAAAATTTCGATTTGGTGTCTCTTTCTCGTTCTAAACCTTTAATTCTCAATTCTCATCTTTTTCAACTCCATATTAGAGAAAGTTAGTGTATTGTTTAGCTTCTTTATTTAATTTTCGAGATGGGAGATGGACATCTTGCAAACCGTTAGGTTATTTAAATTGACAAGGAAATTGCAAAAACCTTTGTTAAATATCCAAAAAAAAAAAAATCTATTAAAACTTCTTTGGTTATCTAAGATGACACACTTAGATATTTGGACCCATAAATTTGTTCAATATATTTCTAAATATTTAGGGGGGGAAAAAACAATTCTCACTAATACACATGAGAATCTCGGAATCAATTCTCATTAATATTTATGAGAACTCAAACAACTACTTAGTTTTATGAAATCAACAATCACTAATAATTTTCAAGTACCGCAAACATGAGAAAAAAATAATAATAAAGCCGATGTTATTTAGCTAGAACAACTTCCCACGTCGCAGTCATTTTCTTGAAAATATTGTATTCTTCAATAAAATAATAGTATAGTAATAATAATGTTGCCTTTTATATCATGGAAAATGAGATGCATGTTGGTGGTATGTGTAACTCTCATATAGGGATATATAGTCGAAATTTGCAATTTTTAAAGGTGAAAATTGCATTTATATTCTCTTTCATAGATTGTTAAGTTTCATAAATAGTATGTATAGTGCTTCAGAGCTGACTGTGCTTTTTTTAAGCATTTGTTGTTGTATGACTAAAATAAAACAACGTTGAATAACTTAAGGATGTATATATATGTAGACAGGTAAAGGGCGTGGTAATTAAAATGGACATAATACTAAATAATATTTGGTGTATAAATAAAAAAGATGAGATTATTTAAATTTATTAAAACAATTTCTACACTCAATTACTCTCTACTTCGATTAATTAAATTTAAAAGTCAAAGTTTTACTATCCATGTCTTCTGTAGTACCGAAAATAACCATATAATTTTATATTTCAATAATATAGTATCAATTATGTGTGTGTGTGTGTGTGTTATACACCATTGAAACAAGTTAATTTTAATCATGGTACATGTCTGACTCTAGTTAATTTTCTCTCCAAAATTTCTAATTCGGTGGCTGTCTAAACCTTTAATTCTTAATTCTCATTTTTTTCAACTTCATTCTTTGATGTTGAAGTGAGTGCCTAATAAGCATGCAATGTGTCTGTTAAAATGTCTTAGAGAAGCTTGTAACACTAACAAGCTTAATGAGCCAGGGATAAAGTGGCAGTGAGCTGGAGTTATCAAGCTGACATGGAACATGAATCAGCATTGTCTCAAGAACAGTGCAGAGTTAGGTTAGAGAGAAAGTAAAAGCAGAGGAAGAGGACAATGATCATGTGATATATGTATGGTACAATAGCAGTAGCCGTTAGATCAATTGATTTGCAACCATTCAATTAAATGACAGCTGTAACTAAACAGCATAGGTTTGTTGCTCAAGCCATGCACTGATGTATAAATAGAAAAGGAAAGTGAATGAAAAATTAAAAGTTGTGTTCAATCAATAATTCCTCTTGCATCAATCATAACAATTTAAGGTAGCTAAACATTTTTTTTTAATAAACTTTTTTTTTTAACTTTTGAGAAGGTTAGTTTATTATTTAGCCTCTTTATGGGATTTCGTCCGAAGAATTAGATTATTTAAATCGAAAAGGAATTTGCCGAAACCTTCAGTTGAGAATCGATAATACATGATTTTTCTTCCTTTGAAAAGCGCAAAGCCCAAATTTAGGATTTAAAAAAAATTGTAGTGTTTTTTCATTTGACTAGATATTTTGATATACAGTGTGAAATTTTATTGAAATATGAACACATTATCAAAACAAGAATCAAGCTACGGTGCAGCAGTTATTTTGTTTGTCATAATGTTAATAAATGCTTATTTAAATAAAAGTTAATTTTTTTATATATTTCTTCTTTATTTCTATCTTATCTTTCTCTTTCGAGAATAACCATAGCCTACAATAAAATAAAATTCAAAACAAGAGAGATTTTTATTTTTAGAGTAATGATATGTTTATAAAATTTGGATGTAAAGTTCGTATTTCAAATAGTGTGGCACTTAATGTGTCATTTATTTATTAGTGTTATGAAATTATATTGAATTAATAATTCAATTAAATCTATACAAATGATATGCTGAGGCAAGGCGTAGAAAAAGCGGAATTGATTGGGTAGAAAACATTATATATTGTTCTAGTCTTGAATCAAACCAACGCAATTAGATTATATTTTAATCAAAGCATGATTAGATATCGTTCTAATCTAGATGACTCAATGAGATTTTTAATAACGTGTAAAGCGAGATTAAATAAAGTTCTAATCCAAACGACTCTACAAGAGAGATTTTGATAGATAATCTCAAAAGGAATTATAAAAGAAGAGTTTTATTAAATAATTGAATCTGAAATTCTCAAAATAATTACAAGACCTCTCTATTTATAATAAAGCAAACTCACTTTCCTAAGTTATCTTAAAAGAGAAGCTAAATCATAATTATAATAGAAATAAAATATATTTTCCTTAAGTTAACTTAAAAATAGGAAACTAAATCATAATTATTATGGAAATAAAAGATTAAGACACATACCATAATTGAGTCAAATTAAAATAGAAAGTCCCAAAATAATAAAATTCTAGAATCTTAAAATTCCTAAAATAACGTTCTACATCTGTCTCCCCCTCTTAAAAAAAACTCGTCCTCAAGTTTGAATACAGTCTAGAGAGCGAAACTTATAGTATAAAACCAAATTATCCTGTAATTCAAACTTGTTGCCTTGCTCATCAATCTTCTTTGAAACTTTAAAGTATCCATACTTCATCAACTTCCTTCGCTTGTACATTCTTCGAGGTGATGAAGACTTCCAAGATTGAATAACGATCAAATAACTCTTCTTGTTCCCTAATTGTCGCTCAATGCGCTCCCCAACAAGTTTTACCTTTTCAATCAAATCTTCCTCAAGCATAATCTTCTTGTCTTCAATATGAACAGGTTGAACCATTTCGATCATTTCAGCTTCTTCAACTTGATTTTGCTCATTATCTTCAACACTTGTTTTGTCCTCCAAGGAAACATCATGTAAATTATTGCTCTTGTCCTCCAAGGAAACATCATGCACATTCTCACACGAATTTTTAGATTGAAATTTTAAATCAATAATAAATTGTATATTTTTCTTCTAGCATCTTACATGAGTATTCTTTCTCAATGATATGTGAACTTAATGATGCATTTTCAAGCACTGTCATCGAGATAGGTCATTGCTTGGTTAGATCTTCAACAATTCTTTTAATCACCTCATCTAAGGCTCTTTTTCATTGCGACTTGATTTGCGATTCAATTTGCTTGGCTAAATGAACGACATGCTTTAAAGTATTGACAGTGTATGTAGGCATCCTTTCTTGAATAGATAAATCAAGCCCTTTCACAAATCTTATAACTATATTCTCTTCAGGTTCATAATAATAATTGCATCCATAAAGTTGTTCAAACTCATAAGCATAATTAGAAACAGATCTCGTACCTTGTTGTACTAAACAATAATCAAGAAAAATAAACTCATATTGCAAAATAAGCTTCATACAATTCCATGATCGAATTTAGCATTTGCCTTTGTCAAGTGGAGAAGTTTGTAACTCATCTCACCATTCTGAAACACTTATACTGAATCTACTAGCAACAAACGATACTTGCTCTTCTTTAGGAGTACGGCAAAATAGAAACCATTGCTCAATCTTGCCCAACTAATCAAGAAATTTGTTTGAATGAGTGTATGCAAATAATTCTAATACATGATAAATAAGAGGTCAAAGATGGTATTTTGCCATTTCTTGTCAAGTTTCCACACAATGGAAAAAATATAAATAATGCTCAACTCTCGGGTTTGGTGCGGTCGACGGCTGGTGGCCATGATTTGGGTGCAGTGAAGGTCGGATCTAGTAGAGTTTGTTGTGAGGAACACGTTGGTGGTGGTGGATTGGTAGGATTCACAGCGATTTGGCCGAAAATATAAATTAAAGGGCGGCGACTTATGGCGGTTCTTTGAGGGTTTTGGCCGATATTTGGTGGCAATTGGTGATGGATTTTGGATGTGTGGCTCGAGGGAAGTCTAGTGGTGGTGTTGGTCGACAGTGGTGAAAGCTGTAGGCGGTGGGTTTTAGGGTGGTAGCTTGCAAGTTTTGTGGCTTTTGCGTGGTGGCTAAACGACATTATGGAGAGCAGGTTGGGCTGGGTTTGGTCGCCGGATTATGGTGAGTTTAGTGATGGTGTTGGCTGACTGTAAGGGTGGCTAACGGTGGTAAATTTGGAGAGAAAGACCGCGAGTTGTGAGGTTTCGTGGGATGGTTCTGGTGGCGCGATTCCAATCAGGTTGGGTTTGGATTTGGTCGGCTATGGCTGCTGAGTTTGATGATTGCCATGACTGGTAATGATGTGGCATGATTGTGGTAGAGCAATGGTGGGGGTGTGACAGCGAAGGTTTCAAAATTTGACTTTTTTTTAGGGTTTTTTCTTTTTTTTGGGAATAAACAATTATGGATTTGGTATGGGTGGATATAAGTATCCATGAAAGCTGTGTGAATTGCACAGAACTGCTCTGATACCAACTGATGAGGCGAGGTGTAGTGGAAGCAGAATTGACTGGGTAGAAAACACTAGATATCATTCTAATGGGTATTGTTTTTTATTTGTTTTTGGGAATAAACAATTATGGATTTGGTATGGGTGGATATGGGTATCTAGGAAAGCTGTGCAAATTGCACAGAACTGCTCTGATACCAACTGATGAAGCAAGGCATAGTAGAAGTGGAATTGATTGGGTAGAGAACACAAGATATCGTTCTAGTATTGAATCAAACCAAAGTGATTAGATTGCGTTCTAATCGAAGCGTGATTAGATATTGTTCTAATTTAGCGACTCAATGAGATTTTAAATAATGCGTAAAATATACTTTCTCTAAGTTAACTTAAAAATGGAAAACTAAATCACAATAATTATGGAAATAAAAAACTATGACCCATATCATAATTGACTCAAATTAAAATAGAAAGTCCCAAAATAATAAAATTATATAATCTTAAAATTTATAAAATAACGTCCTACATCATGATATTTACATACCAATAATATTTATATGACAATAATAATATAAAGATCTATTGACTATCTTTCATGACAAGTCGAATCCATTGAGTATATATAACCCTAGATATTAGATTGAATAAAATTTAAATCACATGATGTTTCCTATTGATTTACATGGAATATGATTTAAAATAAATAAATAAATAATATATTGATGAATTAATATTTTATTAATTAATTAATTAATTAGTAAATTTAATTAATTAATATTCTCTTAATTATTTTATTTTTCTTGATTATATTAGTTTTAATTTATTGAGATGGTGCTGTAAATTTTTTAATTTGATTTTAGTCAAAGCTAGCAATTAATTCTTTTTTTTGTATATTACTAATCCGCTATCCGAATACCACATTGGGTTCCTACTAATCTGGATTCGAGTTTAGTAGGACCATTAAGGCGACAAAGTATTGGGTCCGTACTAATCCGGATTCGAGCCGGATAGGACCATTAAGGATACAAAGTTCTCTCAATAAGTATTTAACGCAGTTACATGCCCAAACATTGAACCAAAGATCTGGATTAAAATAGAACAATTCCATGCCAACTGATCTACGCTCATTGATAGCTAGCAATTAATTCTTGATACAACTTTTAAGTCATTTATTTGACGTAGTCTTGGCTTACAGTTGGGACGAGTTTTCAACCGTTACACGTGTGCGAACACGCAATGGCACGGGCTTGCTTGTTGTTCTTGATGGTTGGATCCGCTTAGTCAGGCCCACGGGTTCCTCAAGTGATGGTATGGCCGACGACATCATTGGACTAAAATTAAATGGCTCTTAACCCAATATATATATATATATATATATATATATATATATATATATATATATATATATATATTTAAAACAAGTTGATAATGGTAAAGAACAAATTGTTCAATATGCTTCTGCACATTGGAATGAATGTCAGAATTCAAAATTAAAAGTCAATTTTAAAGTTGATGCCTCTGTGCATAACGATGGTTTTGAGTTTAGGACTACCTTTATTTTGACAAATGACATTCATCATGCAGTCATTTTGGGAACTCCTTTCATAAATCTCATTACCCCTTATACTGTCAATTACGATAGCATATCCTTTAAAGCAAGAGATAAAAAACTTGTTTTCCCTTTCATTGAAAAGCCTAAAACAAGAAATTTAAATATTGTTAAAGCTTGTTCTGTCTATAAAAACCAAATCAATGTTTTGCTTAAAACAAAACAGAATGATTTAACTTGTTTAAAGAAGGATTTAAACTTACAAAGAATCGAAAATCAACTTAACAATGATTTTCTAAAAAAGAAAATTTCCAGTTTTAAATCCTTAATGGAAAAAGAAATTTGTGCTGATTTACCCTCTGCTTTTTGGGAAAGAAAACAGCGCATGGTTGATTTACCTTATGAAAACTCTTTTGATGAAAAGTAAATTCCTACAAAAGCCCGACCTATTCAAATGAATATGGAATTAGAACAACATTGTAGAAATGAGATTAAAGATTTAGAGTCTAAAGGATTAATTGAGAAATCAAGGTCTCCCTGGTCTTGTGCTGCTTTCTATGTCAATAAAAATTCTGAGATAGAAAGAGGGACACCTAGATTGGTGATCAATTATAAACCTTTGAATAAAGCTTTAAAATAGATTAGGTATCCAATACCTAATAAAAAAGATTTACTCCAAAAACTCCATTCTGCATTCATATTTTCAAAATTTGACATGAAGTCTGGATTTTGGCAAATACAAATTCACCCTAAAGACCGTTATAAAACTGCTTTTACTGTTCCATTTGGGCAGTATGAATGGACAGTTATGCCTTTTGGTTTAAAGAATGCCCCTTCAGAATTCCAAAGAGTTATGAATGATATTTATAACCCTTATTCTGAATTTTGTATTGTCTACATTGATGACGTGTTGATTTTTTCTCAATCAATTGATCAGCATTTCAAACATTTAAAGACTTTTTATTTTGCCACTAGAAAAGCTGGTTTAGCTGTTTCTAGTTCAAAAATTTCCCTATTTCAAACAAAAATCAGGTTCCTACGACATTATATTTCTAAGGGAACCATAACTCCTATTGAGAGGTCACTTGCTTTCACTGACAAGTTTCCTGATAAAATTTTGGATAAAACCCAATTACAATGATTTCTTGGAAGTCTAAATTATGTTCTTGATTTTTGTCCTAACATAAATAGGATTGCAAAACCTTTGCATGATCGATTAAAGAAAAAGCCAGTTGCATGGACAGAAGAACATACAAAAATCATAAAACAGATAAAAAGCATTGTTAAAGAAATTCCATGTTTATTTTTGGCTAATCCTGCATTACCTAAGGTTGTTGAAACCGATGCATTAGACTTAGGCTATGGAGGCATTTTAAAACAAGTTGATAATGGTAAAGAACAAATTGTTCAATATGCTTCTGCACATTGGAATGAATGTCAGAAAAATTATTCTACTATAAAGAAAGAAATTTTATCTATTGTTTTATGCATCTCTAAATTCCAAAGTGATCTATTAAATCAAAAATTTTTACTTAGAATTGATTGTAAAGCTGCAAAACATGTTTTAGAAAATGATGTTCAAAACATTGCATCTAAACAAATTTTTGCACGATGGCAAGCAATTTTAAGCATTTTTTATTTCGATATTGAATTTATAAAGGGAGACAGAAATTCTGTTCCAGATTTTCTAATGAGAGAATTTTTGCAAAACAGATAAATGCCGCCCAAAAAGAAACCCGACAAGGGGAAAGGGATCATGAAAGACCCTGTGTCCCAATCTAAAGCCTCCACTCCTCCTAAAGAGAAATTGCTGTCCTCAGCAATCTCATCCATAAAGCCTATAAAGTCTTGGATCGATATGGTTGAAAGCCAAGAGGCCCAAGAGGCCCAATCTAAAGCTGTTGCATCTCCGGATCAGGTAAATGAATGGATGAAATCCATTACTAAATCCCCTGAACTTATGTTTGCCCTACAAAGCTTTTCTCAAACTCTTTCTCCTATTCCCGAGAAAGAAGAAAAATAAATTTCTAAAGCCCCTATTTCTAAAGAAATAATTTCAAGTGGAAGTTCATCTTCCCAAATTGTGGTTTCACAACCACAAGCCTCTCCAAGTGGAAGTTCATCTTCCCAAATTGTGGTTTCACAACCACAAGCCTCTCCAAGATCGGATTGGTTTTATAAACCCCATCACCAAAACATTTTCACTATAGAAGATGAGTTTTATAATGCTGACCCATTTCAAGCACTTTCAAGAATTTTCCCTAAGGACTGGTTCTTTAAACCATGGGATTTAACAAAACCCCAGTCCTACTACCATGATATTCTGGAATTCACAGAATCAGTAAAGTTTAAACATTTTTTCCTTAAAGAAGCCCATAAAGAACCGGCCTATTCCACAGCCACCATTCTTAAAGTTATTAGCCCAAATCAATGGGGTGACCAACTCCATAAGTCTAAAGCCTTTCCTCTAAATTTCCGTAATAACCCTAACCATTGTCTGTCTTTCTCATACTGGGATTACCAACAGGCATGGTGTAATACATTTTTTATACAAAATCCAAAAAAGACCCATTCTTGGTTATTTTTCTTCGATTCAAGAATAACCATACAAAGCCTCCCAAATTGGTTCAAGCATTGGTGGACTTTCTTTGGGCCTTGCCCAGAAATCCTCACACCAAATGCCACTAAGTGTTTGGACTATTTTAGAGCCCATTATATCCCTTCTGCTTCAGAAGCAAGGTTCTCCCCCTTTCTTTGTTTCTGTACAAATTTCTTCGTGCCATGGGTCTGGATGTGGCAACTTAACTACCACACACAAGACTCTCAATTAATCTTACAGAGATAATTTAAAGTTAAGTGGTGGAGCAAATTCAATGAAAGTGCCAAACTTACTGAGCACCTCATTCAAAGATGGCTTGCTTCCAAAGGCCATTTAAAGCCCAGCATTGAGTCCGTTAAAGCCCAATCTACATTCCTCTCTCAAAAGTCAAGAGCCCAATCCATGTTGGCCAGTGCAAAATCCGAGGAGGAATACTTCAAACTTATGGAACAACTCCTTGCCTCAAGATCAGAGCCGTCTGTTGCAGAATCATTTGATCCAGAAGACGAAGAGCCGTTCATCTCACTTGGTGATGAAAATGCTGAGTTACTACACAATTTGAGATGTAGGAAACTTAGTGCCATTTAATTCAATATAATGTCCTAGGAACCTGATTTTTGTTTGAAATAGGGAAATCTTTGAACTAGAAACATCTAAACCAGCTTTTCTAGTGGCAAAATAAAAAGTCTTTAAATGTTTGAAATACTGATCAATTGATTGAGAAAAAATCAACACGTCATCAATGTAGACAATACAAAATTCAGAATAAGGGTTATAAATATCATTCATAACTCTTTCGAATTCTGAAGGGGCATTCTTTAAACCAAAAGGCATGACTGTCCATTCATACTGCCCAAATGGAACGATGCTTGCTTTTATAACGGTCTTTAGGGTGAATTTGTATTTGCCAAAATCCAGACTTCATGTCAAATTTTGAAAATATGAATGCAGAATTGAGTTTTTGGAGTAAATCTTTTTTATTAGGTATTGGATACCTAATCCATTTTAAAACTGTATTCAAAGGTTTATAATTGATCACCAATCTAGGTGTCCCTCTTTCTATCTCAGAATTTTTATTGACATAGAAAGCAGCACAAAACCAGGGAGACCTTGATTTCTCAATTAATCCTTTAGACTCTAAATCTTTAATCTCATTTCTACAATGTTGTTCTAATTCCATATTCATTTAAATAGGTCGGGCTTTTGTAGGAATTTACTTTTCATCAAAAGAGTTTTCATAAGGTAAATCAACCATGCTACTGTTTTCTTTCCCAAAAAGAGGGGTAAATCAAAGACAAATTTCTTTTTCCATTAAGGATTTAAAACTGGAAATTTTCTTTTTTAGAAAATCATTGTTAAGTTGATTTTCGATTCTTTGTAAGTTTAAATCCTTCTTTAAACAAGTTAAATCATTCTGTTTTGTTTTAAGCAAAACATTGATTTGGTTTTTATAGACAGAACAAGCTTTAACAATATTTAAATTTCTTGTTTTAGGCTTTTCAATGAAAGGGAAAACAAGTTTTTTATCTCTTGCTTTAAAGGATATGCTATCGTAATTGACAGTATAAGGGGTAATGAGATTTATGAAAGGAGTTCCCAAAATGACTGCATGATGAATGTCATTTGTCAAAATAAAGGTAGTCCTAAACTCAAAACCATCGTTATGCACAGAGGCATCAACTTTAAAATTGACTTTTAATTTTGAATTATTGGTGGCAGAAAGTCTTTCTTTTGTCTTTTCATGAAATTTTCTGGGGACAATGTCTTCTCTAATGCAGTTTAAATCTGCACCAGTGTCAAAAAGAGCGACAGTGTCAAATTCAAATTCTTTAGAAAATATCAAAGTGACTTTAATCAAATATTTTCTTGTAGTAATTTACTTTAAAACAAAAAGAAAATCATTGGGCAAAGACTCAATGTTTTCAAGATTTTGATTATCGCCATTTTCAGATTCTGATTCTTTATCAGAATGTTCTTCCAACTGTTTTTGTAAAAGGAGTTGGATTGTATCAGAATCAGTTTTTTGTTTTTCTTTAAGTTCTTTAATCTCAGATTTGATTTCTTTGATTTCTTTTTGAAGATCTTGAATGGAAGGACTCAAATTCTTGATTTTCCTTTTATCTAAAATTGTGGTAAGATCATATGCATGCTTTTTGACAACAGGGACTTTAGAAGTTTCGGGTTTTTCACCGAGTTCAAGAGTTTTTAGAAGCTTGTCTAAATACTCTTTTTGAAGAGTGGGGTCAGAAATGTGTTTGACTAATTCAAGAAATGTTTCTTGTTCCTTAGTCAAGACATTAGTATTCTTTTGATAAGACTCTGACTCAGAATCACTATCGGAATAATCAGAAGTATCAGAGTCAATCAACTCATCAACCTGTAGGGGTTCACTATCTCCAGTCATGGAGGACTCAGAACCAGAAGATTCTACAAGAAGAGATGCTATTTTAGAAAGGATTTCTTCTTCAAGACCAAGCTCATGAAGTTTTCTGCTCATCCTGCAATATTTTGCAGTATGTCCTTTCTTTCCACATTTATGGCAAATAGCTTCTTTGTAGTTGAAGGGAGTCTTTGGTTTTGGAATGGGCTTTGGATATTTTCTTTTTGAGAAATTGGACTTTTTATAAGGCCTTGAGGGCTTCTTATAATAAGGTTCTTTAGGTTCAGGAATGAATTTTCTATGCTTCTTGGACTTGTGATGTTTTCTGTAAGGTTTTGAAGAACACTTACCATTACAATCTTTAGAAGTAGAAGCTTTGAAAGGGTCGTAATTAAACTGTTTACAAAAACTGCCTAATTCTTGCTTAGACTTTCTAAGCTCCCATTTTAGACGTTTTTGTAATTTCAAATCCTGACAAATCTTTAAACCTTCCTTATTAATGAAACTAACAAGTTCACCGTAGGTGAGTTCATCATAAGGAATACGATTATCGTATAAGGCTTTAATGGAATTTCTTACCTTTTCACCTATGAGTGTAGGCAATCCAGTAAGAAATTTTTCTTTCCAAGTGGTATGATTTGCATCATCTCTTAGAAAGATTCGGGTAAAGAAAGTGGTTTTGTAGGCTTGGAAATCACTAAGTTTCCTACATCTCAAATTGTGTAGTAACTCAGCATTTTTATCTCTCAAGTGAGAAGGATCTCCTATAAAATGGAGAGAAATGGTCAAAATTAAAGTTGCAACAGCATCTTGAATGGGGTTAGTAAATTCATCGAGGTTGGGAGTTCCATCCTCATTTACTTGAATTGCATTCAAAATATCTGATTGTTGCTGTTTGGTAAGGAAATGATCCCACAAACCTTTAAGTTGACCTGTAAATCCTGCAATAAGGATTTCTGCAATAGCTTTATCAGAAGTTCCTGATTGGGTTTTGTAGGCATTGGCTGCCATTGTCATTTGTTGTAATAGGCCAAGTATATTATACTCAGACATTCCATCTATGTTCCACTCATAGACAGAAGATGCATTAAACCGGGATTGGTTTATTGCACTGGGCCTATTATCTATTGCTAAATCAGGAGGAGAACGAGAACTAGCAGGGAGTGCTAATTCCCAACTAATCTTATTGGCTTTAGGAATTGGTTCTTCTTTAAAGGCTTCTATGTCTGAAGAGGCAATAGAAGATTGATCCTGATCCAAAACTCCAATGGACTTGGATTGGGTGTCAGGAGCAATTTGGGTTTTTGAAGTGGAAGCAGAAGAGGAAGATGCTTCTATTCTATCGAGTTGTTCTTTAATAGCTTTATCAAAATCTGATTTGGAATCTTGAACAAGCTTTTGACTATGTTTCGAAACCTGAAATGGTTTGAAAATAGGTTCCTTAAGCTTTTTCAAGGAATCAGGTTTTGTTGGAATAGGTCTTTGAATAGGAGTAGCTGAAATGGTTGACTGTTGGATTTGGTTCTCAATCCTAGTCAATTGTTTTCCTATTGTATTTAGATTAGTATTACAAAAATTATTCTGTTGGATAATACTATCTAAATTTGATTCTATATTTGCTTTAGCAATTTTATAAGGAGATGCTTTAATCTGAGTTGGAGGTTCACCATGATCTATGGTTAAGCTCCTTAGAGGGGGATGTTCAGATTCGATGGTTCTATCACTATCAGAAAGGTTCCATTCTGGAATTTTCTTTCTAATCATAATAGGGTTCGACGCTTTAAAGGGGTAGGAAATGTTGTTGTCTGAAGCATACATTTCAAATCAATCAAAAAATAAAATATGGACTTTATGTAAATTTACAAATTCGTAATAAGACTCTTGAATTTGTTTTCTTTGATTCAAAAAATGTTTAAAGAACCAAAGTCTTTTTTCTTTATTATTATCAGAATATAAATCATTATGCAAAAGGGTTTTATCAAGTTCAAAATCCTTTTCAATGACTCCTATGACATTTTCGGTGACAGCTGAAAATGTGGGAGATGTTGGAGGAGAAGGTTCTTTCTCTTCCTGGTTTTGTTCCTGTGGACGACTAGTGTATATAGGGTATGGTACACTAGTGGAGTAGTCTACAGAACGGATAGAGGAACTAGGTATATCTGAAGTAGAAAACCTAGGTTGGTCTTTAGTGGTTTGAAAAGGAAGATTAACAACTGATGGTATTTTGGAAAATCTCCTTTCTATGGAATGAAGACTAGAGACAGAGTCTTTATCAGAATATCTGGAAGAAGTAGATCTTCTGAAGGATAATTTGACTCTGCCGTCAGAATACTGAGTTACATTTTGCAACTCTGTATTTGGCTCAAGTTGTTTTGGAATCACTGGTTCAGTGGCTCCATCCAGAATCCATTCTTCTGGAAGGTGAATGTCTTTCCATTGGATAGGTTTCGGAATAACAGTGTTTGCTTTGGACAGGTCAGTCTGCAAGAGAAGAGTCTCATCTCTTTTTGACTGGAATTTGTGTTGCGTGTTAAACGCAGAATGCATTACTTTATAAGAGATTTTGTAGATTAAGGCTACTGGAATTGATCCTTCAATCATGTGGTAATTATGGGTCTTAATTTGAAGAATCATGCTTTTTAAAATATTTTTATCTTTAAGAGAGACTGTTATATTTGGATAACAATCAAATGAAATGGGTCCTTTGCAGAGACTAGATTCAATACTACTGAGTAAGGAATCATCAAAGGAGATAAACCTCCCATCTCTGAGGACTGCTAATATGGACGTATCAAGTCCTTCTTTAGTCAAAGGTTTTATGCCAACTTGGATTAGACCAATATGAATATAATTAAAACCTTTTTCTTTTAGTTGCTTTAAAGACTTATCAGTAAACAAGTGAATTGTTTCAAAAGGCTTTGAAAGTGTTATGTCTCTTTCTTCAGTCTTTATAACATAATCTGTCTTTAAGAAATCAAGTTTCTTCATTTTATAAATTTTGTCTTTCGAAATCTTTGGAAGTTCCCAACAATCAATAGCTTTATCAAAATCTGGTATTATGAATTCCTCAGAATTCACAACATTGTTTGAAACACTAGTCCTCCCGGAGGAAGAGCTAGAGAAAGATGATGTTCTATGGAGTAAAGAATCCATGAATGAAAATACTTTAAAGGTCTAAAAATTCTTTTAAAACAGTAAATCAATCCTAGGCTAAGAAATGGTTTTATTGCCCTCAAACTCTTGGACGGGACTTACGCCATATGCTACCTAAGCACCCGAAGGTAAACCCATTACTGAATTAATCAAATTTTTATACTTCAAAGAAATTTATCAGACACGAATAACTTTAAACCATATACCACTACTCTCCCTTGGCTCTGATACCAATTTAACCAGGATACCAATAAATGTATATATATATATATATATATATATATATATATATGGCACTAAGTTTCCTAAACTTAGTGCCAAAGATTTCCTAGGACATTAAATTTCTTTGAAGTATAAAAATTTGATTAATTCAGTAATGGGTTTACCTTCGGGTGCTTAGGTAGCATATGGTCGTAAGTCCCGTCCAAGAGTTTAAAGGCAATAAAACCATTTCTTAGCCTAGGATTGATTTACTGTTTTAAAAGAATTTTTAGACCTTTAAAGTATTTTCATTCATGGATTCTTTACTCCATAGAACATCATCTTTCTCTAGCTCTTCCTCCGGGATCAGGTAAATGAATGGATGAAATCCATTACTAAATCCCCTGAACTTATGTTTGCCCTACAAAGCTTTTCTCAAACTCTTTCTCCTATTCCCGAGAAAGAAGAACGAGAACTAGCAGGGAGTGCTAATTCCCAACTAATCTTATTGGCTTTAGGAATTGGTTCTTCTTTAAAGGCTTCTATGTCTGAAGAGGCAATAGAAGATTGATCCTGATCCAAAACTCCAATGGACTTGGATTGGGTGTCAGGAGCAATTTGGGTTTTTGAAGTGGAAGCAGAAGAGGAAGATGCTTCTATTCTATCGAGTTGTTATAAATAAATCATTCTGTTTTGTTTTAAGCAAAACATTGATTTGGTTTTTATAGACAGAACAAGCTTTAACAATATTTAAATTTCTTGTTTTAGGCTTTTCAATGAAAGGGAAAACAAGTTTTTTATCTCTTGCTTTAAAGGATATGCTATCGTAATTGACAGTATAAGGGGTGATAGTGATAGAACCATCGAATCTGAACATCCCCCTCTAAGGAGCTTAACCATAGATCATGGTGAACCTCCAACTCAGATTAAAGCATCTCCTTATAAAATTGCTAAAGCAAATATAGAATCAAATTTAGATAGTATTATCCAACAGAATAATTTCTGTAATACTAATCTAAATACAATAGGAAAACAATTGACTAGGATTGAGAACCAAATCCAACAGTCAACCATTTCAGCTACTCCTATTCAAAGACCTATTCCAACAAAACCTGATTCCTTGAAAAAGCTTAAGGAACCTATTTTCAAACCATTTCAGGTTTCGAAACATAGTCAAAAGCTTGTTCAAGATTCCAAATCAGGAGATGCTTTAATCTGCTTCTTCTGAGGCATAGAGACCTGATCTCTCCCTCAGTTGTATTTCTCTTCTTCCCCTTCACTCAGAGCACCATTTCTGGGAACCAGATCTGGTACTTTGTATGTATTAGAGCCCAACCTTAATGAATGTTTAATTTTGCAAATGGCGATAATCAAAATCTTGAAAACATTGAGTCTTTGCCCAATGATCTTGAAAACATTTCAGTAAAAGTAGTTTTATAACGGTCTTTAGGGTGAATTTGTATTTGCCAAAATCCAGACTTCATGTCAAATTTTGAAAATATGAATGCAGAATGGAGTTTTTGGAGTAAATCATTTTTATTAGGTATTGGATACCTAATCCATTTTAAAACTGTATTCAAAGGTTTATAATTGATCACCAATCTAGGTGTCCCTCTTTCTATCTCAGAATTTTTATTGACATAGAAAGCAGCACAAGACCAGGGAGACCTTGATTTCTCAATTAATCCTTTAGACTCTAAATCTTTAATCTCATTTCTACAATGTTGTTCTAATTCCATATTCATTTGAATAGGTCGGGCTTTTGTAGGAATTTACTTTTCATCAAAAGAGTTTTCATAAGGTAAATCAACCATGCGCTGTTTTCTTTCCCAAAAAGCAGAGGGTAAATCAGCACAAATTTCTTTTTCCATTAAGGATTTAAAACTGGAAAGTTTCTTTTTTAGAAAATCATTGTTAAGTTGATTTTCGATTCTTTGTAAGTTTAAATCCTTCTTTAAACAAGTTAAATCATTCTGTTTTGTTTTAAGCAAAACATTGATTTGGTTTTTATAGACAGAACAACCTTTAACAATATTTAAATTTCTTGTTTTAGGCTTTTCAATGAAAGGGAAAACAAGTTTTTTATCTCTTGCTTTAAAGGATATGCTATCGTAATTGACAGTATAAGGGGTAATGAGATTTATGAAAGGAGTTCCCAAAATGACTTCATGATGAATGTCATTTGTCAAAATAAAGGTAGTCCTAAACTCAAAACCATCGTTATGCACAGAGGCATCAACTTTAAAATTGACTTTTAATTTTGAATTATTGGCGGCAGAAAGTCTTTCTTTTGTCTTTTCATGAAATTTTCTGGGGACAATGTCTTCTCTAATGCAGTTTAAATCTGCACCAGTGTCAAAAAGAGCGACAGTGTCAAATTCAAATTCTTTAGAAAATATCAAAGTGACTTTAATCAAATATTTTCTTGTAGTAATTTGCTTTAAAACAAAAAGAAAATCATTGGGCAAAGACTCAATGTTTTCAAGATTATAACTTTAAACCATATACCACTACTCTCCCTTGGCTCTGATACCAATTAGACCAGGATACCAATAAATGTGTGTGAACTTTGAGGGATTATAAAATCCAAACTTTAAAAGTTATTGGTTTTGAGGAAGTGATTACGGTTAATGAAATTTCTTTAACTTTATTATTGTAAATTTTAGTAGGTTGTTTTTAAGTACGTGGCGTTGAAGATTATTGTAAATTTTATTGTATATATATATTCATGTTAATAATAGCAATGCTCTGGGAGTCTCCATATCTGATTCTTGGAGGCTTAGATTTGTGCATAAAAATTTCAGACGTTTTAGAATTTGAATTTGGCAACATACTATAACATAGTAAAAATCATATTCTTAATATTCCTTGCTTCTTCCTAAAACTCATTTTGACTTGGATTTCATTTCTAATTTTTTTTAATGTGAAAAGAAGTTCCAATTAGTATTATCGATTTACTTATTTATGTGAGATAATTTTGTAACAGAATTAGCATCTTTATCAAAGAAAAATAGAAACTCTACAAGGATCTGAAAAAAAAATAAATACCACAAATGTGATTGTATGTTCTAAATAAGGAATATCCTCATTAATTAATAATTTATTAGTTCATTGATTAATTATCATCATCATCATCATCCAAATTAAAAAGTTTTTTTATGGCCCTAAGGCTACTTTTAAAGTAGATCAGACAATTTTTATAACACCATACGCTAGATTATGTACCAAATTCTTCGGGATTCTAGTATTTACATTCTCAAATTTTTTTTACTAGGTTCTTTGAAATTGCAGTATTTACATTATGAGATTTTATACTGGGTTATTCGAAATCTATAATTATCTTTTTAGGAAAAATGACAAATGAATCGCTTAATGTTTGGAAAAAGAGATATAAACCGCTTAATTTTTAAAAAAGATATATAAACCCTTTTTGTTAATAAATTCTGTTTATTTTAATTTTAAATTAAAAATAAATTTACAATTATTATTATGTCCCTATAATAAATAAATCAATATATTGACTTAAGACATGTCATGTCTATAATGAAATCAACAACTTTTTATTTAAAACTTAAAATTAAGATATAATTTCCTTTTACCCAAATTATTCATTATTTTTTAGAGTGAATTTTAATTTTATCTATTATTCATCATTTTTTATCATCCTATCGTTGGGAAGGGTTTATTCATAATTTAGAGTGAATAATTTGGGCAAAAGGTGATTATATCTCAATTTTAAGTTCAAAATAAAAAGTTATTGATTTTATTATACACGTCATCGACAACATATCTTATGTCAATATATTAATTTATTTATTATAAGGACATAATAGTAATTGTAAATTTAAAAAATTATTACCAGAACAAATTGAATTAACTAACAAAAATGGGGTTATATACCTTTCTTGAGACATTAAAAGATTTTATGTCCCTTTTTCCCAGATGTTGGGGGTTCATAGTCCTTTTCCCTTTTTCTTGTTATAAACTTCATTCTACTTCCTCAAACACATTACATTTCTTCTTATAAATAATGCTAGAGGTTATACTTTTCATTCACAATTGACACAATATATCAAATTTGAAAGTTGCATAACTTCATAAATATTACCCTCAAAATAATATTTAAAACAAAAAATATGGTTAAAGTTAATGAAGGAGAGTAGAAGATGACAAAGAAGATGAAGATTATTGTGCAAACTTCACCATTGGATTAGCTATTTACCAGAATTCACAAGGTCAGACATAAATTTTAAACTCCATATTGCAATTTCATTTGCAATTCACACTCATACATATATTTAAAAGTTTATTTGTTTCAAAGCTGCAGCTGCCTTCTCCCTATAATTTAGGTTTCTCATGCACATCCTTGATCTTTTTTAAAAAATTTTCTTTTTGCGCTTTTTGCTAGCATCCATCACTTCTACCAAGCACCCTATTGTTGCTTCAAGAGGGTTTGGTCTTTAAGGCAAAGGCACAGCTGAAAAAACTACCGCTGGCAATGGAGACCCAGGGGATTCAACCCCCATAGCCCTCCTTAAGGCACTGGCCACCAAATTTTTTGTTCCCACTCAATATCATCATAATAAGGTAAAATGAGCAAAAGAGTCTCAAATCAACCTTAATTACACCCTCTCGTTTTCACTTTTGATAATTGAATGAAAATTGAGGCCCAATTGGCTATTGTCATTCATTTGGAGTTTTGATGTTTTATAGAGTAATTATCAAATATTGAAGAAGTAGTTAATCTTCAATATTGTTGAGAGTACCAACCCATCATTAAGCAACAAGCCCATTAGTAGTTAAATCTTTGTTTATAAATTTATTTCCATTTTTATACGCTATTCATTTTATTGTATTTTTTTTTTCATAACCACTAAGATGGTAGAGGGTGAGTAAGGCCAAACCTTACCTATAATATAAATCAATCAATGTTAAAAATAAAATAAAATAAAGTAAAAAGGGGAAATTAACCAAAACCTTTTAAGAGAAGTAAAATAGCAAGGAATATACAAAAGGTTCAAGGTAAAAAGGCAAAATTAACGTTGAAAGCATGGAAACTTAAGAGCATCCAAGAATGCCAACAAACCAGTTGGAAGGTCCCAAGATTAAAAAATTGTTAATGAGTCTGATGGCTTGGTGTCCTAAAAAGAAATCAAAAGTAACTAATGCTACTCTTGGATTATCACACATAACACCACCACCAATAGATATACCATAATTGCCCCTAGAACAACTATCCACGCTCAACTTCACTACCTTAGGCAACGGTCTCAACCAGGAAGCCAATCAAACCCGTCTATTAGGAGGTGGAATAATCCACAGACTCCCCTTACTCTTAATCTAAAAGTATTTTAAGCGTTCATTTTATTTTGTGGTTAATATATCTTTTTTTCTCTCTCTCTAAACTTGCAATGCTATAGTGATAAAAGTTATCACTTTAATGAAAACTATAAATTATAACATGACCAAACAAGCAATGACCACCAATTAGTTTATTGCATGTAGCACATGGCCATAGTTGGCATAATTTTATACGGACAAATAGATGGATTCAGACCAGATACCTAAAACAAACAACCCCAAAAGTCATATTAGCAAGACACAAGTCTTGTTGTCAAAAAAAGAAAAAAAAAATGCAAGACATAAGTCTTGCAAACATACATAGTACATTTGTTGTGATCTTATTTCCATTGATTTTAGTCCACTAACTTTTCAGTGCCAATTAATATAGACCAGAGGCTCAATAACAAATCATCATACATACCCTAGGCAAAACAATCACAGATCATCAATTGGACTAGCAGTCAACTGGCTGTTGTAGCCAAAACAATCACATACAATACTTGGCCTTTCCCCACACCCCAGCTAACCTAAGCAATGTTTTCATCGGCATCAAACTACTCAGTCTCCGCAGTCATTTTCAGATGAGTTTGTGCCCATTTGACAAAATGTCAATGGCATTAAAAAAATAAATAAATAAAATCATCACTGTTGTCTTTGATTTAAATATGATTCCCAACCAGCCTTTTGTAGCTTCTCTGCTTTGGTGATCAAGATACCATCCCTCATGTCTTCCGTGGCTGCAACTGCTGGGTAGCTTGTTGCAAATGGTGTGCTCTGGCTTGTGCTCAAATTCAAAGTCAGTATGAACGAATGCTTGTTCAACTTCTGGGTGTTTCTCAATCTTGTTCTGCTAGGTCTCTCCTATGGCGTGCGCTTCTTTTAACAGTAAATCCTCTGGAAGCTCAATGTCAACCTCTGCAAAATAAAGAACTCCCAAACTGTGAGCACCAACTGTGTCAATACGTTTCACTTGAGGGTGCCTTAAGACAAGGTATGTCAATTTTTGCAAGACTTGAGGAAAAGCTGATTGTCCCACAAGCGAAACTGCGTCAATGCATACACACACACACACACCCCATTTTAGAATAATTGCAGAGAGTGATCAAATCAAGAACACTAATTAGATAGCTGAAGAAGATATGTACCTGCAATTTCCCAAACAGTTTCAGACCAATTTTTAATAGTGTAAACTGCAAGGAGAATGGCTCCAGCAGGATCGATCAACCAGAAATATTTATCACCAAGAACAGCAACAATCAGTCCTACTACATTTGCGAACACATCAAAATGGTGATCCTGAGCAACAAACACAAAAATTTTAAAAGACAATCGATGAAAATATGGAATCGGTTAATGAAAAATACGGAGTCAAAAAATTAATTAACCTTGGCAAGTGCGCGGACAATCGTGTTTCCTGAGCTTCCGCAGCAAATCGAGAGACCAAGTTTGACAATAGCAGCACCAATCTTGATTGAGCACAACCATGCCAATTGGGTTGCACTCATATTTGTCGGTGGTTCATCTTTAAAAAGCTCTTGTACTGCTTCAATCAACACCTGAAACCCTGCAAACAAATGGAATTAGCCATGCACGTAGCAATCTCGCCGCAATTAATTATCACAATCAACGAACAATCAAGAAACAGATTAAGCTTTGGTGATTGCATACCAAGTGTGGCCATTACAGTAGCAAACATGATAAATAGGATACTTGTAGATGTTGACATTTTTCATAGTCCAATGAGTGCACCAAAGCATGCCCCCAGCTAGTTGATCCAGTAGAGAGTCTAGTGTTGATGCAGCATTGGTGATGGATCCACTTATAACTGTAGCATAAATCTGCATGCCAAGCCATGTATAGGTAATACAAGTAAACAGAATTTGAAGCACCTTAGAGTCATTGATATACCTTAAAAGCCAACGAGAACATGTTGGCTTAATTCGAGAGCTTCATGGCCCTTTCATGCTGGCCTTGTTCAAGATGCTGGCTTGTTCCATTTGAATGAAACAAGATCTTCATTCAAATCCAGACTTAAATAGCAACTGAACTACCAATTTTTTTTGAAAGAGTTTTTATTTTTATTTTTTTCAACACAACCATACAAGAGCCAGCAAATAGTCAAACCCAGAAGAATTATCAATAATGGGTAAGTTCTGAAACTTTTGATGACATGTATACAGAATTGGGTCCTAGCAATTAATGCATGCACCTCGTCGAAGGCTTTCAAGGTCACAAATTGCGCCTCGTAATATTCCTTCTCCCTTGTAATATCATTAAGATGCATCTGCAGTATGTTAAATACAGTGATCAAACTACAAATCATCAAGTAGCTAGTTGATAATGATGATCAAAACCACTCAAACTAAAACAAGAAATCATACAAAGATCAGCAATATTAATGTAGTTAAGTTTCTTCACCATATCAAATGTTTTGTTAATTCATTTTAACTACAGTAAAAAAGGGTATAATTTTTTAAAAAAAAAAGACTGTGTCACCATTTCTAAAAATTATAAAATCAACTCTTTTTCCTGAATAAAACATCATTTTGTTTCTTCACCTCAAATTTAAGCAATATTTAATTAACATTATTTGTAATTTCTGTAGGAACACAGAATAACAAACCAAACAACTTAAAAGTGAAGAAATCAAGAAAGGATGAATAAAAATTTCAGTTCAATTTCAAATTTGAAATTAAAAAAAAAAAAAGTACTGACAATCTCTCCAATCAAAGTGCCAAACCTGAAACCCCAATGTGTGGTCCAAACAGTGTAAAAACTATACTTCTTTTTTTTCAAAATTTCTTTTTTTTTACCCTTTATGGGCTTTGAGTGTAGGAGACTATTGTTGTGATAATAAACACAGATGTCCATCCGGAGTGCGGACCAGACTGTCAAAAGTAGGTTTGCGTCGGTCGGCCCAATCTATATGTACCCAACGTGCTTATTCCCGTATTGTATGGCCTGTCTCACTGGAACGTGCTTACGCCGTGATATATTAAATATGATGCCCATAATTCATATTTTTGCCATGCGCTTCTAAATAAATAATTGCATAGTGTTTTTTTCCTTTTTTTCTTTTTTTTTCCCCTCCCTCTTTTGATAATGCAAAGTAGCCTAGAATAACATAACAAAGCAAAGCAGAGACAAGCAAAACCTACCTTCACTCAACGCTGTCGTTTTAGATGTATCCACTCGAGGAGCCTCGGGATCAACTCCAGCCAAGACTTTGTAAGGCAATCTTGGTAGGAACTCATGCCTGAGCGTATTTACTAAGTTACTATGAGTATTCTTCTTCTTCAGCAGTGGTTAGATGAATCATACCAATCCATTAATATTAATAATAATGTAAGGTAATATTACTCTTGTTAACAAAAAGAAAAAGATTGATTTGTCTTCTCACTTCTCTCTAAATATTAATGAGTTCTCAAATTTATCAAACAAAGTTCATATGAATTCGGATATAATTTATTTAGACAAAGGTTAGGTTCCTACCAAAAAATAAAAAAAGGAGAAGAAGAAGAAGGATACACACACATTGTAATATTTCCCATATACTTGCATCTTTAAGATTCGAATTTATGAGAAAGGAAGTCTCAATTTATGGACAAATATTTTTTTCAAATAGACAAAATAGCACCAATAATAATAAGAGCAAAAAATAAAAAACGGCCGCAGCAGCAACATTATTGCACTAAATGATAGTACAAATTTAATTTGATTAATGGGATCCTGCTATGTTACCACAGTGGTAACATACCACAGTCTTTTGTCTTTTTCTAATCCACCATTAGATTTAACTCAAAATAAGTGCAATGGTTAAGATATTTCTATTGGGTTATTAACATTGTACTTCTTAATGTTTGTTACAAAATTACAAAAGTAACAAAGTTTAAAATATTGACACAAAGGTCCATAAAATTACAATTTATTATTCAATAATATTAAAACATTTCAATTCTATTAAAATTATAATTAAATATTTTATTACTTAATTATATTATAACATTTAATAAGTAAAATTGATTATTATTTAATAAGCTAATATAACTAATAATATTATTATATAAAAATAAAATTATACATTATTTAATTATATTATAGTAATTAATACATAAAATTGATTATTATTAAAAAATTTAATATAGCTAATAATAAATACTTAAATAATATATAAAAATAAAAATATAATATAATATTAAGTTATTTAATTATATTATAATAATTAGTATATAAAAATTAATTATTTTTAAATATTTAATATAAAAAATAATAAATACTTAAATATTAATAAATTTGAATAATACTAATTTAAAATTACTAGTAATCTAAATAATGATATAAAATATTATTACATATACTACAATTCATATTGTACTAAACATGATATTGTATTATAATTTAATACACCATAATGACACACATTGTAATACAATACAACTAATGTAATACAATATACTGTGTCAAATGACCTAGTTAATTTCACCGATAAATTAATTTATTCTTATATTTGAATTAATATATTTTAATTTAATATATAGTAAAACCATGTATTAATTACAAAGCATATTTTATGATAAACAGTATGAGTTTGATCTCTTGTTTTTAATTTGTAGTTAATATTTTTTTCATAATACTTATTCAATATACAATCAATAATTTCAATGTACAATAAAAATATTTTAATTTACCAATTAATAATTTTTTATTGTTTAATAAAGAAGTATCAAAAAGTGAGAGGGGGTGTGGTAACTTGCTCGTCATTTATTCTTACATCTACAAACTTGATGAATAAGTTTATAAGCATTTAATAAGAATTTGGAGGTAAAGCCATTTTATACTCCACACTTATTTGAGAACTTTTTTCACATTTCATGTTTGATAATTTTGAGTTAGTGATAGAATTTAGTTACCAATTGATAGAGATATGGAATTGAAACTAGTGGGCATGTAAAGAATTCAATCAGTTTTTTTATATCATTTTAATTAATTTATTTAGTACAAATAAAAAATTAGTTTTATCAAGGATATATTTAACATTTAGGTAAGTGTATGGAGTAAATTTTCTTTTTAAAACTTTGATGATGGGTGTGTGAATTAATAATTAAAAAATACCCTCACCTTTTGATTTAAATTTAAAAAAATCAAAATAAGTGGGACTAATGAGTCAAAATTTAAGATTATCTGACTATTTTTTAATTTTAAAATAAAACAGGAATTACAATGTAATTAACTCAAAAGGACAAAAAAGCGTGGTACATTTCTACTTTGGTAACGTAGGCGGATCCTGATTAATAACCTAATATTAATTTATAATTGAAAATAACATAAAATTGATTAACAATAGAAATTCAATTAAATTAAAATTGGAGCAAAACCAACCCAAACTCAAACTAAATTAAAATGGTTTGGGTTCAATTGTGCAACAATTTGGGTTGATTTGGTTCTGATCGACCTTGATGCCTTAAAACCCAGCTATGCCCCTCCTAATTATATATTTACACCCATGCCCCCCTAATTATATATTCACATCTAATCTGACCATACTCTCATGGCTAATTAAATAATAGAGATTATTGTAATTTCATGGATTCTGGATGTTGGTCTCATCGGCATCAACATGCATCATCTCTGAGTAGACACTTCAAGGAATTGGCTAATTCACAACAATCTTCGAAAGTTCGGCATCGTCTTCGTTGGAATGTTAATTTTTCGTTTGATGGCTATTTAACCTCTCTACATTTTAGATGAGAAACGGTTGTTATAAACCCAGATAGCAAATTTGACGACCCTTGTAAATGATTTGTGTGCACGCGCGCGTCTGTGTACACACACTCATACATTCTCTTATTTCACCTTGCTCACAATCTTTATAGCACAGCTTTGTATGTAATTCTAAGATAAAATAAATAACAAATTAGTGGAACTAATGTTAGCTACTTTCTTCTTCAATTTGCCTTCTTTGTTTTTTTCCTATTCTTTTAAGTAAGATGATAATAATGGTGTCGATGATATGTTTCACTAGCAGAGATTGAAAATTGAGTGCAAAACAATAATATAGTGAGCTAAATTGGGGTAAAGAAACCAACAAGATCGGGACATGAATGCCTTTCCCCATAACACAGCATCGTTGAAGCAAACACTCAAATAGGATAGCTGCTAATGAACTAAAAAATTTGCAATGATGTAATGTCACCAGAGTAACTGAGTAAGTTAAGCATTTTCCTGAAATCTAATAACTAAAACGAACTAGGAATACAGTAGTGAAATGATAATTCTTTACACAGATGGAACATACCCAGCTTTTCTAAACACTAAACCAACTTTTAAAGTGCAATAACTCAAATAGGTGCTGCACATGTGGTTCTAAAATGGCCTGTCTGATTGCATCGACTACAATGCACAACTCGCTTCACACGTCCCCTGTCTTCAGCTCGAACACGTTTCTTTCTTGGTCGACCAGGAGGCCGAAGTGATTTGGGTGGGTGGATAACAATGTCAGCAGATTTGCTGGCATTTGGATCTCCCTCAGACAACTCCTTCCATAAACTTTTATCAGGAATTGGATGAATAGTCTGTGAATATGTCTTTCTGTAGGTTGCTACGGTGAAACAGCTCTCAGTAAACCGATGGACATTCTGCCTACAAGAAAGAAGGGCAGCCACAGCATGAGCACAAGGCAAACCATATAGCTGCCATCCCCGACAAAGGCAGCATCGGTTTCGAATGTCCACAATGTTCGTTCCTTCATGAGATATGACTTCGAATTCAGCTTCATTAGCACGAAGCACCTGGTACGTGCGTGCACGTTCGAGAGCCTCCGCAACACGCCTCTCAGCAGAAGGCACAAGTATTGATGTCCACTGCATGCTGGTCTCTCGGCGTTCATTGAACCAAGTCATAAGCTGCCTCCTAATGCATTCCATCATTTGTATAATAGGAAGACCGGAGGCTTCTAAAATCCACGAGTTTAAAGATTCAACTATATTAGCTGTCAAATGACCGAACCGTGTTCCTTCAAAATAAGCTGTGGCCCACAACCGAGGAGGAATTCGTCGGATCCAGTAAGCAGCATCTTGAGAGATCTCCTCAATCTCCAAGATTTTTGCTTCAAATTCAATTACAGTCAAAGCATGAGCAGCTTCCCACAAAAGGTTGACAAGAATTGTGTTATTGAACTCCTTTCGGAAGCTTTCACTTAAGTGACGCATGCAAAACCCATGAAAAGCTGTTGGAAAGTTTGCTTCCACTCCGTCAACAATGCCCTTCTGCCTGTCGGACAAAATTGTAAGCCTGGGCATGTTTTCAGTATTAATCTCAAGAAGGTTATGAAGTTCAGAAAGAAACCACATCCAATTATCATCATTCTCCTCATCAACGACACCAAATGCCAAAGGAAACAGAGCACCGTCCCCATCAAACCCAGTAGCAAGAAGCAAAGTACCTAGGTATTTGCTCTTCAAAAATGTCCTATCAAGCCCAAGGAGTGGCCGACAAGCATTCAGAAAACCATATATTGATGCCTGGAATGATATAAAGAGGCGCTGAAAGCAATTATCTGCAGGGTTTCCATAGACAGATGCAATACTCCCTGGGTTTGTCCGTTTAACCTGTTCACAATATTGAGGAAGCAAGCGATACCCTTCTTCAAAGGACCCACGCATAGCAGCCATGATGCGCTCCTTGCCTCGCCAGGCTTGCTTGTAAGATAAGGTAATACCATGAACCCGGTGAATCTCTTCCAATATCTCCTTTGGCTTATAATTAGGATTCTCCCTGAGCCGTTGCTCCACAGAATTTGCAACCCACTGAACTGAGGCTTGCTGATGGCCAAGATGAGAAATTCCTCCACATGTATGGCTCTCATGAATGGTCCTAATTGTGAAAGTTGGAACACCCGGGAGCTTTGCTGCATGAATTCGCCACGGGCATCCCTCAGCCGCACACTTGGCAGTAAAACGAGTCTTGTCAGACTTTATGGTTTGCATTTCAAAGTGAAGGGCAATTGCTGTATCCCTCAATGCCCTGCGGCAGCTCTTAACATCCGGGAACTCTTGCCCCACCGCCAGCTCAAATGCAGAAGTTGGAGTAACAGTACGAACCTGTAATACAGGACTGCTGCTGACCACAAGCTGGGAATGGTGGACACTCATATCCTGGACGGGTTCTATTGCCAATTCTTGGTGCTGGTCCACCGCTAAGTCAAGATTCTCATCAAGTTCTTGGTTTTCTGAAACAGCTAGTTCATTGTTCTCTGATAAAGCTAACTCATGGCTTTGTGCAGGAAGAGGCATCTCATGATCACCATGTTCAGGTTTCCGTTCCATGGCTAATTCATTCTCATGTCCATAGCCATGACCATCACCCCCTTCTTGATCGTGGTTCTGTCCTAAATCTAGATCATGGTCATGAGGATGTCCTAAACCCAGTTCGTGGTTTTGCTGTCCCAAACCCAAGTGATGTTCATGGGTTTGTCCCAACTCCAAATCATGGTTCTGGTTCAGACCCATGTTATGATTATGGCCTAGCACCAACTGTTGGTTCTGCCCCATGCCTAAATTGTGTCGCTGCCCAAGAATCAAATCATGGTTCGCCATTGCAGAAATCAATTACAGTAGATAACCAATACCAACTCAGTCCTCAGAAACAAACTATAAATTTGCAATGATGGTCAAAGTAAAAGCTTATTCAATTCTATCCACATACGCCTGAAAAGTTATTAGAAATAAACAACTGTTAAATCAAAAGCCATACCATTTATTTCAAATCAATCTTCAACAATCAAAACCAAACATTTAATATTCTCCCATTAATCAAGCCAGACAACTCTGAAGACCAGAAAAAGTCCAAACAGTACATAAATATCCAAACATAACAAACCAAACTGGCAAATCCAGATTTCGAACTCTCATTATTATTGTTATTAATTATAACCTTCAAACCATCAAGCATCTAGAACAAAAAATCCATATGAAATTACAGACTTAGTGAACTGATTTCAGTATCTTGCTAGCAACAATGCACTTGTTAACATAGACAAAAGGTAATTTCCAATTCAACATAGAAATCCTAACAAATTGCCAAAGATGCTATGGACTATAAATTGCCAGGTCAAAACCACAGAGAGATTTATTTCCAAAAATTCTAAATACATTAATAAGAATAAAGAACAAAATATAATCAACAAGATCAAGAGTTCCTCGCCAATTCCTGATTGCCGTACGAAAGCAGTAAGCACAGCACATACACAAGAAATCAAAATAACAATTCTCGAGCCCAATTGCTAAACTAATCAAACAAGCAAATTATACGAGTAAGTCAAAACAATCACAAAATTCAACACAGAACCCAAACAAGCAATTTTAACAAAAATTAACAGCAACCCACCACAAAGCTCACAAAAACAAACAGCATCAAACTAAGCACAAAAATGAGAATTACCTGAACTCATAGAAACCCTAATTCGCGCCACCAATCAAAGACCTTTAAAAACACACTCGAAATAGGCCAATAAGCAGAAAAACAATCTGCGTATTTATCAGAAGGGGAAAGAAGCAAGTATCCGAAACTAAAAGACGCCGAGGGAGCGAGAAATTAAAACTAGGGTTTTGAAAATTGGGAGTGAAGAGGAAGAAAGGTAAGATTTTTGAAAGTGGGGGAGAGAGAGAATTGGCGGGTAAAATGATTTAGGGAAGAAGAAAAAAAAATTTGAGAGAGTAAAGGGCAATTGAAGGAACGAAGGGTGAGATTGGGAATGGGGAATTACAGGGGCAGAAGAGGGAGAGCGATGAGGGATAGAGAAGGGAAATACGAGAAGATGGCGTCTTTGTTTACTCGAGACAATAAAAGGGTATTTATGTCATAATATTGGTTTTGGGGTCTTTTTTGGGGTTTGCATTTTGGATTTACTGTTTTGGCCCTTTTTATATAAATATAGAAAAATATGGGGGACAGATCATGTTCATGGGCCTGTTTTTATTTTAGTGGTAAAGAGATTATACGGAAAATCATCTTACATAAAAAAGAAATGAGTAATAGAACTAACAAAAAAAAAATAGTTATAGAATTTTAATAAAAGGTATAAAAAAATTAAACTATCAAAGTAATTATAAACAACTTATTCTTTATCAAGATATTTTTCTTGTATTATTTATTACTAAAATAAAATTTTACATATGAATTCATAATATTATTGGACCGAAAAGTAATAATTTAGTAGGCAATATACTCATGACATTGCCAGTAGTGAAGCTTGGTTAGTCTTGAGAATAACCTTAGGAAAATAACCTATTGAGTTTTAGCGCCTGCTAAATATATCAAGCAAATATATCTTGGTTGAATTTAAAAGTGTTGGAATTGGAGCCATGATGATCTGGATCGAGTCAACTTAAAAATTATTTAGAGATTGCTTTCAATTAGGATTTATGGTAAGTATATTTGAATTTAAAGAGTTATAGGAAGTCTTTTATTTAATTTCTACCATTCAACTGACTTCTATAAAGAAACTTATATAAATATAAATCCTATGTATAAGACGTTTCAAAAAAAAAAAAAAAAAAAGAGAAAATCTATAAAGTATGGGATTGATAAAATGGGAGAAAGAGACCGTGGACTCTTGTTTTGAATTGAGAGAGTTTCGTTCTTGTAATAATCCTCTGACTATTGATAACAATGACACAATCTCATTATAATTTTCTTTCGTATTGGACCGTCAAAAATATGAAATTTTTATCTCCTTATTGTAATTGGTGCATGAAATATAACAAGAAGTCTAACGGAAGTTGATGTTGAAAATGGAATTTGTCGATATGCGATGGAATGGGAAACAAATGAAACAATCAATATATGTACATACGACATTGTGTGATTTATTGATAGAGATGTCAAAATTTCTTAAGAGCACAAGCCCAGATGCACCCTTATTGGAGTGGGGTAAAGTTGTGATTTTGGGACAACGTGGAATTTTGTTTATCAGAAAAACATATGCAACAAGACATGATGTTTCTAGTATTTGTTTCAATGGGCTGAAATTGAAACAAATCATTTTCTTAAGAATCAAAGAGCAAAATCCCATAAAAAATGAGTGCATGTGCCATAAGGTGAGGGCCAAATCTTCTAACTAATAATGCTTATCAATGGATATAGTTCAAGAAACTCACAAATTTAGAAATTTATCGAGGCCAGTTTAGAAATTGAGGAAAAATTTATCTCTATTTCACATTTCTGTTGAAGGAGGAAAGAGTTTTATGGGTACTTAAACAGGTGACATCAATATTATTTGAACAGACAATCTTTAAGGCCACAAGCCCAGTAACGATATGAACTTGTGCAACTGTATGGACGTGATCTTAGGTTCTGTATGCTTGAATTTATTGAATAGAGTCTATAAGGTAGAGTTTTTATTTTAAAAAATAATAATAAAGCAGAGCTTTTGATAAAAAAAAAAAATTATTGGATGTTTAGTTCTCAATTAAAAAAGTTTTTTTAATCATTAGACTCTTTAAGTTTCACAATACCAAAAGTGCTTTTAGGGTACATTTGAAAAACTGTATTTATATTATGTTGCACTACATAATTTTAATGTAGGTATATTGTATTATACCGTATTACATTAACATTGTATCATAATAAATTTTTTGTGTTACATTGTGCTGTATTAATATTTAGTTATATTATTTTTTATGCGGCAAGATATTACATTAATTTTTTGTGATTAATTTAAATTATATTTTTAAAAAATAATATTTATTAGTATTTAAAAAAATACTAAATAATAAGTCTTAAATTTTAATAATTTAATATTTTTTTTAACATAAATATTAAAAAATATCATAATTTTTTAAAAAGATTAAAGTTTATAACCTTAAATTTTTGGCAGCATAATATTCAGTTTTTTTGTGTTTTCTAAATATATAACTTGTGAAATAAAGATGGAAGGAAATAATTCAATCAAGTAATTTGTCAAATAACTTGTAAATGCGAGTGAATTTGAGGTGACTTAACTGAATTGAAGAATAACAACGAGAGAGGGTTTTTTTTTTTTTTTAATTATACCGAATAAACAATATTGAATCGCAATTCATTTGTAATGTTCAGACACATTCCCACCACGAGATTAAGTTACGATGCCAATGAAAATTATCAAAGCCGCAGTAGAGTAACAACAATTCTCCAGTCCATAAGAAATCAACAGGCCCTTACTCTTACACTTAGAGATGACTCCCCAACTTATCCGAAAAAACCAAAACCAATTTGCTCTCATCCCAAGCCCCCTTTATATACAACTCCAGCGCATCCGCTGCTGCAGCTTCCGCCCGTTGTCCCCAATCTCATTCACCTTCTCATCCCAACATCAAGTACCACCAATCCATCACCCATTCCCAGCTTCAACATCTCCTGTCTTAGTAACTCACTCAATCGTTTCGAATCCATCTTGTTATTTACTTCCCCTTTAGCTTTAGCTGTAGAATCCAACTTCGTCTTTCTACTCCTCTTTTTGTCACCTTGTTTAGGCAAAGCCGGCTTATTATACTGTATGGGCAAACCCAAAAATATAAAGGGAGGACGGGTCGAATTTCTCCTCCATCGATCGGAACCGGGACCCACACCCACTCGGCTCGCTCAGACCTAAGCGTTTGGAGCTGGGTTTCTTCGCTTCTGGGCTTTTATTAGCGATTGGCTTGACGATGATATCGGAGGCACTGGGAGACGGAGCTGTGTTTCCTGAGTAATCATCTTCTGGGTCTGAAACTGATTCGCGATCTGCCAAATGTGACTTGGGTTCGTGCTCTTTAGTGGCTTGGTTTGGTTCTGATGCCTCTTCCTCGCCAGAGGAGGGCGGAGTGTGGCAGGCTTTCTCCGGGCCATTGAGAGAATGAATCGCCGATACAGACGAGAGAGATGGAATGAGGGAATCAATTCGGAGGAGTTTAGTTTATAATATAATAATATTTTAATACTAGTTTCAATACCATATAATGAGTGGTGCATTTTTCAAAGTTAAATTACCAAAAAGACAAATACATCTCGGTTCGTGTAAACGGTCAAATCATTCCGTCTCATTTGCCACGTCGTCACCACACTGAACCATTTTTAACTTCAAACATATAGTTATTGGTCGGCACCGGGCAACTCAGTGCCAGGGTCCATGTTCATTGGTCGGTGACGTGATTTCGTCACCTCCTTCTAACAACTTTCCCTCTTTTTTTTTTTTTTTCCAAAAAGTCAAAAAGCCAACAAAATTAAAGACGGAAGAGAAAAGGATATCACAAAGTTTGTACAAATTCTTTTCTTAAAATAGACCCCACCATATTAAAAAAAAAAAAAGATATTCTTTAGTAAATTTCTTTGATCGGGAGGGAATATTTTATAACAATATTTTAAATTTTTGAAATATACTTCGTACAGATATTAGTATTTATATTTGGCTATTGTAAGTACAATTGGTATTTCGTTCTTAATAATTTGACTGATTAATTTTTAAATAATTTTATTTCATTAATCATTCGACTTCAAATTTATAAAAAAGAAAGAGAGATTAAAAAATTTAATTTAAGTAGTTGGATTATATTCAGCAGCCATGACGATAATGTTAGTAAAAAATAATTATGAATAGTAATCCACACATTTGATTTCTAATTTATATCCCAAATATAAAATCTATTGGACTGGCATCCTTTAATTATTAATTATTAATTATTAATATGTTCTATTACATATTTAGAGAGGGAAAAAATCACTCATTTATTTTATTTAGAGAGAAAACAAAAAAATACTTTGACAATTTATTTTAACTAAAATTTTAACAGTTATTGACAGAAGTAGAAGAGGAGGCTGCCTTCAAAAGTACTTAATAGCTTTTTGATATGCTTTTTGAACTTTCGGTACGTGTCATTATCTCTTTTTAATCAGCTCAGCAGCCGACTTTTTTGGCTTTTGTCTGTCGGCCTTGTATTTTCAAATTCCATTTCAATTTTTGTTCCAAATTCTGAAAACTACGTGCAATCTCGTTGTTTCGTAATATAATGAATAAAAACATTTGTTCTGGTTCTTTGTCTTTCACAAATACTACAAGGGTTCTGTTTTTTGTCATGATCCAGAACGTGGGTAGCATTGATTTTATGTTCTTGTTCTAAATTCTCAGTCTTTGAGCAGGTCAGTTTTTATCTCAGTCTTTATTTTCCTTCTTAAATTTCATTGATTGACTTGTTGTTTGTGAATTGGTATACGTGATCATTGATTTGAATTGGAGTGAATTATGATCTTATTATTGGTGCTCTATTAGAATTGAGTTTGTTTAAATTTCATTTATTGGCTTTACACGATGAGTATTATTGACTGATCTTCTTTACTTTTTGTCAACTCCTAGTTGTCATTTTAATGACACAGAAACATGTTTAAGGTTTTGAGGCTGTTCTGAATTCTAGTGTATGTTGATCTTGTATGTACCAAGAGTTTTTTTTTTTTTTAATCAATTTTGATTCGATTGTTATTGGATTAACTTCTTATTTGTTAGCTTTGTGTTCATGTAATATAATTAAGTTTATATTTTCCAAATTAAATATGGTTTGCAAGCTTCTAATTTGAGATGAATGGGAGACATCAAGCCAGTGGGATATTTATCAATGAGAAATGGGTGCATATGTTTTTGCTTGTGTGTATTGAATTTTAAGAATTTCGTTTATTAGCGTTTGATTCAAGGCCTGTGCTAGAGTTTTATCAATTTGGAACTTCCATGGGAAATGTGTCTAGGTCCAGTTTAGATACTTGCTTGATTCTTTGGATAAAATGCTTTTGATGAGGTTTTGTAGCTAGTCATCATATTTGCTTTGTTGTATGTACAAGTCTTAGGACTTTAGCCAGCTTCCGATAATGAATCATATATTGCAGGTGTCGGTGTTGGATTGACTTGCTGTTTTCCTCTTTTTCTGCTTGTTTAGCTTTCAGTGTGGGGGAGATTTGGGTAGTTCCTTGAATTGTTCCTGGTTCTCACTTTGTTCTGTTTGTTAATTATGATTACAGCTTTAATCACATCTTGGATATTTAATATTGTTCTGGGAGGATTGGAGTTCTGTGTGTTCCGAACAACTAATACATCATATTTAAGGCTACTTAAGCTTTCAAGCGCAATAGGGCATGGCTGCCTGGGGAAATACATCTGTGAAACCACAGAAAATTTCCCATGGTTTTGTCAGAGCTTTGGGATCAGCTGTTCTTGAATGGTTGCTGATATTTTTATTGTTTATTGATGCCATATTCTCATACCTAATCACGAGATTTGCCCATTATTGTGAGTTGCAACACCCATGTCTGCTATGCTCGAGACTTGACCATGTTTTGGGCAATGAAAAGTTAAATCCTTACAGGGATTTGATCTGTGACAAGCATAGGTTGGAGATTTCATCCTTAGTTTTATGTCATGCTCACAATAAACTTGTAGATGTCCGTGGAATGTGTGAGAATTGTCTTTCCTCATTTGCCATGGTCAACAGATCAGACACTGAAACATACAGGTTATTAGTGGTTAAGCTGGGGGATGATTCTAGCTTTGGATCTGAGGAGGATCCATTGCTTGAAGGTCATAACAACAGTCAATCTAGTATAAGACATTGTTCTTGTTGCAATGAACCATGGATTGTAAGAGGGAATGCCCAAAACTTGATACATAGCAAATCAAGTGGGTCTGAGCCTGCTGAAGTCAATGTTCGTTTTTCGGGTGCTGATGAACATAACCAGCATTTTGAAAAGAGAATTGAAAAACCATCAGTGGTGTTAAGAGCTACTCCTCCAAAAAGTTATGGGCAAGATCCTCTGTCTCATGTAGAGTACACAGAGCTGAAGGTTGCTTCCGACACTGAATCTGAAGTCCTCTTGTCAGATGATGACGATGCATGTGCCCAAATACATGAAATTAATGGTTCCAAGGAAGATCTTGCAGCTCAATATGTGCAGCTAGAGCCTCGCATTATCACCCTGTCTCACGATTCAGCTCAGGAGAAACCAATAGATCACATTTCTGCTCCTGAGCTCCATAGCAGCATGTCTGTAGCCTCTACCACTGCAGTTGGCCATGGACTGGAGGACCTAAATTGGGAACATGTTGACATCAAGGCTGATCCTTCTGCAGTTACTAATCTTATTTCCCTCAATGACGTTCCCCCATCTCCAAAGGCTGAGAAAGCTTCTATTGATATATCCAATGAGAGCAAGCTTATATCTGTTGATGACATCTCTCCATTATCAAATGCCGGGACTAACTACACAGATTCGTCAAAAAAAAATGTGCTTATTCACGTTGATATCCCCCAATCATCAAAGTCCAGGGAATCTCCCCTTGATATTTCTAAAGACAGCAAGCTAATTTCCCTTGATGAGGTCTCTCTATCATCAAATGCTCTTGACTCGTCTGTTAATGTATTGGAGCGAAACAAGCTTATTTCCCTCCACAATGTCCCTCAATCAGCAATTGGCGAGAGATCTTCTATTGATGCATCTAATGACAGCATGTATGTTTCGGTTGATGATGTCTCACCATCGTCCAATTCAGGGAATAATTCCAAGTATGTCTCAAAAGAGAATCGGCTACCATCAAAGTCCATGGAATCTTTGATTGATGTTTCCCAAGAGAGCAAGCTTATTGCCATTGATAAGGTCCATCTACCATCAAACACTGTTGAATCTTCTGTTGATGTGTCAGAGCTCAAGCTGGCGTACCACAATGACGCCGCTCCATCATATGGTGGGGATAGTCGTCCTGAAGTTTCAAAAGATAGCAGATTTATTCTCGTTGATGATGGCCTGCAACCATCTGATGCTATGGAATCTCCTTCGGAAGCACAGAAAGAGAGCTGTAAGTTCGAGCTTTTCACTTTTTTCTACCCTGTTTATCTGTTTCCACATCATGCAGAAAATTTAAGACTTATGGAAATTGCATATTAATTCCTTTTAGCGTCTATAATGAGTGTGATATATCTCCTCCTGTCCTTAAATTTCCCATAGAATAGGGCTTGAAGTATTTGTTCTACTCATGCCATGGAATTTCCAATTGAATATTCATAGTTTGCCTGAACTACTGCAGGCATTTATGACTATCAATCTTAACCATTTTTCCTTTATTAAATTTTTCTCTTTCTAGGTGCTACAAGAAGTGTTGAACTTGAGGAGACAGAGCGTGAAGAAATCCATGAAGCTGGAAGTGTGCAGAGTACATCAAATGAAACAGCTGCAGAAAGAAACCCTGTTTCAATTGATACTGCTGCGCTGGCATCCAACTTATTGGATCTCAGTGATGCATATAAGGTAGCTGTTGGCAGTAGAGGTAGACAGTTGTCTGGTGTACTTGCTGAACAATGGTTTGGGAAGGATTCTTCCAGACTTAGTGAAGATCTAAAGCTCTTGTTATCACAACTATCTGCTCGAGGATTTGACCAATCACTATCAGATATGAGTCCTAGAATTCGCGCAAATAGTGAGGAATTGAGGACTTCTGATACTTCTAGTTCTAATGGAATGAAAATACTTCAAAAAAGGATTTCACTTGAGAGAAATGAGTCTGGTTTTGAATCTCTAGATGGAAGCACTGTCAGTGAAATCGAAGGTGAAAGTGTGGTTGATCGGTTGAAACGACAGATCGAACATGATAAGAAATTATTGAGTGCTGTGTATAAGGAATTGGAGGAAGAAAGAAATGCTTCAGCAGATGCTATAAATCAAGCAATGGCCATGATTACAAGACTGCAGGAGGAGAAAGCATCACTCCACATGGAAGCCTTGCAGTCCCTCAGAATGATGGAAGAGCAAGCTGAGTACGACATGGAAACACTGCAAAAAACAAATGACCTTCTAGCCGAGAAGGAGAAAGAGATTCAAGATCTAGAAGAGCAGCTTGAATATTATAGAAAGAAGTACCCAAATGACTCGATGTTGGAAAGCATTTTGGAGCTTAATCCCGGCTTCAAAGAAAAAGAGATTAGGATGGATCATTCAGAAACTACATGTGTTCAGGAAAGTGAAAATTCTCATAACAACTTGGTGATCAATAGTCCCAAAAAAGATACGTCATCTAAGGATATGAAAACAGTATCTGTAAAAAATCCGGCATTAGAATTTGAAGATGAAAAGAAGTATATTTTAGAGAGTTTGAAGAAATTGGAGAAGAAGCTTTATATGTTCTCATACAATGGGCTGTACTCAGCAGACTTGGCTAATGGTGGAAATTCTGGAAATGCAGTAGACAATGTAAATGACTCCAAAGTACTTAACTGTAAAGGAGATTCTGAAGCAAGCGGCAGGACAGAAGGGAATGACTCGTCGATGCTGAATAAAACATGGGAACCAAGAGGGAGTCTGCGTGACCAGGGATGCAGTTCCTCACTTGAAGAACGTCAGTTCAGTGGCAAGGACATTAGTGAAATGGATTGTCGTGAGAAAATCTCACCTGGGCTTTGTGAAGGAACAGATTTGGTTTCTCTTGAAAATGAGATTTCTAATCTGAACGAGAGGTTGGAAGCACTTGAGTCAGACCAGAACTTTCTTGAACTCACGATTAACTCGCTTAAAAAAGGAGAGGACGGTGTTCGATTCATCCAGGAGATAGCTAATCACTTGCGAGAATTACGAAGGATCGGGGTAAGAAGAAGCGAAGAAAATGTTGTTTGAGGATTAATGCATAATCAACTCAAAGGTAAGAACTTCAAGCACCTCCTATACATGCCTACAGAATACACATTAACAAATCCCTTTCTGCAAGCTTTCTACTTCAACTGAAGTTCTTGTTTTTTATTCATCAGATTGATGCAGCACATCGATGATCCAGAAAGAGGTCTCAAATATAACATGGCTAAAATAATGAAGACTGGCAATCAACTGTACAGAATTCACAGCATGTTTTCTCCACATACCATGAATACAAAATAGAGCTTAAGTTTATACAGTGCGCTTCTGTTTTTATTTCTCCTTTTCATATTTTTTCGTTTCAGTAGCTGACTTATTTTACATGTAGAGTGCTATCTATTCAAGGATTTGGTTTCGATTTTTTTTTTATTTTGGCCCACAACATATCTTTTCCTAATTGTGAGATTGGATGAGTGATTGCATTTGCTTTGTACAAGTTTTTGTGTAAAGTCAGCAGTATTTTGTACGTTAAAAAGGGTTGAGATTAGCTGTTCAACCTGATGTTTTGTCCATTAGAACAATTGATATATTTTACATGTAAATCTGATTTGCTTCTTTGCTTCCTTCTAGCTATTGTTAATAAGTTAATTTACTTCTTGGAATCAGCTTCATGGCCTTAGACGTAATTAAACTATTAAAATTTATTACTAAATGAATAACGTTATAGTTAAACTCTTGTATAAATTATTTTTTTATAAATTGATGTGTTATTATATGATTGATTGGATGAAATGTAAAATAAAAAAGGTTTGACTATTTTGGTGTACCAATTATAACCACACACATAAAATGATAAATATTAAAAATACATTATAAATTTATTCGTGTAGTTACGAAGGAGTACTCTATGGTGAGCAACTCCGACATAGCGTGATCAAATAAAAAAATAATGTGAGTCATCCGCACTTTTTATTCTTGGAGCACTTATATACTTCTACATTAATTTGTAGAAAATAATTAGTAAGTCTATAACTATATTATTTATTTTGTTTCACTTGTTTCTACTTTCTATTGTATTTTTACTTCATTGGCTCTTAATTAAAGGAAAGATAAGGCAGTGCGTCTGCAAATTTATTAAAGCAAAGAAAGGCAGTATATCAGCAAATTTGTTGTAATAAAGCAGTCGTTTATTATTTACTTAAAAAAAAGAAAAAATAAAAACACTGGTTTATAATTGTTATGATTTTTAATTTTTTTTATTAAGAACACTAGTTATTTAAAAGACAACATGAATTTTCCAAATCGATAACACATATTTGATAAGTAAGGGCTACCAACATTGCAACAGTATGTATCTTACTCCCTTCACGTATTGACAACAAATTTTTTATCGACATTAGTCAAAATAATTCTTTAAATTTATAAATTTAGACTAATTTAGTGCATGATATCACGCACATTATGTTACAGAGCGTCGTGCGTGACAAATCATACTTATAGTTGTATGATTCGATAGCATAGAATCTCTAGTCACAACTCCCATGCGCCACATTGGGCACTAGATTAAAATTCTATAAACCTATATTTTGACTTAAAATATGTTATGCAATATTTGAGAAGCATAAAGAATAGGATGTTAAAAAATAATAAATATTTTTTTAGTGATAATAATAAATTTAAGCTTTGTTTACAGTGAGAGTGGGGGGTGCAGGTACCTCCCACTTGAGTGGTTATTTACTCACGTTGTTGACAATAATTATATTATTAAAAATAATAATATTAAATTTATTTAAATATAATATTATTTTATTTATTTAAAAATAATAGTATTATATTTATTTAATATTAATAATAAAAAATAATTTATTTTCAAAAAATATTAATTTTGTGCTATGTTATTAATAATAATATTTTATTTATGTTGTTCTTAACAATAATTTTTTATTTATATAATTAAAATTAAAGTTAATAAAAAATTATAATTTACATAATTAAAAATATCAATAATAATTATTCATTTACATAATTAAAATTAATAATAAAATTAATAATTTATTTTATAAATATATTTTTATTCATTTTATAATAAAAAATTATAATTTTTTAAATAAGAATAAATTTATAATTTAAAATAATTTATTTTTAATATAATTTAAATAATTTATTTTTAATATAATATAAAATAAATACATAAATAAAATTTTAACTCTTATCTCATATTCTTATTATGTAATTTCAATATAAGTAAATAATCCACTCTCTTCCTCTACGCTCTCAATATGAGCAATAGGAGTTGACAGACGCAGAGAAAGTAGCAGCCAAGCGAAAGAGGCGGCGGCGGCAGCCTTGGCTAAGCAAACTAAAATGCAAAAGCTCGACGGCGCAGTGTTTTTGAAAAACACAGAGTCTGTTTTCGCTGCGTCCACCAATTTCATCTTCAATCGTTCTTCATATTCTTCGAATAAGTCTAGGCTCCGAAAGCCACCCGGATTAAACTTTTCTTCAATGTATAAAAAACCCAACACCGGCAACATTAGCAAGTCTCATCGGAATCCCGTTTTAATGGCTTGCAGTGCCTCACGTGACTCTCGCGAGACTTCCTCTGCCAGGTCCGTACTCTCTCTATTCACCTGTTTGTTTTGCCACAATGGATAATGAGTTAAGTGGGTATTTGATTTGTTTATTTACTTATTCTTTAACATGGGAATTCTGCAAATTGATTGTAAATATAGGAAGGATGATTCATCTGTTCATGGGTTATCTGAAACGATTGTTGGTGTTTTGGGGGGAGGGCAACTGGGTCGTATGTTATGCCAAGCGGCTTCACAAATGGCCATTAAAGTTATGGTTTTAGACCCACTTGAAAACTGCCCCGCAAGTGCTCTTTCATATCATCACATGGTTGGTAGTTTTGATGACAGTGCTACAGTTCAGGAATTCGCTAAGAGGTTTGATTTTATGGCCGTGCTATTGTCTTTCTAGTGTTTGTGGCAAGAAATTGTTTGCATTGTTGATTTTGTGCTTGGTAGTTAGATGTGGAGTTTTGACGGTTGAGATTGAACATGTTGATGTTGCCACAATGGAGAAGCTTGAGCAACAAGGAGTTGATTGTCAACCTAAAGCCTCTACTATTCGGATAATCCAAGTATGTCTTTCTTCATTTATCCATACAGTTTGGCTTCATGATAATGTTTTGCTTCGAGCATTCACAGAGTCCTCTTGTATGGTTGACAGCTATTTCTATGAATTTTCAACTAATTTTACCCTAAATATTACTTCTTGCTGGTGTTTATTCTTGCTTTTTTGATGTGAAAGATAACTCTGTTCTGAGCTTCATTTGTGGATTCTGTTTTACAGGATAAGTATCTTCAGAAGGTTCATTTTTCTCGGCATGGCATTCCGCTTCCTGAGTTTATAGAGGTTGGCTTTTATTAATAATGCCTCCATACTTCTTTTGGACATATCTGAATCTGATTATTATGGAGAGAAATTTAATTTCAGATTTTGATTTATTGTTCTTAATATGACTGATTCAGGTAAATGATCTTGAAAGTGCCAGGAGAGCAGGCGAACAATTTGGCTATCCTCTTATGGTTAAGAGCAAAAGGTTAGCCTATGATGGGCGTGGGAATGCTGTTGCAAAGAGTGAAGAGGAGCTGTCTTCTGCCATAACTGGTAAATGCTCATTTAAAGATAACTGTCTGAATTTGATATAGATGGTTTCGTTGCAATTCATTAGGCATGTAATGTTCTGCTTATCGTCACTTGCATTTTTTACTTCATCTCGATAGCCGTTGTACCTAGGTAGTGGTATCCAAATGATATGCTTGTAGAAATATACTGTAATTTTCTTATAATGAATTTTTTTTTTTGGTTGTTTTAATATCATCTGCCCTACTTAGAAAAACACTACCATAAGCTGAAGGTTGTGTTGCACGTCAGTGTTAGGTAGCAATTGTTTTGTCTAAAGATAGTATACCTTCAATTAATTTTCTAGTTTCTCTTTGTTTGTCCTGAGTTTCTCAAGTCTGTCTAAAGATGCATGGCTGTTACTTTTAGTCTAGTCATTCCAATCCTGTCCAAGTTTTCATTTCTTCTGCATGTTAGCAATCTTTTATATCTATTTTTCTTATTACTGCTGTATTACATAAGTTTCTGTTTGGTTTGATTTACAAAACGATGGTAACTTTTTTGTCTTACATATGGTGTTACTTGGTTTCTAGCTTTGTGGTTTTGGTTTTGCATAAAATTTGGCATCTAGTGGTATAGGTGTGTAATTTGAATAAGTGGATGGTTCTTTTTCTCAGTGATTTTAAACTCTCATTTTTCCTATTTTTCAGCTCTTGGAGGATTTGGTCGTGGTTTATATGTTGAGAAATGGGCACCCTTTGTCAAGGTCAATGTCTACCATGCACACTTAATTGTTGCTTCAGATTCTTTTCATCTTCAATAAATTCTCAACCCACAATCCTTTACTTTGCGCCTTAAATTATTTGTTGGTTAAAATGTAAATATTATTTTTTGCTATTATCTATGTGACTACAGTTACCTTATATGTGCATAAAAACTACTTCAAAAAATTCAGAACAGGGTGTGATAGTCATTTTCCACCTGAAATAGGATTATTGAATCATTTGCAAAATTCACCATAGTACTAGCATTGGTGTCAATCATATAATGTTGCACTACTAGTAGAGCCACTTTTGTAATTCAAGTTCATTAGGTTTTTCTATTAGGATATTGTATTACTGTTAAAGTTTTTGTAAGCAAACATTGTTAATTCAAAAGTTTACTAGCATTCAAGTTTGATTTTATTTTCGTTATTGTTAATTTTTTAATTTTGTATTTCAATATGACATTTCCTTTGTACACTTTTTACTGTTAAAGTTATCTTACATGTTCATAACAAGAAAAAAGCTATTTAAAACAACTCTTACTTGGTCTGTTTCTTTTTCTTTATATAGCTTGAACAATAGAACATGTGATGATGATATAGATTCCATGGTTTTCTAATTTTAACGATTACAGGAGCTGGCTGTCATTGTGGCGAGAGGAAGAGACAAATCTATCTTGTGCTATCCTGTTGTTGAAACAATTCACAAGTAGGTTCTAAGGTCAACCTTCATATTATTTGGTTGTATCCAATTTTTGGTCTGCAATGCGTAAATTACGAAATGAATTTGATGACGCATTTGAATTGGGATCCTAATCGTGCAGAGAAAACATATGCCACATAGTCAAGGCACCTGCAGCTGTGCCATGGAAAATCAGTGAACTCGCTACTGATGTTGCTCACAAAGCTGTTAGTTCACTGGAAGGTGCCGGTATATTTGCAGTCGAATTGTTTTGGACAAATAATGGGCAGGTAATAATCTTGCATCTTTCATCAGTTTTGCTTGACACATTAATTTCTTTAGGCGCTATGTCAGCTTCCTGAAGTTATTAATTTTGACCATTTTGTTTTTTCATTTACATGGAAACAGATTTTGTTGAATGAAGTAGCTCCTAGACCTCACAATAGTGGTCATCACACAATTGAGTCTTGCTACACCTCGCAATTTGAACAACATATGCGGGCTGTTGTTGGTCTTCCGCTTGGTGATCCATCAATGAAAACTCCAGCAGCTATCATGTACAATTTACTTGGTGAAGCTGAGGTAATATCTCGGTTTTCTTTCGCGTCATGTGGTTGGATTGCTTTATAATCTCTCTTGGTGTGTGGTTGTGCATGCACGACTGTTTGCTTTAATTTTAGTCTCGCGGTTACCACGTCATTCTAGAAGATAAAACATTTAACTAAATGTTGATTGTCATGGTAGGGAGAGCATGGCTTCTACTTAGCTCATCAATTGATTGGAAAGGCGTTGTCTATCCCAGGGGCTACTGTTCATTGGTATGATAAGCCAGGTCAGGTTTTGTTTACTTCTACGCAGCCTTGTTTTTAATGCCTCTTCTTGTTTCTCTATCTCTTGCCCGCACATAATTAACAATTAACTGTGTTGTTGTAATCATCCCACAGAGATGCGGCAACAGCGGAAGATGGGCCATATAACTATTGTTGGATCGTCTATGGGCATAGTAGAATCATGTTTAAATTCATTGCTCAAAGAAGACAGTTCTGATTGCCAGTCTAAAAGTTAGTTGCCCCTGTGATGGCTTGATATTTATAACAAATATTCATGTTGTTGGTGGACCTGTTTGATTCAATTTTTTCCAATATACTCTGGTTTTCTTCAACCATCTTCATGTTTTTTTTTTTTAATCTTTTGGGGAAAGTGCAAGAAGAATATGACTTTGTGAAGTAAATTAAATAAAGTAGGTGTTTATTTTTTTATTATACTATTATTTTTATTTTTTTGCTGAAACTAATTTATTTGCCTTTGAGTTTGTAAATGGCAACAAGTTCTCCCCCATTTTGGAAATTTGATTTCAAACTCCTTGTAGATTTGAATTCTTGTAGTTGATCGGCATTGGCATTTAAGTAATATATTATTTCCTTACGAAGTTTCTTAGTTGAGTAGGTTTTTTATTTCAAATTAGGAAGTAGATTTCCTTATATCTGAGTTTCTGTTTTATTTTAGGGGTTTGGCTACTATAGATAGGACCCTGTGTTTCATTTTCAAGGAAGTCTTGATGATTATTGGAAAAAAATAATATGTTTTTTCCTCAGCTTTCTTGATTTTCCTCCCCTTTCTTTAGGTTTCTCTCGGCTCCTCTATCAGCTATATATGTTATCACTGTGGGAGAGAACCTGTCCTACATCAGTACCAATACATTTGGACCGTACCATTACATTTGTTTAAGAGGGTTTATGAGGCAATTTGCTTGGGTTTTCTGCTTACTGCCACTTGGAGCATGATGCAAATTGATTCCTATTATTTGCTTACAGCAGTCCTTCCACGCGTTGGGATCATCATGGGCTCTGATTCAGATCTTCCTGTAATGAAAGATGCTGCAAAGATCTTGACCATGTTTAGTGTTCCTCATGAGGTTTGTCTCATGAGATTTAAAAGTATGATGTATAGTCTTGCACATTCTGTTTCTACCTGACCTTTTGAAGTACAAAAATTGTGTTTCCAGGTTAGAATTTTATCGGCCCATCGAACTCCTGACTTGATGTTTTCTTATGCCTCATCTGCTCATGAGCGAGGCATTGAGATCATTATTGCTGGTGCTGGTGGTGCTGCCCACCTACCAGGCAAGTTATAAGTTATGAATTTGATCCATATGCAGGCCTGATGCACAAATTATGTGGGGTCATGTAACCTTTTTGTTATTTTAGGTATGGTTGCTGCGCATACTCCCTTACCTGTCATTGGTGTCCCTGTGCGTGCTTCAGTGTTGGATGGACTTGATTCACTATTATCAATCGTGCAGGTAGACTTTTGTTTAACTAGTATTATTCATGTTTAATGTCTGGGATACTATTAATTTAGCACGTTTTCTGGTCTGAGAGTAAGATTTGCCCATTTTCATAGTTGGTTGCTTTTCTTAGATTACTCACTCTTCGTTTTCTCTTTCTTTCTACTGATAAGGAGCTATGTATATTGTAGTTTCTTTTCAATGCTTTAAGAAGCGATCTTCTATATGTTATTACTCTTTTAACATGTTTCCTTCTTTACATGACACTTTCTATTATAGCAACAGGAATAGAGCAATTTTGTTAGGTTAAGGTTATTTGGACATAATTTTCATGATATCAAGAGAAGGCTCAAGTGTGGGCATCATGTGAATGCTTATTTAATCCGATAGATTATGTGCAGTTGTTTCTGTTTTCATGTCTAGTTATAAAGCTGCACATACAAAGTATTACTTGCATCGTTTTCCTCAAAATGACATTTAATTTGTTATTTTAATCATTTTTCCATTTTCCCCCTTAACCTGTCTCTCTAAGAGGTTGCGTGATGATTTTCTGTATTGATGTTTCAGATGCCGCGAGGTGTTCCAGTTGCAACAGTTGCAATCAATAATGCAACAAATGCAGGTTTGTTGGCAGTGAGGATGTTAGGGCTTGGTGATGCAGATCTTCGGGCAAGGTTAGCTTCTCTCTAACTCCCTCCTTGTTTGTAAATAAGGCAAAATCTGATTGCACATTTCATGTGTAGAATGCAACAATACATGGAAGACATGAGAGATGATGTCCTGACCAAAGCAGAGAAGCTACAAAAAGATGGTTGGGAATCATATTTAAATCAATGATTACATTGATGTGTTTCCAAGATCCCTTTTTTTTTTTTTTGCCTTATTAACCCTTAGCTGCATGATTTAAATTTTTTTCAAGTCATTTAACCCAGTTTCAGCAACATTATTAACATTTAGCAAGATGGGTACAAACTAGTCTGAAAATGCCCACAGAAACTTAGTTTGATGTTGACGAGAAAAATGAAGAAAGATTTAGGTTAGCTGGAGTGGGGTAAAGCTCAAGGGTTGTATGTGATTCTTTTGGTATAGCAGCCGGTTCATCACTAGTTCAATTGATGATCTGATACAAATTTTGTCTGGAGTGTGTGTGCCTTATTTCGTTGATTTGTAATGACTTTCTTTGCATTTGTGGCGCAAAACTATTGAGCTTCTGGTCTCCATCAATTCAAAATCATAGCAAATGTATCATGTATTGTTTATGTTTGCAGGGCTAGGATTCTATGCTAATATGGCTTGTTGGGGTTGGTTTTTATTCTGAAATCAGTATAATTATAACAAATCATGATCATGTTTATGTGCACAATAAACTAACCATGGTCATTGCTTCGTTGGTCAGATTGTATAATTTATAGTTTTCGTTCAAACTATAGTTTATATGATAGTAACATCTGCAAGTGAAAGTTTTATTTGCGAATTAGTGAAAAGTAACTAAATAAATTAACTAACCATATAATAAAATGAAGTTACAAAATAATATCTAAGACAATTAATATGCGACGTAAAGCTCCGAAATAAATATTTAAACAAAGATTTAAATATGAGCTATATTTGCGTATGGATATATACAACACTAGTTAATTCTCTGTTTGTAAACACCAAACAACTAAGCCCTAACTCTAGCTCCATATTATTATTTAAAATTAAGGTGATCACAGATTAGGGATAGTGATGGGCACTACTCATAGTGGGTTTATTATTACTAAATTTATATCCACATAAAATTGAAATTACTAAACCCACTAGTAACCCACTATGAGTTTTAATTTTTTTAAGAAAGTCTACCCACTGCGGATTTTGATAATTACTAAATTCATAGAGAGTATTCGGTGAATTTTTGTGGGTTTCTACATTTGAAATCGCAATTGTTCAATATGTAAATTTATAATAATAATATAAAATTCTACATAAATTATAAATGGAAAATTAAAATTTCAACATCAATCCAACATAATTATTATTTTTTGATATAAATTATGGTTTTATTTTATGAATTTGTGTACTTTATATTTAATCTAAAGAATAGTATTTTTTAAATATTAATCCGAAAAATAAAATTATAATATTGAAATAATCCATGCATTGAGTTAATGAAAATTCAATGAAAATTATAATAATTATATAACTATATTTTTTATTTAAATATTTCTTCAATTAAAATTAAATTAAAAAATAATTTTTTAAAAAAAGCGGGTTTGGTGGATATCTATGCAGGTATCTATCGGATTTTTAGCTAATATCAAATATACCCGCAATCTAGTGTTTGTTTCAATTTATAATACCAAATCCGCCGACAATACACAAAATTACCCGCAGCTGACGAATTTTAACCGGCGAATTTAAACGGATTTGTGGATTTGCGAGTACCATTGTCACCCCTATTAGAAATAGCCAGGGCGCTCATCAGTCATCTTTAAACTAACAATTTGTGAAATCCAGAATTGAAACAACAAATGAGCAATTGCGACCTATGAAAAATATCTCATCACCCAAATCTGTAAGAAGACTACTGTTGAGCTCATGTACTTTGAACTACACATCTAGAGAGGCATGAATCCTGCAAGATTTCAGAATGTACCAGTTACCACAATTACACAGTTTGGGGAAGCCCGTTGAAGTTGAAAATGTAAGCATGAGGCTTCTGATATTTGGGGAGCTCCAGTGGCATGCCTGCTGAAAGATCTATATAATTTTTCGGTTACTATGCTATAAAATAAGCATCAGCTAGTATATATTAGCACATGTAATGTAGATCTGCACTGGAGAATGAGTATATATGATTTAGATCTTCGCATTAGATAGTTATTAATTACACCAGAAGTTGCAATAAAGAAATTAGAAATTTGTGTATCTCACCTTTCAATTTTTTCTAGTAAATCGTTGATTCGATAATATCATCCACTTTTGCTTTTATCTCCATCTTCTTCATCTCCTCCTTCGCCTTTGATTACTTTAGCCATGATTTTTATCTACAATATCATTTTGAGGAAAACATATATACGAAGTTTTGCTATTTGAAAAATGATTTCTTGTGTTAAATTTAATAGTCTCTAGCATTGTTTAGATGAAGAAATGTAGTGATTTTGAGGAATTTAAATAGAATTTATGATAAGAAAAGATATCTAAATCTCAAAAATTCCGGTTTATAATATGAATAAGTAATGCAATTATGAGGGTGAAAAGATGTATTCTTTTGTTATTGAGAGTTTTTACTAGATTAAGCTTTCTTGAATAAAATTATTGTTTAATGATTCATAGTATTAGGTAAGATTATGGAAGAAAATAAATCTTAGCCATGTATTGTGTTTATTAAAAGATTGAAAGATGGACAAAGCTTAATGAAAACAGTACTTACAAACTTATCATGTGTCTAATACTAATTAATTTTGCCAATCGGTATACTTTTAACATGATTTTTTTATTAAATTATATGTGTAATGAATATATTTTTAGGAATTTGGGTAAGATAACCCTACCCATTAAAACTTTAATTAAATTCTAAATTAGTAGGAGTAAAAGTATGAGCAATCTAGAGGAGGAGATGTTAATTTTCAATAGAATCGCCAAAGCCAACAATATATTAATAATGGGAAAAAGTTATTAAATAAAAAAAGGTAGAAAAACAATTTTTTTTTCTTTCAAGTAGAGGGGGTGGTTGGGTGGACAAAGGACAAATCAACTTTTAATTAATCCCCTCAAAGATTCAAAATCAAATGGTGAATAAAAATTAATTTTTATATCTCATAAAAAATTTAACAGTGTATTTATTAATCAGTAATCGGAATGGATTGAAAGCAGAATGAGAATTTAAAAATAAAATATAACTATTTACTTTAGCTATAATAATCGAATTGAAATGAATTATATTGTCATTAACGTATTGGGTGGGGTTATTTGAATTCGCCAAATCACTTATTAAACCCACCCTTAAAAATAAATTTTAATTATTAAAATATCCCTAAATTAAATTACAATTTTAGACATTAAAATGTAGTTTAAAAAAAATTTACTCGTTGAACCATTTTACATTCAACTTTATGTTATTTTTCTTAAACCCTAAATTGATATTCTTTATTGATTCTCCTCGGCTTTCTCATCAAAATTAAACCTTCTTGGAATCGGAGAATACAGAGGAAGAATCAATTGAAGGAAATACTTGGGACTTTTCAGATTGAAATACTGAATATCAGATTTTACTTCTATCAATACCAAAGTTTTTTTGGCAGACATCTTGTTATTTTACTGCCATCAACCGCTTTCAACGGCAACTCCAACTTCCAAGTTATAGACAGTGATACAATATTATCACTTCTTTTCCAAAATCAAGTAGTGGTGCCACTTGACTAGGGCTCTCACTTGTTACCATTGTTAGCTGCTTCACCCATTTTGCTTTGGCCTTGCTCACTACACTTTGGAATTTTTGCTCCAAAATATACAAGTGAGAGTATTGTTTATGTTCTGTATAATCTTTTAGTTTTCAATTTAATAAATCTAATCATTTAGTAATTTTAAATGAATTAATGAGTTTAATGAGCAAAAATATATTATTATAATGATTGGGTGTAATAAGGGTACATTGGGCTTTTAGGTTGGTTTGATGAGTAAAATTTAAAATTTTAAAATTTAACAGGTAAATTTATTTAGTAAATTGATGTAGTGAGTATTTTAATGGGTATAACTAACCACACCCTAATATATTTACTTTATTTTAAAATAAAAATGAATTGTTTTAAATTATTAAAATATTCTTAATTTATTATATAATAATAATAATAATTATTGTTATTAAGAAAGTTGTTGTCAATAATAATAGATATTATTATTATGATTATTATTATTAAGAAAGTTGTTGTCGATAAAAATAGTTATTATTATTATTTTTCTCTTTCTTTTTGTTATTATTATTATTCTCACCTGTTTCTTTTTTTGTTTTTTTCTTTTCTTCCTTTTACTCTTCTTCTTCTCTTTGTTCTTTCTCTCGCTCTTCTGCAAATTCTTCGTTACTTCTTCATCGTCAATCGTGTCAATTTCATCTTCTTCATCAACATCATCATCATCACAATTATCTTCTTCTTCCTCCTTTCTTCTTCTTCATCAACATCACAATTCAGTTCCATCGTCATCACAATTACATCATCAATAATAATAACCATCATCATCAATCATAATTGTTATTGTCATAAAAAATCGTCGTCGTCATCACCATTGGTTGGTTCTTCGACGGCAACGGAGAGGCTGATCAAAACAGTGGCGACGAATTCGACCGATGACAGCAGACGGAGATCGGCCGCAATCGACGACGGAGATGACCGATGACGAGCTCCTCATCCGAAAAATGTGTAGCAGCAAGAAGTGCAGCCGATCGTTTTTCTTTGTTCCAGGGAGGAGATGGGTTAGTCGGCGGTTAGGGACGTAGTGGTTTTTTTCTTTCTCAGTTTATAGTTTTAATTAAAAAGAGGCTATTTTAAAAATATTGAAAATATAGTGGGGATAGTTTTGTCCTAGACGGAATGGAGTTTTGATTCTCAATCTCCCTCTACCTAAATTAAAATTTTAGGCACCGAATCCAAAAGCAAACCTCACGTACCTCATCCCCACTCTCAATTTCAGATTAAATAAAAAGCAGCTTATTTAATCCTTTTTCTTTGTTCCGATTCTCATCACTGTATAGTAAACACGACATAAGTATGGACTAGGCTGCGGCCTATGGGGAAGGCTGTGCTGTTTAGTAAACACTCCATAATTATGTGCTAGGCTACAAGAAAGGCTGTGAACAAGGCTCGCTTTAAGATTTATATTTCAAGAGCAATTGGAGTTGAACCACTTCCTCAACTATTTAGTAAGTAATTAATCTACTGACTTTATACTCAAATACACAGTACGTATAATTGCTCTATAAAACATAAGTATTCATTGCGTTGATTAATTAGATCATCAAAACTCCTGATGGTAGATTGATGAGAATCGATTGCTGTGTCTGAAAAATTATCAGCCGTGAAAACGGGAATGGGAGGGCGTGTCTGGGGTTGATGATATAAGACTCTTTGCTCATCACTGGTGGCCCTAATAATGGGGCTTGGAGCACCTTCGATTCAACCCCAGCAGCTCCTTGGCCTTTGCCACTCAATGCCCAAACCCTCTGGCGGCAGCAGCATCCCCTGTCGTTGTCATTGTTGCTGAACAGTAAATTTGTGCTGCCCCTATGAAGCTGAAATTGCAGGGAGAAAGGCAGCAGGTCAAAAACCAATTATCTTTTAAATATAAGCAAGCACAATAAGTATTCATACAACGTTGAAACACAGAGTCCCTGCTAAATTCCACATTTTATAACGCGCTAAAAGACTCGTGATACAATGAGAACTTAAAGTGTATATACGATTGTGCATTAGAAGTGAAGTTGCTATATGCAGTTTAAAAATACGTCTCACCTTTTGATGATTTCTGGTAAATCGCTAATCCGATAATATCAAATTCCCTTCATAATCTGCATCTTCCTCTTCGTCGTCGCCATCTCCTTTAGATATTCTTCCTCCTTCAACACCGTTAACCATATTTTTCAACTGAAATGTCATTTTGGAAGTAATATTTACGAGGTTAAACAAGTTTCAAATTTTGGTATTGTTTCAAATGTGGATGATAAGTATAACCTCTGCCATTATTTATAAGAAAATATGTAATGGCTTTGAGGAAATATAATAAAGTTTACAATTAAGAAAGGTATAATTCTAAATCTTGAAAAATCTGATACTAAATCTTAGAATGTAAATATTTAAATCCCGAAGAATCCGATACATATTCTAACATATAGTGTTATAATTATTGGATTTACTTGGAGTCTAATTATAGCATTAACGTTAGAACTTAGATTCTCTTATAATATAAACTTCTCGTGAGTAAAATCCACGTGGGAGATTTGTGATCCATAAATAATTTTTTTAAAAAAAGATAGTAGTTAAATCATAATCGCGAGGGCTTAGATCTTTATAATCTTAAGAAGAAGAGAGCGGAGAAAATTCTAATTTTTCAAGGGAAAAAGAAACCCAACACTCCTAAAGTTTACTTAAATGGTCACGTAAACTCCCTTAATTTCATAAATGACCATTACACCCTTAATTATAACAACCCAAATAAATATAAATATAGTAATAAGATAGAAATAAAAAGTAAATATCATATGATACAAGTAAAATATTACAATAAGTATAATTAATAAAATAATATATAGTGAATTTTTTTTAATATTAAATTATTATTTGTCTATCCCGTTGAATTTTATTAATACTAGCTAATATCTATTAATCAAAAAATTTACTTTAAGATTTATACTAAAATAGACATAATTAAAAAATATATACTAAATAAAATAATATAAATTTAATATATTACTTGAAATGTTAGGTATAATTATTTTAATATTATTAGTTTATCAAATAGATTTTATTATTAAAAGAACATGACATATTAATAAAAGTTAAATAACTTTCTTAATGTTCAAAATAATTTATAAATTTTATCTTATTATATATATTATATTTTTTTTAATTTTAGTTTATCTTTATTATAGAAGTTTATAAAGTCAATTATTTGGTTGCTTGTAATCAAAGGTATAATAGTTAAAAAAGAGTCTGTGTGACCATTTATAAAACTAAGAGGATTTGTGTGACCATCTAAACAAACCTTTAAGGTGTGGGTGGTCTTTCCCCAAGTTTTAATGCTAAGATATTCGTGTTTATATTTTATAGCAAAATGTTTGAATGATAAAGAGCAAGGGCTTACATCTTTATAATCTTATTAAGAAGGGATGAGATTCTAACTTTTAATACAAAGACATTCATGTTTATATCTTGTAGCAAAATGTTTGAATGATAAAAAAGCAACTTCTAATTTTTATGTGAATATAAAAACTATCTAAATGGAAAGTTTCATATTTTCTCCCATTTTTAATTACCCTATAAATTTATTTATTTCGAATTACAGATGATAAACCACTCTATATTTTTACCCCATATATATATATATATTAGCGTTCGTGTATTGTTTAACATTTTTTCTTTGTTTGCCAAATTACTTCTTGGCATACACCCAACAAGTATGAATAATAAGAAAGCTCTAACGTAGTACATGTTGATTCGTTGTCCATTATTTTGTTATGCGTCATTTACATTCAAATTTCAAGCAATTCTGAATGGATACATGGCATTGGAGTCATTAGCCCATAACTGCATGATTTAAACTTTTTACAAGTCGTGTAACAGAACATATAGGTTAGCTGGACTGGGCAAAGGGCAATTGTTGTACGTGATTCTTTTGCTGTAACAGCCAAGTTCATCACTAGTTGATCAATTGATGATCTGACACGAATTTTGTCCAGTGGGTGTATGCTGTATTCCGATGACGATTTGTAATGACTTTCTTGCGCGCGGTGCAAAGCTATTGAGCCTCTCACCTCGATGCAGCATCTATTAATCTGTACTGAAGATTCGAAATCATAGCAAATGTATTATGTATTGTTTATGGTTGCAGCACATTGATTTTACGCTGATATGACTTGTCGGAGTTGTTTGTTTTTATTACGAAGTTAGATAGCATTTATTTTTTAACTTGAAATTTGAATAAGTTTGAATATAAATATTTAAATGACATATTTTAAAAAAAAAATATTTGAGTATATGTGGCATCTTATTTATTTTTATAAATATAAAACATCTTAAGCTTGATATTTGACATTTATAACCTTGTAAATCAAAATAAAAAAAAAATTAAATTTTTTAATTTGGGACATAAGTATATTTTATAGAGATATTTTTGAAAAATAATATTTATTTTTTTATTGAGACTTTTTTCTACTCAGATAAAAGTTACAAAAATTTAATTTTTTTATTTAGATGTAAATGTCTGAAAATCTATACATGATTACAAAAAACAAACAAATAATTTTTTTAAAAAAAAATTTGAAATTAATAAAAGTTTAGACTTCAAACATTTAACAAACAAGCTCAGTTTATACAACTTATATCAATCATGACCATATGTATCATTTCCAAGTAAGTTTAATATGCAACTAAATTACCAAAAATTAATTAATTAATTAATTAATCATAAAATAAAATGTCCGTTAAAAAAAAAGTATGAGCTATATTTTGTATGAGGATATACACAAAACTTATTAAATTTCGGTTTGTCAACAAAAACAGCTTTAAACCAAATCTCTTAATCTATGTGTTATTGTTCAAATTTAGGTGATTGTGGATTCAAAGTGGATTCATGGCCAGCAGAGCTATGCCCAGGGTGCTCATTAAAATCTTTAAAATAACAACTTGCAAAATCCAGGGCCGAAACAACAAATGAGCAATTACAACTTAAGAAAAATATCCCGTCACCGGATATCATTCAGTTTATAGAGTTTGAATTACACATCTGGGTAGGCATTAACCCCGGTAAGATTTTAGAAGTAGTGAAGTTACTCAAATAATGGGAATAAGTTACTAAATAAAAAAAAAATTAGACAAACAAATATTATTTACTTTTTTTTTATTTCTCTCTCTTTTTTTACCATTCTTAATTTATTCTCATTTAATTTATTCACCACCTTTCTCTATTAGCGTCCATGTATCCTTTAACTCTGTTTTTCAAAAAAAATATATATATCTTCTAAGCATATATCCCTTTGGTGAGTAATACAACTTTGTCCTTAACCCTAATTTTAATAGTCCACATCACCAATTTGATCCTCATCGTACCCATCATGAGCTCCTTTTTAGTTTGATCGCATGATGTTAGTTCAAAAATTTCCTAATCTAAAACCAACTGGTATTTATGGAAGGTAGGTTTTGGTCATTTTGGACAGGTCGGAACTTACTTATCCTTCATTCCTTCTATTTCAAGATTTAAGGACACATGGCTTGACAAGAACCCTCTTGAAAATTAGTGATTCTATACTTACTCAGTATGGATACTTAATTTGTATCCTAACTGATGTGTCACCAACAATATTTCACCTTTTGGAGTAGAAATGATAAGATTTAATAATTAACTATCACTTGAACCAATTACACATTATTTGCTACGTCATTTCATAGATAAATTAAGTAGCCAACTAATTAAATAAAGAATTATTGCCGAGAGCGCGAGAATAGGGTACCTTACGTATGCAATAACACAAAGATACAGATTTCGTAAGGAACAAATCCAAGGTGTACGGTTCTAAATTAATGTTGACAAGAAAACAAGAAGATATATTGAGCATATCACACAAGAATAGATAATAAGAGGGCTTTAATACATTTCAATTCGTGTACATACATGACCATAATTTCTTCTTTAATCACTAAATTACCATTGATTAACTACTAAATATTCAAGAAAATATTTCATTTTAGAAGGGAGTCATTAATTTCTCCATTATTCTGTTATTCATGCCCCATTTGCATTCAAATTTCAAGCAAGTTTGACTGGATACTTGTCAATAGAGTCAACCCAAGCGTTACCTCGCCAGTCATCAACCAGACTAATGTCCCTGAGAGCTCTCCAAACCGCACTAACACACTTGTAACCCGATCCGACTGCTACCTGCCAAACTTGATCTCCTCTCTTGACTCGACCTTTGCCCTCTATATAAGCCAACTCATACCATATTGAGCTACTTGAAGTGTTACCGAACCTGTGCAGAGTCATTCTTGAAGGCTCCATGTGCCAGTCATCGAGCTGCAAATTCTTCTGTATCTCGTCCATAACAGCCCTGCCCCCGGGATGAAAGCAAAAATGTTTAAAAGCAAGTTTAAAATCCGGCATGTATGGCTTAACATTAGCTTTGAACATCTTCCTGCGGACGACTGTAACAAAGTAATTGAATTGTTCTTTCCATGGCAAGACAAGAGGACCCAAAGTGGCAATGTTTGTCTTTAATGCATCTCCAGCTACGAACATTACTTCTTTGGAGAGTGAAACTCCAAGTTTTCCTTCATCATCCTGTGCTAGGCGGACGCAGTTGAAGTGCTTATCATTGGAAGCTGTATGCAGAGTCGAAGCTAATTAAGATAATTTCTTATGAACTATAATAGCATAAGTAATATTCATACAGGTCCTTAAGCAATGAACTTATTGTCAAATAGAAATCCGGTGGAAATTTTATTCAAAATCAAAAGATACAAAGCAAATTTAAAGAAATGATAGTTTGGATTTTCCAATAATGTTAATATTAATCATTGTTAGGAGCAGACGTCCGCGCCCTTATAAGGTATGTGAAACGGTCATGTCAGAACACTATAAATTACTCTTCAATGTTAATTATAATGTGCTGTGCGTACGTAAACTTTACAATATTGTACAGTTTATAAAGTGCGAACGTGGGCACCTAAGAAGGATTTATGTTCTCATATTAAGCCCTTTAAAAGTAGATATAGTCTCAATGACTAATATATATTTTTTGAGAGATTAATTACTTTAAAATTAAAAGAAGTTTCTGGTTTCGACACTACCTGTATGGGTTCGAACTAAATGAGTCAGCTGGTACTTGGAGCGGGACCGTTCGCGCGCCTTGTTTGATAAAAGCGAAGCAGAAGCACCCATCCGGAAGAGAGAGTTGGTTAGCAACATGGACCGGTTCTTACCAGAATACCAAGAATGAGTAATATTTTCAGTACTCACAACGACCGCATAGGAGTTAGGGTTTCCTTTAAGGAGGGTCGAAGCTAGCTCGATGGATATGAGGCTTGCACTACAGCCCATGCCACCAAGATTGTAGGTCTTGATATCAGTTCTAAGGCTGTAATGGTTCACTATCATGGAAGAAAGAGATGGGACTGGATTGAATAGGCTGCAGTTCACAATAAGGATTCTAACATCACTAGTTTTGACACCAGTTTTGTCAAAAAGAGAATCAAGTGCACCGAAGATGACTGATTCAGCCTCGGCCCGGGCTTGATCAAAGGAAAGATTTGGAGGTGAGGATGTTACTCCCCTTGGTAAATACGTTTCGTCACCAATACAAGCCCGGTTCGCTACACGTTTCTGGAAATGAAACGTGTCCTCTTGGAACAATCCTCTATTTTCGGTCGCTTTTAAGAACTTGTCGACCGAAGCTTTGAGTTCATCGTCTGGTTTGTAACACGAGAAGTCGACTAGGTAAACCGGCCTGGAACGCTTGGACCAGAAGAGTACTGCGAAGAGTAGGATAATTAGTGTGGTGGAAACTGCAGGTAGTTGTAACTCGGCCATCCGGTTCAGTTCTAGACCGGTAAGCCGGACCGGAGCTGCACGAGTACCCATTTTTCCCATGTCCATACTTCAAGAGAAGATGGGTTACTTAATTGTGAATTAGGATATAACAAGTGTCCGTAAGGGGAAAAAAATAAATAATAATAAAGAACAATGTTGAAAAGTAAATTTTAAAAACCCCACCCATCTTTATATAGTAAATCGATCGGGCTTGAAAATTTTAAATGTTGTTCTTCAATTAATGGTAAGTAGTTGCAAGAAGAGATAAAGAAGATGGGTAAAATGGGTAGTTTGAAAAAACTGCAGCACGATATAGTGAGGGGCTGAGACGCTGAGGCCTAATGCCTGTATTATATAGCCCTGCCAGCCCTCGTGGAATTATGCTTTACATTGTAAAATAATAAAGCGTTAAAAAAATTAATTTCTCTTTAATTAGAGTCAACTAAGTACCTAGCGTTAAGTCGATATCCAGTGGATCTGTATTTTCAGAAACTGTTCAAAAGATCTATCTTGCTACTTTTGTTGTTGGTGGGTCTAACTTTTGAAGGATAAAATAATTTTTTTTAAATAAAACTTACAATTCAATTAAATTTAACATTTAAAAAGTGAGAAGTAAGGAATAATCAATTTTATCAAAGACAAATATATAACTAGACAGTTTGAACAATCTTTAAAATACAAAGATTAATAGTTCGATAGTTGACTTAAATGCTAAGTGCTAATTAATCGAGCATTTTTCCATGTATTTTAGTTTAAATGTAGGGAAAGTATTCATATCCAATATTGGATATTTTTCTCAAATCTTTAACTGAGGATTTTGAAGAATTCATTTGAATATATTTGATCCCATCGACAATCAAATACAATTCACAAGTTGAATATCATGCCTTCGGCAAAAAGGTAATTTCCTGTAACAAATGGATTAATTATATATGTTGACCATTTATTAGTGGTTCAAAAAGAAACTCTATCCATCAACCTATATTTTCATAAAGACTAATGTTAGGTAAACTCATATCAAGTGACAATATAATATTTGCTAGTTAGAAGTTCCGATCTACCCACCTATTGATCTATATATTAATTTCCTAACATTGTATTTAAGGCTATGGATGTTAAAGGCAATCAAGATAATTAGACGCTGCCCAATGCTAGCTAGTTAGCTTTTTAACATTGTCATCTTCTCTCTCAATGAAAAGGTCAAATAGAAATAGTAATTGGCGCGCACTGGAGAATTAGGGCAGTGCTAGAGGCCTAGAGCTGGTGATGATGGCATTTAAACTTGCTTTGGCACTCGTCTTTGTGGTAACATCATGCTTTTAAGGCATCAATAGGCTGCCTCACACATGGCATTCAGATGGTATAGGCACCATATTTTCCAGTGGGCAAAGCCAAAGTTACGAACTTATTTTTCTTAGGCTAAACCAAAATCATCTTCGATAAATTAATGTATATATTTATCGAGATTAATATGAATTTTTTTATGGACTAATATGAACATGACTTATTCTAAGCTTCACTCAGTGAGTCTTGACTCTTGACAACATTAACTGGATTTCGTGCTTGCCTTCATGGCACGAATAATTTCAATCGACATGTCGTTAATATGCGAACGGCTTGTTAGTTCTAAGAGCACACAACGACTGACATCGTCTTTCGATGTCTTTCCAAACTTGAGCTTCATACTCAGAACATCATTTAATTTCTTATCTGTCTTATAATGGTAATGCATGTGATGTCATGCCATAAACTATTACCTAAGAGTGAACATATGCATGGGTGATTTAGAAATTAGAAGTAAGATCATTGTCCTGTTGGTGTGGTGATTGACTTCATTAGCAATTAACATAGTTTTGGTTTGACTCATTATATTTCATTTCTTATTTTTTAAAATTATTAATTAAACATACCCAAAACTTAGGATCATGATAAGATTACCCACTAACTAGTAGAGCTAGGCCTTGGTCTATTCCATTTCTAATTCAACACAAAACTCATTTGGTTTGATTCTAATAGTGCAGTATTTTACTTAAAGTCTGAATATCCCCAATTAATAGTGAAAATAAATCTTTGCTGCACTTAAAGCATCACTTCTTATCCATCTACTATTTACTACATGTAATATGAATATAAATATAATTGGTTGAAATGAACATGTAATAAAGAACGATAGAACAAGTCTAGTGCTCCTGCACTATCCAAGTCTTTTCCAAAATTACAATTCAATTACTACGGTATAGTATTTCATTTGTGGTCTCAATGTCATTAATTAATGACTTATATCATAAATACCTAAGCAAACAAAGGTAAATAAAAGAGTGTCTATCGACCATACAAATATTACTTGAAATGCTCATAAAATTGCCCATACAAATCTTTTCATTATTTTTTAGCAAAAATCATACAATGATACAAATCTTTGGAAAAAAATTTGAACAAGTTGCCTGTTCAAACATTGTGACAGCATAAGACTCCTCTCAAAACTTTAGGTCATGACATTTTACCATATGATGGTACAATGCCTCTAAAAAGGACAATACATTTTTCATTATTGAATTATGCTTAGGTCATGCAAGCTAACTTCCGTTACATATGGAACTGCTGATGCTCTATGAAGCACATATACATTGCAATCAACTCCCTTTGTCCCTACGAGTCATTAGGCTGGCTGTTGGAGTAAAATTAATGCACGATAAATGTTTTGTTACGTCATAATAATCTTCCTTTACTAGCAACCGACCTTGGTGTATAAATGAATACCCATTCATGCAAACTCCCTGTTGCAGCAACCTTGGTTTTGTCCTTCTTTATGCTCTTTTCTTCTCTCCTCTGATTCTTGCAATTACTATATATACATATATAATTAATTAATATTATGGGTCACAATTTGCCACGTTGAAGTCCTTTGAGGAAGTGGATGCTTTGGTGGAATTTGAGGACCAAGGCCGGCATGAAAACGCGATGAAGATCGCATTTTGTAAATATGTTGGCTTTATAGGTAACTCTTAACTTAAGGTGCTTGTAATTTCTCGTATTATACATAACAAGTGCCTAATTAACCATAGATCTCATATATACCCCACAGGGGAGACCTTGCAAAAAACAAGATTAAGAAACCCCCAGAAGTTGAACGAGCATTCGTTCATATATATTGACTTCGAATGTGAGCACAAGGCAGAGCAGAACATTCGCAACAAGCTACCCACTAGTCTGCCATGATTGTTTCAATTCTTATTACTTCTAAACCACCCATGTAACTTTTACTTGGGCAAAGCCAAAAGAAAGCTACTTGAAACCACTCGGTCAAGTCTCGAGAGACTTACAGTCACTATTACTTAATAGTTTAAGCAGTTGAGTCAAGTGATTTTTTGATATTTATGAACACGGTGTTAGAGTCTGCATCTAACTTTTGAATCCTGGTTCATAACCATCCTGTGAATCAAGTACATTAATCACACTACAAGAAGAATATTAATTATCTTTGAACAATTGTTATTCAAAAAATGAACTTGTAGTAACATGTAATCAATTTGTAATACATTAATTACATGCTAAGATAAAGACCCTTGTCAAAAAGAAAGAAAGGAGAAAAGATGGCAAGCACGAAACTTAATGCAAATGTGTTTTGGTTGCTAGATATCAAGTTACTTTTGGCAGAAGCGTAATGGTTTTTATATTTGACCATATAGAAATATGTTTAAGTTGAAATCTTCAAAAGACAAGCAATAAAAAAGAGCCAAAGAATAAAATGCTCTACTTCATTTCATTGTATATTCACAGTTCAATTCTTGCAGGCCAAGATGCTTGAACCAGAGGGCTGCATGTTTATCATGTACTGTTGATCTTATCCTCCCTGCTCATTGGCATTATCGGTACTTTGCTGAGTCACTTGCCACGTCTGCCATATCAGGTTACATGTCACTTGACTAATCAGGTGCTTGTCAGGAGTTGCTCCACTGTTATAATTCATCAAACATTTAGTTCACTTCATCAAACACCTTCATGAGATAATTTTCAAGACTCGTTTGATATCATTATCTGAAAAAGTAATTTGTATTCGCATCGTATATTTGAAATCTAAAAAGTACCCTGCCACACAATTTCTTAAAGAACTTTTTATTAATAAAAAAGAAAAGTATTATTACAGACAAAAAATAATAACACCATATTAAAAAGATTTTCCAAACTTATACACTCTTTTCTTCGAAGACCAACTTTTATCGGATGCATTACATGAACGCAGCGGCAGAAAACATACCCCTCAATATTGTTTGTAAAGTAGCTACCTTGACCTTAAACATTATTGATTGCATGCTAAAGGCCAAGCCTGTTTTACACAAGGTAGCAAAATGCTCACAGTTGCTTCCAAGTAGATCCTAGCCAGAACAGAACTCTTTCCTTTGTAGTTCGCTATTGGCAAATTCGATAACTTCCTCCGGTAACTTTATGCAACCACCATTCTGTTTGACATGCTGACGTACAACGTAACACTCGTAATCATAGACATACGGTGAGTGGCCATCCAAGAAGCAGTCAAGACACGTTTTGATGGTCCCGCCTTTTAACCCTTTCTCGTTGTTTTGGCAATTTGCAGGGCATACATTTGTTGTAGACGGGCTAGATTTCATTTTCATTGCTGAATATGCACTTTCTTTCCTGGGTCCATTGACATGGATAACCAAGTCATCGACCACATATATTCCTGTACACAAAATAAGTAAATGCCAGATTAAGCAGTGCCCATAAGCAGGGAAAGTTACAATACATACAGGCAGTAGACTTCTCAATGAATACTAGAAGTGAGCTGACCATGATGATAGAAGACACCTTTCCACCTTTCAGTGCAAATGTGATCACCAGGTTTGAGCATCCCGCTACTAATGGCCCTGCATGTTTGGTCTCCCATTTTTGTCTCTTTTAAACCATCTATTGAAGGGGGACAGTACAAATTTATACAAATGCTTTGAAATTTCAAGAGACTTACTATTTAATATTCTGCATAGGAATCCTAAACACTCATATTTATTATTCATGAATAGAATTCCAAAAATTCGTACTTGTAAATGATTTGTGTACATGAATGATGATTCCCCCAATTATTTGCAGCGGGTTCTATGTTTGCTGATAAGTGATTTTGGTGTTATCGATGTTTAATTTAATTATCTTTTTTGTCAAAATTTGCAATGAAACGCTCATGACAATTCACACACCCCACCTGCAAAAATATTGTGTACCAGAACCCAAGGCACAGTGACTTTGATTTAAAAGCACAATTACAATAGTCACTGGCGCTCTCGTAAGAGCAAGACAATTCACAAAATGCTGTCGGGAGAACAAAGGAATGTGAAGCAACAATGAACTAGAGTTAACTAATGACCAAAATATTCTCCGGATCAACTGTTAGCCTAATGACTGTTTAGGATAGTTTGACAGAGCAGAGTACAGCATCAAACTCTTCTTAAACAGAGAACTTCAGTAACATACCAACTACATTTTCTAAAAATTTAGGTCTCAACGATGAAAAATTAACTCAACGTCCCCTGCTTAGTAACCATAGTTCGAGCCATAGACAGAGCCGTAGCCTCCACCATGACTTGCATGTCCTGGATTAGAAGGGGGTGATTCATACATTGATGCATATGGGTTATAACCTTAGTCTGCAGACCCACCAATTCGTGGCTGTGATGGAGCTGCAGCTTCAGCCATATCATAAAAAGAGTACTATCAACTTAAAGTCCAAAGAGAGAGTGAGCACAAGAACACTATAAAGGCTACATGAAAAACGGCAAAGTTCAGTCTCCAAGTGAGTTAGCAAAAATAAGTAAATTAATTAATTAACCATATCATAAAATGTCTGTAAACGAAAAATTAAATATAAGCTATATTTTGTATAAGGATATACACAAAACTTATTAAATTTCGGTTTGTATACACCAAATATCATACTCTCTATGTTATTGTTCAAATTTAGGTGACTGTGGATTCAAAGTGCATTCATGGCCAGCAGAGCTATGCCCAATGTGCTCATTGCTAAATCTTTAAAATAACAACATGCAAAATCCAGAGCTAAAACAGCAAATGAACAATCACAACTTAAGAAAAATATCCGATCACCGGATATCATTCAGCTAGTTTGAATTACACACCTGGATAGGCATTTATCCCCGTAAGATTTCAAAAGTAGCGTAGTTACTAAAATAATGGGAATAAGTTATTAAATAAAGAAAAACAAATTAGACAAACAAATATTGTTTACTTTTCTATTATTTCTCTCTCTTTTTGTACCATTCTTAATGAAATACTAATTCGCATACCTAAGTGGGGTGAATTGGGTTCTTAATACTTAAGCAAATAAAACCACAAAATAATTTAAACTAATGTCTTAATAAAATCAAAAGTAATAATTCTAACAATGCTCCAAATTAAAAGGATAAGGGAAAAGGAATCAAACAAATAAGCTCACCACCGTTTAAGGGTTCCACTAAGCAAGCCTATAAAGCTTCAACCACTCTTACAATTGACTTCAAAGGTGTCAATAAACCTTTACAATAAGAGATTATTCCCAATCACTTAACCCAAGTGTATCCCAATACTTATAATCACTCAAAAATAGAAATTACAAATAAACAATCTCTCACACAATGTGTATTGTAATCAATGAAATCTAAAAGTGTGAAATAATGAAGTAAAAACAAGTTTGAAGCTCAATGAATATTGTTTTCTCAGTAACAAGCTCAATGATAACTCTTGGATCACTTTTGATTTGAATTTGATTGAGCTATTTTATAATTGGAGCTAGCTTTTGATTTTCCGAGAGAATAATCATTCTTTCTTTATTGTCGGTAATCTTGTCTAAATAGCCGTTATACTTGATTTTAAATAAACGGTTTACCGTTTACCATTATCGGATCACCATTTATTTCCAAAAACCTGCAAAACAAACTTAGGTCTCTGTTTTTGCTAAACGGCTCAAGATTAAAAAACTTTCTCTTTTACCAAAATTAGTTCGCAAATAAACGGTTCTCTTTCAAATATGAATGCTTCATTTTCGTAAATTATCAGTCACTTTAAATCTAAATAAACGGTAAAGAAGACAATTTCCTAGTGTTATAAGATAAACGCTAGCTACTTTTGTTTAAAAAAGATTTTCCAACTCGTAAGACAAGAAATTTAAAACATTTTAATCAAGATCATATAAATTTTGTTATCATCAAAATCAATATTATAATATTAACACTTAATAATCAACGTTTCGATATACAACAATCCTTTCAACTAATACCAAAACATAAAAAATTCTCTTTCAAATATGAATGCTTCGTCACTTTAAATATATAATACTGTTAGGCTAGCTCTAGAGTCGTAAGAGACCAAAAACAAGATTTCTTTAAGACATGAATAAGAATTCAGTACTGATTTTTTTTTGTTGAGCACTAAATCAATATTTATTAAAAATGTAAAAATATGAAAATTAAATTAAAAATCAATTTTAAATAATGATTCAATGCTCAACAAAATCTTAACTCAGCACTAAATTTTAATCCTTTAGAAATATAATTTAAGAGCAATTGGAGTTGAACCACTTCTTCAACTTTGTAACAAGTAATCTAGTTACTACTCATATGCAAGGGTTGTGTCTCAATTATTAGAAGTGTGTTAGGGTTGATCTAAGACTCTTTGCTCACTGCACCCCATCATATGATGATATTGAGTGGAAACTAGAGCTGGTGGTCCTAAGGAGGGCTATGGGGCATGAACTACTTTCACTTCTTAGCCTTTGCCACTTGAAGACCAAATTCTCCGGCGGCAGTAGCAGCCTACCAGGAGGTTATGCTTGCTCCTGAGTAACAAATTGATGCTGCCCCTGAGAAGCTGAAATTGCAAGGAGATGGTAGCAGTTCTGAAACCGGTAATCTTTTAAATATGAGTAAGCATAATAAATATTAACGTGCAGACATCTTCACTAAATGCTCATGATATATTAAGAACTTAAGTATATATACGGTTATGAACTAGAAATGAAATTGGAAAATGAAGTTTAAAATTTATGTCTCAACTTCCAATGATTTCTGGTAAATTGCTAATTCGATAACGTCAAATAGTGCTCATAATCTTTTTTATCTTCTTCATCATCATTTACTTCAGACATTTTTCCTGCTTCAATAACATTTACCATATTTTTTATTGAAATATCATTTTGAAAGTAATGTTAATGAAGTAAAACATGTTTCAAATTTTGATATTGTGTCAATGGTGAATGATAAGTATAAGCTCTACCATTATTTATAAGAAAATTTGTAATTGATATGAGGAAGAAAAACATACAATAAGAAAATTAATAATTCTTAATCCCAAAAAATTCGATACAAAATCTTATAATGTAAATATTGAAATCTCAAAAAATTCGGCAGATAATCAATATGGATGTTGTAGTTATTAGATGTACAGGGAGTTTAACTATAGCCTTTATGCTAGGATTAGAAGTAAAATTCACATAAGAAATTAATGGTTAATAAAAAAAATATATAATTAAATCATAATCAAGAGCGCTCACAGCTTTAAGAGTGTAGGAGAGCTCACATTAGGAGAGAAATCTTATTATTTCTAATACTTAAACTTTCATTTTTATATATGAATAGCAAAATGTTTGAATGATGAGAACCAACTTATAAAAAAAAAATTTATGTGAAAAAAAAGGCATGGAAAAGTTTAATATTTTCTCCATTGTGACCTTACAAAATTTATTTATTTCCAATTACATAAAGTATATCATTTAACTTATTTACAATCTTTCTTTGTTAGCGTGCATGCATGTATCCTCTAACTATGTATTTAAAAAAAAATCCTTCTAACCATATATCCCTTGGATGAGTATATGGAACTTTGTCCTAAACCCTAATTTTACTTGTCCATATCACCAATTTGATCCTCATAATACCCATCACGAGCTCCCTTTTAGTTTGATGGCATGATGTTAATTCCAAAATTTCCTAATCTGAAACTAATTGGTATTTATGGAATGTAGGTTTCAGTTATTTTGGACATGTCGGAACTTTACTTGTCCTTTATTCCTTCTGTTTCAAAATTTAAGGACACAAGGCATGATAAGAACCCTCTCGAAAATTAATGATTCTATACTTACTCAATACTGATACTTAATTTGTATCCCAACTGATATGTCACCAAAAATATTTCACCATTTAGATTAGAAATGATAAGGCTTAATAATTAACTATAACTTGAGCCAATTCCACATTATTTGCTACATTAGTTGAGATATTAATTAAGTATCCAATTAATAATTAGCATTATCATCCATCTCCATATAACTTTTGATAATATACAGTAGTAGACTATTATTATTTTTATCTTTTTATTTTCTTCAAATTAGTATTATTTATCTTCATAATTTTTTATGAATATTTTTCATATAAAAGCATCATAAAATATAACAAAATTGGTTAACATATATAATATAAAATATAAAAGAAATGTATTTAATTGAATATAATTTATGTTATGATAATATATTATCTTATTTATATTCTTTGAAATGTTTATTATTTGTTTAACATTTATAATTTGTAAGGATATAAATGTAAAACTATTAGTTTTCATATTTTTTAAGTTAAAAAAAAACTTAATATTTATTGAGATTCAAACATTTACTTTTATTCAAAATTCAAACTAATTCAGATTTATTCAAATTTTAAATAAAAAATAAAAATAAACGTCACCTAAGTAAATAAAGAGTTATTGACAAAAGCCCAAGAATAGGGTACCTTACCTACACAATAGCACAAAGATACAGATCTCATAAGGAACAAATTCATAGTGTGCAGATCTAAATTAATTTTGACAAGAAAACAAGAAGATATATTGGGCGAAACTATTGATCATATCACGCGAGAATAGATAATACGAGGGCTTTAATTAACGCAATACATTTCAATTCATACATACATGACCATAATTTATTCTCTAATTACTAAATTATCATTCACTAGCAACTAACTATTCAAGAAAATATTTCATTTTAGAAGGAGGATCATTAATTTGTCCATTATTTTTTTATTCATGCGGTCATGTCCCATTTACGTTCAAATTTCAAGCAAGTTTGACCGGATACTTGTCAATAGAGTCAACCCAAGCGTTACCTCGCCAGTCATCAACCGGATTAATTTCCCTGAGAGCTCTCCAAACAGCACTAGCACACTTGTAACCCGACCCGACTGCTACCTGCCAAACTTGATCTCCTCTCTTGACTCGACCTTTGCCCTCTATATAGGCCAACTCATACCATATTGAGCTACTTGAAGTGTTACCGAACCTGTGCAGAGTCATTCTTGAAGGCTCCATGTGCCAGTCATCGAGCTGCAAATTCTTCTGTATCTCGTCCATAACAGCCCTGCCCCCGGGATGAAAGCAAAAATGTTTAAAAGCAAGTTTAAAATCCGGCATGTATGGCTTAACATTAGCTTTGAACATCTTCCTGCGGACGACTGTAACAAAGTAATTGAATTGTTCTTTCCATGGCAAGACAAGAGGACCCAAAGTGGCAATGTTTGTCTTTAATGCATCTCCAGCTACGAGCATTACTTCTTTGGAGAGTGAAACTCCAAGTTTTCCTTCATCATCCTGTGCTAGGCGGACACAGTTGAAGTGCTTATCATTGGAAGCTGTATGCAGAGGCGAAGCTTATTAAGATAATTACTTATGAACTATAATAGCATAAGTAATATTCATACAGGTCCTTAAGCAATGAACTTAATGTCAAATAGAAATCCGGTAGAAATTTTATTCAAAGTCAAAGGATACAAAGCGAGTTTAAAGAAACGATAGTTTGGATTTTCCAATAATGGTAATATTAATCATTGTTAGAAGCAGACGTCCGCACTCTTATAAGGTATATGAAACGGTCATGTCATAACACTATAAATTACTCTTCAATGTTAATGACAATGTGCTGTAAGTACGTAAACTTTACAATATTGCACAGTTTATAAAGTGCGAACTTGGGCTCCTAAGAAGGATTTATGTTCTTATAAAAAGTAGATATAGTCGTTTATTCAAATAAATGTGGATGGCTCCTAAGAAGGATTTATGTTCTTATATTAAGCCCTTTAAAAGTAGATATAGTCTCAATGACTAATATACTTTTTTGAGAGATTAATTATTTTAAAATTAAAATAAGTTTCTAGTTTCGGCACTACCTGTATGGGTTCGAACTAAATGAGTCAGCTGGTGCTTGGAGCGGGACCGTTCGTGCTCCTTGTTTGATAAAAGCGAAGCAGAAGCACCCATCCGGAAGAGAGTGTTGGTCAGCAACATGGACCGGCTCTTACCAGAATACCAAGAATGAGTAATATTTTCAGTACTCACAACGACCGCATAGGAGTTAGGGTTTCCTTTAAGGAGGGTCGAAGCTAGCTCGACGGATATGAGGCTTGCACTACAGCCCATGCCACCAAGATTGTAGGTCTTGATATCAGTTCTAAGGCTGTAATGGTTCAGTATCATGAAAGAAAGAGATGGGACTGGATTGAATAGGCTGCAGTTCACAATAAGGATTCCAACATCACTAGTTTTACACCAGTTTTGTCAAAAAGAGAATCAAGTGCACCGAAGATGACTGATTCAGCCTCGCGCCCGGGCTTGATCAAAGGAAAGATTTGGAGGTGAGGATGTTACTCCCCTTGGTAAATACGTTTCGTCACCAATACAAGCCCGGTTCGCTATACGTTTCTGGAAATGAAACGTGTCCTCTTGTTACAAGCCTCTATTTTCGGTCACTTTCAAGAATTTGTCGACCGAAGCTTTGAGTTCATCATCTGGTTCGTAAAACGAGAAGTCGACTAGGTAGACCGGCCCGGAACGCTTGGACCAGAAGAGTACTGTGAAAAGTAGAATAATTAGTGTAGTGGAAACTGCAGGTAGTTGTAACTCGGGCAACCGGTTCAGTTCCAGACCGGTGAGCCAGACCCGAGTTGCACGAGTACCCATATATCCCATGCTCTTAATTAAAGAGAAGATGGGTTACTTAATCGTGAATTATGATATAACAAGATTCTGTCAGGGGAAAAAAAATAAAGAACAATGTTGAAACGTAAATTTTAAAAACCCTACCCATCTTTATATGGTAAATTGATTGGGTTTGATGCTCTTAAATGCTTTTCTTCAATTAATGGTGAGCAGTTTCAAGAAGAGATAGAGTAGATAGGTAAAATGGGTAGTTTCAAAAAACTGCGGGGCGGTATAGTGAGGGCTTTGCCGTTGTAGCGTGAGGACCATATTGTATAACTATGCTTTAGATTGCAAAATAATAAACTGTTAAAACAATTAATTTCTCTTTAATTAGAGTCGTTTGAGTAGTAAGTACTTAGGGCTTAGCCAATCTCTAGTTGATCTGTATTTTCAGAATCTGTTCAAGAGAGCTATGTTGTTATTTTTATTATTTGTAGATCTAACTTCTCAAAGATAAAATAATACTTTTTTCTTAATAAAACTCACAATTTAATTAAATGTGACATGTAACAAGTGAGAATTAAAGAATAATCAGATTTCATCAGAGACAGATATATAACATAGATAGTCTAGATAATCTTTTAAAATACAAAGACTAATAATTTGATAATTGACTCAAATACTAAGTACTAATTAAACGAGCATTTTTTCATATATTTTAGATCGAATGTAGAGAAAACATTCATATCCAATATAGGATTTTTTTTCCTCAAATCTTTAACTGGGGATTTTGAAGAATTCATGTGAATATATTTGTTCCCATTGACAATCAGGTTGAATATCCTGCCTTCGGAAAAAAGGCAATTTCCTGTAACAAATGGATTAATTATATATGTTGACCGTTTGTTAGCAGTTCAAAAAGAAACTCTATCCATCAACCTACATATTTTCATAAACACTAATGTTAGGCAAACTCATATATATCAAACGACAATATAATATTTGTTAGTTGGAAGTTCCGATCAACCCACCTATTAATCTGTATACTAATTTCCTAACACTGTATTTTAAGGCTATGGATCTTAAAGGCAATCAAAATAATTAGATGCTGCCCAATGCTAGCTAGTTAGCTTTTTAACATTGACAACTTCTCTCTAGGGGTGTTCAAAATCCAGTCTATCTACTCAATCCGGTCTATCCGTGGATTAAATGGATTAAATTGAATTGAAATTTTAAAAATCCGCAGTTAGTGGATCGGATATGGATTTACTTTTGTAAATCCGTAAAAATCCGTGAATCCTTAAAAAAAAAAAAAAAAAACACACACACACACACACATATATATATAATTAAAAATTTTTATAAATGTGAAATTACTAATAAATAAGTAATTATGTGATAATTTTTACATACTTATATTAACACAATAATATTAATATACTTTATCCATTATTCAAAAATAATATAAAATAAAAAGAATGTTAAATAATTAAATATACAAAACAAAAGGTCATAAGCAAACAAAAATTTTGTCACTTAGCGCCAATCAAGTGAATCCACCGACAGCAACTATTAAAAAATAATATAAAATAAAAAGAATGTTAAGTAATTAAATATACAAAACAAAAAGTCATAAACAAACAAATATTTGGAGGCACTAATTTGCACACAAAATTGGTTATGCTCGAAGCAATAGATAAGATTGAACATATTGAGATAGGTAAAATATAACAATTTAATTTTAATTTTATTTATTGATTATTATTTGACTTTATATTGTTATTCTATTTTAAAAATTGACATTTTTCTTGTTTTACATGTACAGAGATTTTGGGAGCTGATAAAAACATATTTGATGAAGCTTGATAGCATTTGATGGGATGGTAAGGGTAAATATTAATTAATTTTTTTATTAAATAAAAATTTGTATTTGTTATTTATTTCAATTATGTTTATTTTGTTTAGGTTAAAGTACGAAGCACAAATTGGAGGTGGACATTTTTCTTTTTGACGTGTTTTATTTTGAAGCTTTAAATGTATTATTGTAGTTTTATTTGAACAATTAATTTCAGTAATATATTTTAAAACTTTGAATGTATTATTGTAGCTCTATTTGAATAATTAATCTTGATGTGTTATATTTTGAAACTTTGAACATATTATTGTAGCTTTATTTAAATAATTAATCTCAATATATTATATTTTAAAACTTTGTATGTATTATTTTAGCTTTATTTAAACAATTAATTTATTAAAATTATTTATATATTAGATTTATTTCATTAGTTCATGGATTAGAGAGAGCTAAAAAAATTTTATTCGTAAATTAATGAGCAAAATAATGGATTGGATATGGATTGAGTCAAATCCGCATCCGATCCGCAGATATATAGATTGGATTTGGATTGAAGTTAATCAATCCGTGGATTGGATTAGATTGATAAATTATAATTCACAAAATTATGGATCAAACAAAAATTAATGTCTAATCCATAAAATCCGATCCACAAACACACCTAGTTCTCTTTCAATGAAAAGGTCAAATAGAAATAGTAATCGTTGGGCACTGGAGAGTTAGGGCAGTGCTAGAGCTAGCTATTGATGATGGCATTTAAACTTGCTTTGGCACTTGTCTCTTCGGTATCATCATGCTTTTACGGCATCAGTAGGCTGCATCACACATGGCGTTCAGATGGTATAGACACCTTATTTTGCAGTTAGCAAAGCCAAAGTTACGAACTTATTTTTCTAAGGCTAAATAAAATAAACTTCCATAAATTAATATATATATTTATTGAGATTAATATGAAATTTTTATGGACTAAAATGAACATTATTAATTAATAATTGAGATTATGACCAATATATGAGCATTACTTATTCTAAGCTTCACTCACTGAGTCTTGACTCTTGACAACATTAACTGGATGTCGTTCTTACCTTCATGGCACGAATCATTTCAACCGACATGTCGTTAATATGCGAACGACTTGTTAGTTCTAAGAGCACACAACGACTGACATCGTCTTTCGATGTCTTTCCAAACTTGACCTTCATACTCAGAACATCATTTAATTTCTTATTTATCTTATAATGGTAATGCATGTCATGTCATGTCATAAACTATTACCTAAGAGTGAACATATGCATGGGTGATTTAGAAATTAGAAGTAAGATCGTTGTCCTGTTGGTGTGGTGATTGACTTAATTAGCAATTAACATAGTTTTGGTTTGACTCATTATATTTCATTTCTTATTTTTTAAAAATTATTAATTAAACATACACGCACTATATGACATTCGGACCCAAAACTTAGGGTCATGATAAGATTACCCACTAACTAGTAGAGCTAGGCCTTGGTCTATTCCATTTCTAATTCAACACAAAACTCATTTGGTTTGATTCTAGTACCGCAATATTTCACTTAAAATCTTTTCATTATTGTACTTTTTCCGAATATCCCCAATTAATAGTGAAAATAAATCTTTGCTGCACTTAAAGCATTACACCTTATCCATCTACTATTTACTACATGTATATGAATATTACCATAATTGGTTGAAATGTAAATGTAATAAAAAGTGATAGAAAAAGCTTAGTGCTCCTGTGGTACGCAAGTCTTTTCCAAAACTACAATACAATTACTACACTAGTGTATTTAACTCGTGGTCTCAATGTCATTAATCGATGACTTATATCATAAATACCGAAGCAAACAAAGGTAAATAAAAGAGTGTGTATCAACCATACAAATATTAATTGAAATGCTCGTAAAATTGCCCATACAAATCTTTTCATTATTTTTTTAGCAAAAATCATACAATGATACAAATCTTTGGAAAAAGATTTGAACAAGTTGCCTGTTCAAACATTATGAATCCTCTCAAAATTTTATTAGAGATATTTTACTACATGATGGTACAATGACTCTAAAAAGGACAATATATTTTTCATTATTGAATTACGCTTAGGTCATGCAAGGTATCTTCCGTTACACATAGAACTACTGATGCTCTATGAAGCACATACAAACTTCCTTTGTCCGAACAAGTCATTAAGCTGGCTGTTGGAGAAAAATTAATGCACGATAAATGTTTTGTTACATCATAATGATCTTCCTTTACTAGAAACCAACCTTGGTGTCTAAATACCTATTCACGGAAACTCTCTGTTGCAGCAACCTTGGTTTTGTCCTCTCCATGCTCTCTTCTTCTCTCCTCTGCTTATTGCAATTACTTAATTAACACACACACACAAATATAGATATTGATATATCGATGCATAATTTTATTTATATAGCAGAAAAGGAATATTATGAGTTACAATTTGCCACGTTCAAGTCCTTTGAGGAAGTGGATGCTTTGGTGGAATTTGAGGAACAAGGCCAGCATGAAAAAGCGATGAAGATCCCATTTTGCAAATATGTTGGCTTTAAAGGCAACTATAATTTAAGGTGCTTGTAATTTTTCGTATTATACATAACAAGTGCCCAATTAACAATAGATCTCATATATATGCAACTGTATACCACAATAACGAGTGGATCAATCGCCACTAGACGAAGCCCACTCCACTGGGGAGACCTTGCAAAACAAGATTGAGAAACCCACGGAAGTTGAACGAGCATTCGTTCATATATATTGACTTCGAATGTGAGCACAAGGCAGAGCAGAACATTGGCGACAAGCTACCAAGCAGTCAGCCATGACTGTTTCAACTCTTATTACTTCTAAATCACCCATGTAACTGTTACTCGGGCAAAGCCCAAAGAAAGCTACATGAAACCACTCGGTCAAGTCCCGAGAGACTTATAGGCACTATTACTCAATAGTTTAGGCAGTTGCGTCAAGTGATTTTTTTATATTTATGAACATGGTGTTAGAGCTTGCATCTAACTTTTGTATCCTGGTTCATAACCATTAATGACACTACAAGAAGAACATTAATTATCTTCGAACAATTGCTATCCAAAAAATGAACTTGTAGTAACATGTAATCCATTTAATACATTAATTACATGCTAAGATAAATACCCTTTTCGAAAAGAAAGAAAGGAGAAAAGATGGTAAGCACGCAAACTTAATGTAAATGTGTTAGGTTTCTTCTTGTTTTGGTTGCTAGATATCAAGTTACTTTGGGCAGAAGCGTAATGGTCTTTATATTTGATCATATGGAAATATGTTTAAGTTGAAATCTTTGAAAGACAAGCAATAAAACAGAGACAGAGAATAAAAATGCTCGACTTCATTTCTTTGTTTATACACAGTTCAATTCTTGCTGGCCAAGATGTTTCAACCGGACGGCTGCATGTTTATCTCCATTGTTCTGTTGATCTTGTCCTCACTGCTCATTGGTATTATCGGTGCTTTGCTAAGTCACTCGCCACGTCTGCCGCATCAGGTTACATGTCACTAGGCTAATCAGGTGCTTGTTAGGAGTTACTTCACTGTGATAATTCATCAAACACCGGGTTCACTTCAACAAACACCTTCGTCAGATAATTTTCAAGACCTGTTTGATATCACTTATCTGAAAAAAGTAATTTGTATTCGGATGGTCTATTCGAAATCTAAAATATACCCCGCCACACAATTTCTAACGGAACTTTTTATTAGAAAAATACCTTCAAGAAAAAGTACTAGTACAGACAAAATAATAACACCATATTAAAAATATTTTTACTAAATTGTAAACACATCCAAACCTATACACTCTTCTCTTTGAAGACCAAGTTTTATCGGATACATCACATGAACGCAACAGCAGAAAACATTAGCCCTCAATATTGTATTTAAAGCAGCTAACTTAACCTTAAACAATATTGATTGCATGCTAAAGGCCAAGCCTGTTTTACACAAGGTAGCAAAATGCACACAGTTGCTTCCAAGTAGAATTGTAGCCAGAGCAGAACTCTTTCCTTTGTAGTTCGCTATTGGCAAATTCGATGGCTTCCTCCCGTAACTTTATGGAACCGCCACTCTGTTCGACGTGATGACGTACAATGTAACACTCGATAATCATAGACATACAATGAGTGGCCATCCAAGAAGCAGTCAAGACAAGTTTTGATGGTCCCACCCTTAAACCCTTTCTCGTTGTTTTGGCAATTAGCAAGGTATACATTTGTTGTAGACGGGCTAGATTTCATTTTCATTGCTGAATGTGCACTTTGTTTCCTGGGTCCGTTGACATGGATAACCAGGTCGTCCCCCATATATATTGCTGCACACAAAATAAGGAAATGCCAGATTCAGCACTACGCATAAGCAAGAAATGTTACAATATATGCAAACATTAGACATCTCAATGAATACTAAAAGTAAGCTGACCATGATGCTAGAAGACACCTTTCTACCTTTCAGTGCAAATGTGATCACCAGGTTTGAACATTTCCCTACTTATGGCCCTGCACGTTTGGTCTCCCATTTTGGTCTCTTTTAAACCATCCACTGAATGGGGACGGTACAAATTTATGCAAAGGCTTTGAAATGTCGAGACTTACCATTTAATCTCCCGCATGGGAATCCTAAACACTCATATTTATTATTCATACATAGAATTCCAAGAATTCGAGTACATGAATGATGATTCCCCAATTCTTTACATTCTAGTTGGGGATTTGCAGCGAGTTCTATGTTTGCTGATAAGTGAATTTGGTGTTCTCGACGTATATCTTTTTTAACAAAATTTGCAATGAAAACGCTCATGACAACTCACACCAACTGCAAATATATTGTAAAGCAGAACTCAAGACACAGTGACTTTGATTTAAAAGCACAGTTACAATAGTCACTAGCACTCTATAAGAACAAGGCAATTCACAAAATGCTGTTGGAAGAACAAAGAAATGTGTAGCAGCAATGAACTAGAGTAAACTAACAACCAAAATATTCTCCGGCTCAACTGTTAGCCTAATGACTGTTTAGGATAGTTTGACAGAGCCGAGTACGACGTCAAACTCTTCTTAGACAGAGAACTTCAGTAATATACCAGCTACATTTTCTAAAAATTTAGGTCTCAATGATGAAATATTAACGCAACATCCCCTGCTTAGTAACCATAGTTTGAGCCATAGACAGAGCTGTAGCCTCCAGCATGACCTGCATGTCCTGGATTAGAAGGGGGTGATCCATACATTGATGCATATGGGTTATAACCTTGGTCTGCAGACCCACCCATTTGTGTCTGTGATGGAGCTGCAGCTTCAGCCATGAAATTCTGCAATAAGATACAAAAAGCGTACTATCAGCTTAAAATCCAAAAAGCCTATAAAGGCTACATGAAAAACAGCAATCATTAATTCACACTGCAAAAGAAGACAATATCTCTATATTGTCCATTGTGATACATCTTCATATCAGATCATAATGATACGCTGTGAATGGGGAGAGTGTGCAAAAACACGCTGATGCGAGTCCACTAAGAAAGTTTTATGGAACCATTACGGTGTAATAGGTATCCAATTACACTCCCATCAACATACAACTTGAAGAATGTTAATATTCCAATACAGTGAGCATTAACTTTTCCAAATCCTATTTCCAGATGTAGCTGAAGTAGAACATACAGCTGGCTAAAAGACTTCTAGAGGCTGATGAAAATTAGATTTACGGAGGATATGTAGTGGAAGCATTACAAAGTGAAAATTCACACGTAATATGATACACAGGAAAAACAAAATAAGCCACTCACAGGCATAAAAAAACAGAATGTAGCTGAAGTAGAACATACAGCTGGCTAAAAGACTTCTCGAGGCTTATGAAAATTAGATTTACGAAGGATATGTAGTGGAAGCATTACAAAGTGAAAATTCACACATAATATGATACACAGGAAAAACAAAATAATCCACTGACAGGCATATAAAAACTGAATGTAGCTGAAGTAGAACATACAGCTGGCTAAAAGACTTCTTGAGGCTGATGAAAATTAGATTTACGGAGGATATGTAGTGGAAGCATTACAAAGTGAAAATTCACACATAATATGATACACAGGAAAAACAAAATAAGCCACTGACAGGCATAAAAAAACAGAATGTAGCCGAAGTAGAACATACAGCTGGCTAAAAGACCTCTTGAGGTTGATGAAAATTAGATTTACGGAGGATATGTAGTGGAAGCATTACAAAGTGAAAATTCACACGTAGTATGATACACAGGAAAAACAAAATAAGCCACTGACAGACATAAAAAAACAGAATATCCAGTAAAGAGTTATTTTGGAAAACAATTTAACAGATACACAGATATAGTAAAATTAGTTCAAATCCAAGACAAGGAACATTGCCTGAATTAGCTGCTGAGCAGTTTGGACTTGAGAAGCAGTTCCACTAATTTCAACTGTCATCTCCCCTGGAACGCCTCTGGTCTCTTGTATTGTCACAGTTGCTCCACTTGAACGTCGAATGTAGCTTATACTTGCACCAGCTGTCCCGATAACAGCATCAGCATAAGAAAGTGGAATTTGCATTTGCTGAGTGACCTGAATAATCACATGAAAACCACCATTCAGATGTCTGGAAAATTAAAAGAAAAAGTTTATTGGTGTTGGCCCAAGATTATGATTATAGAAACCGCAAATGCAGCCAAAGATAAGTTTCATCTAGGCTGCAGTGAACTTGCAGCATAGTATTTACATTACGATGCATAATGCATTGAAGAATTACAACCAAATGCATTTTTTATTAACAGAAGCCTGAAAGAGAATATACTAAAAAAAATAAAATAAAATAAGCAGTATACAGCAGATCACATCCTATAATTTCAGTGTAAAAATCCAGTGATAATTAGCATGACATATTCATACCCAGGTGGTAATCAGAAGCCAAGGCACCACATTTTAGAAATCAAAGGGGCCCTAGGTTCAACTATCCATCACATCTTGGAGTCATAAGCCTGTATGTTCTCATTTGCACTTAGGCTTGCCTGATCTATTTGGTTTGCAGGGTCGTATTTATAAAATTGGGGAAAGAGTGCTATTCTCTAAACTAAAGAAGGAAACCATATTCTCCTTCAATAAGATAAGACAGAGAGATTGAACAGAATTATTGTTCAGTGTTTAAATTAATTAAAAAGAAAAGCAACCTGTGTTATCATGGATGGTGTCGACTGGGCATTTGAGGATCCATGGACATTCACGGGGGCTTCTCTTCCATAGGCAGATATTCCCTGATGAGGCTGTTTCTCCATAGGAGGTGGCAAGTCAGCAGGAGGATAGTAACTCTCGGCTTGCCGTGGAGGTGGCATGTACTGAGGATTATGTCCAAAACCCGGGCCTCCACCAGGGGAAGACCTGAGGTGGACCCCATGACTGAGGAGGTGGCATGTGGTCCATTTGAGGATTTGGCATTTGCATCTGGTTGACAAAAATATCAATTTAGAATTTCACTGTGTTCTATGATAAAGTTGGTCTTGTTAGTTACTTCAGAGCAATTGTCACAATATTACACTTACATGCATTTCAAATAATGGTATTATGCTGCGGTCAACCAAAAACTTCCTAAGATGAGATCCAATTAGCTCCATAGCTTTGTGAACACCAGATGCATCTCCTACCACTTCAACAACCCTATCATCTTGAAGGGCAAAGACTGGGAGGTCTTCTGCAGCCATTCATTTTAACAAGTCATTAGAATATACACAGCATACTATCAGGAATACATAAAGCACGTAGACTTCTTAATGAAAAATTATAAGAACTTTATCTTATGAGGTTCTCAAGGAATTTATTTGAGATAGCAAGCAATAATCGATGAGAAATACAAAATCCTAGGATAAGGCGGTGGATTAATCATAACCTTGAACATGGATGTAATGGCCATGGATGACTGATTAGATGTTAACAATGGTTTAATGGGCTTCAAAAGGCAAAAGAACAGCAACGACATCTAAAAAAAATGCATCTAATAATCACAACATAGAACCTTCTGGAGCATCACAGCAGTAAGCTTATTCTGCTCAATTTTAGGAGAAATTTTCCCAGCAGATTGATGAAATAAGATGAACATAATGAGAGAAGATGACAAAATAGAACCAACAGTAATTTCTAGTCAGAAGTAAGAATGTGGTTGAAGAATACCTGCTCCAAGGACTCTAACTATGCAATTAGATGCTTCTTGGATAGATTTGACTGTTCCTCCTTGTTTACCAATTAAACTTCCAGCTTGTGAAGCTGGGACTAACAGCTTTGTTGAGACCTTGCCTCCAGTTCCAGAAGGAGCATTAGACGAATCACCATCCAAACCATCAACAATGCGTTTGTGCACCCTCAAAAGGCCGTCCATAGCAGGAGGAAGAGAAGAATCAGGTTCCTCCTTGGCTGATATCATCACCTATTCATAACAGGAAAACAGTAACATCAGCATAAGCATTAAATTGCTAATTTTGTGACTTAATTCCTAGAACCTTAAATAAAACAAGAACCCACCAAAAAAAAAAACAAAAAAAGGTTGGGTGATCAAACTCTTTGCTTACAGAAACAAATAAATAAATAAACACTTAAAAGAAAAGGACACATCACCTAAGACTCCACTTTCTAGCACGCGTAACAAACATAACAATTTGTTTGCCAAGCAATCACGTAGCAGTAAATTAACTCCTCACCAGCTTATTGTTGCGACAATGATCCAACGGAATTCCTATTCTATTGAATTATATGTGTTACACCCCCCATAATTTCAAAAATTACTGGAATTTCTCCATTAGCTATGGTTTTACTAACTCCTGACATCTTCTTGCCATCGCAGTCGCTACCAAAGTATAACTTTGTTGCAACATTGTGAATAATTTTTTTTTCCTTTTTTTTCTTAACATTTTATACTTCATCAACACGTTAAGCCCTAGTTCATGGGTTTTCTTTTCCTTTTCTTTTTTAAATGAGCTGATAAATAGAGATTTGAGATTCTACTCAGTTAAAAGAACACAAATGACACGTACAAAAGTTACAGTATGTCTTTCAATATAACTTCTTAACTGAGTTAGATGATTTTAGGGGTTAATAATTTAAACACAAGTAGACCATCTTCAAAAGAAATTTTAAAATTAACAGTAATCTTCTGTGCTATTTTAAAGCTTATTTTATTAGGTTCTCTTGTAGCTTATCTGCGGCAAGACATCAATCATCCAGGTTCTGAAGTTACCAGAGACAACGCAGAGCTTCTTGGTACAGTTGTAGATTTTTATTCAACTCAGCTTTTCAGCACTTTGTAATGCTCAATGCTGATCCCTGCAATCTGGATCTTTGGTCCTTCAAGTTTGGAATCTTATTTTGATTTGTTGCCTTTAAAAGAGGCGGACAGAACCTGCACAGACTGATGTTTGTTATTGCAGTAAAGGGAATTTTATTTTTCTTTTTTGGATTGCTAGTGACTACAGAAGACACTCCCTTCTTGTCCTCTTTATTAGTTATATTTTGTTTCAAGAGTAATTGTCTTATACGGTTTTGTCTCAAGATGTAACATTTTCCATCTTTCCTTATTTCAAGAGAAATTGCATAATGTTACATAACAATGTGACTGATCTGCCGCATAACATCCTCCTCCCTAACCGGACATTAACAAATTAACCAAGCTACCAGTTAATGTATAATCATCCTAAAACTTTAGGCAGAATGGGAGTTGTAGGTCAGCTAACAACAAAGCATCCACTTGATTGGATGAAAGTCTTCCAATCATATCCACTGATTTGAGGTACATTTTTTTCTCTCTTCATGAACTTCTCGTTGAAGGATTACTTAATTTTCCTTTGGTTTTCTTCTTTAACTTGGATTAGAAACGTATTTCTGAAACCTTTTAGCTTTGACAAGGTGACAATCATTCAGTGGTTTTACTTTTATGTCTTTCCCATATTTTAAATAATGATAAACATTTCAAACTAAATCTACTGCATTATAGGGAGTTTTCTCAATTATGAGGGGCCATAAAAACTTTCAACAGTTTCCTTTCTCATTTCTCATGTATGTTCATTCAAGCCATTTCTACATCAATCTAGCACTAAATGATAGAAACTGTTGGAGCATAATATGTTCAAGGGCAAATCAAGAAACAACCTAACATGTCTTTTAAAAAATTCAAAAGACAAATATACATACACAATTAAAATCCATATGTTTAAGAGTGATGTTGAATTTTTGTTTTTTAAACTCCAACTGTGACCAGCAGAAAAACCAAAAAAGCAGTTGGAGCTAGCTCATAGAAAGAGGGTATCAGCCAACAAAAAATTAGAGTAAGCAGGTCTGCCTTACATGCATATCAGCTATTTCTACATTAACTGCATGAAGGAAATTAATTTGTGAAAAACTTACAGCTCTTTCTGTCGTCCCTGGAGGACCGTCAAGTATCTTAATTCGAGCTCTCGTCTCCTCAACTATTTTCTTGATGAATTCTCCTTTGCGGCCAATTATACTACCAACTTTTTGTGCAGGAACCAACATCCGAAAAACACTCTCTCCAGGCCATCCAGGCCACTTTTTTTCGGTGCTTCCAACTGCCAAATTCACCTCATTTTCTTGTTTTTCTTGAAGCTGTGAGTCCTCAGGTACTATATCCTCTGGTACTTGATCCTCAGATACATGATCCTCAGGTACATGATCCTCAGGTACATGATCCTCAGGTACATGATCCTCAGGTACATGATCCTCAGGGACTTGATCCTCAGTTAGTTGATCCTCAGTTACTTGTTCCTCGGTTACTTGACCCTCGGGTACTTGCTCCTGGGGTACTAGCTCCTGGGGTACTTCGAGTACTTCGTATTCAGGTACTTCATACTGAGGAACTTGATTTTCAACTTCTTGATTCTCAGGTATTTGCTCCAAGTCATGATTCCCGTCATGTTCAACAAATCCCTGATCAGCTTCAGCCATAATTTCCCCACTGCAACAAAACATAGAATCAAAAATTATTTCAAAAAGCATTAATAATTAGTATATTTGAACTCTGGCCATCAAATATTCTTAGTCACAGAGCAATAATACATATGCCAAACAAACTGAACTCAGGATTTCAACCGAACGTTATTCACTTCTCCTAAGCTTTACTAACTTAAGAAAATAAACCACATATAGCATCGCAGAAGAATAGAAACTACTAACAATTAAAAAAGTAATAACCCCAAAAAAAATAACAGAAAAGAAAACAACAGAGCACTGTACTAACCCAGAATTAACATGTTTTGAGGTGGAACACCTTAGAGTTTAAAGTAGTAACACAATAAACCAGCACAAAAGCATATAAACCCTAGAACTACAAACACATTATGACTATAAAACAATTCAAAAAATCACAAAATAGCAAGAGCCCATTAATTGGTCAAACATAAAACACCCAAATCACTTAAAAGATATTAAATTTAAAAGTACACACAATAATTACAGGACCCACATGTAATAAACCCTAAAATAAAATTATAGAAAAACACTTACATGAGTTATGCGAGGAGCTAATACTTGTACGACAAAATCTGTTGGTCTAAGAGATTCTGGAAGTGATCTTCTGAGGAACGAATAATCGGTTTATTTTTATTTTTTTCCTCTTGGTTTTTGGAGGGTTTTTAGGTTTTTGAGCGAGAGATGAGGAGCGGAGAAGTGAAATATATTTGTGTTGGGTGTGATGTGAGGTGAGGTGATTTGGATTTGATTTTGTGGTCCTGTGAAGCTATCTTATTCACAAACTGACCCTAGTTTAATGCTTAATTACTATAATCCCCTTTTAATTGGGTGGGCTTAAGTTGGTTGTGTGGTCCAAGTAATGCGGGCTCATTATGACCGCGAGTTAGGGATAGGGCTTTGATGGGCTTTGGGCATCTAACAACCCAAATTACCATTTCTATTTTTTTTTCCCCCATATTCTTTTAGAAAACCAAAAGCATTTGATTTCCATTGGTGAGGACTGAGGAGAAGGGGGGGGAAAATGCATTAAATAGACATCTAAAATGGATGTGAATATGAATGAGCGGACCCACATTGCAATCGTCGTTGCTTATAATGTTCATAAATTTTCTGTTTTAGGCAATGCCACTTTGTTGATATTTGCTAATAACCATTTACTAATATATAAAAGCTTGTGGCTTATTATAAGATGTGCTTATACCACATTAATTATTATAATGAAAAATTTTATTAAGACTCATTGCAAGTAACACCGGTTGCAACATAGATAGACTTGAGTGATGTAGCGCTTTAGGCCATGGCACCTAAGTGTTGGCACAAATTTCCATTAGTTCTGTGATAGTGGTTATAGGATTACAGCAGAATAAACACAATTGACAGCTGCCAGTTGCTATTACTTTTAGTTTTGAATCAAACCCTTGTAGCAATATGGAACTATGGAAATAGCCTCAATATCTCGAGAGCTCCAACTTCTACTTATCTAGAGCTTTGGCAAAGGCTCCTTGCTCACAAATGACAGATGGATTCTCTGTCTGCAAGTAATGGTCCATTTGCAAATGAGTGAAATACTAAGGAAACCAAAATATCCAAGCAAGAAAATCAGCAAAGTTTCTTTCTAATTAGTCATTTAAATATAATCACCACCGTGCAGAAGGCTGAAAGCATACAGAGTTCAATGATAGACAATATGATAACACAGAAGATATGATCTCTACAACTCTGTGAAAGGATGTAAATATCGAGAAGCAGGCAAATGCCACCACCCCGTGTTGCCATATCATTCCAGAGGACTTCCTCTTTACTCTTTTGCTCCAATGTAGCTGAACTTATGAAAAAAAAATGCCTACCGACCTCCTAGTTATCACTACTTTTGCATACTGTAAAAGAAGATTTTCAACAAAACTACAACGAGCAAACATCAACATTGCTCCCATCTGTCTTGTCAATCATTGTCTTTGGCCGCAGCCTCTGGAGCTGAAGCTGGAGCTGGAGCAGAAGCAGTCATCAGAGAGTCGAATTTTTCGGATTTCCCCAATACAATTTCAATCTGCAAGTCCTTACCGTCATAAGAAAGTAATGCGAAATTCCTACTTCGTTAATACGTTTGCTAGCATGTTAAACAACTGTATATAATCAAACCTACCTTGGCCTTCTGAATAAATCGTCCTTTGTTTTCATCTTTCATGCCCACAGTAGATGTTAAGACTTCTGTTTTATGTATATCAAGAAGAGTTAATGAATTAGCTACCCTTAGATAAATCAAAGACAATGCTGAGCATTTAGATTGGAGGATTCTTACTCTTCTCAGTAGCCAGTCCATTGTTCTTCAAAATCTCGGCAATGGTGACAACAGTAGTGATTGCTGTACAAAAATATTAGAGCAAGTAGAGAGTCAATTACTTACATGGTTTCCACGTGTAAAGTCATGAACTAAAGCTCAAACTGGCATGATAATTTTATCAAACATTGGAAGTTTCAACTCTCAATTAACAATCACATGAATGTTTTCTGTATAAGTTTTCAGCCCAGAGAATCATCTCTTGTATTTCCTTCTTTGCTCCTGACACAAATCCCCCTTCAAATCTTTGGGATTGTACAAGGGCATGGAGCTAGTATCTAATGCCTTCAAAACTTTGTAGTGTATCCTAAATCCATAACTCACTGTGACTGAACTTCAACTAAATGGTACATGTAAAGCCAACTAAGTTGGATTAAGTGTCAATCGGTCCCTAAGTCGGAACATCATCGATCACCATATTGAGAGACTGATAGTTTAGACAGCAAAATATAAGACCACTATACATAAGATATTTTGGATTCGCAGCTTCTGCTTAGCTTGTCAACTAGAGACATACATTAATGAGTCTCTTCACCCGGCATAACTTCATCCACTTCGCGGCAACAAACACAACTCCTAGTTTCAGCATCTCCAAACAATAACAAGAAAGGCCTATAGTTATAGTCACTCAAATTAATTCCCATCATTTAATTCAACCTTCCGATAAAGTAAAAGAAGATTTTATGACTTATGAGATCTCCAGCCCACTCTAAGTATTTCAAGGACAAGGTAACTTCTGTAATGTGCTTTCTCGTAATACAGGGAACTAAATTATGCAAATAGAATTCAGATACAAATCCATTTTGTCGCTGATGCATAGAATCTGAACACCTAGAATGTGATGTGAATAATGAAAGAAAGATGAATTTGAAGAAACATACCCATGCCCAATGCAGAAAGCTCGACCTCATTGTGCTGCTGTATGTACCTCTGCATCAAAAGGACAACAAATGAAAACATTGCAACAATCAAGACATTTACAAATGATATACTATTTTCCTAAAACTAATCAAAGTTTATGCACAACTCAAAAGACGCTACTCAAGAAAGAGTCTTTCAATGCCTCGTAGAAACAGATCAAATAAAATCAAGCAATGCAAATTCCTTTTCTTAACAACAGAATGATGACAGTAAATACCAAAGAAAGAAGAAAACCATTAACAAATCATGAAATCAAAATCTTTTATAATTTTAGGAGATCTATAATATCTCTTGAAAGAAAAACGCAAAAAAAACCTACACAATACAAAGAAAAAAGATCAAACGTCACACTTAAACACACAGAACACAGAAAAGAAAATCAACTGAAGAACAGAAAAAACTTAAATACAAACATTACTTCTCATTATAAAGATGCAATAACACTAAGTTTTATGCATCCAAATGATAGAACCCAGATCACCACTAGGTTCTGCAAAACTAACAAAATATAACACAAAATAATTCATAAAAAAATATAGCATAGATCAAATCATTATACAATGAAAAGAATAAAAAAGAACAAAAACCCAGATGAGAAAAGTTCTATATACCTTAGCAAGATTGACATAAAAGAAAAGGGGCTTCTTGGTGTTGGAGACTTGGATTCTGTTCTTCTTCTGAGACTCAATGCTTCCAGTCGTGGTTTTTGTCGCTGTTGTTGTTGTTGCTGCTGCTGCCGCCACTGGTGCTTCTCCTGCCATTCTTGTTCGGTTTTCTTTTTTATTATTGTTGCGTTGTGTTTATACAGAGAGAGCGGGAAAATGGCGGGGTGGAGTTTCAAGGCAAAAGGCCAACAGGATATGTAGAAGAAACCGTTATGCAAAGTTGGTTATGTAAAAAGCGCGAGTGCGGGTTATTAAACCAATGGGGTTTTTAAACGTGGCTTGTTCTGGTTGATTGTTGAAACGGTAAGAGCAAATGACGGGTCGATCTTTTGTTTTAGTCTTTCTTTTAGATGGATTGACGGTTGCACCCCTTGAGATTTAAGATTTATTCATCCTAGTCCTCCTATTGGGGATCTTTATTTTTCTCTTTTTTTTTAAAGACCTTTTGGGTTAATAACAGTATAACACTTTCACATTTGGTAACACTTAAATAAATTGCCCTTAAATTGTAAAGCAGTGTTGATCCTTCGCAATCTAACTAATTTGATATTTAATTGATTATTTAATAAATGAATGCCACGTTATTTTTTAAGACTAAAATATTAAGATAATACTTGTGGATGTGAATTAGTTTAGTTGGTAAAAACTTGTTATTTGGAAACAAGAGATGTATAGTTCACAAGTTACAATTAAAAAAAGGAGAGCAATGTTACGGTCAATTGCACACACTCTTTGTATATTAGACATGTTTACGTTACTCTTTCCTTCTTCAAATCACATTGAGTAACTTTTGTCTCGTCTTCAATAAAATATTTAGTTAAATTATTTACCCACTATTTTTGAGGAAATTACAGTCAAAATCCCACCTTACTTCTATATTTTGTTACTTAATTGCCCTTAATTTTTCCAAAAAGACCAAATACTGGAATCCACCCACTTCCACCTTGAAAAGCACAAAAGTTGCAAGTCATTTTTAGATGAAAATTTTATTTTGAAATTATCTTCTCAACAGCCACCAACGAGGAATTGTTTGGAGAAGCCAACAAGTCTTTTTAGTAAATTCCGTTTACCTTTGCTTTATAAAATATCCTTTTATAATGTAAATTTAAATTGCATCAGGTTTTTGTTTTATTATTAGAAAAATGATTATTCATTCAATTTAAAATTTTTTTATTATTAGAAAAATGATTATTCATTCAATTTTAATTTATCTTGTTATAAAAAATACTATAAAATTTTGAATTTATTTAATTTCCCATCCTAAATTTTTAATTTGTATCAACCATCCACTAAAAGAACATAATTACTTTTATTGAAATGAAAAAATAAAATTAAATACATATTATAGTAGTATTTATTTAATGAGAACAATTAATTTTTTTTTTTGATGGCTGATACAAATTGTAGTATTTTTATAATAACAGAATAAATTTAAGATAGATAACTGATAATTTCCTATTATTATTTAAAATCAAAAATGATTTTGTCACTTTTTCTCTACAAATTTGGTGTCTTTTGTTTTTGTTAATATATACTGATCATTTTATGTAGCAAAAAATTGTATACTTATTTTCTATTTACATTGTAAAAATTGGAATTTTTTTAACATCCAATGAAGTTGGTGAATTGAAATTATTTCTATTCAACTGTTAAAGTTAAAGTGTACCTATACATTTGATATATATGATCTTTCAAAAACAGAGAGAGAGAGAAGCTTTCCATATTTAATGGATAATTAGGATAAAAAAATGAAGAATTAAGGTGGTGTCTTGAATGTAATTTCACTAAAAGTGTTGGGTAAACAATATAACTAAATATTTTATTAATAATGAGACAAAAGTTATTTAATGTAATTTAAAGAAAGAAAGAGTAGAAAACACATGTTCAACTTACAAAAAGTGAAAGAGTCTTGCTTGAAAAAGTATTATGATAATAGTACAAGAGAAAACTAAAATCTTAAAATAAAAAAATATATAAGGGTGTATTTGGTATTATTTTACACTAATATTTTTTGTTTTGCAATAACTTAAAATAATAAAACATGTTTGGTGGCACCATTATTTTGATTTGCATGAAAATGAGTTGTATTCAATTTTCACTTTTTCTTCCTAAATGTAGAGAACTCAAAATTATCGTTTTTAAATGTTTGAATTTGAAAGAATTTATATTCAATTGTAAATATTATAAAAAAAGTGGTAATCTCTTATCAAAAGACTAATAGTTGTTTGTTTTAAAATAGTCTCACGTGCATTTAAAAAAAAATATTATACATAGTTACAAGTTTATATACAATTCCAAAATAAGTTCTTTTACTAAAATGATTCTGTATGCTTTAGATATTTCAAACAAAAAACCATATGCATTTAATAATTTTTATTTTCAAATATTAATTTAAAAATAAATATCAAATGGGTTTTCAATTTCACTAAAACATAATCATTCTTATGTTATAAAATAATAATATTATTATGCTTATTTAATTAGGATACTTAATTTATATCTCAATCAATGTGGCAAATGATATGTCAATATTTGATTAGCTCAAACGATAGTTAATTATTAAGCATTATCATTTTTAATCTAAAATTATGAAATTCTATTGGTTAAATATCAATTAAAATATAAATTAGGTATCCCAACTAAATAAGCATAATATCACTCATAAAATAAATACAAAAAAACATTGTTTTATAATACAAGACCAAATGCATTATAAGATATTAATGGTGTGTTTACTAAACTAAAATAAAAATGGACTAAAACTGGAATTGGCAAGAATGGAAATGGGTTGAAATAAGAATAAAGAATTAAAATTATAATAAGTTATTTATTTGAACTATAATAATCAAAATTAGAATGAATTAAATTGTTATAAATTACTAAAAAATTCTTAATAATAATGACAAAAGTAGTAATTAAAATAACAACAACAACAACAATAGTAGTAGTAGTAGTAATGTAATAATAAAAAAACAAAATTAATAATAATAAATTTTAATAATGATAATATCAATAAAAATAATAATAACAATACTTAATAATAATTAAAATAATAAAATTGATATATTTGAATAATAATAATAATAATAATAATAATAATAATAATAATGCATTATTATAATAATAAATAATGAATAAATTGATGAAAATTAATAAATTTTAGCAATATTAATATTCATAAAATAATAAAAATAATAAATTTGAATAAAAATAATATTATAATAACAATGCATTATTATTATTATTATTATTATTATTATTATTATTATTATTACAGTAATAATAATAATGTATTATTATTATTGAATGAGATATTTTGGAAATATTGAATTGTAAATAAGGGTAGAATTGAAAGTTTAGAGAACAGAAACTCATTCCCAAACTCCATAAAATCAATCTTTCATTTCTTATTTCTAAATTGGGGTGAGCTCCATGATTTCGATTTTAATTTTTATTTTCATTTTGTTAAGTAAACGTTACCAATAATTTTAATTTTAAATTTCAATTTTCTAATTCAAAAAATAATCGCACCATGAGGGTATTTTTGTCAACCAAGCTTCAAATCAAACTGTTCGAAAACGCACGTGATACAGCCCTGGATTTAAACAAACAATAATTTACTTTGAAGTCCTTGTGGTTTACTTAAAAATTAAACATACGGTAATTCATATATTCAATCAATTAGGTCCTCACAGATTCTCAATTTTCTTGACTTTGGTCCTCACATCGTAAGGGCATAATTGTCTTTTCACTAACCCGAGGCGTGACCTTGGATCGATTTATTAAACTAAGGCTAAGAACAAACCCTAGTTAATATTAACTAGAGTTAAATATCAACTGTAAATCCCGGTCCCGGGTTCCAAAATTTGAATTTTTGAGGGCAAAGCAGAGACCAGAGAGCTTCATCACTACCAGCTATTTTCAGACATTACAGATCTGAAAAACCATCAAGTTCGTTCATTTGCTCGAAGGTGCGCTACCTTGTGAACAGGATATTTTTTATTGCTTCCGGTTTGTTGTTTTGAAGTTTAATTAGTTTCGTTTTGATAATGCTTGTTAGTAAGGGATTTTGTTTCCGTAAAAGGGTAATGGGTTTCGTTAAGCTGAAGCTACGATTTGAAAATTTAGGATATTTATGTAAATTTGGATGGTGAAATTGTGGCTCAATTGTTTAATGGTGAAATTTCGCTTGTAATTCGTCATTAAGTGACGTTAAAATGGTTAATTTTCATTTGTTTTATTTTAGGTTGCTGAGACTTTACTGTGAGTAGTGTTATATTGCTGTAGCAGTGTTAATTTGCTCGTTAAAGTCTTGACTGTTGTTACTTTCCATAGTCAGGGATTCAGCCATTTTGCAGTTTTAGGTTTGTGTATTTGGCCTCCCTGGCTTAATCCAGTGAAAATTCCTCATATTTTTTGCCACCCCTGATGTCAAAGGGTGAGGGAAAGTGGCATTTGATAATCCATTTTGTCTTTTAACTTTTTTCTTCTTTCAATACCAACACTGCCCTGATAGTGATATCCATGGATCGTCTATCCTATTTGGATGTTTATTGGTTCTGGAAATACTTATGATTGAGGTGTTTAAAAAGGTATTTTAATCTTTAAAACATGGAATAAGAAAAGAAATGTGTTCACTGCACTCATCAAGGATCATAACTGAGAACATAGGAAGAAAATTGTTTCAATGGATTGAAAAGCAATACCTTTTCTTTTGGTGATTGCTCCTTTGTACATCATCTTCTTTTCATATTGAATAAGGTGCATATGATTGCTAATTTGCTATTTTTTAGTAGTTTCTAGGTTTTTAGTTGTTCTTGTTCAAAAGCTTAACAATAGCTAGTTTTTATATTTCACCATTGGCTTAATTCAACTTCACATAATATTATTAGGTGACAGATTGATGTCTTTTGTTATACATATGTCCTGTACATATTAATATAGTTGTACTTTTTACCCTCTTATTCAGGTTTTAATAATGTTATTCTCTGATCGGTGTGAAAACTTATTTTCTTAATTTTTGGCATATTGCAATTTAGTAGAATGTTAGAGTGTGATGGCTTAGTTTTTGATTTGTTAAATTGATGGATGATGTCCTTGTAGTTGTTTAGAATAGAGGAAAGTTACAAGTTCATTCTGAATTGGTGTTGCTTTTCACTTGCTGACCAGAAATGAACCAATAGGAATTAGCCATCATATTCTGAGTGGGGAAGAATGTTTGAAAGGTTAAACTAGTATCTACTTATATTTTGGAAATTTAAAGATTTCAAATTTAGAAGGATTCTTATTATCTGGTTTCTTTTTTGATTTTGGGTGCCAAATGCAGGGTCTCACATATCATTTGGCTTGCTTAATTTAATCATCAAAATTCATCTTTAGGTGCAGTATAAATTACCTTTTTGAAAAATAGAAGTGACAGGGATGGAGAAGATTTGCGTGGCAGTGAGAGTGAGACCGCCTGTCTCACACGAAACCTCAAGTGGAGTCTTTTGGAAGGTTGAAGACAATCGTGTTTCTCTTCATAGGCAACATGACACTCCTGTCTCGGGCACTTCTTATGCTTTTGGTAACAATTGCCTTCATCTCTCTCTTGACTCGTCATTTGACCTGATCTAGTTTTTACATTTAAGTCTTTTGTGTCTGAGTGTGCGTGTGTGTGCAGATCATGTGTTTGATGAAACTTGCTCAAATGCCAGAGTTTATGAGCTTCTTACCAAGGACATCATTCATGCTGCAGTTGAGGGTTTCAATGGTAGTTTTTCTTGCCTTTTATTTATTTATTTACATTTGAAATTTGAAATTTCAAATGTAAATAAATAGATTTTGAGCTCATTTTTCAGCTTTGTTGGCTATACTGTTGATTAGAGAAGAATCTGAGAAAATTAGTGTATTACTAGGATTTCAAGTACAACATTTAACGAAAGCATTTCAAGCACATTTAGGGTCGGTGAGTATGTTTGGAATTGAGATACTATAATTCACAACTTGGAAGATAATGGAATCACTAGTTATTTAAGTGGGTGTTTAGTCAGTAGATATTAACTACTGTGTTCAGTCAGTAGACATTAACTGCCAAGTAAAAGTGGGTTAGGTTTTGAAATTTAGGATCAAAGGAGAGAAGTGAGCAATTCTAGTGTTTTTTAATGATCATTACATATAATGAAATAGAAGCACATAATTTTGATTTAGAAGCTGATTGTTTAGATGTTTATTTCACAGGAACTGTATTTGCATATGGACAGACCAGCAGTGGCAAGACTTTCACCATGAATGGTTCTGCTGCAAACCCTGGAGTCATTAATTTGGGTGTCAAAGATATTTTTGAGGCAATACAGATGGTAAGAACCAATTGTATTGTTATCAAGTTTGCCGTCTGCGCTTACAAATAACGATGATTATGATATTTGATATTTCATGTTGGCAGGTGTCCAACAGGGAGTTTCTGGTTCGAGTTTCCTACATGGAAATTTACAATGAGGAAATCAACGATCTTCTTGCGGTAGAGAACCAGAAGTTGCAGATACACGAGAGTTTGGAGGTTTGAATTGATGAAGCTGTGAAAATTTTGATAGTTGTTGAATATGTATAACCACTGATTTTTATTTTTATTTTTTTTTCCTAGCATGGGGTATTCGTTGCAGGTCTAAGGGAGGAAATTGTCAATAGTGCTGAGCAAGTGCTTAAACTCATTGAGTCGGGAGAAGGTTGAATACTATGTCAATGATAGTTTAATGTTTTTAATGCTTCTCGTTTATATTCCTTTTGTATATTATAAATAAATTTGTTCTTATCTTCATTAGTTATTTCCTTTTTCAGTTAATAGGCACTTTGGAGAGACAAACATGAATGCACGAAGTAGTAGATCTCACACAATATTTAGAATGGTATATTTTTAATGTTTTACTGAAAATAAAGCTCCACCTGGTCCTTATTATTTAAAACTCATTTTTCATTGTTGATTTTGTATAAAAGGTAATCGAAAGCAAGGGGACGGACAATGATTCTTCGAGTAATTCTTCTAGTACTGATGCTATTCGAGTCTCAGTCCTGGTTCAGAAACATTTTCTAACTAACTATTGACTATTTCCCTCAAATATATGCGTATGCTTGTTGCTTCTTATTTTTTGGATTTTCAAGTCATTTAATATTCTACAACTCTTTTTATCTGCGCATTTTTTTGATTTTGCATGTAATGTAGAATTTGGTTGATTTAGCGGGCTCGGAGCGCATTGCTAAAACTGGAGCTGATGGGGTACGTTTAAAGGAAGGAAAGCACATTAACAAGAGCTTAATGGCTCTTGGCAATGTGATTAACAAACTAAGTGATGGTGTAAAGCAGAGGTACTTAATTTTCCTTCTGTATGTGATTGTAGATGACAGTAATGTTGAACAACAGTTTTTTAATGATAGAAATGACTAATGCAGGGGACATATTCCTTACCGTGATAGTAAGTTAACTCGCATACTCCAGCCTGCTTTGGGCGGAAATGCAAAAACTGCAATTATTTGCACTATAGCGCCAGAAGAGGTAACACATTATTTATGTTTTATATTTTCTGTTATCTTGGTTCTAACTTTTTTGTTTTGAGAAGAGGTGCAAAAGGATTGACATCTTTTTTTTTTTTATTTGTTTAATTCTGGTTTAATTAATTAACATCATGGTACATTTAGGATCATATTGAAGAAACAAAGGGAACATTACAGTTCGCCAGTAGAGCCAAGCGTATCACCAATTGCGTTCAAGTTAACGAGGTCTGTTTATTATCTTGTTTGTATTTCAATCACTGATTTACATACAATGTTTTGATGTAATAAGACATAGGCAGGCCTTCAAAAAGTTGAGGACTTCAACTTAAACTAGTAGAATTTAGCAATAGATGACTCCTTTGAGCATCAAAATACTGGCACTTGCCTGTGACCATTTATGTTTACGTTGATATTTGATTATTATTGGTTGAGTTTCTTTGAAGCTGCATTTCAATATCTTTTTGGTGGAAATTGAAAAGTAGCTAATAATGGTTCAATTTGTTACAGATTTTGACAGATGCTGCATTACTGAAGAGGCAGAAGTTAGAGATTGAGGAACTACGAAGGAAACTTCAGGTTGTGACAGCATGATATTAATTGTCCTCATACAAGGGTTTCAAACAACTAATGTAGTTGATGTTTTTTGTAGGGATCTCACGCAGGGGTACTAGAGCAAGAGATTTTAAAATTAAGGAATGATATGCTCAAGGTAATTTTTTTTTCTCTTTGTTAATGAATTTACAATTTATTTTTGGGCGCCAAGGCTCAATTAATGTATGTAAATTATATTTGTTCATTTTGCAATTATAGTATGAACTAGAGCGTGAGAAGCTTCAAATGGAACTAGAAGAGGAGAGGAGATCACGCAAAGAGCATGACCAATGCGTCAGGGAGCAACAGATGAGAATACAAAATCACAACGGTCTTGTTACTTCTTCAGGTGGTGATGGAAGCCACAGTGAGGTGTGATATACTTGTGCAAAGAAGAACATAGAAATTAATTTACTTCACAATATAGATTGTTGTAACTCAATGTTATATGTATTCTAATGAATGGAAACCTGATCATGTTGAGAAAAAATTACTTTGTCAGTTAATTTGTGTTTAGCTAGCCTTCGTGTGAATGAATCTATTATTTCACAATATTTATTATTAATCATACTAATATTCTGTATTTACTGGTAGGAGCAAAATTCTAAGAGACAAAGCTTCTGTGAGGAATGCAGTGATAGCAATGGTATTTGCCAAGGAGGTGTTTTTAGAACTCCTTGCTCTAAGGCAACTCCTAATGCCTTTGTTGTAAAGCGATCAAATTATTCAAGGTTCCCTGAATATAGCCCACTTCCGGATACTTTTAGCAATGTGGCTGATGAAGATACTTGGCTAAAAATGAACAAAGGTTACATAGCTGACCTTGATTCACTTCAGATGACTCCTGCAAGAAAAGTTCAATCCTTTCCCCTGAATGATGGAACTCCTGTGAGTTGATATTACTGAAGTTGTTCTTGCTGCAATTATTATGTTATTTGTAATGGTTATAATCAATTCTGTTTTGAATAACATTCCTAATATTTCTTTTTCTCTTTTAGTTTCAAGTTCTTGGCCTCTATAACATTGACACACTGTTCAAATTGCTTTTTAACTTTCGATGTTTGTTTTTCCATTTGTATACCCTACCTTGGTGCTGGAGAAGAAATATGCTAAATTGGAAAATGTTTGGGTTTATAGTTTGCCACCCATCTATTGGAGGCTTATCACTTTAAAATCATGCCAGCCAAATATATCCCATAATCAATTGTATTTAATTTTCCGTGACAGTTAACCATAGTAGTCACTCAGTAGGAGGTTTTTGGTAGTAATTTTAGCAATTGCATAATTTCACACTATTATTTTAATTGGACTCCTGTCAGGGTTGTTCAAATGAGAACTACAGAGATGTTCAAAAGCTCAAAAGACAATTAGAAATTGTCACTGAAGAGAAGAATGAATTTCAGGTTGGTACATAGTCTCACCTGCTTATGTAATAATCTGAATTTTCATATCCTGTGCATGTGCTTGAACCTCTACTTGCAAAATATTTTTCATTTGTTTATTCTATTTTCTCAAAGATGAAGAATACAATATTTTTCATTTATTTATTCTATTTTCTCAAAAATGAAGAATAGTTTTAATTCAACAATTTTATTGTTGTGAATTGCACTTCAATGTATAGCTAATCTGCTATGCATTGTAAGTGCCACTAACAGGTATATAAGTGCAAATTGCGAGTTCAAGTTTATGAAATAATCCTTCATACCAACATAAGAGAAATAGTTTTAAGCCCTTGTTTCTCAGTAATATTGTTTTTGAGCTCTTTTCTTTTTCCATTCTAAGTAAATTTAGTACATTTTGCTTATTTCTACTATTTCCATATTGCAATATAATCAATAGAACTTATATTATTTGTTAAAATTGCATACTGTTGATTTGACATTGTTCAACCTCTAATGGCCTTGAACCAATCAGTTTCTCTTTTATTTATATGTCAACATGCCTTTGTATGTTCATGCTTTAATGTTTTTACAGAGAAAGTACAGTGAGGAAAAAATATTGAATGATCGATTAACTGGGGAGATATCAGAACTTAGACAAGAAGTACTTGTAATTCGAGAGATCCCTCGAAGACTATATGAATCTATAGTTAGTTGCAAGGACTTCTATGAGGATCTTCCGTGTGGCATGAAGGTGAAACTTGTGCATTATGCTCGCAACTTTCAAATTTTTTCCTCAGATATTCAAAGACCTGATATTTACTTTCTATCCTTTTGTATGTGAATAAGAGTTTTGCAGCTGATGGAGAATCTTCCATTGCCAAACTGCTTGCTAGCACCAGTGAAATTGGCCACAGCCTTTTCTCAACTCTGGAAACCAATTTCTTGATGGCAATGGATGGTGATAAGTCTTTCTCCAAGAATGATTCCCTAGTCCGAGAACAGAGCAAGGTATTTTGTGAGAGGTTGAAAAGCACAATTTCAGCACTGGTACTGTCAGAAACAGCACCTATTGACGATAAGCAAGTAAAGAATTCACCCTGTAGTTGCGACAATGAGGTAGCTGCCTGGTCACAATTATCAAGATATCATATCTCAATTATGCTTTTATTCTTTATGATGTTTGTGCTGTTTATTTTGTCCATATTATTACCTCTGTTGACTGAGTGGAAATAAAAATTAAATTATATGAAAGTTTTGTCTTTATTGTTTATTTTGGCCAAATAGCCTCTGTTGACTGAGTGGAAATAAAAATTAAAATTATTTGAAAGTTTTGTCTTTTTTTCCCCCAATAAATTGGGATTCATTGTAAGACCTTTTTGATTTGCCATGTTCTTCCTCTTAAAATCATAGAACAGCTTAAACTTGAGCTATTTATAGTATGACTTCTAGAAGATAGTATGTTTGTCTACTATAGATCCATCTTCCCTAAATTTCACAGCTGTGGTATCTTGTTGATCTAACATGGCATAAAGCTACTTTCTTGAGGAATAAATTAAGGATAAACCTTGCTTTTAATTTGGTTGGAATTATGATCCTTAACATTTAACAGTTAACACTGTGTAAATCTGAGTTCAAGTGCTAGAAAAGCTTAGTGATTTTTTATTTTGGGGGGGAACAGAATGATACCTATCAAGGTTATGAAAGTGGAATGAGCTCATCAACTATGTACCATGTACCATGTACTAGTTATGGTGTGACAGAATTTCAACTTCTGATCTAGACCAAAAAGTTCAATATATTAGTTGCTTTGCCATGTGACAACTTGATGTCATGAACATGCATCTAGTAGCTTTTAACCCTGAAAAGACCTCTGGTATGGTAATTAGTAAGGAACACTAACGAAAGAAAATTTAAAAAAAAAAATCATATCCTGAGGGTGCTCATAGCATGCTATTACAATTATTTTTCCATCTTAAATAGGTTGTTTATGTATCAGGTCTTTTGCTATTCTTGATGTACAATCTTAGAAATGAAGTCTTGACTCGCATGTTGCAATGCACCAGATGTTAAAGGTTCTGGTACGAATAATTGATGTCTGCTAGTTGGAAGACTTCAAATTCATGCCTGCATATGTGCATACTATGTTTTTGCTCGAAACTAAAACATTGTAGGCTGCTTTCTATTTTTCTATTTTTTTTAAGATTTAGTTTTGAATGCAATTAAGGGCTGTGCTCAGGAAGAAGAATCTACGTGTTGGAAGGAGAAACTGAGCAATGAACTCAATAACATCAAGGAAAAGTACCATGCCTTGGAGAAAGATTTAGATGTCAACAGCAAGCTTCTGGAAACTTCCAAAGCAAGGTATGGTATCTTGGAAAGAGAGTTTCAGCTGTTGAAAGCAGAGCGAGATTCTTTGCTAAACAAAGTATCCGAATCATCTCAAACACTTACAACGGTTACCGACCAAAAGGAAAATGTCTTGAAGGATTATAATACTGAAGTAGAGAAAAGGAAGAATCTCGAAGAAGAGATTAAACAATTCAGCGCGGCTTTTGCATGCCGGCAGAAATCGCTTGTTTCTTTCCACAGTGATCTGAAATCAAATATCGAGAAACTGAGAGCCCGAAATCCAGTTTCTGTACCCAAATCTCTAGGGTAATACTGAACTTGAACTTTTGTTATCCTATGCTTTGTTGCGTATTGGAATAGATGATTTCTATCTAATCCACATTATTTATTCAAGTTTTCATATCCTTGAATTGGAGCTTTTTTATGCCGTTGCAAGGGAATATATCAGGTACTTCCTGATATCAGCTAGGTGTCATTAAACAGTTTCTGGGTTGTTTGAAACATAGATCTTAAAGTTACTTCTATAAATTCATTTATCTTAAAACTTTTCACAACACATCAGAATCCAAAAATAAGATTATCAATGAAAATGTTAAATAATTAAACTCTTTAGTGTTTTGGTAAAATCTCAGAGAAATTGATTTATGAGTTTCGGGTACGGCTATTGTTGTATGTGACGAACTAGATAATTTTTTTTTCCCTTCTTCACAAGCTTCAAAATTAGGATTACTTGAGTGAGGACCATTTTTAGTTATTGTTTCGAGTCTTGAATCTTTTGACCCAAATCATGTTTTTTTTCCCCTTTTTTTTTATTTAGTTTAAAAGATATTGTGCCCTTATTTATCATAACAAATATATCCCTTTCAATCTTTCACTAGATATTGTACAATTTATACGTGTAATCTGTGTCTCACACTTTATCAGGCAAGCAAGTTGCCCTCTTACACATTTTTAACGCATGCAAGTCTTCGTCGCACATGCAAGACTTATCCTGTACTTAGCATGTATTGAAAGATCCTGGTGTGGTGTGATTACGAGATAACGTCTTACAAAAACGTGCAACTAAAAATTTAGAAATGAATTTCATTCTTTCAACTTTCAACTTATAATTTTTCAATAAAACTACAAAATTTCACATGCCAATATGAAAATATTTTGTAGTAACTTGGTTGAGTGTTCTTCTTACACTAGAGACTCGGTAAGTAAGAAATATAAAAAGAAATTTGGAATTTTCGAGTCATATCCAAATCTCCAAATCAAAAAATAATTCGGTATTTACGCTTGAATTTGGGACAAATAATTAAATTTCCCAAGAAAATTGGAGATTGTTCTACATTGATTTGAATTGAAGTCGTTTATGAATTGAGTTTTAAATTAACAATTTTAAGATTCGTTATTGGCTTGCTTCTTTTTTATGGGGATCAACCACCTTCTCAAGCATAAAAAAAGTTTGGAGTATACACTTGGAGTTACTAATGTATGTAAGGTAGAGAAAAGCTCGAATCAAATTTTTATTCTCCTACCGGCCAGTTATAAAAAATTATTTAAAAATTACTCGATTGATTCTCTAAAAAATAAAAAATTACTTCTATTGTAATAAGTTCTGTTATAGTACAGTCCGATAAAACATTGTAAATTCAAAAATTATAGGGTTTTTGAGAATGTAATCTGATCAAACATTCTGGCTTTATACATGATGGAATCTAAACTAAGTTAAATTGTGTTCGTTAATAGCTTTAATATGAATTTTTTAAAAAAATTAATAAATTTTAATACATAAATCAATTCATTTATCCAAATCATTGATCCTTGACTCAATAAATATTTATGAATCTGGGTTGAAAAGAAAAATAAGCTTTAAAGCAATAATAACAACGCGGATCGACAATTGAAATTTGTACAAACAAGAACAAAATAGTCAACAAAACAACAAAATCAAAAGAGGAATATGAATGGTCCATAGACTAAGTATGGCCGAAGAGGAAAGTAGAGTGATCTCAATCATAATGTTATTATCTTTCAACTTTTGACAGGAACACATACCAATCAGATAATATCAATTATGGCGCGGTCCCATACAAAAACTACTAATGTGAATCAAAAGAATTTGGCTCAAAATTGAGTATCTTTTTAATGAACTAAATTGAGTTGAATTGAATGGTTCCCACACGTGCAAAAGCAATTAGTCGGTGAATGAAATTGACGAGCAAATACATGAAACCAAACAAGATCACAGGGGACGACTCAAATCTAATGTGTGGTCATTTTCTATGTGATTCTTAGAAACGAGTAAATGAGCATATCAAAATGGGCTATGAGAAAAATTAGTAATTCATGAATCATCGTTTATTGCTTCAATGGATTTTTCTTTTTAATCAAAGTTTTTTTTTCTTTTTTTAATTGAGGGCTCATTTTAGTTCGTTTGGTAGCATGTTGTTGTTAACAAATAAAAAGTGCTTTTCCAAGAAAAGGGATTTGATTTATGGGGAAAATGATTTGCTACAAAAATACTTTCAAATATATTTCATCACTATTTTCTATAAGTAATTTTTATTTTATTTTTTTGTTGTTCAAAACCTTTTTATCTAATCTTTTTGGTTCAACAAAGTAAGACTATGTATCCTTTTTGTAAACGCGAATAGAATTGAATTTAGTGTGTGGTAATTTTAATTGGTCAAGATTTATGGTCAAGGTTTGTTCACTTCCGTGCCGCAGTAGCTCAGAACAAATCAATCTTTGATTAATTCGAGACTTTGAGTCAACAAAGGGAATTATATCATGATAATGGAAGAACTTGACTATGAGCACCTGAGGAGTGAGGATAATACAATTGAATTGCTTCAAATCGTGTTTATTCGTGTACTTTTTTGAAAAATAATATATTGCAACCAGAAATATACTTATCGAGATAAATGTAGATAAATTATGTTATGAAACAACTCAAATATATCTACAATCACTGATATCTAAGAGATATATCTACCCTATTTATAATTTTCTCTAATGTTATGGTAATTATTGCCCTAAGAGCAAAATTAGTTAAAAGATATTTGTGAAATAAAAAAAAAAATCTATGATAAAGGGGAAGAAAAGAAAAGAAAAGAAAATATATGGCTGCCAAAAGATCATACATTGATATACTTTTAAAGCCTTTGATTCAATGGTGATAACTAATTTCTTTAAGGGGACGCTTTTTTTTTTTTTCCTTTTTTTTTTTAAAAAAAAAAAAAATTTTGTAATTTACAAATGTCCCTATTGTACATAAGTTGGGACACGCCATGATTGAAAATTTGGAGTTGGCATTTACGATCTAGCTACCGTACGTGATGCGTATTTTTCATCGAAGTGAGACAAGATCTATTGAAGCTTCATAAGCGTTTGATCTGTAAAGTTTGTATCCTTCTACGTGATCAAAACAAAATTTAGGCAAATTAGGCATCACAAGTAAATCCCCATATGTATGGTCTCCACTATGAACTTTGATGAAACTTGCTTTCCCACCACTTGATTTTGACGAATCATCCAAATACAAATAAAGATCACGACTGCCGGTGATGGAATTATGGGTGGATCTTAATCGATGATGATGATTTGACATATAGCAAATATGGCCCAGGTATCAACTTTTATGTGGCTCGAGTTGTTGACTTCGTTTAGAATTTTAGACGATTACGGAGTGTCTTCTTAAATTACATTTATTTATCGTAAGTTTGTAATTTATAATTAAATATTTCAATGTAAAAATCAGTAATAAAATAATAAAATTAAGTGGGTTAATGGGTAAATTTTACTTCGTTATAAGTTATATTAAATATAATTTAGGGAGGTCAGATCATAAAAATATGTAACTAACAATATCACTGCTCCCTACCCTTTGTTTAAATATTTTATTCTTACATTTCATCTCGATTGATTTAAGACATTAATATTATTAAATTAATGTAAAGATGTAGGTGACCAAATTTTTCCTGCTTCATTCCTACTTATAGGTAGTTGTGTGCTAACTAATTAAACGATTCAATATAAATTAATGTATTCATTAAATAGATGACGCAACTCTGTAGCATTGCTTGTTTAATATGCAAGTGATGTGCAATGCAGTCATATTCTAAGCGACACTGTCTTGACATGAACGGATAACAAGAATTATTAATCATGCTAATCAATTAAAATAATTTATGGTGGAATCGATTCGACACAAAAATAAATTTGGGGTCTACAACAAGAATTAAAAATTCATTTTGGGATATGATTAGTGTCGATTAGTCATATGGCATGTGTTAGGTGCCATGATTAATTTCACCATTAACCTCCATAAAAGAAATTTCACGAAGAAGCTTGTCTTCGAATATGACCCAACACATTTTTCTTCAACACATGTCACGCATCTTTGATAAAATTAAGAATCATAATCATGAATAACATCAACATTATAAACAACTCAATCTATTCATATATCTAATATCTTTTCATTGGACAATCGGTGGGATGGGGTGTGAGTAAGCAAATAACAGTAATAATCTAACCTATATATATATAACAATTAACAAATATAACAAATTATTTTATTATGAATGTTTGTGTGAGTGTGCTCATTCATCGTATCATGGATTCTTTTTTTTTTTTTTCTTTTTATTTGAAGTATCAGATTGACAATTTATTGATAGGTGCATCAAGAGTCTGTCAGGATCTATTTTAGTGTATCAAAATTGAATTTAAATTCAAAATTTATTTTTATAGAAGGCAAAATTTTACTCTCACGCATTACAAAGTTACTCAAACCATCGAGCTCTTTATTAACAAGAATATTTATGGAACGACTTTGGATTAGGAAGCTGGCATGCATAAACTATTATCAATGACCGAAAATAGGATACTTATCTTACACAAGAAATGAACGAAAATTCTCCAAATTTTCGCAAATCTTCGGCTTTTCTGAATATGCACGCATGTATACAGTCCAAACTAAGTTATCACATTTATCATCGACAATTAGTTTTGTCAAGGATTTGAAACAATGTTTCTTGAATTTTCAATTTCATCTTCATGCATTAATAAATATTTAGAGAGTGTTAATAGTAACAAATGAGGGCTGATCTAGTGTGTGACGCCATGCATGTTATAGTGCACGATATTGTGCGTGGCAAGTCATGATTAGGAGGTTGGGTGGCCCACATCACAAAACCCTCAATCATTCTTTGACACAAGTAACATAATGCGTCATAATCTGTACGCGATCAAAATTCAATAACTAATAATACAAGGTTTTGAAAGTTACTCCCTAAAAATGACGCCAAAAGTCAATACATATACGCTAATCTTCTAGTAAGCATTACACAAAGTCAAGTTTTGCCACATTATCTGTAAAGTTATTGCTTTTTAACGAAAACAAATATAACGTATATATAAAGGCCAATTTTTTCTGACTCCGGATAAGTTTTTGAATTTTGAGCAAGTTGCTTCCTCGAAAGATTGAGAAGATTATTAACTAAAACTTGCTTCCGAAAAGACCTTTATCCAGGTCTATCGAGCCGCCCATCATTTTAAAAAAAAAAATTAAAGAAATAATGTAATCCAGTTTAATCATAGAAAAGGATTTATTAGGTTCCTGTTAAAAACCCCTGAACTAAAAAGCAAAAGCAACCACAAAAAGTTGATTTGCATTGATGTATTTTCCTATATAGAATATATACAAAAAGCCAAACGTACATGAGTTAACTAATGAAAACAAAGAGTGTAAGAAAAGTAAAATAAAGCAGAGTAGATGTAGAAGATTATTATCGTGTTTTTTTTTTTGGGGGTAATGGCACCGGTGATTAAATTATCAAAATTGGGTTGATCTTCTTTTTCATAATTAATTATAGGTCCATACGCCAATTAATCTGGTTTTTGAAAATGAAGCTGGTCAATTTAAGAATGTCTGCACTGCACATATACATGAGAAGCACTTTCGCTTCCTTCAAGCAAGGGCACAAGAGTGAAGAAAGAAAATGCACTATGGCCCTACTTTGTCTTGCCAACAAGCAGCATCAATTTCTCCTTTTCTTAATTTAATCAAAAACTTTTGCCGCCAATTGCTCCTTCACGTCCTCTCCATCATCGACGCACACGCGCGTGCGCACACACACGTATGGTGAACCAACCATAGGTTATTTGAAAATACTCTTATTTGAATGTTCGTATTTTTATACTTTATTTATTAGTGTAAGTGATTTTTACAGTATTGAAAGGGACATTTACGTAAGTGAACGTAAAAGATGAGTTAAAATTTTTATATCAATACAAAAGATAAATTTACATTTTATAAAATACAATGTCAAGATAATTCTTAAATTACATTTTATGTAATTTTTAAAACGTGGAAAGTTGGCATTGGAGGCTTGCAGATTGTACGTTGACAAGATCAACATTTTTGGACGAAAATTGAACGACTGAAAGTGACATGTATGTATGTGTGTGTCGGAGTGTGCGATGCCTAAAGAAAAATGAAATGTATATAGTCAATCGATGGCTGGACTCCATTAAAGAAAGAGGTTAAAAATTCAAAAGAAGGTGGGAGGCAAAATTTTCTAAAGGAGACTATTGAAATTGAATCTTTTTGACCTTTTTGAAGCTTTGGAAGATGAGGATGTTCAAAGGAAATGACCAAAAGTTGCATTTATTTTGAATATGGGGACCAGATGCATGGAAGACCTCCATTCGTATTCAAAAATATTTTCTAATTAATTCATTAACCGCCCTCATAGCTACAAAAAATTTAATTAATGCCTTAATTTAGGCAGTGCATGCAAGTCCCTACGTGTGAACCGCCCAACAAAAAAAGAAAAAAAGAAAAAGGCTCGCAGATATTATTAAAATTAAGACATCTGGACATTAATTAGTTTCTATTTACCCAACAACTTAGAGAGAGAGAGCTAGCCCTCTCATAAAGTGCGTCACGATTTTTGTTAGTATTGTACTGTATATTCAAAAGCTTTTGATGCACAAGAAAATTGTAAATAAGGTCACGGGAAATTATATTGAATCATTGAATGTTCATGAAACTCATAAATTCTACACAAACTAATTGATTGTATTAAAAGCTGAAGAACCAAGCTGGTTTCAGCACCAAACGGTAGCTATGGCTTCATTATTAATTGGTTCAGTTCTTTTTAGGACACGTATAATTCTCGCTTCCCAAACAGAACCTACAGAAGCAGATCACAGGAGCACTTGTGGAAACATGCTTTTGGCAGAAGCTGTTTATTACTTTGATGAATGAATAAAGGCTTTTCACTCTCTTTATAATGCAGCTAATGTATATGTATATGTAAGCTGAAACATCACTCTGTAAACAGCAAAGCCCTGACTGAGATGAATTTTGACCATTGTTTTAAATTTATCTGTCTTGGTCAAAAGTTTCTATTGCTCAGATAAAAAAGTTTGTTGATTTTACAGGAACAATTCTTTTTTTTTTTTTGTAAACTGAAATCATATAACTTCTAACATTTGTGATTATGTAAAATACATTTCTACTTTCGCTGCAAGAGGCCAAGATGAACGAGTTTTTTTTTTCTCCCTAAGAAATAAATACAAATCTTGAGTTATTTTCATGATAAGCGACGATGTGTATTTTATCTAATTGATATTGATATATTCGACATTATAATCGTAAATTTGTATGGACCGACTGAGTGCAACTTATAATTTAATAGAAACCAGCTTCAAATGAATGTAACTTAAAAAAAGAAAAGAAAAAGAAAAAAATCAGCTTCAAATGAATAATTTACTTCAAACAATCATAAATATGCAATTAAGATTTAATTCACTTGAGAAATACTCTGAAAAATTTACTCTCATAATTTATTATAACTCTTAACTTGATCTATACACTGTGAAGAACCCTCGTGAAAACACACACCTTCCCGCATTTAATATACAACATACTTAATTACTCGCATTTACCATCTCAAATTGAACTCAAACTTTACCAGTCCTTCATTTCAAAATTTATAACCAAACAAGTAGTTTTTTTTTTTTTTGGGCCGCAGGGGGGGGGGGGGGGCACAAATATAAGTGTGTCATGGGTACCACCACCTCTAAATTAATATAATGTGACATGAATGAAGAATATGTCTGTTAACGCAAATTTCTAGTACTAATTAAAAGTACTATGTAAATGTGCCCTACATGTTCAAACCCTAATTGATTCTATTGATTTTAAAACAAAGTATCATCATTATTATTAGAAGCCCTTAAATCGTGGATCCCAAATTTAAAACATTAGTTCGATACTCTCTGAATCTTCTATTAAGTGAAAAATAAAATGTAATAATCCAAATTGAGAAACACTTGATGAGCAAGAAAGCAAGGGCGATATGGTGATTTGACCAAAAGTTATATTCTTTATTTTTTCTGAGGAATCTCCGACAAGTCGTCCTTTAAAGAGATGAAGAGGCCCAGTGTAAAACTGAACACAGAGAATCAAAAAGATTGAAAAGAGGAGAAGAAGAATCTGTTGACAAGATTCGAATAGATTTTTGGCCACTAAGGACAACCACCACCGACATGTCGGCTCTTTGAATTTTGGACACATTTGGTTTCCATTGGCGCGTCATTTGACGTCGCCTGAACTTTCCACAAGTGAACAAGCTCGTAAAAAAATATTTATTTATTTATTTAGTTATGTAAAATATTTATAATAATTACGAAAAAGAATTTATTTTAAAAATATTCATAATATTTAAGGGGTCCAATTACGCTATCTTACGACATATAAGATTATCAGAAAGTCAATACAATCCGACTAATACCCTACACCTTGTATATATAAAATGATTAGAGAATTAATAAAATCTAATTATCGGACGATACTTAGACTATATGATATACCATCCTAAAATACCATAGCCGTAGTCTAGGTTTAATACAGAAAAACATGATTTCTTATGAAAAACGCTAAGTTGGCATAATTGATGAACGAATTTCTTCTTCTTCTTCTTCTATGTGTCAATTTTGTCACAATTGAATATAATTAAATTTTTCAAGAGTGAAAATGATTGCTCTTGAATAATTGGATATACTTGATACGTATGCAAGTATCACCATTTGCGTGTGAATAAATGAGAAATATCTCTTATTATATTATATTTGCCACATTATTCATGGGATATTATCATATTAAAAAAATAATTCATAAAGTCAAGGAGATCCTATCCCCAAATGGCATTAACATAATAGAGTTTATTCCCTAATATAGAAATATATTTAGTGATTAAAAAACAAAGAATCCAACTCAATGTGTACATATACATGTTCACCACATAAAGCTTCTGATTAATAATGACCATAAGAAAATTATCTTACTCCCAAATAACACAAACTGAGTTATTGTTAGTTAATACATTTTAATTGTTGTTTTTTGAATGGATAAAAATTGGTCAAATTTCAGTTATTTTTTACAAATAATATTGGTAGACTGAATTAGTCTACAACACAACAATTAAAATATTATAATGGATAAATTTTTAGTTATTTTTATCAAATTTTTTTTGCGCGTTTAAAATGTGACCTTTTTAAAAAATTTTATTTAAAATTTTTTTAAAGGAATTTTTAGAAAATAACCCAAATTTTCACAAATTTAAGAGAGAGTAAATAAAAAGAAAATGAAAGTAAAAGAAATCGATAAAGGAAAGGATAATTAATTTAAGAATAAAATAATAGAAAATAAACGCCGTTAAAACAGAAAAAACTGCCATTATAAATAAGAAACAAGGCAACATAAAAATAAACAGTTTGGTCTGGTAATAAGAAAAGTCTAATTAGCTAAAAGCCTAAAGAGAAGGCAAATCCATTCAGAAGACATAATTTTTTGTTTTGTTTGAAGAGAGAGAGAAAGAGAGATAAAAGAGAAACGCAGAGAAAGAGAGAGATTCAACTTCAAGATCTTGTCAGATCGGGACACCAACTGTAAGATAATCTTTCTTCTTCTTTCTCTTCTTCTTGTTGTAAGCACTTGAAAAAGATTTTTTTTTCTTTTTTAATTTTTCATTTCATTTTTGTAACGTGTTTTGATCTAATGTTTTTAATGTCTCTTTATCTCTTCATTCCATTTCTTCATCTGGGTATTTCTGAAACGAGATTTTGAGAAATGGGTGTTTTTTGTTTTTATGTGGGTGCATTGCATGCATTTCTTGTTGCTTGTGATATTTTTTTTCCAATTTTTTTTTTCAATTCTCATTGTGTGCTCTTTGCGTATGCTGTGGCTCTTTTTCTTTTTCTTTTTCATCTTGTTCTTGTTCTTTTTTATTTTTTAGTTGTAGTTTCGGTTATGTTTATATGTGAAGATGTTCCCAAATGTAGTTTTTTGTTTAATAAATGAAGATATATTTTTCCTTACAGTGTTTTAGTTAATGTAATTATGTGTACATGAAGTATTTATGTATAAGTGCCAGATTTTTTTTTCTCTTTTTTAAATTCTTGCCATGTTTGATCTCTATACTTCCATTCTTATCTTTGTGAAGAATATTTTTTTTTCTCCTTAAATATCTCTTATTTATTTTTATTTTTTTCTAAATACTTTTTAGTGTTGTTTTTCAATGCTAAAAGACAACGTGAAAATCATAGGAGTAATAGAAGAAAATATACGGTTGGGATTTGAGATTTAAATCATAGGAGTGAAAATCATTTTATGTTGTTGAAAAGCTTCCCCATTAAGTTGGCATGAATTTATGAGATTAGATTAAAAATAGAGTTATTTTAAAATTTAAATAAACTTCTTCAAACGATTGAAAGTCTCAATTCTCCAGATCCATGGAGTCGTGGGCCCCTTTTTTTCCTTTCTGGCCACGTCTTTTAAGCTACTAAGTTTAGGATAATGGTATCTTTTTTCTTGTTTATGAAATGAGACCTTCAGCTTTCTATATGATTAGGAGATCAGTATCTGTTAGCTTCATACTCTTGTGATCCTTATGTAGTTGTCTGGATTGGAGATCTTGAAAATGGAAACATTTCAATGGACATTTGTAATTTGTGTGAGTGGGAGCTTTCTGAATATTTGAAAATTTAGAGTTGTGAGGGGAACAAGAGGCGAGAAAGACAATATCTCCCCTTCTGCTAGGTACTGGAATTTATAATCCAGTAACCAACTCATTGGTTGGAACAATTGATATGATGATTTTATACCCCATAGATTATTAAACCCAATTTTATGTTAAGGATCAAACTTAAAATATCATATTCTTTGAACTCGTAAAAAGCAGCCATAATCTTCTAAGTAGTAGTATGATTCCCCTTTTCCATGTTGAATTATTTATATTGTTTGCGGTGCTTTAGAGTATCTTCTTATTTCTGAAATATTTACTAACACTTCTCTTGTTTTGTTTTGTTTTGTTTTGTCTTTTTGAAGTGTCAATAGATCTAAATACATATATCTGAAAAGTATGTTTGTTTTTATTTATTCTTTTTAAGGTCTGAAGAATATGTTTGTACTAATTTTTTCTTTTTTAGCTTTTGTAAATGAATTTGAGAGTTTAAATTTGAGATGTCGACTTCAGACTTCAGGTATAAGTAAAAAATCTTAGCCTTTTCTTTTAAGATGAAAAATCATACAATCAGTGATAAATTTTAAAACAGACGATCTAAAAAGTCTAATTGTCTTAAAATACATTACATTAAAAAAAAAAGAAATTCCAAGCTTTAGTCAAATTAGACATGACAGCTTCTCGAGCACGGAGAGTTGTGTCATAGATTCTGACATGGATAAGAAAACCTTTCATAAGTGTTTTTGGTGTCTTGGTACACTACATGTCTGCATCTGTAGTGTGCATATATAATTTGCTTGAGCAATGTCACTTCTATGAAGCATGGTGGTACTTAGTGTTTCACTTACTGTGCAGGGTGATGGGGAGGGAACTCACAGATGTACACATGGATAAGAATTCAAATGGAGTTGTGCTGAATTCAAATGGTGCATCTTGTGATAAAGTTCATGTGGCTCCCAAAATCTCAGAAGATGATGCTGATGCAAAGGACTATGAGGTGAAAGAATGCACTGAAGAAAACTCGGTTGAAAATTTTTGTGAGAAACAAGATGAGCTTGGTATGAAAAGTAAAAATTTTGATGTTGACCTAACTGATGATACAAATGACAAGCCGGAAGTGCAAAAGTCAAACTCTCTGCCATCTAAATCTCGTGGTCCTGCTAATGTGCGTACAAGTCGTACTGTCCCACAGCCCTTTGCTCTGGCAACTGAAAAACGTGCTTCAGGCACAACTAGACATGGTGCGGCTGAAACTGCAGCTGATAGCAACAATGCACAATCTCCTATGGCTAAGAAGACTTCACAGGTAATTCAAATCCTCAATTGGATAAATAGTGAATGTCACTATTCTTTATTATGAAGTTAGGGCAATGAGTTTAATGAGAACTTGACATGATATTATTTATAGCCAATATAACCTGAGGTCTGAAGAGTCAAAGAATTCCAACTATTTGTAAGGAGTTTGGAACTGAGAAGTTGTCTGACAAATAGATAACAAATTCATCCACTGGAGTTTATACCTCATAAAATTGCCTAAAAATATTTTTTCTTGCATTAAAGTGTAGGATTCCTTAGATTTGTTGAAGAAAAAATTTAAAAAAGTTTCTTAAGAATAGTGTTGAGAATCTTTACCCACTATATGCCTTCTTGATTCAGTCTGTATGCTTGATTCAATTGGAATTGCTCTACATCATAACCTTTGTTTTGTTTTGCTTCCCTGGTGCACCTTGGGGAAATCTGTAATTCATAGATTGTAGTCTTGTCATCCTATTTGCATGACATTCAAAAAGAATATATTGCTCTTTGAAAAAGCAGTCTGTATGGTGTGATTCTGATGGGAATTCAAAAGCATTGCGATCTTGTTCGCAATGATCAATGTTATACAAATTATGGATTTCAAGTAGTTGCTAGTCTTTGATATTCTGCAATTTCTTTCAGCCAAACTCACCCCTGACATCAAGGAAGCTATCACAACTTGATAACAAGAAGCTCCTTGACGAAGAAGATAGTTGGTCTCTTGCTTCTTCGTATCCTTTGTTTCATATTACATGCTTCTTGTTTAAGTGTGCTTTTAACTATATTGCTTCATATAAGTTGGCTTTGATTATCCTGAGCTATACATAGAACAGCAGTGTCTGTACGGAAGGTAACTGTTGGAATGGCTCCAAAATTTAGATGCTCTGAACGTGCTGAGAAACGGAAGGAGGTATTTTCTTTGTTATCAAATAATTAAATGTAAAGTTTATCCGCAAATGTGTTATCTAAATAATGTTTTTGTATCTTTGTTGTCATTTCCATCTTCCAGTTTTACACAAAATTAGATCTAAAACACAAAGCTTTGGAGGAAGAGAGGAGCCAGTGTGAAGCAAGACTGAAGGTGCATTTTCTTAAGTATCTCTGATGTACTGTATCTGCAAGTGTCGATATTATTGTTTTACAGAATCTGGAGATGTTACGAGTGAAGAAATCATTCTTGATTTATTTATTTTTGGCATTCTATTTCCAGGAAGAGCAAGAAGCTGCAATTAAACAGCTTAGAAAGTCCCTGGTGATTAAAGCAAAACCAGTTCCCAGTTTCTACTACGAGGGCCCCCCGCCCAAGGCTGAACTTAAAAAGGTATTTTTTCCATATTTTCTTTCAGTTCTGAAAAGTCCATAATCTTTAATGATGAATTTCAGATTTAAATTAAATAAAAATGCATGTAAGGGCTAGGACTTTGCTAAATTTGTGTTTTTCTCCAGAATAGCTGCAATAGAGGATACTTCTTATGTAGTTCTTTGCAATGTTCTAGTGAGGAGGGAGAGGATGTAATAATATTAATGTCAATCTTGGATAGGATGTTCCCAGCAAATTTTATTATTAATGGAAATTAAGACTGCCTTTTATTTTGCCCTCAGCTTTTGTTGGACAACAAAATATTAATTTTTTTCCTTCTATCTAATACCAGCTGCCATTGACAAGACCAAAATCTCCAAAACTAAACAATGGTATTCGGCGAAAGAGTTGCAGTGATGCACTTACCTCTGCTGGGGAGGACAAGGGAAGAGTTTCTGCTCGGGCACAGCGCCATAGCATTGGTAATTGCAAAGAATCCCCTGCTACCAGGACTCCTAAAAGCAAGATCCGTGAACAGAATGGTAATGGAACTTACAAGGTCAAAGATGAACTGAAGCAGATGGAGACAACAAAAACCTCCCCTCAGAATATCACCGAGCAGGCAATTACAGATATCACCGTCGAGTCCTGAACTCTTGGTTTCACTAACTCTACATTGGGGAAGTGGACTCAGATGTCCATCACTCCCATATGGAAGTTCTGGAAGAAATAGCCTGTTTCATTTCAGCTGCAGTGACTCAGTTTTAAGTGGTTTGTGTTGATCTGAATTGTATATTTTTTTTTTCAGTCAGCTGGGTACATATTATGTTATATATAAAGAGAGTCATCCATTTTAACTTGGGCAAAATTGTTGTTTCGTCTGACATATTGATAGCTTAAGCGATAGTATGAACTTGAGGTGGCAGTTTTTGAAATATTATATATATAAGTTGTATCAAGTCTCTCTCGACATTCTTTCTTCTAATTTTGATCATCGCATCATAATCTTGACATCTGTGTTCATAATATATCTTTGTGCATTACTTCATTTTTGGCACCTTTGGATTCCTTGTATCTTGAATCAAAACTTAATTGCAGGTTCAATTCTGGACTCCGTTTAGTAGTGTGCAAACCAACCGTAGTTTTGGAATCAAACTTAATTGCAGGTTCTAGTCTCGACTTTTTCTATTGAGAGGGCAATCGCTTACAACTTCTCATAGTTTGGTAAACAATTGTGGTTTTGGAAGTTCATAAATTTGTTGTGTAATGTGTTTAGTATGTTTGGATGATACAAATTTCAAAAACAAAAAACAAAAGTAGAATTTATTACAATTTATACAAACAATCACAATCTAAAATTTATAGAGACTTCGGATACATATCTTTAGTAGTACAATTTAGAATTCTGACAAACGTGCAAAGCAGTAGCTCGGAAAATTAATCTGATTAATATTCGGGGAGACGTCTACCCTTAATTATTTAGTTAGAATGAAATAAAAAAAATCAAACAGATAATATGAAAGCTAATCCTCAACACAAGTTTATGGGCCAACTGAAGAACAACATATCAGTAAAAGAGTGAAGGCTGCATCGAGTATAAAACATTAGGATAAGAGGCAAGACTGCAACAAACAAAACTACCAGTAAAAGATGACCACTTTTATTTCCTATGCATCTTCATCTTCTCTGATTCTTCAACCCCTTAAACCCTCAAAATTCTCAAGATTGTCAAAGGCAAAGACAGTAACTTCAACCATTATGAAAATAGCTTCTTCTCAACCGAAACCCAGCAGCACAAACGCTTAAAAACCCACTTCAAGAAACCGCCGCGGGAGATCATCATATTGCAGTCCAAGAAGGTCAGCTCTCAAGAAAGCAGTCACTCAAGTGTAAGTCACCTTCACTGCACCCGTTGATGTGGGTTACATTTTTATTTGATGAGAGTATATGCTTGTTTAATGGTAATTGAAAAAATTTGCTATCAACAGTCTAGCATGTGTTGTTTTACACTGAAAACTGTTTTCGTGAAAAGGGTTTTGTACATCATTCATTGGCAGTAGCTACTGTGATAGACAGTGTGTATGTTCCTTTGGCAAGCTCAGTTCTTTTTGGAATGCATTATTGATTTGATTATAAGCATGTTTAGATTTGGGTTGTTGTGACTTTTAATCTGCAGTTGTTGAGGAATGAAATTAAAACATTAGCTGCTAAATGAAAGTGGGGCTTTATCAAATATTTTAGTCAACCACATTTATGTATTCTTAACAGTGTACTTTGCTATATCAGGGAATCGTGGCTTGGCGGGAATATTGGGAACCACAATGATTGGTACTCAACCATTGATATTTGATCATGCTGCTCAATTCTTTTTGCCGAATGATTCTCAGTTTGGTGAGTTGGTTGATTGTTGGTTGGACAGAGGTCTGGTGTGACCATGGGAAGGTGTGATTGGAGAGCTTTAAGTGGGTGGCCAATTCACTGCATTTCCTTCTTCACCTCCAATAAATTGGTGTTAATGGGATGTGCCCTCTTGCTGACTCTTTATTGGCCCTGGTAACTAACCTTTGTTTTGCTTTTGTGTTTCTTTCTTGTTGATTCTATAATGCTTCTTTGCATTAAAAGGGGAAAGTTGTCTAATTAAATCACAACGGCAAGAAACTGAATTATTGTTTTTGAAGTTTGCTGGAAGGTAGTTTGCTGCTTGCGTATTGAAAGTCCCAAAATCATTGTATTTTTGAGGTCTGACTGGAGAAGGAAGATAAGAGTATATGAAACTAAAAGCTACAATTACATGGTCACGTGATTTCAATTGCTTATGCTGCATGGCTAGACTTAATGAAACAGTGCTGATAATGATCATAATTGAGGAAAAGAATAACCAGTATGAACATTTTGCACCCTTGTATTATGACTGCAATTCCTGCCAAGTAACAAGCTTCCTATATGGATTATTAATATTGAGTTGGAGTTAGTTATATACAACATCTTACATGGTATACCATTATTTTTAAATTATGTAAATTAGTTCCTTTGTCCTTCATGCCATGGCTTAATACGTTTTGATGCCTGTTGAAAACCTCTATAGTTACTGTAGTGGACCTTGCTGGATAAGTAATCTTTGAGCCATTTAATGGGATGTAGCACTTGAGCGAGAATGGGAAACCTCATGGGCAGTTTGATGTGGTCATTATTGCGCATAATGGTGATTCAGTGTGGCTAGCCTTTCTATATTTCTCTCTCTGTGAATTATATAGTCTTACAGTTGTTTGTATTACGAAAATGCAGGTTATTGTTTTCTGTAGTTGCATGAATGTTACAATGGGCTTTGCTATTGGAGAAGAAAAAAAAAGAAAAAAAAAGAAAAAAAATCTGATTTTACATTTTGTCATTATAACTGATTAGGAATGGTGATTAATCTCGTTTGGTACAGGGAAACCAGCCCCAAATACAAAATCCTGTATAGTTTGTTGATTTTTTATTTTTTTTTTATCTTTTTATTTATTTATTATATTTTGTGTGTGTTTGGGGGAGAGGGGGGGGGGGGGGGATGCTATGACTTCAAAAAGATTGGAAAGCTTCATAAAATTTCATACAAAATTTTCACTCAAAATTTTGAGAAAATGATAGTTAGATTACAACTAAGATTTGTAGCAACTAGTAGCTATAAACAGCTAGAAGGTGGTATTAAATACCAATTTGTGAAATAGAACATGAAACCGTAAGCTTCCAAGTAGTGGGAGGAGCTTGGGGCTCTGACCGTGTGCCTGTTGAAGAATGAGCAGGCGACTCATATGCAGTGGCTTGGTTAGGGGAAGCCACCGGAGCAGCAGCTAAGCAAGTCTTCATAGGGCAGTCGTCACTGCTTATGGACTCGAACCTGGGTGATCTATCCTTGACTAGGATGAAGCTTGGGTGAAACTAAGTAGGCTGAATAATATGAGCTGACTTTCACTCTATGCCATTGATGTCAATGACCATAGATGTGTCTACAACTCATCATGTTGATAATGTCCTATCGGTGTCTTGTAAATTTCTCTTATCAGTATTACATAGGTTGTTATGAAAGAATTGAAATCATCTTTATAAATTTAACGACCAGATATGTTTGTTTCCTTTCTGTTTCTTGTTGATTGTAGACTGTTTATTGCTTGTGTTTTTCTGTTTACATTTTGGCTTTGTCTTGTTGTAATAGTTCCTTGACATAATAATAGGAAAATGTGCAAATCGGTTGCTTGGTTCATCTGGCTTACGTCTAATAGCTAGACGAACGAAGGTATATATACTTTGAAATATTCAGTTTTTTTTTAACTATTATTATTATTATCTAGCCTATGTTTTATTCAGTATTGGCCATTTCTAAATTATTTCAAAGATATCTGTGCCATTCATTCAATGACTTTAGATATGTCCACAACTCATCATGTTTGATAATGTCCTATCTATGACTTGTAAATTTCTCTTATGAGTATTACATAAGCTGTTATGAAAGAATTGGAAGCATCTTTATAAATTTAACGACTGGAAGGGTTCTAGATACAGAAGACAAGGTTATGTTTGTTTCCTTCTTCTTGTTGACTGTAGACTATTTGTTGCTTGTGTTTTTCTGTTAACACTAGGGCTTTGTTTTGTAGTAATAGTTCCTTGATGTAATGGTAGGAAAATGAGCAAATTGGTTGCTTGGTTCATCTGGCTTACCTCTAATACAAATGAAGCTATATATACTTCAAAGTTTTATTTTGTATTATTATCTAGCCTATGTTTTATTCAGTATTGGCCATTTATAAATTATTTCAACGATTCATGATGCATTTTCCTGGTTTGCAGAGGCTGGAACTAAGTTTTATATGGGCGATTCTTGTCACATTTGAGGATCCCCTTCTACTAGGCAGTGCAGTGACATTTGAAGGAGCCTTTGTTAGAGGTGTTTGATTCTGTCTCATGGATGGCAAATAACTCAGGTGAAGCTTTTGAGTTCTCAAAGTGATGGTCCTCATTGTCGGACCTTCTTCAGCACTTCAGCTTGCGGAGATGGAAACAAGGTTCCACAGGTCAGTTTGTATGTAAATTTGTGTCTTGTTTAAATAGTTGTTTACACATGATTATATGCTAGCATTGTCTCACTTTTTTAACCAATAGGTTAGACCTCTAATTGAATCGATTCGTCCTTCAGCTTGAAATCCCAAGCTATCGAAACATGTCTGCAATGAGTTCAGTTTTTTCCCGCATACTTATATAGAGTTTGCAACAAGATTAGCTTTATTTTCCCTTTTATACTTGAATCAATATGACATTTCAATTTTAGAGCAAACTTCGGTGCTGCATAGATACGTATATGTTGCAATTTGGAGACCAAATATATGGGGCAAGCCCAAGAACAAATGAGAACCATAGTCTCTTTGTCTGCATTTGGGAAATAGTACATGAAACAGTAGTCTCTTCGTTTGCATTTTTTCCAACTACTTGTAATTTTTATTTACATTGTGGGGTGTAAAAAGTTCTTCAACTAAAAGGAAATTATGTGTTAAGTGTATTATGTATGTCTTTGTTTGGCTTTTATCGTAATTCTCATTAAGGTTAAAATTGTACAGAGGGTACCAATAGTCTCAACTCAGTGGCGAGATGCTAAAGATTCTTAATGGGCTAAGCCAACATGGGCCCGCTTCTACAAAAATCTATCAAAAGTTCAAAACTCTTAATAAAATCTTTTTTTTTAAAAAAAACTAAATTTACCCAAATAACTAAATACAATTTAGTTTATTTCTTATTTTTAAATGAAAATTTCAATTAAATATTTAAATAAATTATTCTTTTAATAGACATTTTGCACCTACCTCATTTCATAATTATATTTTAATTTTTATAAAAAATATTTTGAGAAAATTGTGAGATTTTAAAATTATAATCATGAAAACCATATAATAAGAAAAATCATTGAAGATTTTAACATTTATATGTAATCTATAAATAAAAACTTTAAAAATATACAAATTTTTAAGATAAAATTTTTTTATGGAAGATGATTAATTTTAATGTGTATTTGCATTAATTATATTAGAGATATTTTAGAAAGAGTGGTGATACAGCAACAAATAGGGATAGTAATGGGCACTGCCTGCAGCGGGTTTATCGTTATCAAATTCACACCCACACAAAATTTAAATTATCAAGTTCACCCATAACCTGCTACAGGTTTTGAAAATTACTAAAACCGCAATTGTATCTATTGGATTTTTTGTGGATTTTCATATTTGAAATCGCAAATGTTAAATATGTAAATTTATAATAATAACAAAAAATTCTGCATAATATATTTAATTCTAAATTCTAAATTTAACCAATGTAAATGGAAAATTAAAATTTCAACATTAATTCAACATAAATTCTCAAATTTAAGTATAAAATATACAAATCCAAAAAAAAAAAAAGCAACAAACTAATATCTAAAAATCACAATTATCATTTCATATTATCATTCAATAAGCTCCAAAAGAAAATCTTTATTTCATTCACCATATTAGCACCCATCCAACACAATTCCTATAATAATGATTAAGATTAATATTTTCTAAAGAATAATATTTTTTAAATACTAATCTGAAAAATAAAATTATAATAATGAAATAATCTACGCATTAAGTTAAAGAAAATTCAATCAAAATTACAATAAGTATATAACTATATTTTTATATTTAAATATATTTTTAATTAAAAAATAATTTAAAAAAACTACGTGTTTAACAGATACTCGTGCGGTTATCCACCAGATAATTGGTTAATACCAAACTCGCTTGCAACTTAATGCGAGTTTCAATTTATAATACAAAATTTGCCTGTAACCCATAAAATTATCCACAATAGGTAGATTTTGGCAAGCGGATTTAAGCAGATTTGTGGGTACCATTACCATTCCTAATCATATTTTTTTTGTATAAAATTATTTTGTACAAATTAATTTGTCTTTAACTTATTGGTTGAATAAAAATTTAAAATAAAAAATAAAAATTATATGACCAAGAGATATCTAATCTAACTAATTAAATCATGTTAGATCAGTTTGTACCAAAAAAATATTATACAAGAGTTTGTAACTATATCATTATTTTTTTAAAAAAAATAAATTTTGAATTATATTTTTTATGAATTAATTATTTTTAAATTATCTTTTTATTTTTAAAAATTTTAAGTTATTTTATTTTAAAATAAAAGAAAATATAGCTGTAAAATTAATTTTTTTCAATGAAAAAAATTAAAATTTGTAAAAGCGAGGGAAACTATATTAGGAATAATCAGAAATTAACCCAAAAATAACATTAAGAAAGCTCCAAAATGATTACTACTGTATCTATATAAATAGGTCCACTCTGTCTCATCTCGACAAGTCGACAATCTAATCTAGGGTTGGTTCGTCGTCGGAAATAAGCTAGATCTGCACTGATGCGGACGGTCGGGATTCAAGGTGAGGAGTTCCTTATGATAAGCAAGCTGAAGAAAGACACAAGATCTCGAGAAAATTCACTACTGGATGAAGCGAGGGTTCTTACTGTCACTTTCAAAAAAGCTTATGCATATTCTCTCATGTGCTGTAGAAAGTCCCTTCACCCTCGGAAACGTCACCATGGACTGGGAGCGAAGAAAGTGAGATCTCATGGTTGGCATTGAAGGTGGCAAGCTGCAGAAGAAAGATGACGTTTTCAAAGTTGAAGGGCCTTTCTAGAGCACTGGAATCCATTCATAATTCAGCTTGAAATCCCGAAACACGAGGCTTTTTGTGCATATTTATATAGACTTTGCAGTAAGATTAGCTTTATTTTCCCTTTTATACTTGAATCAATAGAACATTTCAATGTTAAAGCTTGCTTGACTGGTATGAATTTTTTTTTTAATCATTTATTAGGAAAATTTCCCAACTGCAACAGCTGAATAGGTGAAAACAGGTATGTTCGATGCTGTTGTAGGCTTGTAGCTGCGCTTGGCCTACGGAAAGGTTCATTTTAGGAACCCTTTTCTATAATCAGTCTAATTATGCTAAGACTCCACTTTTATGGGCATTACCTTTTAATTTCACTTTTGTCACGTCCTAATTTGGATCTTTGTTACCAACTTGGGCTGTAACTATTTGCTGTTTGTGTTGCCTTTGAAGTAGTGGTTGATTTGGACAAGCTCAACAAGTTATTGTGTGGACTACTCTAGTTTTATTTTCTTTTTATGCTTTTTGAGAAACGGGATGGAACATGTCATTCCAATTTAGTGAATATTTAAAATAACTTAGAGAATTTCACAATTAAGAAAATTCAAGATTTCTTTTTGATGATTTATGTAGTTTTTTTCTTTTCTGGGGGGATGTGTAGAGATGCAGCTCTTCCAACTAATACTCCAACTATTCCATGTATCTTGGATCCTTGCAGAGGGGCTGGTATATGTGGCCATTGGCAGTTGGGTTCTAGTTTAGAGTCAGCTGCCTTAAGTGGCTGGCTCTTGCCAATCCTGTAAGCAAGAATATGATTTTCTTTTGCTTATTTGGTTTTATTTTTGTGCATAGCAATATATATTTCATGATTGATAATTAATGTCAAATAATAAAATCTGTAACACAACCTTTATTTATACCCCTATATATGGACATCTAAATATAAATTAGTATATTGGTTTCAATTCTGTTTGAAATATCAGACAAGTTTCAATCATAAGCTTGAAGCATGATTATTCACATATAAATACTGTAATTGGTCTATGTAGATGGTACATTATTTAGGAAGTCATGGAGTTTGTTCTGAGGAGTTTGATGTTGGTTTGCAAACAAGATTTCTGCCACTCGAAGGACATGATATTGGGCAATTCCTGGGTTTAGAGTCTATGGAAAAAGATGAAGCTCAAGCATATCAACCCACCATTTGAATCATTAAGCAGGCCATGAAAAATTTCTAGAGTTGTTAAGGTCTGCTTCTATCTACACACTGTTTATGGATTTATGTTTTTCACTTCGGCTGCCCCATATATTAATTCTCTTGCTTTTATAGCTAGGACTATTAGATTGCAGTCATTGATGAGAGTAAATGCTTGTTTAATGGCGATTGAAACTATTTGCTATCAACAGTTTAGCATGTGCTAAATCATTGAACATTGTTTTTGTGACAAGGTTTTTGTGTATCATTAATTGCTTGTATCTGTTGTGACGCTTAGTGCATATGAAACCTAGGCTAGCCCAATCTTTTTGGATTGTGTTTTTGATATGATTATTTCCATGTTTGTGATTGAGGTGTTGTGACTTTTAATTTATTGAGGAATGGAATTAAAACATTGGCTGCTTAATAAAAGTGGGTATTTATTAAATATCTTAGCTAAAATGCTTTCAAAATTATGCTGCTACCAAAATAGGACTCAACTCAATTTATTCAAACTTGTGAAACTGGAATTTTGTGAGTTTCAAGCTTTTGAATTTGTGTATCTGAGCTGGGTGCTCAGTTATTCAATAACATTCATGTACTGATTTGTTTTATTTATTTATTACTATGCTTTGTAGTATCTGGGGGATCATGGCTTTGGAGGAAGAATGGAACCAGAATGATACGTCCTCAACCACTGATATTTGGTCATGCTGCTCAGTTCGTTACTGTGAATGATTATTGGTTTCATCCGTTGGTTAATGGTTGGTTGGAGAGAGGTCTGCGACCTTGGGGAGGCATATTTGGAGAGCTTGAAGTGGGTGGTCAATTCACTCCATTTCCTTCTTTACGTTGGTGTTTATGGGTTGCACCCTCTTGCCAACTCTTGATTGGCACAGGTGACAAATCTTTGTTTGGCTTCTGTGTTAATTCTTTAGTTGGTTCTATCTTGCAGCTTGCATATTCTCTAATTAAATCACAATGGTAAGAAACTGCTATATGTTTTGAAGTTTGCTGGTTGGTAGTGTTGCAGCTTGGGTTGATCCTCCCAAGTGTAGTTCTATGTTACTGATTCAAAGTCCCAAAATCATCACAGTTTTGAGGTTTATCCGCACAAGGAATATAAGAATATATGAAACTAGAAAGTAAAATTACATGTTCATGTGATTTCAATTGCATAGGCTGCATGGGTGGACTTAATGTAATGGTGGTGATAATGATCATGTAACTGGGGAAAAGAACTAGCATGAACATTCTTGCACCACTGTATTTTGACTACAGTTCCTGTAGTAGCATGCGTATATATGCAACATTAATATTGATTTGGAGTTAGGTGTATGCAACATCTTATCAAGGCATACCATTGTTATTAAATTATGTAAATCAAGTGCCTTTTCCCTTCAGCTGTGTCCTTTATGGTCTAAATCTGTTTTGATGCTTGTTGCAGACCTCTGAGGTTAATGTGATGAGACTTTGCTGGTTGAGTAATCTTGATCCATTTAATGGAATGTGGCACTTGATCGAGAATGGAATACCTCGTGGAATTATTGCTTATAATGGTGATTAAGCGTTGGGACTTGGGATCCTTGCTTCTTTCTTTCTCTATCTGTCTCTGTCTCACTCTCGCTCCCCACTCAGTTATGAGCTGCCCCAAAGGCACCTCCGAAATCAGACCCGAAATGAAATCGGTGATTAGTTGGGCCAAAGCCATTGTGGGGCATGTGTCCCTATTTGATTGATTGGGCGCTCGAAATAGTAACCGTTCGATTGACATACTTAGACCATGGAGGGTTGAGATCTTGACACGCCACTATGCGCGGTATACACTCACTATGTTGATTGGGTCATGCACGCTTAACCATTCTGGTCTTATTGGGAAGCAATCTTGATCGTTCATTGTCTTGATCAGATGGTCTACATTTAGCCGCGTTTCTCCTTTACTGAGCGACCGTTGTTGACCGCATCTGAACCCGCGGATTGGGGATCCAGTATTCCTGAACGCATGCTCACCATGATTGTTGCATGCTTCCATTCACAGGATTGAAATGGAAATTTTGCCTTAGGCTGAATTGAATGGGTCGTGTGATTTGGCAGGATTAATAAAATTTCTCCCCTTTTCTTTTCTTTTTTTTTTTTTTTTTTTTCAATTTCTTGTTTTTGTATGTAACTTTTGTAAATTAATTAGCAAAATATGTGCTTTATTTTCCATCTCTCTGTGGTTAATTTAGAGGTCCTTTTTGTGCACACCTTTATTTTCGGGTCCTTACCACTTTATTGCCCCCACACAAGTTTGTCTCCCTCCATTAACCATATATTTTCAACTCCATTATATAGGATACTTCCTCACCCCTTCGATTAATTGAAACCCTTTTCCTTGAATTCAAACCTAAAAGTGTGCCTGCACTCTGTGCCCTGAGAGGAGGATGAAAATTTGGTTCACTCCCTAATTCAACAGTACTGTCACGTCCTAATATGAATCTGCAGATTACTTACTTAATCCTGTTGTAATTCAACAGTACTGTCCAACTTGGCCTAGTGGCAGCTTTGTCGAGCAAGAGTTTGACCAAAAGGATTGCCGCTTTCCACCTGATCCGTTGACCTTAAACTGAATTCGCCTTCAACGACAAGTTCCCGTGAAAAATGAAACTAAAAGACGTGATGAATGAATCTTTGTGGAAAAATGATCTGGACGCAATGCTGCTACCTAGTGTGGTTTATTTCATTATTCAAAACAAAAGAGTTGAAAAAATATGTTATGTGTCGCATTGTTTACCATATAGTGCACAAAATTACTTATTGAATCATTTTTTTTTTGGCATCTGCACTTATTGTAGGATAACTAATAATTATTTTTTTTTATAATGGTTTTTCAAGCAGTAAAAATTGCCAAAACTTTTGAGTAATTCGTCGAGTTTGAATGAGACTTTGAAATGAGGTTATCTTGGATATGGAAGGTTACTAGTAGGAGGAGAAAGGGAAATCCTAGAGTATATTAGAGGTATTATATCTAATTAATACATATATAATATGTAAAGTTCAATTAAATATAATTACCAATTATAGGACGATTTTTTAAAATAAATACACACATAACAGACCATGCATTAGTTGTCTCCAATTTTATTAGTAATTGAAACAATTTCCTATCTAGCTGTGTAGCATGTGTCAAACATTGAATATTGTTCACGCGACGAGGATTTAGTGCATCATTCATTGCATGTAGCCATTGCGACACGTATCATGTATGCAACTCAGGGTAGCACAATTTTTTTTTGAGTGCATTTTTTATAAGATTATTGCCATGTTTGTGATTGAAGAATGGAATCAAAACTTTAAAACTTCAGCGGGTAAATAAAAATGGACGTTTATTAAATATCATGGTTATCATGCTTTCAAAATTATGTAGAAGCATAGTAGCTGTTAGAAATGTACTCGAAGGACCTGCATATCCTGCCACCAAAATAGGACTCAACTCGAGTTATCTAAACTTGTGAAACTTGAAGTTTGTGTTTCAAAGTTCAATGTTGAGTTAGTGAACCACATCCATGTAAGAATTATTTATTACTACTATTATCATTATTGCTGTTATTTTCCTTTTAAAAGGATGCCCTTACCATAGCAGGGGAATTATGGGAACCAGAATGATTGTTACCGATTCGAAGTCCCGAAATCATCACAGTTTTGAGGTTTAACCAAGATGAGAAGCTAAAATGCATGGTCACATGATTTCAATTATTGTACAGGCTGCATGGGTGGACTTAGAATGAAATGGCGGCGATAATGATCGTAACTGAGGAAAAGAAGAACTAGCATGTACATTTTGCACCCCTGTATCATCACTGCATGCAATTCCTGCAATTAATGTAACAAGCTTGTTGGTATATGCTACATTAATATTGAAATCATGTAAAATGGAGTTAGCTGTAAACAAACATCTTATCAAGGCACAACGGAACTTAAATTCAAAGATGGCAATTTAAAAGCAATAACACTCCAGAAACTGATATGGTATGAATGGCGGTCGAACGTTTGGTCAGTCTTATCCGGTTACGACACGTCGAGCGAGGAAAGCTGCTTTCGATCATGTGATTGTTAACAGTGTGGTTGCGTACAAAGGAATTTTTTTTTCAAACTGAGTTGAATATTCGAAAGCTTGCTTTCTTGTAACAAATAAACACCGGAAAAGGCTGATATTTCATGATACATATGTGGGTTCTTGCTAAGTTACATAACTTACATTTCGATTAAAACAATATAAAAATCACGTAAGGACCCACGTGACCCATCTCTCATGTTATTTATTTTTGCATGTTTTAATTAGAATGTAAGTTACATAAAATGTAACTTAAGAAAATCTACATTTGTGTTTTGTGACAAAATAAATGCTGTAAAATTTAATGAACTAAAAAAGAAAAAGAGAAAAAGTAGCACTTTTCAATAGACCTTTGCCATAAATGTATTATTATTATTATTATTATTATTATTATTATTATTTTGGGAGAGACAATTTTTTAAACATAAAGAAGGCGTGAGGAATTGATAAAATTTGACTTACAAGTTGAAGACATAATGGTGAGATTTCCTTAGTTCCTTCGTTGTCTTCTTTATTGAGGGAGTTGAGTGGTTCTTACCTAGATTCGTTGAGAACAACCCCTCAATGGTTCAAAATTGAATCATGCCAAAAATCAAGCCAAAACAACAACAACAACAATAATAATTAATGATAAAAAAAATTATAAGTATAATTATTATTTTCATTATTATTGTTATTATTATTATTATTTTGAATACTAATAATTATCAAAATTATTTTAATAAATAATGAAAATAATCTACTAAGATCATTTTAGTAACCTATAACAATTTATTCTGATTTCAAGAAAATTTAAACAAATTAATTTTGATTCTATAACTAAAGTAAATAATTTATTTTAATTCCTATTCTCGATTTCGATTCCTATCTATTCTAATTCCATTGTATTCTGATTACCGTTTAGTAAACGCACCAAATTGATTAGGGTATTATTGGCAAAAGTATGGTGGGTCTAGGTTGTGCTTTGAGCTTGCATAATCGAGTTGTCAATTCCACTATTTTTGACATGGTTTGTCATATCTCTAGTTTCTTAGTGTTTTCTCTTGTACTTTTGTGTGTTTTATTTGGGTTATGTTTTTGTTTTTTATGAGAGTATATGCTTGTTTAATGGTAATTGAAAAAGTTTGCTATCAATAGTCTAGCATGTATTGTTATACATTGAATATTGTTCTTATTGCGTAAATTAGTAAGTGTACTAGTCGTCATAAATAATAAAATGTAGAGTAGAGTATCATCTTACAAAGATTGTATATCCTATTAACTACAAAAATTATTCTAGCCCAAATTTATTTGAACAAATCAAATAAGCAAATTTATATTAAAACTAAAAATAAAATAAAACAATTGAAAATTAAATGAGAATACAAGCAGTTACATAAATCACCAAGAGATTAGGACATTAGGACATTTGACTTCAATATAACCAATCCAATTTAATTCTCCATCTATGCTATTAAGGATTATTACCTATGTTGACAGTTGAATAACCCTAATTCCTTTGATACTCTTTCTCAAGCAATATCAAATATATTGCTATATATTATACACTAAATCTCTATGTGTAGTATAATATATGAAAACTCATTAAGTTTTGTGGTATTCTTAAATTAATTGCAGAAATTAGGTTAGTACATCTCTATCTCCCCATGTAATTCATGGCATCTATTATACAGAGTAAAAACACATAAATTTCTTCTTGGTATCATTATATATTCTCAAATTATTCAAATATTAGTCAGATATTTAAAAATATTAAGCACAATAATAAACACTCAATCACATAAAAATGAATTTAAAATAATATAAATTTATAGAATTAAATTTTTATAGTTAGGTTATACCGTGATCCTAATAAAATAAATTAATTCATTAAAAAATATAAAGAGAATCTAAAAACATATTAAGGAACATTTAAACAAGTCAATCGGAAAAAGAAAAGAGAAAGAAAAAGTCAACATCCGTCTCTGTCTCTCTCTCTGTCTGCTTTTATTGCTGTCGGCTCTTGTACGCGGCTTGGTGTTCCTCTAATTCTTTTGCTCCACGCTTTTTCTCTCTTTGTAAAATAATCCCTGGCCACTAAAATGCACAACTCAAACGGATTAAAACAAGCAATCAAAGTAAGCCAAACCGACAACTTTTAAGACCATCACGTGCTTTGCCATTTAGTCTATCAAGTAGTCCTTGGCCTCTAAAATTGGAAGTCATTGCCCTTTTCTTCTTTTCTTTTAATTTCATGCTCACTGTTCAACTTCCTATGTGCTTCGCGAAATTGACCGTCAAATATTTGTTTTCATAAATTATTAATATTGTGTCCTATCATTCCTTAAGCTCTAATTAATTTCTTTTTTTATTTGTAAAATATATCAACAATAAAAAAATTTTATTTTTAAGATAAAAATTAACACAATAAAACTAGGCTAGGGAAGTATTAAAATAATATATAAATTCTAAGGAATAATTGGCCACATGATTATCAATTGCAACCTGGGAATAATATATTAAAAATATTGTGCGAAAGAAACAAAAAAACATATAGTACATGAAAGACAAATTCGGAAAAAATTAATGATGAGAAAAAGCAAACATATCGGAAATTGCCAAAAAAATCTGTAATTTTTTGTAATTTTTTTATTATTAACTTACAAATTCATTTGAAACTCCAAATCAGGATCTAGGATCTAGGTTCTAAGAGCATCATCAAAAAACCCTTTAAATGAAATCATGTTAATTTTGTCAATGAGTTTAATTATTGTCTTGGTATATCAAGTTAAAAATTGAATAAATATCAAAATTTGTTTAATATATAAAGTATAAGAGACTCTAATATAATTAAATTATAAAAAAATAAAAACCGTTACAACGTAGGTGTTACCCATAATATTATATTTAAATAAATTTAATATTATTATTTTTAATAAATATAATTTATAAAATAATATAATATTATTATTTAAATAAATTATTATTATTTAATATTTTATTTGTAAGGATAAAAAAAAAAGAAAAAAGAAAAGTGGATTCACACTTCTCACTAAAAAAATGAGTGGTCCGTCTCACTCCAGCAAGTAAATACTGCCATAAACACACTGCCATAAATAAGCACTTCACTCTCCCCACTCTCCACCCTCCACCCTGTTTCAAACTCAACTTCCCTTCAGTATAACTCAGATCTCATTCTTACTCGTCTCAACAACATGGGGTTTCAGATCTGAATATGGGCCTGGTCGTCGACGGAAAAGAGCCAGATCCGATCTCTGTGATCTGGGAAGGGGATGAAATTTTTGCCTATTTCAAGGTCTCCCTTGCATCAGGAACGAAACAAGAGGATGTCAAGGTTGGGATTCAAGGTGGCGAGTTGGTTATAACCATCGAGGCTACAAGTTCACATTCTCCGTCTCCCTCTTCAGCTTCCTCGAGCATATCATCTCTCTTCAGCTTCCTGAAGAAGAAAGAGGAGGGAGGAGACACCTGCATTCTCAATCGACCGAACGATGGCAAGATCGAGATGAATTTCGGCTTGCCAGTAGGTGTGGACCCGGATGGCTTCAGTGCTTCAATGGATGACGCTGGGGTTCTAACTATCACTTTCAAAAGACAAACGGCCTTCGACCTCGGAAACGTCAACATGGGCTGGGAGCATGCTAAAGACGGCTTCGTTCACTTCAAGGCCTATCTCGCAGCAGGGGCGAAGATAGAGGATCTGGTGGTTGTCATAGAACGTGGCAAGTACCTTATAGTAGGCGTGCTGCAGAAGAAAGAGCTAGAAGGAGATACCAGTGTCAAGCAGTACGACGGCAACAACTTCAGGAGCTTCCTGTTCCCAGATGGTGTGGACCCCTTTGGCTTTGGTACTTCAGTGGATGATGCTGGGGTTCTGACTCTCACTTTCAAAAGACTTAATCCCATTCTGTCCTTTCCTGCGCCAGAAAGGGTCTTAGACCTCGGAAAGGTCGCCATGGGCTGGGAGCACGCTGAAGACGGCAAGAAGGGAAACGTTGACTTCAAGGCCTATCTCGCAGCAGGGACGAAGATAGAGGATCTGATGATTGACATAGAACGTGGCAAGTACCTTACAATAGGCATGCTGCAGAAGAAAGAGCACGAGGGGGATGCTAGCCACAAGCAGTACGACGGCAACAACTTTAGGAGCTTCCTGTTGCCAGATGGTGTGAACCCGTTTGGCTACAGTACTTCAATGGATGATGCTGGGGTTCTAACTCTCACTTTCACTATACTGAAGCCAAATAAAAAGCTGGTGTCAAAGTCAAAGTTACTGGTAGGTTTGGCTAGAGTTGCGCCTGCTTGTCTCATGATAGGTTGCGAGATAAGCGATATGATAAGTGGCGACGACTTCTTTTAAGCGGGTGTCTTTCGTATATTTGTGTCTAATAAGATGATGATCGTACGTTTGTTTCTGGACAATTTAGTAGGGTGTGTTTCTTTTCTGTTTCTGTGAAAGGGCTTGGCTCTAGCCATTTTGCGTCTTTAATCGTGATAAATGAAAAAAGGTTTATTTTCCCATTTTCAATTTTAAGGATGGTTGACAAACCATGGACAGGAGCCTTTAATTCAGTCAGAGTCTGATGCGGTCTCAATCAAAGTAAATTAGGATAGAGTTTTCTTAAGGGTGAGAACAGCCACTAGTGTTAAAATTTAATTGATGCCCAATAATTTTATTTATTTGCTGGAGCTTTAATTTATACTTACAAATCTACTAAGCCTAACTGAACCAAGATCGTGGCCGGATTGCTAGCTTGACTTAGTCTCTAAGCTTAACAAATCAAAGCAAATCAAATAAAAACAATAATCAAATAATAGCAAATAATCTTCCATGATCGAATTAATGACCAAGTCAAGAAGATAGCTCCAACATGTAATTAACCAAGCCATGTGACTCTTCATCTTCCACGTGCCCATGCACACACATGAGTAACAGCTCAAACAAAGTCTTGATATTGTGTGCTTGGTCGAGGAATTCTTGTGGATCGACGAGGCAGCGTATCATTCCTCCCCCCTTGAAGTGGTTCCTTGTCCTCAAGAGACAGCTGTGGAAACCTATCCTTTAACAGAGCAGTATCCTCCCAAGTAGCTTCCTCCATGGGCAGACGACGCCAATGTACTATGCGTTGCTCAACAAATTTGCCACCTCGCTTGAGCCAGCGGATATCTACGGCAGAAACAGGCTCCAACACAATTGCACCCTCATCATCAATTGTTGGTAATTCATTGCTAGGGGTAGGATTGTCACCAATAAATTTCTTAAGTAATGAGACATGGAAGACTGGGTGCACACGAGAACCTGGAGGTAATTTAAGCTTGTAAGCAACGCGTCCAACTTTATCAAGGATCTCATAGGGCCCAAAGTACTTTCTTGCAAGCTTCTGATGCACTCGTTTGAATATCGTCGACTGCCAATAAGGTTGGAGTTTGAGATAGACCATGTCCCCAATTTCAAACTCAACTTCACGTCTCTTTTTAGCAGCTGCTTGCTTCATGTTATTTGCTACCGCGGTCAAGTTTTGTTTCAACAACTTCAAAAGTTCATCCCGCGTAAGTAAGGCTTGGTCCACCTCGTGGATTGGAGAAGTACCGACATAATAAAGTGGTAATGTTGGCGGTGCGCGGCCGTAGAGTGCTAAAAAGGGAGTCATGCCTGTGGAGACATGAAATGTTGTATTGTACCAATACTCCGCCCAAGGTAAATAAGAGTGCCACTTACGAGGCCATTGATGTACGAAGCTGCGAAGGTATTGTTCGAGACATCTATTGGTGACTTCTGTTTGGCTGTCGGTTTGCGGATGGTACTCGGAACTCAGTTTCAATTTTGTTCCTGACATTTGAAAGAACGCCTGCCAGAACTTACTAATAAAAATCGGGTCTCGGTCACTCACAATTGACTTGGGCATGCCATGGAGTTTGACTATGCCATCAACAAATTTCTCCGCCACTGACTTTGCTGTGAAATGGTGCGACAAGGCCATGAAGTGTGCATATTTGCTGAGTCGATCAACAACAACAAAGATGGTATCCTTTACTTGGGAATTCGGCAGCCCTTTAATGAAGTCAAGAGTGATGTCATCCCAAACTTGGCATGGAATCAGCAGGAGTTGAAGGAGACCTACAGGTTTCAGTGAAGAAGCCTTGGTCTTTTGACAAATTTCACACCTACTGACATAGTCTTGCACTGTTTTAAACATGCCAGGCCAATAAAATTGAGCTGCCAGCCGTTTATATGTTCTGAAGACGCCAGAGTGACCACCCATCTTGGTGTCATGAGCTTCGAAAATTAACGATTCCCGCAATTTTAATGGCACAACAACTCGGCCTTTAAAGAAGACTAGACCATTTCGAATTGTGTATGGGCTTGGCGTGTTTAATTTGGCTAAGGCTTGGAGTCGTTGCATATTGTCATCCAACGTGGCAGCTTGTATAATTTCACTCCAAATTGAAATCTGTGGCACAAAAAGACTATGGATTATTGGACTCTTAGGCCTACGTGAAAGAGCATCAGCAGCGTGATTCTCCTTTCCCGGTCGATACTGTATCTCATATTCGTATCCCATGAGTTTGGCGAGCCATTCTTGCTGCTCTGGTGTAGCAATACGTTGTTGAAGCAAGTATTTGAGGCTCCGTTGGTCCGTTTGGATAATGAATTTCCTCCCTAACAAATAAGGCCGCCATAGCCGAACTGCCGTAATAATTGCAAGCATTTCCTTCGCATATGCTGACCAAGATTTTTTTGAAATTCCAAGGGCTCTGCTCATAAAAGCTATCGGCCTGCCTTGTTGTTGCAGTACCGCTCCGATGCCGTCTTCAGAGGCAGCAGTCTCAATTGTGAATGTACTGCTGAAGTCAGGCATTGCTAGAATGGGAGTAGTGGTCATAGCTTTCTTTAAATTGACAAACGCGTCTTCGGCCTCCTTATTCCATGCAAACTGATTTTTCTTTAGCAAGTTGGTGAGAGGACGAGCAAGCACTCCATACCCTCGTACAAATTTTCTGTAATAACCAGTGAGCCCCAAAAATCCCCTTAATTCAGTAGTATTTTTTGGTGATGGCCATGAAACCATAGCATTAATTTTTCCCGCGTCCACCTTCACTCCGTGGCAGGTCACTATATGCCCTAAATACTCCAACTCTTTGTGGCCAAAACCGCATTTACTTGCCTTGACAAAAAACTGATGCTGTTTAAGAATACTCAACGCCAGTTTCACATGTTCAATATGACAATTCCAAGATGGACTATAGATGAGTATATCATCAAAGAAAACTAGAATGAATTTTCTTAAATATGGACGGAATATTGAATTCATAATAGCTTGAAAAGTTGAGGGGGCGTTACACAAACCAAACGGCATGACCAAATACTCATAGTGGCCGTTATGAGTTCTGAACGCTGTTTTGTGGACATCAACAGGTCGGACTCTCACTTGGTGATATCCTGCTCGAAGATCAAGCTTAGTGAAGAAGGTGGCTCCATGTAGCTCGTCTAACATATCATCGACAGTGGGGATAGGAAAATGATCTTTGACAGTAACTCCGTTAAGGGCGCGGTAGTCCGTACAAAAGCGCCAGGTTCCGTCTTTCTTTTTGACCAACAGTACAGGTGAAGAAAATGGGCTCGTACTCGGTCGTATGAGGCCTGCCGTAAGCATCTCATTAACTTGTCTTTCTATCTCTGCTTTCTGAAAATAAAAGTAGCGATAGGGTCGAACGTTGACAGGTTCGGTTCCCTCTTTCAACGCTATACTGTGCTCGATTTCTCTATGTGGTGGTAGTTGCGTTGGCTCTTGAAATAGGGCTGCATATTCTTCTAAAACTGGCTGCATGTCGGGAGTCGATTTACTCAAGGATGCTTCAAGGTTGATGTTGAAACATATTGCAAAGCCAAGCTGTCCCTGTTTCACATCTTTTGCAATTTCATTGAAAGTTGTTGTTCGTGGTATTTGAGGCCTAATGCTTTGGAGCTGTTGCTTCTTATTCTGCCAATTAAATTCCATGGTAAGGAGTCTCCAATTACACACCACCGTTCCCAATAATTCTAACCATTGGATCCTCAACACCATATCCAAACCTGCAAGTGGCAATGCATACAGAGTGAGAGTAAATGGAACATCTTGCAATACTACTTGTACCCCTTCAAATTTGCCCTTGCACTTAAGGTTTTCCCCATTAGCCACCCTTACTGAAAATTCTGAAGTTGGTATCACTGGTAATTGTAGCAAAGCATCCATTCGGGTACTAATAAAGTTGTGGGTTAACCCGCTATCAACAAGCACCATTATGTGGTAAGGCCCAATTTTTGCTGCAACTCGCATGGTCTGTGTTGCTGTCCACCCAGTCAGTGTATAATAAGTGATTTCGGGTTCTGGTTGCTGTCCCTCTACTTGCTCGTTATTGGTGTTCTCTTCACTGGCAGATTTTATTTCAATCATCAATATCTATGAGCCTTGGCATTTATGACCTGCAGTGAAACGTTCATTACAATTGAAGCATAAACCAAGTGCTCTCCTCCTCTGCATCTCCTCTCATGTTAACCTTTTGGTATTGTTAGCTGCTGGAGACCGATTAGTTGTTGCCAAATTGATTGTTGCTCGATTAAAGAATGGAGTCCGTGATGCTTTCTTTTGTCGAGCTAGTTGTTCATCCCTCATACGTGCAAGAGTAATAGCATCCTTCAGTGTCTTGGGCCGAAACATCCGTATTTCCACCGCAATCTCCGATTTCAAGCCACCCATAAAGGTTCCTACTAATGCCCTTTGCGTCCAGCCGCTTACTCTATTTCCTAACCTTTTGAACTCCTTTTGATAATCACGGAGTGTTCCTGTTTGTTTAACTCTTGATAGAGCTTCATCAAAATCTTCACATTCCGTAGGTCTGAAACGTGCCCAAAGTTCCTCCACAAAGGTATCCCATGTTACCGTCTTGTTTTCCTCTCGGTATGCACTTTGCAGCCATTGCCACCATTGGTTTGCCTCACCTTCGAGATAAAAAGAAGCAAAAGACACCTTTTCCTCCTCGGCGGTCGCTTGATAGTCAAAGAACTGAAGTATTCCATTATGCCATTCAGTAGGATCCTCGCCAGCAAATTTTGGACATTCAAGCTTAGTGGGTTGTGTCACCGATTCTTTGCCGATTTCCTCTCTCCTCGGGTGATGAGATGACCCTAAGGTGAGTGACATTTGAAGGTACCATGTTGTTGTGGCTCGGAGTCCCCTTCGAGGCTAACATGGATTCTGCAAGCTTGCTAAGAGTTTCCTCAATTTGATGCAACTTGTCACTCATCCCCACGTGTCCTACTTCCATTCGTTTCATACCTTCTTGTAATTCTGAGATTTTCGTTTCTACCCGATCTAGTCGATCTCTGTTGGTAGTCATAGTAACCTTTGCTCTGATACCACTGATGCGGTCCCAATCAAAGCAAATTAGGATAGAGTTTCCTTAAGGGTGAGAACAGCCACTAGTGTTAGAATTTACTTGATGCTGAATAATTTTATTCATTTGCTGGAGCTTTAATTTATACTTACAAATCCATTAAGCCTAACTGAACCAAGATCGTGGCCGGATTGCTAGCTTGACTTAGTCTCTAAGCTTAACAAATCAAAGCAAATCAAATAACAACAATAATCAAATAATAGCAAATAATCTTCCATGACCGAATTAATGACCAAGTCAAGAAGATAGCTCCAACATGTAATTAACCAAGCCATGTGACTCTTCATCTTCCACGTGCCCATGCACACACATGAGTAACAGCTCAAACAAAGTCTTGATATTGTGTGCTTGGTCGAGGAATCCTTGTGGATCGACGAGGCAGCGTATCAGAGTCCCCTTGGAGACCTGAAAATTCCACTCACGTGCAGGTATGGGTTGGGGGTAAATTCAATAAAACTATTCGTACGTTTGGTTTGTGGAATACAGAAAAAATTTCCTTCGAACCTACAGGACCATCCTTCTAGTTGTCCTATTTCCTTATTTAGTAGATATCTTTTAAGTGGTATACTTGGCATATGCAGTTTATTGGAAGAAAGCAAATGATCACGACTTGGTCTTAAAAGCATGTTGTTCAGGTAATACTGCAATACAAAGACTAATATTATTTCAGACAATTCATAGGGCTTTCTTTGAATGAAAAACAATCATATTACTGTTTAACCTGACATGATATGCTGTTTCAGTTTATTCAAAGAATTATGACAAGAATCTCAAGTACGTTAATTGAACAATGCCCCAACGGGACAATCCATATTCATGTCATGCAACCCAGGTTTGTTACTTATAAATTCCAATTAAGTATTCTAATCTATCTTCATTTATTTTAGCATGTGTTTCATAATTCTTTCATGCTTTCTTCTTCTTCTTCTTCTTTTTTCCATCCCTCTTCTATTTTTAGGTTCCATTCATTATGTTATAGATGTAGTGAAAAAGGAATTGTTTTATTTAGATCCTAGAGGGGCAATTCTGATCCTAATTTAGAGCTGATCCTTAAAGCGTATGTTTCCTTGTCCATCCTATACCATTCATATTTTAGGTTTTATTAATATATTTCAAAGATAATTACTATAGTTTTTCATACAATACGATGACATTGTTCACAACATAGATGCAAGATGAGATTTGTGGACGTAAAACAAATCACCTTACCTAAATGTAGTATGGCTATTACTTTAACTAAAATAAATGAACTTTGTAATTAACTATTTAGTTTTAAACCATAAATGGACCTTGCAACATCTGGAATATGTAAAGTATGGCTATTATGTCATGAGGTACATGAAGGATATAACAGTAGACATTGATTTGCTAATGATCAATGTGTGTTATTGATAAATAATATTATATGTTTGGTTTTATATATATCTCTCTGTGTGTGTATGTATATATCATTGTTTTGGAAAGTTTGACAACATTGATTTCGTGGTTAATAGTTCAATGAAAAAGATACATACACTCAGGCTGAAGTAGATGAGGATCATTTGGAGTAGGCTAACTATTTTCCTAAAATCCTTGTTGCGTCGTCAAAATGGTTTTTATGAATGTGAAACTATACATGCACCTTATTAGCTATTAGCGTTTGATGAAAATTGAGTAGTGTATGTGATGTCATTTTTAGTTCTTACAATAATGTGTTAATGTCATTATCTATGTGAATATTTTTAGTTCTTACAGTAATAATATTTGATTTCTAATAATTAGTACGGATAGCGAAACAAGGTTCTGCGGGTTAGTTCATAAATAAGTATATTTTCTTATTGTAAATGTATGTTTACGTTTACACACTTTTAAACAATTGCTTAGAGCACTAGCATAGTAGAATAAATGTACATTTCAGCTTGAAATCTCAAGCTATTAAAACAGGTCGCAATAAGTTAGGTTTTTGTGCATATTTTTGTAGACTTGGTAATAATATTAGCTTGATTATCCGCCTTACACTTGAATCAACATGAAATTTCAATTTCACAGTGTAGATTTCTCTCGCAATTTAGCTTTAGAAATAGTGGTCCATTTGGACAGAATTGGCAAGATTTTGTTGATTTGTGTGTAGGTCCCTGATCTTATTTTTTGGTTATGCTTATTCAGAAAGCGAAATGGAACATGTGATTCAATTTCTAAAACATTTGGAACATGTTATGCTCATTTATTTTGTATTATATGCTTGCAAACGAAATGTAGCTTTGGAATCAAACTTACTTTCAGGTTCTATTCTGGACTTATTCTACTGAGAGGCTGTCCTTTCTGAGAGCGTGATTTCATTTATCACTTAAAACTTCTAATAGTCTGCAAAACACATGTGGCTTTTAGATGTTAATGAACTTGCTAGTTAATCTATTTACTATGTTTGGTTGATACAAATTTCAAAGACAAAATACAAAAAAATGTGAAATTTGTTACAATTTACACATATAATTACAATCTAAAATTTATTAAGACTCCAGATACATATCTTTAGTAGTACAATCTAGAACTTGGACTAATCTGCTAAGCAATAGCTCAAAAAAGCAATCCAGTTAATATTCAGGGAGATATTTATCTTTAATTATTTAGTTAGAATCAATTAAAAAATCAAACAGATCATATCAAAGTTAATCCTTAAAACAAGGTAAGTTTATTTATGGGCCAAGACAAGAAGAATATATCAGTAAAATTGTAACATCCCTCACTGCTAGTGAGAGAGTTCCTAAACTAGTTTATAAGCATTAGGCTCTCTTAACTAAGTGGATGCGCTTTGAGTTGCAAAACCCAATAACAAAATCGTGATAGGTTAAGTGCCTATAGCGAATAACATTTATTTAGTTTTTGGGTTTAGGCATGTTACAATTCATATCAGTCCTTTGAGTTTAGTTTTGTTTAGGCTTAATCAATTGGATTAATAGTATTGTGGGCTATGTGCCTATAGCGAACAACATCTACTTGGTTGTTGGACTTAGGCATGTTACAATTTGTATGAGTCCTTTGAGGCTAGTTTTGTTTAAGCTTAATCAATTGAATTAATGGTGTGTTTACTTTCCGGTTTGGGGAATTGGAATCCGGAATCGAAATGATTGATGGCGTTTACTTCGCAAAAATGGAGCAGGAATCGGAATCGTGGGGCCCACCACTATTTGGGAATGAGGAATGAGAGATTGATTCCCATGGGGGGAGGTGGGAATCAATCTTCCATTCCCTGGAATTCCCATTTTGCCCATCCCCAAATTTGAAAATACCCACTTTGTCCTCATTTGTAATTAATTAATATATTATTATAATTAATTAAATATATTATAATTAATTAATATATTGATACATTATTATCAATAATTATAATTTTTGAATAAATAATCACAATAATTAATATATTATTATTATAATTAATATAATATTATTATAGTTAATTAATTAATATAATTATTATAACTAATTAATATATTAATATATTATTAACAATAACTATTAATAATTATAGTTTTTTAATAAATAATCACAATAATTAATATGTTATTATTATTATAATTAATTAATTTATTGTTATCATAATTATTAATATAATTATTATAATTAATTCATATATTATCATCAATTAATTGATATAATTATTACTATTAATTAATATATAAATATATTATTAACAATAATATATTAATATTTATAGTTTTTGATTAAATAATCACAATAATTAATATATTACTATTATTATAATTAATTCATTTATTATTAATAATATATTAATATAAAAATTACCATTAATTATTATATTAATACATTATTAACAATAATATGTTAATAATTTTATTTTTTGAATAAATAATCACAATAATTAATATATTATTATTATAATTAATTAATTAATTAATTAATATACTATTATAATAATTATTAATAAAATTTTTAATTAATTAATATAATTATTACTACTAGTTATTATATTAAAACATTATTAATGATAACTATTAATAATTATAGTTTTTGACTAACTAATCACAATAATTAATATGTTATTATTATAATTAATTAATTTAATATTATAATAATTATTAATATAATTATTATAATATAATTAGTGTATTATCATCAATTAATTCATATAATTATTACTATTAATTAATATATAAATATATTATTAACAATAATATATTAATAATTATAGTTTTTGATTAAATAATCACAATAATTAATATATTACTATTATTATAATTAATTCATTTATTATTATTAATAAATAATTAATATAAAAATTACTATTAATTATTATATTAATACATTATTAACAATAACTATTAATAAAAACATTATTTTGACTAAATAATCACAATAATTAATAATATAATTATTATAATTAATTAGTATATTATTATAATTAATTAATTAATTTTAAAATTAATTAATATATCAATATATTATTGACAATAATTAATAATAATAAAAATTTTTGAATAAATAATCACTATAATTAAAATATAAAATAATGATTATGAAAATAATTCATTTAGTACTTTTTGGTAATTTATTACAATCAAATTCATTCCGATTCCGATTCCAAGACAAAGTAAACACATTAATGGCAATCCAGCTCATTCCGATTTCGATTCCTATAGTTCAAGTAAACAACTTATTCTGATTCACATTCTTTATTCTCATTCCAGCCCATTCTCATTCCTGTCCATTCCGATTCCAACTCATTCCGATTCCAGTTTAGTAAACGCACGATAATAGTATTGTTTGCTTTGAGATATTAAGGTACTTTCAAATTTGAGGATGATTTTGTAGATTGTAGACTTCCTTTGAGGTTAGTTATGTCTAAGCTTAATCAAATTAATAGCATTGTTTGCTTTGAGATATTAAGGTACTTCCAATTTCAAGGATGAAATTTCTTTTCAAGCGGGGAGAATTGTAAGACCTTCCTATTTTTTTTTATTAATAATTATGGTGTCTCTTATTAAGGAAATAAGAAGCATTATTTCTTTTGACTAGTTCATTAGGAGATTTTTGGGAATGATTTGTCTTTTGTAATTTAATAAGGTTTCCTATGGATTTCCTACAAAATATCTATTTTTCTAATTTCCCTCCCTCAACTCAAAATTCTAAAATACAATCCATCTCTCATAACAATCTTCTCTACTTCAATGATAGGGTTATAGATCTTGGTTAAATTGGAAGCTTCTTGATTGGTGAGTCTTATTGCTTATGTTTTATTGTTGTGGGTGATAAGATGAGTATATGCTTGGTTTGAAGCTCTCATGCAAGAAATATATTGTAGAATCATTTCTAGATAGCATGAATATTTTGTATTAAATCATGGCATTTGACAATGATTTTTTAGAAGAGCATTATATTTTTGTAAACTAGACATGTGAACTTACGGAGAAAATTTGATTTCATAAGATGTGACCTTGTATTTGATTTTATATTGATTTTGGAAGTCAATACTATTGCATTGGAAAATAGTGATTTTAGCAGAACAACCAAATTTACAAAATTATTTAGAGTGCCAAACGAACTCCAAAAATTCCAAAAAATTTAACTAGAGATTGTTGTATTATCTAGTATTTCCTTTTTTTTTTTAATTTTGTAATTTTTTGATAAATATATGATTTTATAAAAATGGTGGAATCTATGCTGTTTATCTAAGGTTTTGTGTGACAGATCTAAATTTATGAAGAAATAAATAGTTTTGAAAATGTTTTTGATATTGGATCATCATGAAAGTTTTATAAGTGATAGTCATGGATGTTCAAAATAGTTTTGTAAGATATTGCATCATTCCAATTAATAGATTAAGAGTTGAAATTCAGAGAATCAGACTCGTATGTGCATGAGTTAGAAAATTAGGATGTTGGGGTAAGTTGTTAATAATTATATCTATGTTTTTAAGGTGTTTGAGGTTGTTAGTGCTTAGAGGTGTGTTTAGATCAATGCTTTTATCGAGGTAAGTAACTTTATTCCTAATGTACTATATATGTATGATTATTTTGATACTATTATAAGTACATGTGCTTTTATAGTTCTTCAAAAATTAATTGATTTTCATAACAAAACTAGTTTATGCAAATACCTAAGTTATTATGTTATTTTTGTGGTTTCAACAAAATACCAAAGTTCCTTTAAATGTGTAATTTATTTTGTTAAATGATTATCTTTTATGAAGTTGTCTACAAAATATTAGAATAAAATTTGTTTTGCGTGCTTAAATCATGGTTATGATCTTTTACGAATCTAATATAAATGCCTTATTCACATATACAATTAAGATTATTACGAAATTTGTGTGCGGGCCACTTTTTTAGGTTGTATGGGGGCTATATATCTCAAAGGCTAGAGTACACAAAGTGTCACTTGCTGTTACATATAAAAAATGAATTTAAATGTTTTGGTTCATTGTCTTTGGTCATTTTGATTTTGACTTTGATTCTGATTCTAATTACATTAAACGATATATATGTTTTGGACCGGTCCTGGATTTCTGTTCTAAGTGTGTACAAGATATTCTGATTTTGATTCTGTTTCTAGTAGGGTCATCGAGTGTATAGGCGGCAATATGTGACATGAGTTAACCTTTTGTTTTATGTGCACATATGTTATATGATTTGTTTTCTTTATTAATTATGCGTTTGATATTTTGAATCATTTATGAATTTATGTCCTTTTTTTATAATTTGTCATTTTATAAAATTTATTATTTCCAATATATGTTTTGATAAAAATGGCTTGTAATACTTTTCATACCCAATAACCCAATGTATTGGGAATGGTTTTACTTACCAAATCGACGGCTCATCTCCTATCATTTATTTTTGCAGATAAAGTAGCTTTTTGTGAGTTATGCTTATATTTGGAGACTTCTGTTTATAAATGTTTGGAATTGGGACACGATTTTTAGTATTAGAGTTGTTTCATAGATTTTTTTAAAAATTAATTTAAATAAAATTTGAGGTATTTCAATTTGACATTTTTGTGTAAGAATTGTCATCTGTAATTAAGCCCCTTCTTCATCACGTAACCCACATGATAGATTTGGGATGTTATAAATAGAGTGCTGGCAGCATCAAGTATAAAACATAGGATAAGAAACAGATTGTAACAAACAAAACTACCAGTAAATGATGACTACTGTCATTTCATCTGCATCTTCATCTTCTCCGATTCTTCAACTCCTTAAACCCCCCCAAAACCCTCAAGATTGTCAAAAGAAGACACTAATTTCAACCATTATTAAAGCAATTTCTCTGCCGAAACACAATAGCACAAGTGCTGAAAAACCTACTTCAAGAAACCGCCACAGGAGATCATCATATGGCAGTTCAAGACGGTCAGCTCTCTAGGGAACCTTCACTCAAGAGTAAGTCACCTTTAATGCACCTTTCTCCAGTGACCCGCATGTGGTGATTATTGGTGGAGGCATGGCGGTTCTTGCTTATGTTTTGTGTTGGGATAAAGAGAGGTGTCAAGTCCGCCGATTTTGACATGGTTTGTCATTTGTCTTGTTTTCTCGGCGTTTTCTTTTGTATTTTTGTGTTTTTTACATGGATTATGTTTGTATTTGATGAAAGCATATGCTTGTTTAATGGTAATTGAAATAATTTGCTATGAGCAATCTAGCATGTGTTGTTATAAATTGAATATTGTTTCTGTGAATTTGTATATCATTCATTGGCGTTCCATGTGGCCACTGTGACAGTCAGTTGGGATGCAACTTAGGCAAGCTCAATTGATCTGTGAATGCCTTCTTGATTATAATCATAAATTTATAAGTATGTTCAGAATTGAGGAGTTGCGACTTTAATTTAATCTGCAGTCGTTAAGGAATAACAATAAAACATTAGCTGCTAGTCAACCTTTTATTTTTTCCTTTTATGGAAGAGATGAAAACATATGATATCAATTAGTAGCAAGAGTAGGTCTGGATCCAGAAAACAAGTTTATGTCTATTTCCTTTCTGTTTCGTTAGTTGATTATAGACTATTAGTTGCCTATTTATTTTTCTGTTTACATTTCGGCTTTGCTTTGTGGTAATAGTACCTACATGTAGTATGGGAAAATGTGCAAATCGGTTGCTAGGATCGTATGGCATACCTCTTGTAGCTAGGAAAATGAAGGCATATAACATTGATATATTCAGTTTGTTTAGTATTATCTAGCCTATACTTTATTCAGTTGACATTCCTTAACTATTTCGAAGATTTACGCTGCTTTCCTGGTTTGTAGAGTCTGGAACTAAGTTCTATATGGTCCCTGCTTCCTGCTTTTGAGGATTCCTTTCTGCTAGGCATTGCAGCGACATTTGAAGGAGCCTTTGTGAAAGGCGTTGATTCTGTCTCATGGATGGCAAAAAACTCAGCGAAGCTTTTAAATTGTCTAAGTGATGGTCCTCATTGTTGGGCCTTCTTCAGCACTGCAGCTTATGGAAAACGAAACCTTGTTCTACGGGTCAGTTTGTACATAAATGTGTGTCTTGTTAAAATACTTGTTTAATTTTTTAACCAATTGGCTAGACCCCTAGTTGAATCCATTCATACTTGAAACCCTAAGCTATTGAAACGAGGCTGTAATGGCTTTAGTTATTATTATTATTATTATTTTTGCGCATATTTGGCAAAGTTTGCTCTATTTTCCATTTTATAATGAATCCATAGGACATTTCAATTTTACAGCATACTTGGTGCAGTGCCAATATGTAAACGTTGCTATTGAGGCTTTCTGCAAGATTTGTTGAGTTTTTTAATCATTATTAGGAAAATATTCCAACTGCAACAGCTGAGAAGGTGAAAACACGCATGCTCAAGGGTGTTGAAGCTACGTTCGGCCTACCGAAAGGTTCACTTTAGAAGCCCGTTTATACTCAAGGCCATTTATCGTAAGACTTGACTTTTATGGGCATTACCTTGTAGTTTCGCCTTTTGTCCCGTCCCATTTGGATCCTTGTGACCTACTCGGGCTATAACTATTTGCTATTATTGTTGCTCTAGAATGAGTGGTTGATTTGAACAAGCTTAACAAGTTAATGTGTGGACTTCTGGGTAGTCCTTGTCTTATTTTCTTGTTATGCTCGTTTAAAAAATGAGCTTGAGCTTTTAATAATTAAAATAACTTGAGAATTCCATAATTAATTAAGAAAATACCGGGTTCTTTGTGGTGATTTAGGTATTTATCATTTTTTGTTTGGGATGTGTAGGGGTACACCTCTTCCAACTAATACTCCAAGTATTCCATGTATCTTTGATCCTCATGGAAGTGCTGGTATATGTGGCAATTGGCTGTTGGGTTCAAGTTTAGAGTCAGCTGCCTTAAGTGACATGGTTCTTGCTGATCATGTAAGCAAGAATATGAATTTCTTTTGCTTATTTGTTTCTGTTTTGTGCATAGCAATATATATTCCAAGATTGATAATCTATATCAAATTAAAAGAATCTGTAACACGACCTTTACAGCCCTATATGTGGAAATCTAAATATGAATTAGTATATTGGCTTTAATGCAGTTTCAAATATCAAACAAGTTTCAAACATAAGCTTGAAGCTGGATTATTCATATGTAAATAATGCAATCGGTTTATGCAGACTGCAGATTATCTAGGAAGTGGTGGAGTTTGCTGTCGGTTTACACAATGAGTTTCAGCCACTTGAAGGACATGGTGTTGGACAGTTTCAGGATTTAGGGTCCATGGAAAAAGAGGAACTTTAAGCATGTCACCCTACCATTTGAATCCCTAAGCAGGCCATGAAAACTTCAAGTGTTGTTAGGGTATGCTTCTATCGATTCACTCTTTATGGATTTACGTTTTTCTCTTGGGTTACTCATATATTACTTCTCTTGCTTTTATAGCTAGGATTATTAGATTGCGGTCATTGATGAGAGTATATGCCTGTTTATTATTATGCTTTCAAAATTACGTTGACACATAGTTAGAAATGCACCCCAAGTTCCTGCATATCATGCCACCGCCAAAATAGGACTCAACTGGAGTTATCCAAGCTTGTGAAACTTGAATTTTGTCTGTCAAAGTTCAGCGCTGAGTTAGTCAACCACATCCATGTAACTATTATTTGTTACTACTAGTATCATTATTGCCGTTATTTTCCTAGGTGCCTTGCTATATCAGGGGAATCATGGCTTGGGTGGATGAATGGGAAACATAAAATGAATGGTACTGATTCAAAGTCCCAAAATCATCACAGTTTTGAGGTTTAACCCCACAAGGAAGATAAGAAGCTAAAATTACATGGTTGCATGATTTCAATTGCATGGGCTGCATGGTTGGACTTAGAATGGAATGATCATATCTGAGGAAAAGAGGAACTAGCATGAACATTCCGTAACCCTCTCTCTATTATGAATACAATTCCTGCACGGTAACAAGCTTATTTAAATATGCTACATTAATATTGAAATGGAGTTAGGTGTAAACAAACATGTTATCAAGGCACAAATGAACTTAAATCCAAAGATGGCAATTCAAAAGCAATAATATTCCAGCAGCTAATATGATAAAAGTCCATGGTTAGCATTAACATTGTGACATGGGGTACAGATACAAGCTTACCCTTCGTTCTAGATCTCTTTTGTTAATTTTTTTGTATCTTTTTTACCCCATCGTAATATGTAAATGATGTTTACAATTTTTCTACTGGACTAGGAATGAAATTATAGTTGCTATGACCTTGTAGGCTGCAGAATTGGTAGTACTGTTGGTTGATTTGGTAGTGTTGGCAAAATGATTTTTTTTTTTTAAATTTTTTGGGTATACTATGATAATATTGTCCTTGGTAAGTTAGATAATTTTATTTTATTGCATTTTCATGACATCATGGATTATCAATTAATTTTAATTAGGGAAAATATCCTTTTTCACCCCTAAGATTTGATGCAATAGCCTATTTCATATTTATTATTTAAGTAATAGTCCATTTTATTTCTAATTTTTAAACAATAGCCGAAAACATCATTTTGTAATTTACTGTTACTTTATTGTATAATTCATTAAGGCAAAATAAGATTTTCAAATAATGATATATAAACTATTTTAAAATAGCACTCTCAGTCATGATTATGTAACATCTGACTTTTTGTATAAATAATAATAATGTTGAAAATATGTAAAATATATATTAAGGACAAAATAAAAAAAAAATTTCACTGGCACTAGATTGATTGTCTTTTTTTTTTTTCTTAAAAGACATAAAAACACATTTAAAATACTACAAAATAAAATATACTGTATTAGTGTGTGTGTGTGTGTTTTTTTAATCTTTTCGCTTATCTCAAGCCTTAATATAGACAGTGATCCCTTATTGGAACAACAACAACAGCAGCAGCAGCAACAACAACAGCAACAACAATAATAATAGTGTATTCAAAAGTTCAATTGATTTCATTAAAAAAATTTAATCAACACACACATGTTTATACGTCGGGGTTATACCCACAGACACACACGGGCATGTACTTTAAACGCATCATATAGGATCACTTCATTTGTTCCACAATATCAGGAATATGGGTATTCATGAAGTAATCTTCCCAATCAATGGACTGCGAATGAAAGTAAAACATATCAGTCTCTGTCCTAGTGCTTCTTGCTGCCATTCTCAATTTGTCTGTGTTTTTGTCATCAAACTATGTACAAGAATAAGGTTAATTAATTATGTGAATGGATATATGTTTATTAAATTGAATAATGACATTCTATTTAACTAATTGGCAGAGGAATCACCAAACCGAAGCTATACATAGCCATTGAAGAAAATGTATGGTCTGTAGACTTCCGCCAATTGCATGAACGAATTAGCATTCCCACTCAGATCAGTATACGCTCCTTGAAAGATGTGGCAAAAGATTGTATTAGCCAATTTTAAGTCCTGTGGGTAAAATGCATCATGCTTACCTTAACTGAAAGATCATTATATAGACAATATAAAAAAATTTCATTTGTTATTTCTTAACTATCATGTTTGTGAACAGGGAGAATGACGATTGAGTTTCTCCTAAAAATTAATTGTTTTAGCTATCTTGAATTATATGCTCCCTTAAAGATCCTTACGGAATGCATAAACGAACTCTAAAGAATAAGAATCTATTACATCTTTGACACTTAAAACTCCTGAGGTATAGTTTGTCCATTCATCTTTGAAATCTTTATCATCTGTATAAAGATCATTTAGGTATTCAAAGCCAATAATTTCACTCTTTATCGAGGTAAAAAAAAACTGCTCGATGACTTAAAGCATCGGCTACCTTGTTCAGTTGCTTGACTTTTGCTTAAGAGAGAAGGTAAACTTTTAAATATAGGTAATCTATCAGGCATGCATACGATTTGGCTTTAAAGAATTATTAAAGAATTTTAAAGCTTCATAATCACTACTCAGAACAAATTCCTTCTGAATTAAATAGGCATCCCATTGTTGTAGAGTATGAACAATAATATATAGCTCTTATTCATAAGTATACCACTTTTGGTTGGCCTCGCTAAGCTTTTAAAAAAAAAATGCTATAGGGCGACCTTCTTGAGATAGGATAGCTCCAGTTCCAATTCTAGGAGCATTATAATCAATTTGAAAGAACTTAATGAAATATGGGAGTGCAAGGGTTGATGCAGTACTTAAGCTTTTTTAAAAAAAAAAAAATTTTAAAAAAGCTTTACTTTGCCTTATATGTCTAAACTAATTGTCTTTTGCTTAAGGCAATTAGTGAGAGAAATATCAATGGTATTGAAGTCTTTAGCAAAATGCCTATAAAACGTAGCAAGTCCATGGAAACTTTCTATTTATCCTATACTTGCAAGTGTTAGCCATTTTTCGTATAGCCTTGACTTTCTTTTCATCTACTTTGATACCTTCAGCACTCATAACATAGCCTAGGAATATCATATTATCATTCAAAAATCTACACTTTTTAAGATTGACATACAGGTTATTCTCCTATAAGACTGTGAAGACGTCCTGTAAATGCTGTAAATGTTCTTCGTTGTTACGGCTATAGATTAAAAAATCATCAAAGTAAACAGCTAATGATACTTGGTATATTAAATAGTCCAAAATGCATGACTAACCACTTATATAAACCTTCGTAAGTCTTAAAAGTTGTCTTCCACTTATCACCAGGGCAGATGTGAATCTGCTGATATCCACTTTTCAAATTGATCTTTGAGAATAACTTTAACCCACCTAATTTATCAAGTATAACATCTAATTCAAGAATTGGGAATCGATACTTCACTGTGATTTTATTGATAGCTTTGCTATCTATACACATTCTTCAACTTCTATTTCTCTTTGGAGTTAGTAAAGTGGGCACAACACATGAGCTCATACTTTTACAAATTAGGCCCTTCCAGAGTAATTCTTCAACTTGCTCTCGTAAGATCTCATACTCTTTTGGGCTTATACCATAATTAAAAAAGTTTGGTAGGCTAGCTCTAGGGATAAAAGCAACTTGATGCTAAATATTCCTCATAGGAGGTAACTTGTTCGTAAGTTCTTTAGGCATAATATCCTAAAATTCTGAGATTAGCGTTTGGTGTTTGGGAACTGATTTTACTTTAGCTTCCTCTTTTAGAACTAAAAGATAGGTTCCCTTGACTTTTGACTTTATTAGAGTAAGAATAATTTTTATTTTGTCTTTATAAAACATGTATATATTATTCTTCCCATGATGTACTGTATTAAGATTAAATTGGCAGGTCTTCCAAGTAGAATATGGCAAGCATTCATATCAACAATATCGCAGGTTACTTCATCTTTATATCTTCCAATAAAAAAAGGAATGTGGCATTGTTCAGTAACTTTAGTCTCTCTAACATCTTTTATCTATCCAACGCAATAAGGAAAAAGATGTTTATGGGTCTTAAGTTGTAATTTATCAACCATAGTCTTGGAAACTATATTCTCACTATTACCACTGTCAATAATCAAATCACATACCGTCTCATTGACTTTGCACTTTATTTTAAAAATGCTATGTCTCTTAGTTTTTCTTCTTTCTTTCGAGTGTATAGCAAATGTTATATCACTAGTGATACTTTTTTTTCCGGATGTGTCCACTCTTACTCATCTTTTAAATTTGCATTGTCTTCATATGGTTCTTCCTCAGGCCCCTTATTTTCCTCTGTATGAGTTGCCAAACTGACTATTTGACGTCTTCGTTATGCACATTGGTTTGATATATGGCCTGGTTCGTAACAACAAAAACATTTGTTACCTTGAGGAATTATATAGGATTACTATCACTTGGTGGGTAAAATTTTGATTTCATCCTCCAAGCCAGCCTCACTAATATTTCCATTTTAATGTGTTTAAATCCTTTAAGCTTTTATTATGTGTGTTTTATTATAATTTAAGTATTTTATATATTTCAGGGATATTTTTGCCATTTCACAACTAAGGAGAAGTGGAATAGCAAAACTAATGACATTTTTGAACTTAGAATGGTTAAAAACCTTAAGAAGAGTATAAAAAGATATTTGGTTCTATTTACATATACAGTACTATTTATAAATACAATATTATTCACATATACGATATAGTGACAGGGCATTGACCAATGACGTGGCATTGAATTATGATGTGGCAACATCCTATTAAACCAATGATGTGGCAGTAACTGATTATGTGGTGTTAATTGATATTGTGGCATTGACCAATGACGTAGTAGCATTTTATTGTACCAAAATACTGATGTGTTCTAACTAATCAAAACTTACTATGTGATGAATCATGAGTGTACAAATTATTTTCATTCGATAGTCATTATTTACCAATTAATTTAAAAATAGAGGGCTACCCTCTTTAATTTGACATCCCTAAATATATTTTTGAGCTTCTTTTTCTATAATTCTCTCTTTATTTTATATTTTTTTACGTGTTTGAATAAAATTATCATTTTACCCCTAGTACAATTATAAGTGGTTAGTTTAGTTTTAAGTTTGGGTTTAAGGTGAAGCCTCAACATGATCCATAGGCTTAATTAGGTAAGTTTATTTTCTTTTTCTCTCTAATTTATGCAGTTGTTTTGACTCATTGTCAATACACAATGTATCTTGTTTAGAGTTTGCACGGTATATTGGTTCTCTAGTGAAAGATCGTTATTATTTGACACAATGAGCACTTAGCATTATATTAATTAGAGAGAAAATTTTCCTCTAGCATTTTGTGGGTCATCTTGACTCAGTGTCGACAGAGAGTACATCTAATCTCTTTATTGTGGTCTTGCCACGTTGTCGGCAAAAAGATTATTATCATTTGGTACAACATGTTTTTAACACCACACTTAGTGGAAGATCGTTATCCTCTAGCACACTGAGCACTTGATATCATATTTATTAGAGTGAGAATCATGAGGAATAAAAATACTCCCATTAGGAATTAATTGGAACTAAAAAAGAAATATTAAGCCTATGGTGACTGTTGAGTATGAATTCAGAGACTCAAGCATTTCATTTGCATTGTTTTTATCTTTAATTCATTCTCGTCATTTTATTTTAAATCTTAAGATAAAAAAAATTCACTTCCAACCAACTCACATATACACTTAAAAAATTAACCATATACATAATTAAATCTACCTGCTCGTGGGATCGACACTCCTCACCATAAAATCTATCCTACAATAGATTTGTGTGGTTGCGAGTACGATAAAATTTGCACACACACCCGTACACACACATGCACACGCATGCACGCACACCCACCCACCCACCCACGCAATGACACACACACACACACACATTCTTTAGCATTATTTTTGTTTCATTAAGTTATCTTTAAATTTTAAATTTATACAAAAAGTTGATTTAGAGATGATTGTGTGAGATGAGCAGGATATCTTCCAAAGGTCATAATTTAGGTTACAGGTGTCCGTTTTGGGTGATATACTATTTCGAAACTTGTGATAAGACGAAACAAACACAAAATGCTTATGCTATTTTACCTATGGTTGAGTTGAAAATTTTGCTTCTTTCTTGGTCATTTTTTAGTTTTAAATTATTATACTGTTTTTTCTTGTTACTCTTAAGATTTTTATCTTTTTTTAGATATTAAATTTAGATGCCGTTTGTTTTGGATTCTATTATTTAGATTAAGAGAATTTTATTAAAAAATAATATTTTAAATTTGCCTATTTTGGCTAGTTTGTGATATTTAAGATTATTATAAAAAAGGGCTGAAAACATTAGTTTTGCTCATTCAAACTTTTTTTAATAAAATTTTGCTATTTAGAAATCTAGTTTCTCGTCTTTCAATCTTTAAGTTTTCTACATCATCAAAAGTCATATGTTATTTAATTATTCTCAAGATTTTTATTTTAAAATAGCTTGCATTTATTTAATTGAAAATCTTATTTTACCCTTAATGAATTATACAGTAAACTAATTGTAAGTTTATCAAAAAGTGTTTTAGGCTATTATTTGAAAAAAAGGAATGAAATGTGCAATTATTTAAAAAGTAAGAATGAAATGAGCTATTGCATCAAATCCTAGAGGGAAAAAGGTTTTCTCCTTTTTATTTACATAAAATAATGTATTCTCTCATTGACAACACATAAAATAAGTTTCACCAAATCTTCAAATTTTTTATTACCTAATTTGATTATGTTTTTCAGTTTTTAAGCCAATAAAAAATGAAAAAAATAAAAATTATGTAAATTACATAGTTAACTCAAATTATTAATAGCAATATTATCATAATGCCTACATAATATTTCATTTTTACGGATGTCTAGAGTTTGTAAAATAACTTAAATTGATTAGGGCCAATAAGAAATTTTTCATTGTAAAATAACTTAAATTATCAATGTATGTAGGTGAAGTGAACATTTTTAAATTTAAAGGGGTAAGTGTCATAACCCATTTAAGTATAAATATTTCTAAATTATATTTGAGGGGGAATCTATAATTTTTCCCTAACTTGAGTTTCTTATCAATTTACAAAATGGCTTTCTATGTAAGTTTTTTAGAATTAATTTGGGTTAAAACTGAAGGTGGGATAATAATAATAATTTGTTCATTTAAAAAAAAAATTATCCACCTAATTTAAATTTACCTACCCTTTATAAGGCTATTGTGCATATAAAAGAACACAAACATAGAGTGAGGGAAAAAAATAAAAAGAATACAAAGAATAGCTAAGTTACAAAAAGTTAAAAATAATAATAAAAATGTGGTAATATATCCACAATCAAATACAACAAAAAATATCAGAAAAGGTAATTAAAGCATTAAAATATGTACTTAGCAAAGGGCAAAAAATCTTGTGAAAAAAAAAACATATCTTACATGAAAGATAAATTACAGGAAGAAAAAAGATGATGAGAAAAAGCATACCTTTCTGAATTTGCTAAAAAAATTTGTAATTTTTTTTATTTTTAACTTACAAATCTATTAAAACTTGAAATTAGGATTTAAGAAGACCACTGCTTACCACTGAAGCTGGTCCTTGGCTTAAAAATAAATTATACAAAAAAAGTATAAAATGCTAAAAAAAATCCGCAGTTCCAGACTTTTAGTTACCCAAAAAAAAAAGAAAATAAAAAATATTGAAGATAGTGCTTAACTAATTTTTTTTCCTAAAAGTCTTTTAAAAAAGAACAAGTTAATATTATTTTAATAAAAGCTTTCTCTCCACCAAATTTAATTATCTCTATTTTTTCTCAACAAATTTAATTACTCTCTATTTTATCACTCTAACTAGTTTAATCAAATCTTTATTTTTAAACAAGTTTGTATTAATTTTAAATGTCATTTTTAGGGCTAATTGGATGACACAAATTATATCCAATTGAATTATGAGCCAAATCCGAATCCGAACTAAATTTGTTTGGATCAGACTTATTAGAATCTGATCCGATGCCAAGCCCTAGTCATTGTTATTATTATTATATTTTAAATATGTTTATCTTTCAATAATTATGTTAGTGTGCTTTTAATATATTTTTCTGATTATGTTTGTCCATTTTTAATTGAATATATGCAAATTAAAGAACAACTAGTAATTAATAAATTAAACATATAATATTAATTATAAAATTACTTAAAAACATACGATAATTTAGAGAAAAAAATATGAAAAGAGATATGTAAGAGTTTAATTATATTAATAGGTGAGAAAAAATACCATTAAATAGCTGTTATTTTTTTAAAGTAAAAATAAATAGTAGTTATAGGTTTTATAGTTGTTTTCTTTCTCTGAAAGAAAATAATAAAATATTGATAGAAGGGAAAGAAACTCACTCGATAATATGAAAGAGCGAGAAGTATATCTTATTTGAAGACTCTTAGTTGAAGTATAAAAAGTAAAATCTTATTTAAAGAATATTTTGGTGATACTCTTGCATTACATTTCATGCATTGAGATGCAATTTTAAAGTCTAAATGTGTTTTTTGAATTAATTTTTATCATTTTTTGTTTTCCCAATAATTGTCTTAATAATTATTGCAATTCTACATAATGCACAAGGACACTAAATGCATTTATCTAACCCTATTTCTTCCCAATTTTGAAGTTTTAAAGGAAATTAAGTGACAAATACACAGAAAGCTTTCCTTCTTTGATGTTTAAACTAGAGAGAAGACAATAGGATTATAAGTGATTACTTTACTTAGTTCTTGTTTGGTTTTAAGGTACAATAACTTTTAAGGTACAATTGTTGTATAAAAAAAATTATAACTATAAAATAAAAATTAATAGTATGTAATAAATATGAAGTTTGAATAATAATTTTTAAAAAAATTAGTAAAAATATAACATATTTTTTATCATACAAGTGTAAGATAAAATCAACTTAGTGTTTAAGGTACAGCAGCTATTATTTATCAAACACTTTAATATTATAACTTTTAAGTTAAAATTACCTAACCTTAATTTCAAATAAGATCTTAACCATGTAGTCCTATTTCACAGATTCTCTATGCCTAACCCACCTTTAGTTGCTCCTTTTTTCTTGCGGCTAAAATGCAGCTTTCTCACTCAGTGTCAATGGAGAGGATTGATGACTTATACATAAATAGAGAGGATTGACGAGACTGTAAGACCCCAGTTCATAAATTTTATGCTATTTAAGTCTTTGATGTTAAACAACATTTTTTATTTGCTAATGTGTTGATTCCCTCCCTCTCTTGATTCTCATATCATGTGTACTCTCTCATACATAATAAATTAGTAAATTAGTAGTAACTTTAAGGCCATGTTTAGATACTAGGATTAAGTATATGATTAGATTAATTTTGGAATTAAATATTTATCCCTTATTTGGCAAGCTTAGTTGGATTGGAACAAGGGCACTGAATTTAAATTTAATCCTAAAATCATGAGATTAGTAATTTAATTTACACACGGGTTTAGTTGAGATAAAATTAAAAAAACATTTGTCCATTTATGAGACTTTCATTAATATCATTATTTTTTATTTATACATAATATTAATTAATTAATTAAATTTTTGTTTATGATTTACTTAAATTTAATTTTTTATTATCTGTGATCTAATTAAATTGGCACTTTTACTTCTACTAACTCTTGAGATTAAATTTTTATTTCTTGTATATTTAACAATATATCAATAAAATAACCATTTAATAATTTTTTGCATTATTGATCGTATTAAATTTAATAATCACTAATATAATATTAAAATAATCATGAAAATTAATAATACCATTACTTAATTGATTTATATATTTTTTTAGATATTTGATAAAAATAAATTAAATATTTAAATTATCTTATTTCTTTTTATTTGTTTATTATATTATGACTACCCAATAACTTATTTACAAAATATTTATTTTTTTATTAATTGCTTTTTAAATTTATTTTAATTATTATTATAAAATTTCCTGAATAATTGATATTTAAATTTCAACTTGAATACTATTTAATATTAATTATATATAATTTAACATACACTACAACAAAATTGGTTTATTATGGCAAAGGTTTTACTGTAAATTTTAATTAAATTCAGTTAATTATTATTAAAGACGGCATGTCTAATAGCTGCGCCGTTATTCATCACTGATAAGATCAATACTACAGTGGACTTTTAATATATGCTGTAAAAAGTATTAACGTATCTTATTTTAACGACATAAGAATAAAACATGCCGTGGAACATTTTTTTATGGCACAAAAATATGTACCATGAAATGCAATTGTTTTAACAGCATATATAGACCTGCCATGAAATATACAATACCTTTAGTAGAGAAAAAGTATGTGTCCTTGATAAAAATTAAATCGATATGTATAGATATATAACTTATAATTTTATTCCAACCCGTTATATATCCATTGATTATCATATCAATTATTCAATCTCATCCTTCTATCTCCATGCTTTTTCTTTTGTTGCTTTATGGTGTAGCTTAAAATTGCTTTATTCAATCTCATCCTTCTATCCTAATACGTAGGTATTGGGGTGATTTTCTTGAAGTTCACCCACTAAACAAGCCCATGGTAAGAAATCTTCATTGATGATAATAATGACCCCAACAGTAACGAAATTTGTCACTATTTATTTTCTCTATTATGAAATTTTGAAGACATTTTAAAACAATTTTACAATCAATTCTTTGTTGATTTTGGTTTTCTACTTTGAAGATTGGTACTTGGGTTTTCTCATAGGTGCAAATTTGGAATTGCGTTCATTACGGGTTGTGAGCGGGTTTGGTAATTTTTTATTAGTGTGGATCTAGTAATGACAATCACATAGTGGACGGTGCCTATTGTTGTCCTTAATTTGGAGGATACGGCTCCCAAGGCCATGTTCGGATGCGGGCTTTGGCCTCTGCTTGTCTGGCTAAAGAAGAGGCAGTGGATTTGGAAAGTAAACTCCTAAGGCCATTAGATCCTAGGTTTAAGTATAAGATTGGATTAATTTTAAGATTAAATATTTATCCCATATTCGGTTAGTTTAGTTGGATTTGATGAAAGGAAACTAAATTTGAATTTAATCCTAAACTCATGCGATTAGTAATCCTAATTTACATTTGGGTTTTGTTGGGATACATAAAAGAAAAATTATCTATCTATGAGACTCACATTCATGTCATTATTTTTTTATTTATACCTAATATTCATTAATTAATTAATTTTTATTTGTTATTTACTTAAAATTTATTTATTTATTATCTATGATTGAATTAAATTGGTACTTTTACTTCTACTAACTATTGAGATTAAATTTTCATTTCTTGTATAATTAATAATTTATCAATAAGATTAAGCATTTAATTATTTGTTTGAACCGTTGATTGTATTAAATTTAATGGTCACTAAAATAATCTTAAAAACGATCATAAAAATTAATAATACCATTTATTAATTAATTTTATATTTTTTTAGTTATTTAATAACAATTAATTAAATATTTAAATTATTTTATTTATTTACTATATTATGACTGTCCAATAAATTATTTACAATATATTTAATTTTCTTAATTATTATCATTTTAATTTATTTACAATGATGGCGATCGGGCCGCCGTTCCTTGAATACTCATTTCAAGGACTTGACAATTAATGATAGGATAGCAAAAGATAGCAAGCTTTTGAATATATCGACTAGGTAGGATCCTTTTAGTTTGACAAAATGACTTTTATGCAAATGCTTGTTGCTTCTACTTGAAATATTAACTAGGCTATCTAAGAGGAAGGGTGAATTTGGTTTTTGATCAAAATTTAAAAGCTAAAAACTTAAAGAAAATTATAAACCAATCAAATTTAAAATAAACAATTAATATGCAACGAATAATAAAGAGATAGGGTAAGAGAAATCAAATACTTGATTTTTACGTTGTTCGGTCAACCGTGCCTACATCCACGCCTCCAAGCTCACAGGGCTTGAGGATTCCACTAAGCAAGCCTCAAAGCCTCAAAGCCTCCAAGACTTTAATAATACTTACAATTAACTTCAAAGTTGTCAATAAACCTTTACAACAAGATTATTCCCAATCTCTTAACCAAAGTGTATCCAAACACTTACAATCACTCAAAAGCAAAGATTACAATCAAATAATTTCTCATACAATGTATTTTATTACAATTGAAATCTCAAAGTGTGAATCAATGAAACAAAAATAAGTTTAAAGCCCAATGATGTATTTTTTCTCAGTAGAAAGCTTAATGATAATAGTTAGATATCTTTTTATTTGAATTTGATTGAGTCATTTTATAGTTAGAGTTGAAAACTAGCCGTTGTTGACTTTATGAAAATAATTAGATTGTTGTTTATTGCTGTCGGTTTACTATTTTGACTTTTCTAAATAGCCATTGTGCTTAAATTTTAAATAAACGGTTTACCATTTTCCATTATCGTATTTCCCTTTATTTCTAGAATCATGCAAAACAGAGTTATGTCTTCGTTTTTGCTAAACAGTTCAAGATTAGAAAACTCTATCTTTTATGTAAATTATCAGTTCTCCGTTTTGTAATAAACGATTCACCATTAATTTTCAGAATACTCTAAAACAAGTCTAGCTAACCATTAAAAAACTAAATGTCTCCAAGGGCGTAGCCGAGTTGGTTGGCAGTGCAATCTGTTGCCATTCACTTGTGTAGACTCAAATTTAAGCCTTAGGAGTGGGGAGGAGGGTAAAAATTGACTTGGACTTACCCACTCTCTTTTTCCTTTTAAAGAAAAAAAATCATTAAAAGACTAAATCTTTTCTATAAATTATCAGTTCACCTTTTATAATAAATAGTTGAAAGTTAATTTTCAAAATTTGTATTTTGAAAACTTTTTATAGAAAAATAATTTTTCTACTCAAGTTAACGATTATCCAGATTCTTTAAACATATATACTATGGCTTAATAGCTCCAATAATTTTTAATAAAAAAATATAAGTTTTGTTATCATCAAAATCAATATTATTAGATTAGTTATGTTAAAACTACTACAATACTTATTACAAAATGACTTGTTCTTTTTAGTTTGAAAAAATGACTTTAATGCAAATGCTTACTGCTTCTTTATAATTCTTTCTAGTTTGACAAAATGGCTGGTTCTTTTTAGTTTGACAAAATGGCTTTTCTACAAATGCCTAATACTTCCATTACAATTCTTTTTACAAAATAGCTTTCAATGTAAATTATTAATTTTTTAAATAGAATAAATACCATTTAAATGTATCATATGTAGATTTTACAAAATATTATTACCTTTGTTAAAACAACTTTTACATACATCTTTATGTATTATACAAGATACGTCTTGTATCTTTCCATATTGCCTATCAAATCTCTTTCAGTTTTAAATATTTATTTACAATTAATAGGTTTCGCATCTTCTGAAAATGAGATAAGATCTAATACATCATTGTCTTTTATGAATTTCATCGCCTTATTTATGTCATCAATCCACTTTCGAGAGTTAAATTTTTTTATGGTTTAATGGAAATTGATCAAATCATCTTTCATCGCTCTAATGTCTACCTCATTTTCTTAGAAAAACACAATGTAGTCATCTGACACTGTATTTCTCATTTCTCTAATAGATCTCTTTAATGACATAAGTTCTTGAGATTGTAAAGTTTTGTTCCTTTGGAATAATGTCTTGTATAGACGGATCCTCTAACATTATCTTGATTTTTTATATCTCAAATAAGGTCAGGAATGAAAACCTAATGAATGCCAATAACACTTATTGGAATATCAAAACATTCGTCCTTAAAGACAAAGTTTATAACTATATTTTCTCCCGTAAACTCGAGATCTTCAAAGAACCGAGCATTTTTCGACTCGAAAATTGACTTAGTCATGGGATCATTAAAGTTATACTTCTTGGAGTTTTCAAAATATTCAATAAAATAGTAATTTATCATCCTTAAGTCCAGTTTCTTTCCATTAGGTTTAGAAGGCATTACCTCAGCGAGACATCCCCAAATATACAAGTGCTTTAGACTAAACTTCTTACTTATCCAAAGCTTGTAAGAGGTTTGGGCTGTTGCTTTAGTTGAAGCCTTGTTGAGGATATATGCTGCAATCTTAAGTCTTCCTCCCTAAAGAGATTATAGTAAGGTAGAATAATAAATTATACTTCTTACTATGTCTTTAATTATCCTGTTTCATCTTTTAGCAACATCATTCATAATGGGTGAACCTGGCGTAGTTTACTATAAGACAATACCGTATTCATCTAAGATTTTAGCAAACAGGCTTAGATGTTGTTCACTTCAACCGTCATATTTGTTATAGTATTCACCACTATGGTCATATTTGATACTTTTAATTCTTTTGCCAATTTAGTTCTCAACTTCAACCTTAAAATCTTTGGACATATCCAATGACTGTGACTTTTCATAAAGGAGATATATGTAATTTTTTCAGGAAAAGTTATTTATAAAATCATAAAATATTGTTTACCATTCCAAAAAACTATAGGGAATGGCCCACAAATATCCATATGTATGAGTTCTAAAACATTTAAAGTTCTTTTCACCTTAAATCTCATTTTATTGGTTTGTTTCTCCTTGACACAATTAATATAAACATCAAAATCTATAAAATTTAAGGGTTGAGAATTTCATCTGACACTAGTCTTCCTATTTATTATCTAGAGATATGACTTAATATCTTAATCTTTTGTGCTATAACATAGCCCAATTCTCATTTGTTAATTTTTTCTTTATATTTCATGTACTTAATTGCAATGATTCATTAAATGAGACAATCATATCAATCAAAAAAAGATTATCATACCTTGATAAAGAACTAGAACTAACAAATTTTGAATCATGAAACAAGTAAAATTTTTCATTTTTAAATGAACATGAAAAATCATATTTATCCAAAGTAGAAATGGAAATCAAATTCCAACGAAAAAGACAAAACAATAAATGTTTCATAAAGATCCAAATAAAATTAAGTCTTTAACAATAATCTAAATTTTCTAATTACTTCCACTTCAACTGTCTTGCCATCATCCAGATAGACGTATCTCTCACCATTATTGGATTTTCAGCAACTCAGGGAATATTGTATAGACACACTAATATGAATGGTTACGCTAAAATCTATCCACCATGTGTATCTAGATACCAAAGTTAAATTAACCTTAGAACACACCAAATTAAGAGGCATATTTTTCTTAGTACATCATGTGTGATAATTGATGCAATGGTTTTTCTTATACCCTTCAGTCTACAAAAGAAACAACCAATTCCTTTTAGATCATCTTGCTTCTTTTGTTGTTTCTTTTAAGATATTGTATCTACAGCTTCCTTATCTTTCTTCTTTTTCTTACTCTTATATTACATGAATGTTAGTTGGATTCTGAATATGTGTATGTCCGTGCGCAAGTGTATGCAACAAGTAATAAAGTGATAAGTATTCGAGTATTATCTCCACAGGGATTGGTGCTATTAGAGTTGCTACAACAATTCTTATGATGCAAATTCAATTAAATCAAATCAAATTCCTTTAGTAATAAAATTAAACTAAACAATTTAAAATGACAGCAAAATAAAAAAAAATGCAATAAAAATAAACCAACACTTCTCACGGAAGAATGGAATCACTAAAGATAATGTAGTTAAGTGAATCAACGCACTTAATGGTATTGACTGTTTCTTTTCTGTTACAGTACTGTTGCTACAACAATTACAACAGCACTGACTCTAATGTATCCTTAGCTGTTGCTTGTTGGAATTTTTATACTTATATACAACCTAACAATGACTAGTTGTTTTGCCGTACAAGATATAACATTATAAAATCAAGGTTTCTAATACCTTACAAGGTGATTCTCTATATCTAGTTCATCACTAATTTTAGATTAGACATTGCCCTATTCAAATTGAGTTAACTTAACTTAGGAAACCTAACCTAAAACTAAATATTTTTCTGATATTTTACACTAAAACAGTCCTTTTTATGTTTCTCTCTTAACTAGTATCACTAAATAAGTTGTCAGCCAAAATAGTGAATTAAATTAAGTATTATCACAACAAAATGTTATAGAAATCATGCAACAACATATAATTTCAGTCAATAAACCATCAAATTTGTCATTCACTAAACCACAAATAAAATTAGTTTATGATTTTTAACAAAACAGAAACTAAAACCGTTTTAGCTATTAAATACATCATCATAAATGAAAGAAAACGAAGAGAAAAGAGATAGAGGCTGGTTGTCTCTTCTAGATGCTAGATTTCTTCTTCCCCACGCCTGCAATCTTCTTGTTTCAGCTTAGAATTTCTTCTCCTTTTGTTGTTTTTTTTTTATTTTTTACTATTTTTTGTGGTTGACGGTTCTCTCTCCTCTTTTCCTTCTTCTTTTTTTTTTGTTTCCACTTCCTTTTATAATTGAAAACTAGGACAATTGAACATCTAGGGTATGAAACTATAGATTATATAACTTTTTTGAGATTTGCATGAGATTTTCTCTTCGATTACTCTAAGATTGCTACAGCAATGGGTGCTATAGCATTGGCTACAACACTGCACTATTTCAGACTTGTTTCCATTTTTCTACAACTAACTTCTTTCCTTACTTTTTCAAGCCCATTGCACAACATTCCTTCCTTAAAATTACACTTCCAATTGCTTATAATTAAGCACACAATCTATTTCAAAACAACCTAATTTATTGAAAGTAAACTAAAAATAAATAAGTATGTAAAATTAAGGTAGAATACAACTAAAACACATCATTTACTTCAAAATTTAGGTAGAATGCAACTAAAACATATCATTTACTCTCTAAGTAATCTTAATTTAAGTCCAAAAGTGCTATAGATAACTCCCATTTCATAGAGTTATCTGTGAGCACTTTTTGCATTATCTTTTTTGAACCTATCATTTTCCTCCACACAGTGTGATATAAGTTCATTTAGAGATTGTATCTCTTTCTGGTAATTATAGCTCACTTTTAACTAGATAAACTATGTTGGTAAGGATATTAAAACCAATACATTAGCAAGTCTTCAGAGAGTTCAAACTTAAGTACTCTTAGCTTAAAAGCAAAATAAGACATCTTCATAACGTACTCTCTGATATTGCATTAACCTGTATACCTCATTGAAATAAAGCTTGTTAATAGGATATCAATTTCATCCCTTTCATTTTGACAAACCTCTATTCAATTTATGTAAGAAACTCCTTAGCCGTAATTATCTTTTAAGACATTAAACTCCTAAATACTTCTAGAATGGTCTTTTTTATAATCACAATACACATGTGATTTAATCTCCCTCACATTTCTATTTCTCTTTTATAATTAGGGATACTCTCATCTGTAAGAGGTGGGAGAGAATCAACCCTTAACGCAAGGTCGAGATCCATGACTGCAAGAACTATTAAGTGGTTCTCTTATCATGAGTTGAAGTTAGAGCCATTTAACATAGAAATAGAACTCATGTTGGCAGTAATATTAGCAACAAACATAATTAAATAAAGAATAACAAACCAACAAAACAAGCTCATATAAGTCTTAAAATAAAATTAAATTCAAATAAAGGCAAATCCCATCTCAAGATACCGAACACTCCATTAATATTTCATATTTGAACAAAATATTAACTTGTAAGTGATATCTTAGTGTAGTAATCAAATATTGATAATAAGAACATGTCAAACAATAAAATCTTCATTTGAGCAAATTTATTATTCACGTGTAAAACTAAATAATCATTAAATGTTTATTATCACAAGTATACATGCAATTATGTTAACTATTGACCTTCTTTTTGGCCGATCAATATTTACAGAAATTACATACACACAACTATTTATATTCCAAAAAAATTAATTTCCTCAAGACATATCAGCTTAGTGGCATGTTGCTCCAATTAATTCATCTGAAAATATTTTTTTTAAATTGTACCAAAATTACCCTTTAAAATAAAAAAAATTCTTGGGTCAAAGTCTGGTCAATGGTCAACCATTGATCGGTCCACTGTTAATTGGTCCAAATTGAATTTGGATCCTAAACTAGCCCCAAATTGAAATTAGTTTTTTTTCTTCTTGCCTTAAGCTGCCATTCTCACCCAAGCTGCCGCAGCCAACTAACGCGGCCATTCTAACCAAAAACCGGCTGGTAATTTTCTTTAATTCTTGATGGTCATTACTTTTCCCTTAAGGTGGCCATGACTTGCGTGCATTGAGCCTTGTCTTGCCCTTCCAACAATATCATTGGTGATGGTTGCCATTGTCGCTGGCCATAAAGCTTAAATTAAATTTATTTTTTAATTAATCCTTAAAAAGTAGCCATAATTCTTCTCAAATTCAATGATACTAGATTTGAGAAAACCAAAACTTCATTCATTAATCGAAAATAAATTCAATTCTCAATAATTCAACATAAAGAGTCTGTAATACCACTTGTTAAAACAAGAAATTCTTTAATAAAAACCATCATTTATAATCTAAGAACATTCATGTTGTATCATTAAGAATCAATAATAGAATATGCGAAATAGTATCTGAATCTATAATGTGCAATTGTTCTCTAGAGTTGTGTTGTTAGCCTCCGAGATCAGCACCTTCTCTTAGAAAATCTTTTATGTTTCTCTGTGCTTTCTCTCTGATGATTGAATATCATAAAGAATAGAACGATACATATGACCTAGGGATCATAACCACTTTTATAGACTACTTTTTATGTTGTCTTTAAGTATTCCTATTTCAGCCCATCAAAAAAATAAAAATAGAAATTACCCTTAAATATTTACACATTAAAAGTTCACACACTATTAGATATATTAAACCTTATATTATCGTAAATTTTAATAGATTACTTTTAATTGAACTTAACCTTATATGATAGTCTACAACACATAATTATTTACATATAAGCCCAATATTAGATTAAAAATCTAACAATTAATATTGGATTAAAAATCCAACAACCTCTATTTCTTTAACTCCACTTCTTCTAGCTGTTAACCATAAGTTGAAAACATTAAGGGCTCTTTTTTTTCCATGTTACACATTACACTCATTCTCGAATCTAGTGATTACTTAATGGGTTGTAATTCAATAATACTTTCCATCTTGGCCTAGCTAGTAGCTTTTTAAAGCAAGAGTTCGGCCAAAAGGATTGTCGCTCTCGACCTAATCTATTGATCTTAAATTGAATTCGCCTTTGTTGACAAGTTCCCATGAAAAATGCAACTAAAAAACAGTGTGGTTTAGTTAATTATTCACAAAAAAAGAGTTATTAAAATATGTTATGTGTCCCATTGTTTACCATACAATGAGCAAAATTACTTATTGAACAATTTTTTTGGGATCTACACTTATTAGAGAATAACTAATTTTTTACTGATTATTCAAACAATAAAAATTGCTCAAACTTTGAGCAATTCTTTGAGTTTGAATGAGGTCTTGTAATGTGGTTATCTTGGATATGGAGGATTACTAGTAGGAGAAGAAATTGTACAATATATTAGAGGTACTATATCTCATTAATACATATCTGACATGTATTGTTCAATTAAATACAACTACCAATTGCATAGTGATTTTTTAAAAAGAAATACAGACATGGCATAAATGCATTAATTGTCTCCAATTTTATTGGTAATTGAAACAATTTTCTATCTAACTATGTAGCATGTGTCAAACATTGAATATCGTTTATGTGGCAAGAATTTTGTGTATCATTCATTGCAAGTAAACGTTGTGACACTTAGTATGTATGTAACTTCGGCTAATATAATCCTTTTTGTGCTGCATTTTTTATATGATTATTGTCATGGTTGGAATTGAAAAGTTATGACTTTAATTTATGTAGAAGCAAAGTAGTTGTTAGAAAAGTACCCCAAGTACTTGTATATCCCGTCACAAAAAATAGGACTCAAGTTGAGTTATCCAAACTTGTTTGAAACTTGAAGTTTGAATTTCAGTTCAATGTTGAGTTAGTCAACCACATCCATGTGATAATTATTTATTAATACTATTATTACATGGTCACGTGATAGCAATTGCATAGGCTGCATGGGTGGACTTAGATGAAATGGCGGCCGAGGGAAAGAAGAACTTAAATTTAAAGATGGCCGTTCAAAAGTAATAATATTCTAGCATCTAATACAATAAAGTCCACGGCTAGCATTAACATTGTGACATGCATGGGGTGCAGATACAAGCGTACCCTTGGCTTGATTTGGTAGAGCTGGCAATGGAGGAAGTGTTGGGCGGTGCTTGCAAAAGATAGCGATCCGGCTGCCATACTCATTTCAAAACTTGGCACTTGGCAAGTCCGGTGAGTTCTCTATAAATTAAATAATATGGTTTTATTTATTTTTTAAAAACAAAAACTTTATTTGCGCACCACTTGCGTTTTTCTCCAATTAAAGATGGGCTCTTTTCCCGCCTTCCCGGTAAAGCCTTTTGGGATTTCCTTACCCTTTGCAGACGTGGCAAAATTTTGTTTGTTACATAAACAGTCCATAGCAAGAGGAGGAAGGGCAGCCGTGTTTGTGTTTTCAGAAGGGAAATAATATTGCAATAAGCAGAAGCAAACTTTCCAATATAGCCGATTAAGATGCCTTCCTGTGCACATGGGCTGTAAGATGATTAAGTTTGAAGGGAAAATTGCGGACCCAGTTGCCTCCAAAACTTCAGACGGGGAAAATTCTGGATATGTGTGTTCACACTATTTAGTTTAAACCCCCCTTCTTCCAGCTGCTAGTTTTCTCCAGGTTACATTAGATTACATTGCGCGCACTGAGCTGCAATTTTGAAGTTCGAATTTGTTTTTTTTTAATTAATTTTTATTGTTTTTGTTTTCCCAACAATTGTCTTAAAATAATTATTGTAATTCTGCATAATACGCGGCACAGGAAAATGGAACGGTATTTATCTAACATCACTTCTTCACAATTTTGGAGTTTTAAAGGAAATTACGGAAAGCTTTCCTCCCCTGACGTTCTAAGTGATTTCTTTATTTAGCCGTGCAGCCTTACCTCACAGAACAGAAATGTATGCGGACTCTAACTCAAATCTCAATTGACGCGTGTCCAATAGTTTATTAAATTAATAGTAACTTAACTTGCCTTATCCATTTATTCTTAATTGGCTTTTTTTTTAGCATTAATTTATGTGGATCGGGACCCACAATTTGTGGAAGCAATTGCACAATCTGCCCCTCTTTCCCATGATGATGCGTCGTATGTTGTAAAGAAAGAGAGGAGAAAGACGCTGCACTCTCACCTGCTTATATATATATATATATTGACTACTCCATTCAAGCTCACCAAAAGCCAATCCAAGAATCCCCTTCTCTCTAGCATTCAAACCACAAAATGTGCCTCGGAGATAACCCATATCAGCGCTCTATTTTCTGGGATGAGGATGGAAACCTCGTTCACTTCAAGTGCCATCTTCCATCAGGGACGAAGCAAGAGGATGTGAAGGTCGGGATTGATGAAGATGACAAATTGCTTATAACAATAACAAGTAAGACGGAAAATTCACATACTGATCCTTTCGCTTCCGATTCATCCTGGATGATCATATTCGGCTCCCCTTTCTTAAGCTTGCTGAAGAAAAAGGAAGGAGACACAACAATCTCGACCAAATTCCACTTGCCAGCGGGTATTAACACGAATGGTTTCAAGACTGCGATCGATGATGAGGGTTTGCTAACTCTCACTTTCAGAAAGCTCGTGCCCATTCATTCCGAAACGCCCTCCGACCTCGGAAAAGTCTCCGTGAAGTGGAAGAACAAAAAGGGCGTCTTTCACTTCAAGGCCTATCTGGCAGCGGGGACGAAGATGGAGGACATCATAATTGGCATAGAAGGTCGCAAATCCCTTTTTATAGGCATTCGTGATCTGCGGAAGAAAGAGGAAGGGGACACCGGTACTCTCATGTGCTTCAATGGCAAGAACTTTAGGAGATTCATTTTGCCTGATGGTGTGAACCCCAATCGCTTCAAGACTGCAATGGATGATGCCGGCGTTCTAACTGTTACCTTCACTAAACTCAAGCCAGAGAAGAAAAAGCTGGGGCCAATAGCAAAGGAGAAGCTGGGATGTCTGGCTCATGCTGTGCCTGCTGCTTGTTTGCTGATATGTGACAAGATAATTGATGCGATTTGTTCAGGAAACTATTAATAAGCTGGTGTCAAATAGGTATTTGCTTCATGTTCAGGTATGTTGTTCTGTCGTTTATCTGTTAGTGTTTGAAAACAAAAATACTCTGGACTCTAGGTCTAGACCAGGTGTTCGTTAATTTCTGTGCTGTGTGGTGTCGTATCTCCTTTGTTTCAGTGAAATAGGAGAGCTTTGTCCAATAAAAAATGATAAATGTTGTTGAGTGGAAAATAAATGCTTTTTTTAGTAGTGTTGAATCGGAAAAAAAATGTTTGGTTTCCTGTTTCCGATCGGGGAGCTCAAATGTTCCACTTATGCTTACGTATGTAATGAGACAGCCACAAGATAAAGGAGTAACTGCAGGTGGATCAGGTGAGCCAATCATGCTGTAGAATCTGCAAGATAGCGAGATGAATTTTTTTTTTTTAATTGTTAGCCTTGGAAACTTTAAAAAAAAATTGATTGCATGGATAATGGGTTTGAGCCAATGGTCAAGCCCTAGCCCCACATTTCTCCTTTAATAACCTCCCATTTCAGTGCATTAAAGAGTTGAGACAGCTTTTGAAGATAAGAACAACATAACAAAGAAAACAAAATGACCCATGTGATGTCCGTAGAAATCGACATCAAATTCTCAGGTCTCTGCAGTGACACATACGCAAATACTTCAAGATCGTGGCAACTTCTGCAACTCATTCCTTTGAGCTTCAAGCAGACCATCGTATAAATAACTGGGTAGTACGTTACAACAAAGATTAAACTTCACTGAACTGAAGCCAGAAAAAGCCGGTATTAAGATCAAAGAAGATTCTGCGAGGTTTGGCTAAAGCAGTGCCTGTTTGTTTCTTGGTAGGTTACATGATAAGTTGAGGAGACTACTAATTAGCTGGTGTCAGGTAAGGTATTTGCTAACATCATGTTCATGTATGGTGGGTCATATTCAAGTAGTTCTGTCGTTTATTAGTATTTGAAAATAACTCTGGAGTAGCTTAATTAATGGATCTATCTTTTAAGAGCTGCTTTTGGCATATGAAGTTTATTGAGTGACAGCAGATCAGGAGTTCGTCTGAAAGGCATGCTATTCAAGGAATACAATACAAACAGTAAAAATTATTTGAGAAAATTCATACGGCCTCCCTTTGAGTGAAAAATTATCTATCTTTCATTCGTTTTAGCATTTATTTCATAATTCTTTTTTTTTAATTTTTTTTTTTTTTTTGCCCTTCTTCTATTTTAGCTTCCATATATTGGGAATTAGTTGTTATTGATTTGGTGAAAAAGGAATTTGCTTTATTTGGATCCTAAGAGGGGGCAATCGTGATCCTTGTTCGTTTTTCAGATTTCTTCAAAAAGAATATTTCAGTAAAAGAGTGCAGAGTAGGGCACCATCAAAGTATAAAACATAGGATAAGAAACAAGGTTATAAAAAACAAACCTACCGGTAAATAACGACCAATTTCATTTCCTCTGCAGCTTCATCTTCTCTGATTTTTTTTTTTTTGGATCCCACATCGACTAGGTAGGGAAATAGTTGGTAGTTTATTAACCCCAAGGTACACTCATTCTACCGGTTTGTTTCTGAGGTTGAGTTCTGCCTTGTGGGTTTATAAAGATTGATTTAAGGGTTGTTCGAAGAAATTCACTATACTTTTGATTATGCTGCTCAAATCTTTACCCTGAATGATTCCCTGTTCGGTAAGTGGGTTGATGGTTGGTTGAAAAGGATCGGAGAGCTTGAAGTTGGTGGCCAATTCGCTCATTTTTTCCTTCACCTCCAAAATGCAATTGTGTTAATGGGATGGGCTCTCTCGCTGACTTTTTATTGTCAGAGGTAACAAATCTTTTTTTTCTTTTTAATTGTTGATTCTATCATGCTTCTTTGCTGAAAAAATAGGGAAATTGTCTAATTGAGTTACAATGGTAAGAATCTGTAGTATTGTTTTGAAGTTTGCTGGAAGGTAGTGTTGAAACTTTGGGTATTCAAATTCCGAAAATCGTTATAGTTTTGAGGTTTGACAAGAGAAGGAAGATAAGAATATTTCAACCTAAGACCACAATTACATGATCACATTCTAAAGCCACAATTACATGATCACATTATTTTCAGTTGCTTAGGCTATTTGGGTTGACAACATTGATTTTATGGTTAACACTTCAACAGGACACTTGCATTCAGGCTGAAATAAATGAGGTTGCTATGGAGTGGGCTAATCATTTTTCTAAAATCATCGTCCATCATCAAAATGGTTAGAATAAATATGAAACTGTACATGCGCCTTATTATTACATATAATTAAGAGTTTGGTGAAATTTGAGATGTATTGTGAAACACTAACGTTTGAGTTGATGTTGTGATGCCATTTTTAGTTCTTTCATTAATAGGTTGATGTCGCTATCCGTGTGAATTTTTTTAGCTCTCGCAATAATGCTATTTGATTTCTGTTAATCAGTTATTGGGTATGGGAAGTGAAACAAGGTTTCGCAGGTCAGTTCATAAATAAATATATGTTTACATTCACGCACTTCTTAGTCAATTGCTTAGAGCACTAGCTGGTAGAACAGATTCACACTTTAGCTTGAATTCCCAAGCTATTGAAGCAGGCTACAATTAGTTCAGGTTTATTTGCATATTTATTTAGACCTGGTAATAATATTAGCTTGATTCTCTGCCTTATACTTTGGATCAATATCAGGATAGATTTATGTTGCTATTTAGCTTCAGAAATATCAGACAAGGAATTTCAAACATAAGCTCGAAGCTTGATTATTCATATATAAATAATGTGATCTATGTCAATTGCAGATTATTTAGGAAGCGGTGGAGTTTATGCTGAGGTGTTAACATGGACAAGACTGTTGTTTCGTCTGGCATACTGTTAGCTTAAGCAATAGTAAAGAACTTGAGTGGCAGTTTTGAAATCTTTTGTGTATGTATGTAAACTGTATCGCGTCTCTCTCGAAATTCTTTCTTCTAATTTTGATTATTGCATCATAATTTTAACATCTGTGTTCATAATGTAACTCTATGCACTACTTCATTTTTTTGGCACCTTTGGAATCCTTGCATCTTGAATCAAATTTTGTTGCTGCAAGTTCGATATTCTGGACTTCTTTTGTTGAGAGGCTGCCCTTCTGAGAATCTGTTGTCAGTTATCACTTACACCATCTGATAGTTTGCAAACCAAATGTGGTTTTGTATGTTCATAAACTTGCAGTGTTTTGTTTATATGTTGGGTTCAAACAGATGTCAAAGACAAAAAACAAAACAAGCGAAACAACTATTTATTCCAAGTGTATATTATATATAGCGTTGAACATTTTTTCTTTTTGAATTGTTACAATTTCCACATGTTATAATCTAAAACCTACTGGGATCTAGATAAATGCATTTATTAGTATAATCCAGAAGTTTGACGAGCAATGACTCAAAAATATATTTCTATTAATATTTGAGAAGATATCTACTCTTAATTATTCCAAGTGTATATTATATGCCTTGAATAGCATTGAAGGTATATATAGTGCTGTTACCATTATTATTAAATTATGTAAATCAGTTCCTTTGTCCTTCATGCCATGGCTAAATACATTTTCATGCCGGTTGCAGACCTCTGTGGTTAATGTAGTGAGACCTTACTGGATCTTGAGCCATTTAATAGGATGTGGCACTTGAGCGAGAACGGTAAGTTTGCTGTAATTATTATTGCTTGTAATGGCGATACAGTACCGCTACCCTTGCTCTTTCTCTCTCAGCAGCATTTTGTAGTCTTAACATTTTGCATTAAGTAAATGCATGTTTTTGTTTATTGCAGTGGCCTAATGTTAATCGGGCTTCACTATTTGGGGGGGGGACTGAAAAAGATAACAAAAGAAAATTTTCAATTTTACATTCCATCATTACCTCGGATTCAGGAGTGGAAAGGTTCAAGTTGTGTACAGCAGTATAGGGAACCCACTTCATGACAATCTTTGTGGGTTTTGAGTTGGAATACTCCGGCATGGTGATACTTAGTGTTTCACTTTCTGTGCCGGGTGATGGGAAGGGAACTCACGGACATACACATGGAAAAGAATTCAAATGGACTTGTACCAAATTCAATTGATGCATCTTGTGATAAAGTTCATGTAGCTCCCAAAATCTCAGAAGACGATGTTGATGCAAGGGACTTAAAGGTGAAAGAATGCACTGAAGAAAACTTGTTCGAAAATTGTAATGAGAAACAAGAAGACTTGGTGTGGAAAGTAAAAATTTTGATTTTGATGTGACTGATGAAACAAACGACTAGTTGGGAGTGCAAAAGCAAACTCTCGTGTTCCTGCTAATGTGCATATGTGACACCCGTATTTTGTATTATTATTATTCTTATTATTATGATTATTATTATTATTATTTTATATGTATTTTATAGAACATAGAATTTTAGGTTAATACAAGTGTTTTAAATTTTAAAATTTTAGGTTAATACAAGTGTTTTAAATTTTAAAATCACTAAATTTTTTTAATTTATTAAATACCTTATTAAAAAAAGAAATAAAATCCCTAATGGGTAAGTATATTAAAAGACTTGGCTTATAAAAACCCCTCTTATATTATTTTTGTTTCTCAAAACTCTAGAGGTAAAGAAAAGAATACAATAGTAAATACAAGAGTAAACTCACATTTTTTAATAACAAGAGGGGAAGATTTTGATTGTGTTCCTGTTTTTCATTAAAGAAATTCTTGAGTTTTGATTTTATTTTGGAGGTAGGTAAAAATGCCTTATAAATTTTAATTTTGATTCCCTATTGTCTTCTCTGGTCGTGAAAATTGGAATCACTAATTTTTAATATGTATAATTAAAGTTATGAATTTTTAAATCAACATTCCTCTGTTTATATCACCAACGGACAGTTTTGATGTTTTGTGGGAAATTATTTTTTAGAAATGTTTATAAGATATAATTAATCTTATTAACTTTTATGTTGAATGCCAACATGTTTGCAGTAGCTTTTTGTGATATTTGTGAGTTTTCCGATATATTTATTACTTGTTCGAAATCAGCTACTTTGAAATGGTCGGGCATAGTGTAGTAAATTGATGTGCCTAAGTAAGAGTTCATGGTTTAAGGATTATTTTGGATTTTCCTTATCAAGGTCAGAATTAAATAAAATACTATAACAATCTTATCTTGATAATTATAGGTCAAGAGTAAGCTCGTGTGATTGAGGTTGTTGATTGCTTCAAATCGAGGTAAGTGATTTCATACATATGTTTATTATAAGTATATATGTAAATAGTTATGAATAAAATAATGTTGTTTAAATGGATTGGCAATTTATGGTTTTGAAGTTATTTAAAATATTTTCTTAATTTTTTTAAAATAACTTTAAAATACTTATTTTTAATAAATGGTTTTCCTTAAAAAAATATATATTTTTGCAAAACTTTGTCAATTCAATGTCTTATAAGAGCATTTTATTGAAATGTTATTGAAAGATTGAAATTGAAAGATTCCAAATTGTATTTTAGGTTTTAACTCATTATTTGTAGTTACCGTTACTAATATAACCGAACAGGTAGTTGTATTATGTGCACCTACTGACGATTATTGTAGGATAAAATACCCTGACTGAACTATTAACTAGATCACCAGGAATACAGGTGACATATTAAACTACTAGTCGGGCGACAAGGAGTACAAGTAATGCTATGTGGCATGAGCAATTGAACAAGTAAAAATTTTTATTGATAAATGATTTCTTAAGTGATTCCTTATTGTAAACAATTATTTCACTATAACCTAACAGGTTTTGAGAATTACTATACATATCTTTTAGATTACAAAGTGATTACTGGTTTTCTAATTTATGGCAGTTTAAAATGATTATCATTTACTTTACCATTATTAGTAACGTTATGCATAAGTTTGCTTATTGAGTTGACGGTTCATCTCTTATTTCCAACATTTTGTAAATTGATTTTAGAGATGTGGGCTTTTTAGTCTAAAGAAGAGGATTTGTCAATTGAAAAACATTGTGTTTTCTAGATGAATAAATTGTTGCTACCTTGGGTTTTGTTTAGAGTTGAATATTTGTTTTGGAGGATTATAGTTATATTTATTACTTTAGAAACTATGTTTCCACTATGGCTACCTTAGTTTTCTTTTGGAATAATAATACGATTATTCTTATGAGATTTCATTTCAAATTTTTCTTGAAATTCTTGGGTGACTTTAGGTGTTATAGCATTCAAGTCTCACTGTCCCATAGCCCTTTGCTCTAGCAACTGAAAAATGTGTTTTAGGCACAACTAGACATGGTGGGGCTACAAAAGCAGTTGATAGCAATAATGTGCAATCCCCCATGCCTAAGAAGACTTCATAGGTAATTTAAATCCTCAATTGAATAACTGATGAAGGAGATTTGCTTATTACTAGCAATTTTAATATTTTGTCTTAATGGAAGAATAATAAGGGCAAATATCCAATACCTGTTGAGGTTGCTAGAGATTTTTTGGTCATTCCTGTATTTACTATTGCTTCTGAGTCTATTTTCAACACCGAAAGTAGGCATTTGAGTATTTACCGTAATGGACTTCATCAAAACTATATGGAGGTACTGATGTGTACTCAAAATTGGTATTAGACTAAAATCAATGGTAAAATCACTTACTTTCTTTATTCATATTTTTTAAAATTTTTTTATATGTTTTTATATTTTTGCACTAACAGAGCACTTAATGATTTTTTTTTTATATTTTCATCATTAGATAGTGAGCCACTTAAACGGTTTGCAGAACAAATTATAAATGTTGAAGGAGTGGATGATCCTAATGTTGACGATATCGTGGCATAACGTTTTGGATTGGAAGCTTAGAATCTTCATGAATTTGTGGTGGTTTTTATTTGTGAATTTTAATGGCCGTGTACTTGAATTTATGTTATTTTTTATGTTTGATTTATGTTGGAAATTTTTTATTTGTGGATTTATGATGTTGTATGTTATTCATGTTAAATTGTTAATTGTTGGATTATAATTGAATTTTCTGATATTATTACTCAAATTATTGAATTTTTAAATTATATTTTAAATTATTTAATTTTAAGTTTTACATATCTAAATATCCGAAACATCCGCTCACATCCGTTGCAGATATTATCTATATATATATTTTCTTACAAATACAAATACAAATATTGAAATGTAAATGTGGATCTGAATCCGCATTTTGCCTACCCTAAGCAGTGATTAAAGCAAAACCAATTCCTAGTTTTTATTAGGAGGGCCCCCGTCCAAGGCTGAACTTAAAAAGGTATTTTTCATTTTCATATTTCTTTTTTCAGTTCTAAAAAGTCCATAATCTTTTATGATGAATTTCAGATTTAAATTGAATAACTATGCGTGTAAGGCTAGGATTTAGCTAAACTAGTAGACCGATGCGTTTTTCTCTAGAGTAGCTGCTATCATGGATACTTCTTAAGTATGTAGCTATTAATAATGTTCTAATAAGGAGGGAGAGGATGTAATAATATTAATTAATGCAATCCTGGATAAGATATTCCCAGCAAATTTTATTATTAATGGAAATCAAGACTGCCTCTTATTTTACACTCAGCTTTTGTTGGCCACAAAATATTAATTCTTTGCTTTCTATCTAATACCACCTGCCATTGACAAGATCGAAATCTCCAAAACTAAACAATGATAGTAGGCGAAAGAGTTGCAGTGATGTCACCACTGCTGCAAAGGACAAGGGAAGAGTTTCTACTCGGGCATAGCGCCATGGCATTGGTAATTGCAAAGAATCCCCTGCTACCAGGACTCCTAAAAGCAAGATGCGTGAACAGAACGATAATGGAGCTTACAAGGTCAAAGATGAACTGAAGCAGATGGAGACAACAAAAACCTCCCCTTAGAATATCACCGTCGAGTCCTGAACAGTTGGTCTCACTAACTCTACAAAGGGGAAGTGGACTTAGATTTCTATCACTCCCATATGGATGTTCCGAAAGAAATAGCCTGTTTCGTTTCAGCTGCAGTGACTTTATATATATATATATATATAAGTTGTATCGAGTCTCTCTCGACATTCTTTCTTCTAATTTTGACCGTTGAATCATAATCATGACATCTGTGTTCATAATATAGCTTTGAGCATTACTTCATGCTCTAGCACCTTTGGATCCTTGAATCAAAACTAACTGCAGGTTCAATTCTGGACTTCTTTTATTGAGAGGCTGCCCTTCCGAGCAATCTATTTTCAGTTATCGCTTAAAACTTTTAATAGTTTGCTAACCAAACGTAGTTTTGGAACCAAACTTAAATGCAGGGTTCTATTCTTGACTTGTTCTATTGAGAGGGCACTCACTTACAACTTCTCATAGTTTGCTAAACAATGTGGTTTTGGAGGTTCGTAAACTTCTTGTGGAATCTGTTTAAAATATTTGGATGATACAAATTTGAAAGACAAAAAGAAACAGAAAAGAAAAAAAGAGTAAATTTGTTACAATTTACACATACAATTGTAATCTAAAATTTATTGAGACTCTAGATGCATATCTTTAGTAGTAAACTTCAGAATTCTGAAGAATTTGTTCAGCAGTAGTTTGGAAAATTCATTTGATTAATATTCGGAGAGATATCTACCCTTAATTATTTAGTAAGTACCAACCAAAAAAATCAAACAGATCATATCTTTGTTTTGCTTTCGTATTCCTTTCTTGTCGATTCTACCATGCTTCTTTGCATCAAAAGGGGAAATTTGTCTAATTAAATCACAATGGTAAGAAACTGAAGCATTGTTTTGAAGTTTGCTGGAAGGTAGTGTTGCTGCCTGGGTATTCCAAGTTCCAAAATCTTTATATTTTTGAGGTTTGACAGGAGACGGAAGATAAGAGTGTATGAAACGAAAAGCTAAAATTACATGGCCACCTGATTTCAATTGCTTAGGCTGCATGGCTAAACTTAATAATGAAACAATGCTGATGATGATCATAATTGAGGAAGAGAATACCCAGTATGAACATTTTGCACCACTGTATTATGACTGCAATTCCTGCAAAGTAACAGGCTTTATATATGGATATTAATATTGAGTTGGAGTTAGTTATATACAACATCTTACATGGTATACCATTACTTTTAAATTATGTAAATTAGTTCCTTTGTCCTTCATGCCATGGCTTAATACATTTTGATGCATGTTGAAAACCTCTATAGTTACTGTAGTGAGAACTTGCTGGATAAGTAATCTTGAGCCATTTAATGGGATGTAGTACTTGAGCGAGAATGGGAAACCTCGTGGGCAGTTTGATGCGGTCATTATTGCTCATAATGGCGATTCAGTGCGGCTAGCCTTTCTCTTTTTCTCTCTCTGTGAACGTTATAGTCTTACAGTCGTTTGTATTACGAGAATGCAGGTTATTGTTTTCTGTAGTTGCATGAATGTTACAATGGGCTTTGCTAAAGGAAAAGGAACAAAAAGAAAAAAAAATCTGATTTTACATTTTATCATTACAACTGATTAGGAACGGTGATTAATCTCGTTTGTTACAGGGTAACCACCCCAAAATACAAAATCCTGTGTAGTTTGTTTGATTTTTTATTTTTTTTATTTTGGGGGGGGGGGGGGGGGGGGAAGGGGGAAGCTAGGACTTCAAAAAGATTGGAAAGCTTCATAAAATTTCATACAAATTTTTCACTCAAAATTTTGAGAAAATGATAGTTAGATTACAACTAAGATTAGTAGCAACTCGTAGCTATAAACAACTAGAAGACGGTATTAAATGCCAATTTGTGAAATAGAACATGGGAGGAGCTTGGGGCTCTGACCGCATGCCTGTTGAAGAATGAGCCGGCGACTCATATGCAGTGGCTTGGTTAGGGGAAGCCACCGGAGCAGCAGCTAAGCAAGTCTTCATAGGGCAGTTGTCACTGCTTATGGACTCGAATCTGAGTGATCTATCCTTGATGAGGATGAAGCTTGGGCGAAACTAAGTGGGCTCGAATAATATGAGCTGACTTTCACTCTATGCCATTGATGTCAATGACCATAGATGTGTCTACAACTCATCATGTTGATAATGTCCTATCGGTGTCTTGTAAATTTCTCTTATAAGTATTACATAGGTTGTTACGAAAGAATTGAAATCATCTTTATAAATTTAACGACCAGATATGTTTGTTTCCTTTCTGTTTCTTGTTGATTGTAGACTGTTTATTGCTTGTGTTTTTCTGTTTACATTTTGGCTTTGTCTTGTTGTAATAGTTCCTTGACATAATAATAGGAAAATGTGCAAATCGGTTGCTTGGTTCATCTGGCTTACCTCTAATAGCTAGACGAACGAAGGTATATATACCTTGAAATATTAAGTTTTTTTTTTAACTATTATTATTATTATTATCTAGCCTATGTTTTATTCAGTATTGGCCATTTCTAAATTATTTCAACGATTCATGATGCATTTTCCTGGTTTGCAGAGACTGGAACTAAGTTTTATATGGGCGATTCTTGTCACATTTGAGGATCCCCTTCCACTAGGCAGTGCAGTGACATTTGAAGGAGCCCTTGTTAGAGGTGTTTGATTCTGTCTCATGGATGGCAAATAACTCAGGTGAAGCTTTTGAGTTCTCAAAGTGATGGTCCTCGTTGTCGGACCTTCTTCAGCACTGCAGCTTGCGGAGATGGAAACAAGGTTCCACAGGTCAGTTTGTATGTAAATGTGTGTCTTGTTTAACAAATGATTATATGCTGGCATTGTCACACTTTTTTAACCAATTGGCTAGATCTCTAGTTGAATCGATTCATCCTTTAGCTTGAAATCCCAAGCTATCGAAACATGGCTCCAATGAGTTCAGTTTTTTTCCGCATACTTATATAGAGTTTGCAAGAAGATTAGCTTTATTTTTCCCTTTTATACTTGAATCAATATGACATTTCAATTTTACAGCGAGCTTGGGTGCTGCATAGATATGTATATGTTGCAATTTGGAGACCAAATATATGGGGCAAGCCCAAGAACAAATGAGAACCATAGTCTCTTTGTCTGCATTTGGGAAATAGTACATGAAACAATAGTCTCTTCGTTTGCATTTTTTTCCAATTTGCTATCATTTTTATTTACATTGTGAGGCGTAAAAAATTCTTAAACTAGAAAGAAATTTTGTGTTAAGTGTATATGTGATATGTTTTTGTTCGTCTTTTATCGTAATTCTCATTAAGGTTAAAATTGTAAACTGCATAAAGGAATTTTATTGAGACTTTTGAGTTTTGAAAAGTGTGAGAAGCTACAGAGTGGTCTCAATAGTCTCAACTCACTGGAGGGATGCTAAAGTTTTTTAATGGGCTAAGCCAACATGGGCTCACTTCCACAAAAGTCCATCAGAAGAAAAAGATATCGTGGGCTTCTACAACCACAAATTCCTCTTCACACTACTCAAAAACCCTTTATAAAACTTTTTTTAAAACTAAAATTACCGAACTAAATAAATACAATTTTGTTTATTTCTTATTTTTAAATGAAAATTTCAATTAAATATTTAAATAAATTATTATTTTAATAAAAAATTTACACCTACCTCTTATATTTTAATTTTTATAAAAATATTTTGAAAAAATCGTAAGATTTTAAAATTATAAACATAAAAACCATATAATAAGAAAAATAATTTAAGATTCTAACATTTATACGTAAGTTATAAATAAAAACCTTAAAAATATACAAATTTTTAAGATAAAAAATTTTATGGAAAGATGATTAATTATAATATATGTATTTGTATTAATTATATTAGAGATATTTTAGAAAAAGATAAATTTTGAATTATCTTTTTTATAAATTAATTATTTTTAAATTATCATTTTATTTTTGAAAATTTTAATTTATTTTATTTTTATTTTAAAAAAACAGTAAATTTTTTTTTTCGATGAAAAAAATTAAAATTTTTAAAAGTGAGGGAAACTATACTAGGAATAATCAGAAATTAACCCAAAAATAACATTAAGAAAGCTCCAAAATGATTACTACTGTATCCATATAAATAGGTCCACTCCAACTGATCTCGACAAGTCGACAATCTAGTCTAGGGTTGGTTCGTTGTCGGAAATAAGCTGGATCTGCACTGATGCCGACGGTCGGGATTCAAGGTGAGGAGTTCCTTATCATAAGCAAGCTGAAGAAAGGCACAAGATCTCGAGAAAATTCACTACTGGATGAAGCGAGGGTTCACTTTCAAAAAAGCTTATGCATATTCTCTCATGTGCTGTAGAAAGTCCCTTCACCCTCGGAAACGTCACCATGGACTGGGAGCAAAGAAAGTGAGATCACATGGTTGGCATTGAAGGTGGCAAGCTGCAGAAGAAAGATGACGTTTTCAAAGTTGAAGGGCCTTTCTAGAGCACTGGAATCCATTCATAATTCAGCTTGAAATCCCGAAACACGAGGCTTTTTGTGCATATTTATATAGACTTTGCAGTAAGATTAGCTTTAGTTTCCCTTTTATACTTGAATCAATAGAACATTTCAATGTTAAAGCTTCCTTATCATATGTTGATATGAATAGGTTGCAATTCAGGCTTTCTGCAAGACTGGTATGAATTTTTTTTAATCATTTATTTGGAAAATTTCCCAACTGCAACAGCTGAATAGGTGAAAACAGGTATGTTCGAGGCTGTTGTAGGCTTGTAGCTGCGCTTGGCCTACCGAAAGGTTCATTTTAGAAACCCTTTTTTATAATCGAGTCCAATTATGCTAAGACTCCACTTTTATGGGCATTAGCTTGTAATTTCATTTTTGTAACGTCCTAACTTGGATCTTTGTTACCAACTTGGGCTGTAACTATTTGCTGTTTGTGTTGCCTTTGAATTAGTGGTTGATTTCAACAAATTATTGTGTGGACTACTCTAGTTTTATTTTCTGGTTATGCTTTTTGAGAAACGGGATGGAACATGTCATTCCAATTTAATGAATATTTAAAATAACTTAGATAATTTCATAATTAAGAAAATTTAAGATTTCTTTTTGATGATTTATGTAGTTTTTTCTTTTTTGGGGGGGATGTGTAGAGATGCAGCTCTTCCAATTAATACTCCACCTATTCCATGTATCTTAGATCCTTGCGGAGGGGCTGGTATATGTGGCGATTGGCTGTTGGGTTCAAGTTTAGAGTCAGCTGCCTTAAGTGGCTGGCTCTTGCCAATCCTGTAAGCAAGAATATGATTTTCTTTTGCTTATTTGGTTTTATTTTTGTGCATAGAAGTATATATTTCATGATTGATAATTAATGTCAAATAATAAAATCTATAACACAACCTTTATTTATACCCCTATGTATGGACATCTAAATATAAATTAGTATATTGGCTTCAATTCTGTTTGAAATATCAGACAAGTTTCAATCATAAGCTTGAAGCATGATTATTCACTTATAAATACTGTAAATGGTCTATGTAGATTTTAGGAAGTCATGGAGTTTGTTCTGAGGAGTTTGATGTTGGTTTGCAAACAAGATTTCTGCCACTCGAAGGACATGATATTGGGCAATTCCTGGGTTTAGAGTCTATGGAAAAAGACGAAGCTCAAGCATATCAACCCACCATTTGAATCATTAAGCAGGCCATGAAAAATTTCTAGAGTTGTTAAGGTGTGCATTTAACACTGTTTATGCATTTATGTTTTTCACTTTGGCTGCCCCATATATCAATGCTCTTGCTTTTATAGCTTGGGCTATTAGATTGCAGTCATTGATGAGAGTAAATGCTTGTTTAATGGTGATTGAAGCTATTTGCTATCAACAGTTTAGCATGTGTTAATCATTGAATATTGTTTTTGTGTATTATTAATTGCTTGTATCCGTTGTGACGCTTAGTGCGTATGAAACCTACGCTAGCCCAATCTTTTTGGATTGTGTTTTTGATATGATTATTTCCATGTTTGTGATTGAGGTGTTGTGACTTTTAATTTATTGAGGATTGGAATTAAAACATTGGCTGCTTAATAAAAGTGAGTGTTTATTAAATATCTTAGCTAAAATGCTATCAAAATTATACTGCCACAAGTTATTCAAACTTGTGAAACTGGAATTTTGTGAGTTTCAAGCTTTTGAATTTTGTGTATCTGAGCTGGGTGCTCAGTTAGTCAATAACATTCATGTAATGATTCGTTTTATTTATTTATTACTATGGGGGATCATGGCTTCCGAGGAAGAATGGAACCAGAATGATACGTCCTCAACCACTGATATTTGGTCATGCTGCTCAATTCAGTACTGTGAATGATTTTTGGCTTCATCCGTTGGTTAATGGTTGGTTGGAGAGAGGTCTGCGACCTTGGGGAGGCATATTTGGAGAGCTTGAAGTGGGTGGTCAATTCACTCCATTTCCTTCTTTACATCCAAGATACTTTGGTGTTTATGGGTTGCACCCTCCTGCCAACTCTTGATTGGCACAGGTGACAAATCTTTGTTTTGCTTCTGTGTTAATTTTTTCGTTGGTTCTATTTTGCATCTTGCATATTCTCTAATTAAATCACAATGGTAAGAAACTGCTATATGTTTTGAAGTTTGCCGGTTGGTAGTGTTGCAGCTTGGGTTGATCCTTCCAAGTGCAGTTCTATGTTTCTGATTCAAAGTCCCAAAATCATCACAGTTTTGAGGTTTAACCGCACAATGAATATAAGAATATATGAAACTAGAAAGTAAAATTACATGTTCACGTGATTTCAATTGCATAGGCTGCATGGGTGGACTTAATGTAATGGTGGTGATAATGATCATGTAACTGGGGAAAAGAACTAGCATGAACATTCTTGCACCACTGTGTTTTGACTACAGTTCCTGTAGTGGCAAGCATATATATGCAACATTAATATTGATTTGGAGTTAGGTGTATACAACATCTTATCAAGGCATACCATGGTTATTAAATTATGTAAATCAAGTGCCTTTTCCCTTCAGCTGTGTCCTTTATGGTCTAAATCTGTTTTGATGCTTGTTGCAGACCTCTGAGGTTAATGTGATGAGACTTTGCTGGATAAGTAATCTTGATCCATTTAATGGAATGTGGCACTTGATCGAGAATGGAATACCTCGTGGAATTATTGCTTATAATGGTGATTAAGCGTTGGGACTTGGGATCCTTGCTTCTTTCTTTCTCTCTATCTGTCTCTGTCTCTGTCTCACTCTCTCTCCCCACTCAGTTATGAGCTGCCCCAAAGGAACATCCGAAATCAGACCCGAAATGAGTGGGGCATGTGTCCCTATTTGATTGATTGGACGGTGGACTCAGTGTAGGCCTGCGCATATGGGATCATTAATATTCACAGATCACTATTCCCGCTCGTGGTGGAGTGTGTGAACTAGTAACCGTTCGATTGAATACTTAGACCATGGAGGGTTGAGATCTGGCCACGCCACCGTGCGCGGTATACGCTCACTATGTTGATTGGGTGATACACGCTTAACCATTCTTGTCTTATTGGGAAGCAATCTTGATCGTTCATTGTCTGGATCCGATGGTCCACATTTAGCCCCGTTTCTCCTTTACTGAGCGACCGTTGTTGACCGCATCTGAACCGGTTGATCGTGGATCCACTATTCCTGAACGCATGCTCACCATGCTTGTCGCATGGTTCCATTCACTGGATTAAAATGGAAATTTTGCCTTAGGCTGAATTGAATGGGTCGTGTGATTTGGCAGGATTAATAAAATTTCTTCCCTTTTTTTTTTTTTTTTTTCAATTTCTTGCTTTTGTAGGTAACTTTTGTAAATTAATTAGCAAAATATGTGCTTTATATTCCATCTCTCTGTGGTTAATTTAGAGGCCCTTTTTGTGTGAACCTTTATTTTCAGGTTCTTACCACTCCTTAACGATTCAACGCAAGTTTCTCTCCCTCCGTTAGCCACATATTTTTCAACTCCATTATATCGGGTACTTTCTCACCCGTTCAATTAATTGAAACCCTCTTCTTGAATTCAAACCTGAAAATGTATCTGCACTCTGTGTTCTGGGAGAAGGATGAAAAATTGGTTCACTTCAAGGGTCCAGTTGCAGCAGGGACGAAGCAAGAGGATGTGAAGGTGGCAAACTGCTTATAACAAGCAAGGTGGCAAGTTCACGTACTCTCTTGTTATCAGGAACATTTTGCACCACTGTATCACGCCCGCAATTCCTGCACAGTAACAAGCATATTTGTGTATGCCACATTAATGTTTAGCTTATTTATGCAAACATCTTATCAAGGCACAGACGAACTTAAATTTAAAGATGGCCAATTCAAACGTAATTCCATTAAAATCATTAAAAGTAATAATTCCATTAATTAATTGATTTTATATAAATTTTTAGATATTTGATAATAATTAATTAAATATCTAAATTATTTTACGATATATTCAATTTTCTTATTAATTGGATTTTAAATTTGTTTTAATTATTATTTTAACTTGTAAAAATGATGGCGATCGAGCAGCCATACTCACTTCAAGGGCTTGACAATTAATGATAGGATAGCAACCCTTTGAATATACGTACCGATTAGGTAGCATCTTTTTGGTTTGACAAAATGGCTTGCTGCTTCCATTACAATTCTTTTTACGAAATGGCTTTCAATGTAAATTTTTTTTTTTTTTACAAAATAGAATAAATACCATTCTGCATGTATCATAAGTAGCTTTTACAGATTATTATGATCGCTATGTCTTAACCCCCACTTCTTCCGGCTGTTAGCGATAAGTTGAAAATATTAGTGGTGCATTTAATCCAAGTTAGGCATTACACTCATTCTAGAATCTGGAGATTACTAACTTAATCCTGTTGTAATTCAACAGTACTGTCCAACTTGGCCTAGTGGCAGCTTTGTCGAGCAAGAGTTTGACCAAAAGGATTGCCGCTTTCCACCTGATCCGTTGATCTTAAACTGAATTCGCCTTCATCGGCAAGTTCCCGTGAAAAATGAAACTAAAAGACGTGATGATTGAATCTTTGTGGAAAAATGATCTGGACGCAATGCTGCTACCTAGTGTGGTTTATTTCATTATTCAAAACAAAAGAGTTGAAAAAATATGTTATGTGTCGCATTGTTTACCATATAGTGCACAAAATTACTTATTGAATCATTTTTTTTTTTGGCATCTGCACTTATTGTAGGATAACTAATTATTATTATTATTTATAATGGTTTTTCAAACAGTAAAAATTGCTTGAGTTTGAATGAGACTTTGAAATGAAGTTATCTTGAATATGAAAGGTTACCAGTAGGAGGAGAAAGAGAAATCCTAGAGTATATTAAAGATATTATATCTAATTAATACATATATAATATGTAAAGTTCAATTAAATATAACTACCAATTATATGGCGATTTTTTAAAATAAATACACAAATAACAGACCATGCATTAGTTGTCTCCAATTTTATTAGTAATTGAAACAATTTCCTATCTAGCTGTGTAGCATGTGTCAAACATTGAATATTGTTCACGCGACGAGGATTTAGTGCATCATTCATTGCATGTAGCCATTGCGACACGTATCATGTATGCAACTCAGGGTAGCACAATTTTTTTTTGAGTGCATTTTTTATAAGATTATTGCCATGTTTGTGATTGAAGAATGGAATCAAAACTTTAAAACTTCAGCGGGTAAATAAAAATGGACGTTTATTAAATATCATGGTTATCATGCTTTCAAAATTATGTAGAAGCATAGTAGCTGTTAGAAATGTACTCGAAGGACCTGCATATCCTGCCACCAAAATAGGACTCAACTCGAGTTATCTAAACTTGTGAAACTTGAAGTTTGTGTTTCAAAGTTCAATGTTGAGTTAGTGAACCACATCCATGTAAGAATTATTTATTACTACTATTATCATTATTGCTGTTATTTTCCTTTTAAAAGGATGCCCTTGCCATAGCAGGGGAATTATGGGAACCAGAATGATTGTTACTGATTCGAAGTCCCGAAATCATCACAGTTTTGAGGTTTAACCAAGATGAGAAGCTAAAATACATGGTCACATGATTTCAATTATTGCACAGGCGGCATGGGTGGACTTAGAATGAAATGGCGGCGATAATGATCGTAACTGAGGAAAAGAAGAACTAGCATGTACATTTTGCACCCCTGTATCATAACTGCATGCAATTCCTGCAATTAATGTAACAAGCTTGTTGGTATATGCCACATTAATATTGATATTATATAAAATGGAGTTAGGTGTAAACAAACATCTTCTCAAGGCACAAAGGAACTTAAATTCAAAGATGGCAATTCAAAAGCAATAATACTCCAGAAACTAATATGGTAAAAGCCGTGGTTGACACTAACATTGTGACATGGGGTCAGATTCAAGCTTACCATTGGTTCGATTCCCGTAGACGTGGCAAAATTTTCCGTGTCTGTTTGTTTCGTGAGCAGTCGGTAGCACCAGCCATGTTTGACTTTTTAGGAGATAATGTTGGAATAGGCAGAAGCAAACTTTCCTTCTACGCTAATTGGCTGTAAGATGATTAAGTTGAGGGGAAAATTGTAGATTAGTAACCTTCGATTCCAGGGATTTCTTATCAACGAGTGGAAATGTGCGTTCATGCTATTTAATTTAAGATACGAATACGTTGGAATTACTCTAAACTAAAATATTTCAATTCTAGAGATTTCTTATCAATGAGTGAAAATGTGTGTTCACACTATTTAATTTAAGATGTGGGTACGTTAGAATCGCTCTAAACTAAATCACTCTTTTATAACCACACAATTAAAATTCTAATAAATTTTTTATTATTAATAATTTTGTACGTGTAGTTAGAATTCGTACTCTCTTTTATAATAGCTTCAAAGTAACCATAGCATTATCATTATTGCTCTTATTTTCCTTTTAGAAGGGTGTCCTTCTATATTAAGGGAATCATGGACACCAGAATGATTGGTACTGATTCAAAGTGCGGAAATCATCACAGTTTTGAAATTTGACAAAGATGAGAAGCTAAAATTACATGTTCACGTAATTTCAATTATCAATTGCAGAGGCTGCATGGGTAGAACAAAATGGATGCTATAATGATGATGACATGACTTCAACTTCTTTTCGACGGTTTGACCATAAGCTTCAGAGACTTCTTCTTAGCAAGTGGAAATTCACAGTATTTTATTTGACCCCGCTTCTTCCAGCCGCTGCATCACTTACACGCATTGAGTTGAAAATTTGCGGTTTAATTTTGTTTTCTTTTAATTAATTTTTCATCATTTTTGCTTTCCCAATAATTGTCTTAAAATAATTATCGTAATTCCGCCTGACATTGAACACTATTGGTTGGACCAGTTACAGCAAGTCTGAAACCTTTCCCTCCCGTCACGTTCTAAGTGATTACTTGGCCGTGTAGTGTTCCTTCTCACAGATTCTCTGAACCTGGACACACAAATATATGGGGACTTCGACCTAGATTACAAATATATAGGGACTTGGGACTCAAATCTAGGGTGGGCATTTGATTCGGTTCAACCCGAATCAAATTAAACTATATTATAATAATATAATTTAGTTTGGTTTATAGTATAAAATTAAATTATTTAAAATTTTTGAATAATTTAATTTTTAATTTGGTTCAATTTTAAACCGAACCAAACGGTTCAGTAAAGAAATTAAAATTAAAATAAATAAAAAAGTGGTGATAGGAAAAGTGCTCGTTACTATACAATTTTAAAATTTCTTTTGTAATATGTATTGAATTTTTAAATTATTGTTGGATTTATGATGTTAATTTATTATTATTAGATTTTGTTATGTTATTTATAATTTGTGAATTTCTAAATTATTGTTGGATTTTATTATATTAATTTATTATTGTTAGATTTTTTATGTTGTTTATTATTTATGGATTTATAAACTAAAGATTATTGTTGTAGTAATAGTCTATTAGTATTATATCATTTTTATTAAATAATGAATATATTATATATAGGTTGAAACGAAACGAAACGAAACCAAATTACCAAATCAAAATGAACAAAATTATATTAATTTAGTTCGATTCGATTTGATTTTATAATTTAGTTTATATTTGATTCATAAATTCATGAACCATTTGTTTTAAGTTTGGTTTGGTTTGTATTTGGACCACGCCCTTGGGGCTCCATGACTTTTCTCCGATTCGATTTCGCCTTTCAACGGACCCCCAGCAGCTATTTAAAAGTTTCTCGTGAGGTTTCAAAGATCCACACGCGCTATTTAGACCCTTGTCTTCAGTTGAAACCTTAAAGAAACCCAGAAACCCTTCAATCCAGACCTCAAAAAATGAGCCTCGGAGATGACTCTGTGTTCTGGCATGAGGATGGAGCCCTCGTTCACTTCAAGTATGCTCTTCCATCAGGGGTGGTTAAGAATGCTCAGATTGATAAAGATGAGAATTTGCTTACAGTACGAAGCGAGGTGGTAGAAGGAGACACCACCAAGCCGATCTTGATGAAATTCAACTTGCCAGCTGGTCTTGACCTGGCTACGTGTACGACTGCAACCGATGACGACGGCGTTCTAACTGTTACCTTCACTAAACTGAAGCCAAAGAAGCAAAAGTCGATGACATGGCCAAAGAAGACAAAGGATTGGTTCCTTAAAGCTGTTTGTTACGTGACTGTTTGCCAGACGGGTGATGAGATGAGTTCCGGAGACAACTGATACGCTGGTGTCGAGTAGATCTGCTTCATGTTCATGTTTCTTGTTCTCTCGTTTATGTATTGGCGTTTGAAAATAACTCTGGACTCTTGACCGCGCGTTCGTGTATGTTGTGCTGTCGTTTATGTATGGGTATTTGTAAATAACTCTCGAGTGGCTTTGTAAATAACTCTGGACTCTAGACCGCGTGTTCATGTATGTTGTTCTGTCGTTTATGTGTGAGTATTTGTAAATAACTTTGGAGTAGCTTAATTAATGGATGTATCTTTTAAGAGCTTCATTGGACATATGAAGTTTATTGAAAGAATCAAAAGCATATTGTTCAAGGAGTACAATACAATCTGTAAAATTATTTGAGACAACTCATACGGCTTCCCTCTGAGTGCAAAATAATCTATCTTTCATTCGTTTTAGCATTGCGTTTCATTATTATTATTATTATATTTGCCCTTCTTCTATTTTAGCTTCCACATATTGGGAATTAGTTGTTATTGATTTGGTCAAAAAGGAATTTGCTTTATTTGGATCCTAAGAAGGCGCAACAATGATCCTGATTCATCTTTTAGATTTCTTCAAAAAGAATATTTCAGTAAACGAGTGCAGAGTAGGGCACCATCAAAGCATAAAACATACTAATAAATCTCTCTCTCCCTTTCTTTTCCTTTGGTGTTCTTTTATTTTTGATTCTATCATGCTTCTTTGCTGAAAAAATGGGGGAATTGTCTAATTAAGTCACAATGGTAACAATCTGCAGTATTATTTTGAAGTTTGCCGGAAGGTAGTGTTGAAATTTGGTATTCAAATTCCCAAAATCATTTATAGTTTTGAGGTTTGACCAGAGAAGGACAGAAAAGAATATATCAAACGAAAACCACAATTACATGGTCACGTGATTTCAGTTGCTTAGGATATATGGGTAGACTTAATGAAATAGTGACGATTATGATCATAACTTAGGAAAAAAAGAACTAGCACGAACATTTTGCACTATTTTATTATGTATATAATTCTTTCAAAGTAAAAGGCTCCATAAATGGAATATTAATACTGAATTGGAGTTAGTTATATACAACATCTTACGCGGTATACCACTGTTATTAAATTATGTAAACCAGTTCCTTTGTCCTACATGCCATGGCTGAATACATTTTGATGCTCGTTGCAGACCTATGTGGTTAATTTAGTGAGACCTTGCTGGATCTTGAGCCATTTAATGGGATGTGGCACTTGAACGAGAACTAAGGATGGCAATTTGCCCAAGCGTGAGCCCAACCCGATCACAAAAAGAAAAGGTCCGACTTGAAAAAAGCTCAATTATTTAAATTCCGGGTCGGGTCGAACCTTTGACCGAGCCCAAATTTCATAAATTTTAAAAACATTTTAAGTAATTTAAATTAAAAAAACTGAACATAACCTCCTTATATATTAAAATTTAATATAAACATAAAAATTACTTAAGATTTCAACCATATAAATAATAAAATAAACAGAATCTAAAATCATACAAATAAAATCATATTTTTTTATATTATAATTTTGAATTTCGGGTCGAATCGGTTCGGCCCAGTTAGAGTCCGACCCTGACCCAAATTTTGATCGGGCTCTCAATTTAGACCCGAGCTCGACCCGAAATCCTTAAATTTGGGGCAAAGCCTGAAAAAATCGGGTCGGGTCAATTAGACAAAGATTCAGGTCGGATCTTTTTACCATGCTTATCGTGATTATTTCTGGTAATGATCATAGAGTGCTGCTACCCTTGCTCTTTGTCTCTCTGCAGAATTTTTTAAGTCTTAAAATTTTGCATAAAGAAAATGCGTGTTTTTGTTTATTACAGTGGCAAAATGTTAAATGGGCTTTGGTGTTGGGGAAAAATAAAAAGAAAACAAAAGAAAATTTTCAATTTTACATTCCATCATTTCCTCGGGTGCAAGAGTGGTAAAGGGTCAAGTTCTGTACGGCAGCACAGGGAAACCCTCCGCAAATCCAAACCCCTATGAAAGGGATCCCACTTCACGACAATCCTTTTGGGTTTTGAGTTGGAATACTCTTGCAGGTTAGAAGTTGCGTCAATTAATTATCTATAACATACAAGGTATGTTACATTATATGACTATATAATGTGGTTTATAATCTAAACCAAATGTGGTTTTATATGTTCATGCGGTTGCAGTGTAATTTGTTTAATATGTTTGGTTCATACAAATTTCAAGGACAAAAAACAAAACAAGTGAAACAACTATTTATTCCAAGTGTACATCATATATCTTCAACAGCATTGAACTTTTTTTTAATAAAAAAAGATGTTACAATTCCCACGTCTGTAATCTAAAATTTACTGGAGATCTAAGTACATACATTTAGTAATACAATTCAAAAATCTATCGAGCAATTATTTGAAAGTGTATTTCTATTAATATTTGGAAAGATATATGCTCTTAATTATTCCAAGTGTATATTATATCTTTGATAGCGTTGAACCTTTACCCCCAAGCTTCTCTTTTTTTATTACCACTACCTACGTAAAGAGTGGAGCTATTAACACCCCTTTTAAACTCTCACAAAACCTCTTTTCTAAATCCACCTCCTTAAATAATTTTAAAATATTTATTATTTCTAAATATACGTAAGCTAATTACGTAAATATCATTATTTACCATTTTTTTTCCCAAGGGATTTGTTTCGTTTCTCCTCTCAATTTACCTTCTCAAACTTAATATGATTTCTTGATTCATCTAATTAGTAACTTTTACAATATTGATAAACATATAATAATTTATTGTTTGAAGTCTCGACTCTTGCATAAGGTAGTAGTTAATTGGTAGAGAAAATTGTTCATTGTCAATTTAGTAAAATAATTGTTGGTCACTTAAAAGATAATCTATTTGAAGTTTGCCTCCTGACAGGTTGCAAGTTTCTTTTGGATGAGACGGGTGGCGACGAGCCGACGACTTTCATTTAAAGATTAAAGAAAAAATAATCTATTTATAAGACTTTTATTTATATCATAATTTTTTTATTTATATTTAATATTAATTAATTAATTTTTTTATTTATAATTTACTTAAAATTTATTTTTTATTTATTATCTATAATCTAATTAAATTGATATTTTTACTTCTACTAACTATTGACATTAAATTTTTATTTCTTGTATATTTAATAATTTATGAATAAAATTATCCATTTAATAATTTATTTACATCATTGATTATATTAAATTTAATAATCACTAATATAATATTAAAAACAATCATGAAAATTAATAATACCATTTATTAATTCATTTTATAAATTTTTTTAAATATTTGAATTATGTTATTTATTTATTATATTATAAGTACCCAATAACTTATTTATAATATATTTAATTTCCTTATAATTATTATTTTGACTTATTTACGATGATGGCGATTGAGCTGCCACACTCACCTCAACGACTTGACAATTAATGTTAGGATCGCAAGCCTTTGAATATACGGATCAGGCAATGCCTTCAATGAGTGAAGGGTATATTTGGAAGATAGGATTAACTGTAGGATTGGACTAATATTATAATTAATTATTTATTTTATGTTTCTTAAGTTTCATTTGGATTAGATTATGAGACTAAATTTGAATTTAATTCTAAGATTATGTGATTATTAATCCTTTAGTTTTAAGATTAGTGATTATCAATCCGAATTGAAACATGGGTTTAGTTATGATTAACTTTAAAAATATTTATTTATTTAATTAATTATTACTTGAATATCTAATATAATACTGGTTGCTTTTAAATTATTTGCTAACTTTTTGATAAAATAAAATATATTTACAATATTTAATAAAAAATTAAATTAAATATTTAAAGAATTTAATTTAGCCTAATCTAATTTATATTTTTTTATTATAATTATAATTGCCTAATAACTAATTTTCTCTATGTTTAGTTTTAATTAATTGTCTGTTAAATTAATATTAATAATTTTTTTATTATTAAATATTCATAAATAATTCATATTTATATTTAAATGTCAACTTAAATGTTATTTAATTTTATTCAAATATAATTTAATATAATCCAATCCAATATTGTACCAAACAAAAGATAGTATTATATAATATAAACTAATCCAATTAAATTTAATTCAATCCAATCTTAATAATTAGTTCAATCTAATCATGCATGTCAAACGTGACCTTAATGTAATAGTGGCGATAATGACCGTGAGTAGCATTTTTGCACCACTGTAGGTCATAATTCATGTGAAGTAACAAGCTTATATACGCAACATTAATATTGATGTTAGATGAATACAACATCTTATCAAGGCATACCATTGTAATTAAATTATGTTCATCAAAATTCTTTTGTCCTTCAGCTATGTCTATTAGGGCTCGTTTGGTTGGAGCATAAAATGATGGGATTGGATAATTTTAGGTTCTAATGTAGTGTTTGGTACACAAAAGTACTTGTAAGATCAAATTAGTGGAGTCCACCATTTAACCCCACATAGTATCAAAATTTTATTGCAAGGGGGTTGAGATAATAATATGTAAGCTAAAATATAGTTTATCACTGTTCACAGGATAATAAATAATTTTTTTTTATTTATGGACTGATATTCTTCTTATATTTGTTGATGATATTCTTGCTATGTTTATGATGATATTATTTAGTAAAATATAAGTTAAAAAACTATAACATGTTAAATATAAAAAAAAAAAAGGAAAAATTTTGTATTTTTTTATAAATTTACCAATAATTATTGATTTAAATTAGATTATATTCCATGTCATTTTAAAATAAATTTAAGATAATTTTGATAAATTAATATATAAGATATATTATTAATTACTAGCCAATCTCATAGTATACCAAACAGAAGAAATGATTATCATAGTTCAATTCAATAATGCACCAAACACAACAGAATATTATATATAATCTAGTGTTATTTAATCTAATCTTATTTTATCTTATTTGATTCAATCCGATCTAATCTAATCTAATCCAATCCAATCCAATCCAACGTAACAAACGAGCTCTTGTGGTAATATGTTTTTATGCTTCTTGCAGGCCTCTGAAGTTAACGAAATGAGGCCTTGCTGCTGGATGAGTAATCTTGAGCCATTTAACGGGATGTGGCACTTGATCGTGAATGGAATATCTCGTGGGATTTATTGCTCATAATGGTGATTTAGCATCGCCGTCCTTGCTCTCTCTCTCTCTCTCTCTCTCTCTCTCTCTCTCTCTCTCTCTCTCTCTTCCTGTGTCTCCACTCAGCTGAGGGGGTGTGTGTATTACACCCTCGAGGCAATAACCGTTAGATTGATTTACTTTTACCATGGAGGGTTGACATTTTGCCACGCAACCATGGGGGTATACACTCACTATACTCGGTCATTCTCGTCTTGTTGGGAAGCATTCTTGATCTTTTCATTGCACTGACCCGATGTTCCACATTTAGCCACGTTTCCCCTTTTACTCAGCATTAACTCAGTGAAGCTTTTGAGTTCTCAAAGTGATGATTCTCATTGTTGGACCTTGTTCAGCACTGCAGCTTGCGGAAAAGGACGAATGGTTCCACAGGCCAGCTTGCAAATGTGTGTCTTGTTTAAATACTTGTGATTATTTGCTGGCATTGTCGCACTTGTTAACCAGTAGGCAAGACCTCTAGTTGAATCCATTCGTCCTTCAGCTTGAAATCCCAAGCTATTGAAACATGGTTGCAATGAGTCCCGTTTTTTTCCGCATATTTATATAGAGTTTGCCATAAGATTAGTTTTATTTTCCCTTTCATATATTCATCAATATGACATTTCAATTTTACATCAAATTTCGGTGCTGCGTAGGTTTGTATATGTTGCAATTTGGGGACCGAATATATCAGGCAAGCCCAACAACAAATCAGAACCATAGCCTCTTTTTTTGCATTCGGGAAATAGTGCATGTAGGGATGTCAATGGGTAGCACCGGCAGTGGATTTTTTATTATCAAATTCATACCCACACAAATTTTAAATTATTAAATCCACCCGCAACTCGTTGGAGGTTTTAAATTTTTTAAGAAAACCCACTCACTGCGAGTTTTTACATTTAAAATCATAAATGTTTAATATGTAAATTTATAATAACAACATAAAATTCTATATAACATACTCAATTCTAAATTTAACCAATATAAATAGAAAATTAAAATTTCAACATCAATCCAATATAATTGTTATTTTTAGATATAAATTATAGTTTTTTTTAATAAATTTGTGTACTTTATACTTAATCTAAAGAATAGTAGTTTTTAAATACTAATTCAAAAAATAAAATTATAATAATGAAATAATCTATACATTAAGTTAAAGAAAATTCAATCAAAATTATAATAAGTATATAATTATATTTTTATATTTAAATATTTCTTTAATTAAAATTAAATTAAAAAATACTTTTTGAAAGTTGTGGATTTGGTTGATATCCATGCAGATATCTATCAGATATTTTATTAATACCAAACCCACCTGTAACTTAATGCAGATTTTAATTTATAATACCAAACTTGCTCGCAACCTATAAAATTACTTGCAGCAGATAAATTTTAGCGGACAAATTTAGACAGATTTATGAGTTTGTAGGTACCATTACCATCCCTAAGTGCATCAAACAATAGTCTCTTCGTTTGCATTTTTTTTCCAACTTTGCTATAATTTTTATTTATTTGTGGGCTGTAAAAAGTACTTAAACTAAAAAGAAATTATGTGTTGGTTTAATTGTTTGTCTTTGCTTGTCTTTTATTGTAATTCTCATCAAGGCTAAAATTGTAAACTACATAGAGGAATTTTATCGAGACTTTTGAGAAGCGTGAGAAGCTCACCTCAGAAGAGGGGTGCCAATAGTCCCACCTCATCTAAGGGTTGCTAAGCCAACATGGGCTGGCTTCTACAAATTTCCATCAGCAGAAAAAGATATTTTGGGCTTTTTCCAACACCGGTTTCCTTACACCCCTAAAAACTCTTTATAAAACACTTTTTTTTTTTCTAAAACGAAAATTACCTAAGTAACTAAATACAATTTAATTTATTTCTTATTTTTAAATGAAAATTTTAATTGAATATTTAAATAAATTTTTCTTTTAAAAAAAATTTTACACCTACATTATTTTATAATTATATTTTAATTTTAATAAAAAATATATTTTGAAAAAATTATAAGTGTTTAAAATTATGAAAATAAAAACAATAAAATAAAAAAAAATTTAAGATTTTAGGATTTGTATATAATTTATAAATAAAAACTTTAAAAATATATAATTTTTTAAAAATAAAAATTCCTTAAAAAGATGGTTAATTTTTATATATGTATTTGTATTAATCATACTAAACGTATTTTAGAAAACAGTAAATTTTTAATTACTTTTTTTATAAAGTGATTATCTTTAAATTGTCTATTTTATTTTTAAAAATTTTAAATTATTTTTATTTTTTTAAAAGATAAGAGAAAAATAAGAGTAAAATTGATCTTTTTTTTTTTAATTTTATGACAAGAAAAGGAGTAAATTAAGATTCTTAAAGACAAAAAGAATTATATTTAAATAGTCCTGGAATAACCAGAAAATAACTCGAAAAATAACATTAAAAATGCTCCGCTATTGCTGCCACCATATGCGCGCGCGCGCGTGCGTGTATAGATATATATTGGTCCATTGCTGCTCATCTCGACAACCTAGGATCGGTTCATCACCCGAAATAAGCCAGATCTAGACTCTCTGTGTTATGGGTGCAGGCTGAAAAAACCAGGGACGAAGATGCCGACGATTTGGATTCAAGGTGACGGGTTCCTTATGATGAGCAAGCTGAAGAAAGAGGCAAGATCTCGAGGAAATTCAGCAATGGATGAAGCGAGGGTTCTAACTGTCACTTTTTAAAAAAACTTATGCATATTCTTTCATGTGCTGTAGAAAGTCCCTTCACCCTCGGAAACGTCACCCTGGACTGGGAGCGCAGAAAGTGGGATCTGATGGTTGGCATTGAAGGTGGCAAGCTGCAGAAGAAAGATGACGTTTTCAAAGTTGAAGGGCCTTTCTAGGGCACTGGAATCCATTCATAATTCAGTTTGAAATCCCAAAACACAAGGCTTTTTGTGTATATATTTATAGACTTTACAGTAAGATTAGCTTTATTTTCCATTTTATGCTTGAACCAATGTAACATTTCAATGTTACAGCATACTTTGGTACGGCATATGTGGATACGTATATGTTGCAATTCAGGCTTTCTGCAAGACTGGTATGAATTTTTTTATCATTTATTCGGAATATTTTCCCAACTGCAACAGCAGAAAAGGTGAAAACAGGTATGCTTGAGCTTGTTGTAGCTGCGTCTTGCTTTAGAAGCCCGCTTTTTATACTCAGAGTCCAATTATGCTAAGACTCCACTTTTATGGGCATTAGCTTGTAATTTCATTTTTATCATGTCCCATTTGGATACTTGTGACCTACATGGGCTGTAACTATTTGCGGTTTGTGTTGCTTTTGAATTAGTGGTTGATTTGGACAAGCTTAATAAGTTACTATGTGGACTCCAGATTTATTTTCTTGTTATGCTTGTTTGAGTAATGATTTATGTATTTTTTTTTCTTTTTTTTTGGAGGGTTTGTAGAGATGCAGCTCCTCCCACGAACGCTCCAAGTATTCCATGTATCTTGGATCCTCAGGGAAGGGCTGGTATACTTGGCGATTGGCTATTGGGTTCAAGTTTAGAGTCAGCTGCCTTAAGTGGCTGGCTCTTGCCGATCATGTAAGCAAGAATATGATTTTCTTTTGCTTATTTGGTTTTATTTTTGTGCATAGAAATATATATATTTCAAGATTGATAATTAATATCAAATAATAAAATCTGTAACACAACATTTATTTATACCCCTATATATGGACATTTAAATATAAACTAGTATATTGGCTTCAATTCTGTTTGTAATATCAGACGAGTTTCAATCATAAGCTTGAAGCATGATTATTCATATATAAATACTGTAATTGGTCTATGTAGATTGTAGATTATTATGAAGTCATGGAGTTCGTTCTGAGGAGTTTGATGTTGGTTTGCAAACAAGTTTTCTGCCACTCGAAGGATATGATATTGGGCAATTTCTGGGTTTAGAGTCTATGGACAAAGACAAAGCTCAAGCATATCAACCTACCTTTTGAATCATTAAGCAGGCCATGAAAAGTTTCTAGAGTTGTTAAGGTATGCTCCTATCTATGCACTGTTTATGGGTTTAAATTTTTCACTTTGGTTGGCTTTTATAGCTTGGACTATTAGATTGCAGTCATTGATGGGAGTAAATGCTTGTTTAATGGTGATTGAAACTATTTGCTATCAAAAGTTTAGCATGTGTTAATCATCGAATATTGTTTTTGTGACCGGGTTATTGTGTATCATTAATTGCATGTATCCGTTGTGATGCTTAGTGCATATGAACTTAGGCTAGCCCAATCTTTTTTGGATTGCGTTTTTTATATTATTATTTCCATGTTTGTGATTGAGGTGTTGTGATTTTTAATTTATTAAGGAGTGGAATTAAAACATTAGCTGCTTAATAAAAGTGGGTGTTGATTAAATATCTTAGCTAAAATGCTTTCAAAATAATACTGCCATCAAAATGGGACTCAACTCTTGTTATTCAAACTTGTGAAACTGGAATTTTGTGAGTTTCAAGCTTTTGAATTTTGTGTATCTGAGCTGGGTGCTCAAATAGACAATTTGAAATTCTAACTAAGCAACTCAAAAGGGGGGTGAATTGAGTTTTTAAAATTTAAGTAAATAAAGCCACAAAACAACTTAAATTAATGTCTTAATAAAATCAAAAGCAATAAATTTAACAATACTTAAAATTAAAAGAATAAGGGAAGAGAGATAAAAAAACGTGAGTTTTTACATGCTTCGGCAAAATCGGCTTACGTTCACTCCTCCAAGCAAACCAAGTTCGAGGATTTCACTATCGAAGTCTCTAAGACTTCAAGTTCTTACAATTGACTTCCAAGGTATCAATAAATTTTTACAAATGGTGTTTCACTCACACACACCTTTCCCTAAGTGTTTCCCACATTCATACTCACACAAATTTGATAATGAATTTAAAAATGACAACAAATGCTCTCTTTTAGAGTTGATGTACAAATGATAGATCAATAATAACTCAATGTATGAAGATTTGCGAAATGAAAGTTCAAGAGATGTTGTATGATTTGGTTTCTGCTTGAAAAACTTGTTAAATTTGATTTTGATTTGAGTTTATATAATTTGGATAAGTAAACTAGTTTTTATTAACCTTCAGAGAATAGTTAGATCATCGCTTAAATTGATGGCTAGCCGCTTAGACTTTTGTGGCAAGTTACCGTTACAAATTTGGCTTTGAAAATTTGAAAATTTGCCCTAAGTGGTTAGCCACTTATTCTCAGGCGACTAGCCGCAACCTTTCTGTCTTCCAAGCATATTTTTGATATATTCAGTTTGGCTTCAAAACTTTTAAAAATTAAAATATGGTTTAATACTTTAAAAATTACCTTATGGCCCAACATATTTTATATTTTTGCTAACAGGTCTAAATTCATAATTTAAAACAATACTTATGGAAATCAAAGATTGCAAAACTTTTTCATTTTAATCTATATCTTGAAAAATAACCAATTTCATAAAATACTTACCTTATGATTATAAAACCTTTGGTTTATGAAAAATAATAATTTATTAAACAAATTCTTGAGCTATTCCAAAAGCTAAATTATGTATATATTAAATCATACCGGCTTTACAAGATTTGCAGCAATGAAGTTCTTGGTTGTGCCGTTGTTTGTTGAGAGGGTTTTGAGATCGATTTTACTTGATTCACTTAAATAAATTTTGCCCTTCAAAAACTAGTGAAATTGTAAAATATAATAACACGTTTGTTTTCATTAAAATTACAATTTGTATAGCCCTCTTGAGTAACACAATCACATCCATGTAATGATTCGTTTTATTTATTTATTACTATGCTTTGCAGTACCTGGTGAATCATGGCTTGGGAGGAAGAATGGGAACTAGAATGATAGGTCCTCAACCACAGATATTTGGTCATGTTGCTCAATGGATAACTGTGAATGATTCTTGGTTTTGTCTGTTGGTTAAAGGTTGGTTGGAGAGAGGTCTGCTGCGGCCGCGAGAAGGCGTGATTGGAGAGCTTGAAGTGGGTTTCAAGATACATTGGTGTTAATGGGTTGCACCCTTTTGCCGACTCTTGATTCGCCCAGTTGACAAATCTTTGTTTTCCTTGTGTTGATTGTTTTTTTTGTTCTATTATGCATCTTTGCATAAAAAATAGGGGAATATTTTTGTAATTAAATCACAATGGTAAGAAACTGCTGTCTTATTTTGAGGTTTGCCGGTAGGTAGTGGTGCAACTTGGGTTGATCCTACCAACTACCAAGTGCGGTTCTAGGGTACTGATTCAAAGTCTCAAAATCATCACAGTTTTGAGGTTTAACTGCACAAGGAATATAAGAATATATGAAACTAGAATCCAAACTTATATGGTCACGTGATTTTAATTGCATAGGCTGCATGAGTGAACTTAATGTAATAGTGTCGAGAATGATCGTGAGTAGCATATTTTCACCACTGTAGGTATAATATCTGTGAAGTAACAAGCTTATATATGCAACATTAATATTGATGTTAGGTGTGTCCTTTATGGTCTAAATCTGTTTTGATGCTTGTTGCAGACCTCTGAGGTTAATGCAATGAGACTTTGCTGGATAAGTAATCTTGAGCCATTTAATGAGATGTGGTACTTGATCGAGAATGGAACACCTCGAGGGATTATGGCTCATAATGGTGATTCAGCATCCCCATCCTTGCTTCTTTCTCTCTCTCTCTCTCTCTCTGTGTCTCCACTCAGCTGGCCCAACCGCACCCTCTCTCAGCAAATGTTACGGTCTTAAAAGAGTTTGCGTTACGAATTTGTGAGTTATCGTTTATTGCAGTTGCTGAAAGTTAAATGGGCTTAGCTACTGGAGTCTGGAGAAGAACAAGAAAAATGACTTTACATTCTACCATTATAATGGATTTGGAACGGCGAAGAATCTGCTTTGGTACGGTGAAACTCTCTCTCCCTAACCTTTCGGAGGTCCGAAAGAAAAATTGGATGTCATCTTCGGATTCTGGGGGTCCGAAATCGGACTGAAAATGAAGAAATTGGATATTAATTGGGCGAAAGCCAATGTGGAGCGTAGTGTACTGTACTTTTCCGCGTTCGCTGACCTTGAGCCACGTGTCCCTATTTGATTGTTGGACGGTGGGCTTAGTGTAGGCATGCGCATATTGGATCATCAAAAAATTCACAGATCACCCCCGAAGTAGCATGGAGGGTCGAGATTTCGCCACGCCACCATGCGTGGTTTACACTCATTATATTGGGTCATGCACACCAAACCATTCTTGTCTTATTTGGAAGCAATCTTGATCGTTCATTTTATTAATCCGATGTTCCACATTTAGCCACGTTTCGCCTTTTACTCAGCCAACGTTGTTGACCACATCCGACCCTTTGGATAGTGCGTCAACTTTTCCTGACGCATGCTCACCACGATTATTACAGTCTCTGGATTAAAATGGAAGTTTGGTCTTCGGATTGATTGAAAAGGTCGTGTGATTTGGCAGAATTAATAAAATTTCTTCCCTTTTCCTTTTTCTTTTTTAATTTCAATTTCTTGCTTTTGTATGTAACTTCTGTGAATTAATTAACAAAATATGTGCTTCATTTTCCACTATCTGTGGTTATGTGAAGCTCTTCGTATAAAGATATGATTTAATTAAGTTTTTTTTTTTTTAATTTGGGGAAAAAGACTTTAGATTGCCATTACTCCCACATATTTAAAGCATAATCGCATAAATTTAAATAATTAAATCTTCTACCAAACCTTTAGACTTTAGAGGTTTTCAGCGGCTACCACATACTTTTTTTTATTGATTGAGACATCCTCGTTCCTTACTGCAAACTTTTTTTTTTAATGTTTTTTTTTTAATTTCGAGGTCAAGGTGCTTTACGTGTATACCTTTATTTTCAACCCACTCAAGTTTGTCTCCCTCCGTTAACCCCACATTTTTCAACTCCACTATATAGGGTACTTTCTTCACCCTTCAATTAATTGAAACCCTTTTCTTGGATTCAAACCTGAAGATGTATCTGCACGGGGAGGATGAAAACTTGGTTCGCTTCAAGGTTCCTCTTTCATCAGGGACGAAGCTAGAGGATGTGAAGGTTGGGATCGAAGGTAGCGAGTTGCTTATAACAAGCAAGGTGGCAGTTTCACGTCCTCTCTCTTCATCTTCCTTGATCATATCAGAGGAAGGAGACGTCGGCCTCAATCGGCACGACGGCAAGATGATCTCGATGAAATTCAACTTGCCAGGAGGGGTGAGCCCGAATGGCTTCGAGACTTCAATGGACGATGATGCCGGGGGGGTTCTAACCGTCACTTTTAAGAAACTCGTGCCCGTTCTTTCATGTGCTGTAGAAAGGCCCTTCGATTTCCACAAGATCCCCATGGGCTGGGACGAGCCTGTTAGTAAAGAAAGCAAGGGCGTCGTTCACTTCAAGGTCTATCTCGGAGCAGAGACGAAGAAAGAGGATCTCATCGTTGGGATTCTAGGTGCCAAGTATCTTATAATAGGCCAGCAGCTGCTGGAGAAACAGGGAGGAGGCACCTGCAGTCTTGGCAAGAACTTTAAGAGCATCATATTGCCACATGGTGTGAAACCCGAATGGCTTCGAGACTGCAATGGATGATGCCGGGGTTCTGACTGTCACTTTTAAGAAACTGAAGCCGGAGAAGAAGAAGAAGAGGATGGTGTCGAAATCAAAGTTGCTTGGAGGTTTGGCTGAAGCTTGTCTCCTGACAGGTTGCAAGTTGTTTTTGGATGAGATGGGTGGCGACGACTGCTAACTAATAAGCTGATGTTTCGGACACGGTATTTCCTACATCATGTTCTTCTTGTTGTGTCGTTTTTATATGAGTGTTTTGTTTGCCTGTTTGAAAATTGAAAATAAACTCTGGACGAGTAGTGGAGAACTCCAGAGCAGATGTTTCAGTTTACTATGTTGTATTTCTTTCTTTTCTTTTCGTTTCTTTCTTTGGTTTGTGTGAAAGTATGAGCTTTGTGCGTAAACAATAATAATTAAAAAAAGAGCTTCGTCAAGAACTTTTTTTTTTTTTTTTGAAAGAACCAGTAATTTAAGTAGTGTTAAATGAAATTATGTATGTTAAATATTTGTTTTGGATGGATTTTAATTCCTTATATAATGATGTAATTTACCTCAATCGCAGAGTCACACCGAAAAAAGCAAGTGCAGTTTACCTAATATAATTTTGTGTTTGTCTAGTGCAAACTCCATGGTTAATGTGACTTACATCATTATGTAAAGAATCTCTTACCTCTAAGCATAGGTAACAAGCCATACCCTTAAATCTTAATTGAATCGGAGTCCCCTCAGGCAAATTCAATAGAACTAACTACACAGGTCTTTCAATTGTTAGCGTTGGAATTTGTATGGTTATGCTCTTCAATTTTTGATAACTACTATCTCAAATATAAATGTGCAAGTTGATCATTAGGATACAGGTTATAGCAATTTTGGAATTGTTTGTTGGGTGTTAAAATATTGTAGGGTAAGTACATGCACACAGTACATTATTATTGCTACATATTTGAATGCCATTGCTTCATTAATGGTAACGGCATTTGGCTTGTGGCATACTGAAAGAGTTTCCTTAGGGCCTTAAGTGGCATGGCTCTTGCTGATCATGTGAGCAAGAGTATGAATTTCTTTTGCTTATTTGGTTTTGTTTTGCACATACAAATATGTGTTTATGATTGATAATTTATATCAAATTAAAAACAGAAAAGAAAAAACTGTAACACAACCTTTAACCCCACAGGGAATATAAGAATCTAAAATTAACATGGTCACATGATTTCATTTGCAAAGGCCGCATGGGTGGACTTAGAATGAAATGGCGAGGACGATGATCAATTGATCATAACTGAGGAAAAGAAGAACAAGAATGTACATTTTGCACCACTGTATCATGAATACAATTGTTGCAAGGTAACAAGCTTGTTTATATATGCCACATTAATAATTAGTATATTTTTACAACCATCTTATTGAGGCAGAAATGAACTTAAATTCAAAGATGGCAATTCAAAAGTAATAATAGTCCAGCAACTAATAGAATAAAGTCCACGGTAGCATTAACACTGTGACATGGGTTACAGAAACAAGCTGCCTTCGTTTGATCTGGTGGGGTTGGCAATGGTGCTTGCAAAAGATACAGCTGTCATGCTCATTTACAAATTGTCCGATCCAATGAGTTCTACAGAAGGATTTATAAATTAAATAATATAATTTTATATATTTTTAAAAGTAAAAACTTTAATTGTGCACCACTTACGTTCTTCTCCAATTGCCTTTCCCTGCAAAGCATTTTGTGATTTCTTACACGGCAACAGGAGCAGCCATGTTTGACTTTTTAGAAGGGATATGCTTTCGAATTTACCGATTAGGATGGCAAATGGGCTCTGAGATGATTAAGTTGACGGGAAAATGACAGATAGATTCCTAATTTTAAAAATATTGTAGTAGGTAGTTACGGACAAAATTGAAAAAAAAAAGAAAAGAGTTTGAATTTGTATCAATATATTCACTCACCTTGTCTGTTCACCCTTACTTAAAGGGCTGAAAGAGTAGTGACGGTAACGAAAAATTCAAGTAATAGAAATCAAATTTTGCTTGATGTGATTTGGACTTGTTGGTGTTAAATTTTTGTTCAATAATTTTATAATTCAGATCTTGTTATAATAAGATAGCAATTCTTATTATGGGTCAGATTCTGTCAACTGATATTTAGCTAAAATATCTCACTAACTCCTATTGGTTAAGTATTTTTCAATTCACATACTTGATTTTTGTTTTTCTTTTATCTGTGGGATCCTATATGTCATACGTAAGAAACAAGCTGTTTTATAATCTATTCTTTAGAGCCATTTATATGTAGGGGCACTTTGATTTCTATTATTTGAATTTTTCGTTACTGTCACTACTCTTTCAGCCCTTTAAATAAGGGTGAACAGAAAAGGTGAGTGAATATATTGATACAAATTCAAACTCTTTTCTTTTTTTTTCAATTTTGTCCGTAACTACCTACTGCAATATTTTAATGTCCGACTTTTGTCAAAGTCTAATGAGTAGTTTTCTTGTCATTATTTGGTTTCACGTAAGGGGAGAGAAAGTTAGTGGACGATATGAAAATTCTGCAGAAACTTGTTCCTGGCCATGGTAATCAAGTAATGTGAGTTCTTCTTTTTATTTTTTTGGTTTTTTATTCACTTTTTCCTGTCTTAAACAAATAACGAGTTTTCATATTCACAATAATTCTTATAAACTTCATATGGTCTGGCATAAAATTAGACAATTGGAAAGGCCTCGCGTTGGATGAAATTATCAATCGTGTGCAGCCCCTACAAAACTTAATCGTGTTGTAATTCAACAGTAGTGTCCAACTTGGCCTAGTGGCAGCTTCTTAAAGCAAGACTTTGATCTTAAGCTGAATTCGCTTTTGTTGCCAAGTTCCCATAAAAAAATGTAACTGAAAAAACCTGATGATTGAATCTTTGTGGAAAAATAAGCTGGGCGCAATGCTGCTACATAGTGTGGTTTAGTTAATTATTCATAGCAAAAGAGTTATAAAAATATGTTATGTGTTCCATTGTTTACCATACAATGTACAAAATTACTTATCGAATCATTTTTTGGCATATAAACTTATTGTAGATTAACTAATTTTTTTATAATGGTTATTCAAGTAGTAAAAATTGCCAAAACTTTTAAGTAATTCTTTGAGTTTGAATGAGGTTTTGAAATGTTGTTATCTTGAATATGGAGGGTTATTAGTGGGAGGAGAACTTCTAGAGTACATTAGAAGTACTACATCTATTTAATGCATGTATGACATCTATAGTTCAATTAAATATAATTACTAATTACATGGTGATTTTTTAAAACAAATTCACATACGGTATAGATCCATTAATTGTCTTCAATGTTATTGGTAATTGAAATGATTTGCTACCTAATTGTGTAGCATGTGTCAAATATTAAATGTTGTTTCTGTGGCATGCAATGGTTTTGTGTATTATTCACTACATGTAGCCACTGTGACATGTAGTACGTATACAACGCAGACTAGCACAGTCCTTTTTGGAATGTATTTTTGATAAGATTATTGCCATGTTTGTGATTGAAGAGCTATGACTTTAATTTATTGAGGAATGAAATTAAAACTTTAATTAGCTGATAATAAAAATGGGTGTTTATTAGATAATCTTAGTTAATATGCTTTCAAAATTATGTAGAAGCATAGTAGTTGTTAGATATGTACAGTGATGAGCATATAATATATACATATTTTACCCTTAATTATATAATTGTTAGTTATTATTATTTATTATTTTTAATTAATTAAATTATTTCATTGAACAGGAAAGTAATTGAAGATTGGGAAACAAAAAGTGCATAAAAGATCAATACGACGGAAGAATTGAAGAATTGAAGATTATGTTCCAAATAAGCTGTTGCATCGGCTTAAACTAATTAAAGAAAGATTTGATTTGGCAATTTGGAATGCATGTGCCAGGCGCTAAAAGGAGACATTATTAATTGGCCTTTTGCTTTTAACTCAAATGAGTGGCTGCCTTTCAAACATTAATAAGGAAACAATTTAAAAGCGGCTTGGTGAGTGGGCTTCGTTAAGTCGGTGAATGGCCTTAACTTATGATAGGATGTGAAGAATTAATGCAATTAGAATTCGACAAGGATTAAGCAAGTCCGCAGCATTATATAAAGGCAAGACACAGCCACGAAAGAAAAAAAAAAGGGACGCAAGAGGTGGTAATCGGCAGAGAAGAAAAAGACTAACGGCTGTCCAATTTTTTCATGGCTGATTTTATTTCTTTTGTTGCTCTTAATCCAAGTATATCTAGCTAATTTTCTTAAACCAAGGTTAAGGATGAAACCATAATCAATGAAATAATTATCTTTTTATTTCATTAATTCCCTACATATGTTCTTTAATGTTTATGGTTCTTGATTCACATGATTAGTTGAATGTTATTAAATTCTTATATATGATTATCTTTACTTATATGTCTTTCATTAAATTATTTACACAGAGTGCTTAGGAAAACTTTGACTTTTTGTTATTCAATATGTTTACATGGGATGCATAGATATCATATCATTAAGTAGAAAAAGAACTTACGTAATATTAATTTTAATTGGGCTTAATTATTAGATTCATGAGATGACATAAATTGATTTCAAGTTGTCACTCTAAAATTGGGGATTAATTGATAACTAGATAATTACTAGTTGAATAGTGGTGGATTCTAAAGCCTTGGTAACTCTAGTCTTATTGAATTTTTCTTTGCTTTAATTGTTTTATTAATTTTATTTGTTAGTTTATCTTAAAACTCAATTTGGTCAACTAAGTTAGGATTAATATTAATTTAAGATTTAAATTAGACTTTCCAATTTTGAATCAATCCTTGTGGATTCGACCTAGTTACCACTATTCTATTTATAGATTCGTGCGCTTGCGAGTATATTAAATTTTACACAACATAGCCCAAGAGCCTGCATATCCTGCCACCAAAATGGGACTCAACTCGAGTTATCCAAACTTGTGAAACTTGAATTTCGTATTTCAAAGTTCACTGCTGAGTTAGTCAACCGTATTCATGTAAGTATTATTTATTACTACTATTATCATTATTGCCGATATATATTTCCTTTTAACGGTGCGCTTGCTATATCAGGGGAGTCATGGGTTGGGTGGATGAATGGGAAGCAGAATGATAGGTACTGATTCAAAGTCCCAAAATAATCACAGTTTTGAGCTAAACCCCCAAAGGGAAAATAAGAACCTGAAAGTAATTACATGGTCACGTGATTGCAATTGTATGGGCTGCATGGGTGGACTTAGAATGAAATGGCGTGGCGGCCAAGGAAAAGAAGAACTAGCGGGAACTGTATCATGACCGCAATTACTGCACAGTAACAAGCTTATTAATATTTATATATGCTACATTCACAATTAGCTTATTTATATACAAACATCTTATCAAGGCGCAAATGAACTCGAATGTAAAGATGGCAATTCAAAAGCAGTAATATCCTAGCAACTAATATACATAATAGAAAGTCCATGGTTAGCATTAACATTGTGACACGGGGTACAGATACAACTTGGCCTAGGTTTGATTTGGCAGAGTGAGGTACATGGTGGAAGTGTTAGCTGGTACTTGCGAAAGATAGCGATCCAGCTGCCATGCTCATTTCAAAACTTGGCACTTGGCAGGTCCAGTGAGTTCTGCAGCAGGATCTATAAATTAAATAATATAGTTTTATTTATTTTTGAAATAATTAAAAACTTTTATTTGCGTACGAGTTAAAGTTTTTCTCCAATCAAAGGACAGGCTCCTTTCCCGCCTTCCCGGTAAATTCCTTTTGGGATTTCCACGTAGACGTCGCGGATAGCAACTGGAGGAAGAGAAGCCGTATTGACTTCTTAGAAGGAAATAATGTTGGAATGAGCCGAAGCAAATTGAGATGCCTTTCTGTGCCGTGCACATGGGGCCGTGAGATGACCAAGTAGAGTGGAAACTTGTAGGCCTAATTACCTTCAATTTTTCAGACGGGGAAAATTGTGTTCACACAACATTGGCTTAGTTTAACCCCGCTTCTTCCAGCTGCTGGTTTTGCAATTTTGAAGTTCAAATTTGTTTCTCTTTTTTGTTTAAGATTAATTTTCCTCACTTTTGTTTGCCCAATAATTGTCTTAAAATAATTATTGTAATTTTGTATAATACTAGAGCTTAAAAATGGGGTCATTAGGTCATGTTTTTGTTGTGTTAGCTTTGTATCGTGTTAAATTTATGTCAAACCCAAACTCAACCCATTTAATAATCGTGCCAAAATATTGAGATATGAACTCGACACGAAAAAAATAATCGGGTTACCTAATAATCCGCTTAATATTTATATATTAAACAAAATTTACATTAAGCATTTACACACTGTTATTCATACATACATACATATATACATAATTTATTGATATTATAACATATATATATATATATATATATATATATACCAAAAAATTATACATTTACACTATTGAAGTTTTAATTATATATACGTAAATAATATTATATATCGATATTATAAAAAATACATGTCTACTAATATTTTACACATTTACACTATTAAAATTCTAAACGTATGTAAAATTTTATAAATAAAATACTTTGTTTATAATCATCCTTTTAAAAAATAAAAATAAAAGAGAGAATCATCTCTAATATTTGAGTTTTGATAACAAGAACTTACAAATTATTTTAAAATATAAAATATAATCATGTCATTGATCAAGTAAATGGGTCGAAAATTTTAATTCTAACCCGACGCAGAAAAAAATTATGTCAACTCAGACTCGACTTATTAATATTTGTGTTAAATTTAATGACCCATACTTATTTATTCGTATCATATTCGTATGATACTTGTAATTAATAACTGGATCCTGTCAAATTTTATCAGATGTACATAATACACAACACAAGGACATTATGAACGGTATTTATCTTACCCTATTTGTTCACAAGTTTGAAGTTTTAAAGGAAATTAAAGAAAGCTTTAATTTCCTCCTTCGTTCTAAGTGACTTCACTTACCGTCCAGTCTTACCTCACCGAACACAAATGTAAGGGGACTCTGATCCAAAACTCAATTCACATGAAGGATTAGTCTTTTTAAGTGTATTAGTTTTAAAAAAAATATATACTCCTTTCTAGGATAATGCACTTTGGGTGCATTTAAATATTATATTGTATTATGATATATTGTACTATTTTAATGCTGGTGTATTGTATTATGATGTATTGTAATAACATTGTATTATAACAATGCTGTATAATGTTTGGTGTTACATTGTATTGTATTAATATTTTGTTATTAATTTAAATTATATATTATATTAGATTAATATTTTATATTATATTAATATATTTAAAATGTATTAATATTTTGTATTATTATTAATTTTAAATTAATATTATTTAAATTTATTTATATTTAAATATTTATTATTAGTTATATTAAATTATAAATTTATTAATTTATATTAATTTAAAAATAAAAATATAATATTATTGAATAATTATGATGTAAAAATAAAGAAATAAAAATATTATATTATATTAATAAATATATTTAGTTATTATTATTAAAAAAAAAGCAAAAGCGAAAGCGAAAGGAAAAGCAAAAAAAAAAATATATATATATATATATATATATATTTAGCTTGTGTTATTGCCACTTATGAGGTGTTCCTGTAGCTTGTGTTATTACCAAATATGAGCTGTTCCTGTAGCTTATCTTATTGTCAAATAGTATGTATAAATTTATTTAATGCAACGCGTATAAGTTTTAATGCAGCAACGCCCCTTTGAGTCATGTCTCTTGTCATTCGCAGACAAACAAACAAGTTTCCCACGTATCGCAAGTCGTTGGTCCGGAATCCAAAACAAATCCTATTGGGACCCATTTGTCATGTACACTCATCAGTCATCAGAACGGGGTCCCAGTGGATCCATTTGTGTGTCTATATATCCCGTTATTAGTTCCACATGCATATGCTGCATATATCCACTACGCCATTGGAGCTCACCAAAATCCAAGAACCTTCAATTCAAACCTCAAAAAATGTGCCTTGGAAATAATCTATATCAGTGCTCTGTGTTCTGGTGTGAGGATGAAAACCTCGTTCACTTCAAGTACCCTCTAGGAGCGAAGCAAGAGGATGTGAAGGTTGAAATTGATGAAGATGGGAAATTGCTTATAGAAATAAGCAAAGGGGTAAGTTCACATGGTGATCCTCTCTCTTCAGCTTCTTCCTCGATGATCAGATACGGATCCTCTTTCCTAAGCTTCCTGAAGGAAAATGAAGGAGACGCCACTAGCCCGATACCCCCGATGGAGTTCAACTTGCCACCGGGTCTTAACACGAATGGCTTCAAAGCTGCGGTCGATGACGAGGGGTTGCTAACTCTCACTTTCAAAAAGCTCGTGCCCATTCATGCCGAAACGCCCTCCGACCTCGAAAAGGCCTCCGTCAAGTGGAAGAACAAAAAGCGCGTCTTTCACTTCAAGGCCTATCTGCCAGCGGGGACGAAGATGGATGACATGATGGTTGGCATAGAAGGTGGCAAATCCCTTGTGATCGGCATTCGTGATCCGCCGAAGAAAGAGGAAGGGCACACCCGTACTCTCATGTGCTCCAATGGCATGAGCTTTAGGAGCTTCATTTTGCCAGATGGTGTGTACCCGAATGGCTTCAAGACCGCAATGGATGATGCCGGCGCTCTAACCGTTACCTTCACTAAACTCAAGCCAAAGAAAAAAAAGCTGGTGTCAATAGCAAAGAAGATGCTGGGATATCTGGCTCATGCTGTGCCTGCTGTTTGTGTGCTGATATGTGAGAAGATAAGTGATGGGATATGAGTTGAGGGGACTACTAATAAGCTGGTGTCAAATAGGTTTTTGCGTTATGTTCATGTATGTTGTTTTTGTCGTTTATCTGTTAGTGTTTGGAAAATAAGAAACTTTGAACTCTAGAGTCTAGACAAGGTGTTGGTTAATTCCTGTGTGTGTTGTGTTGGATCTCTTTGTTTCTGTGAAATAGAAGAGCTTTGTCTACTACAAAATGATAAATATTGCTGAGTGAAAAATAAATGCTTTTTTTTTTAGTGGTGTTGAGTGAAAAAAAAAATGTTCGTTTCCCTGTTTCCGATCGATCGGGGAGATAGAATGTTCCTCTTTCATGCAGCATACGTAAGCCACAGGATAAAGGACTAGCTGCTGGGCAGGTGAGCCAATCATGCTGTAGAATCTGCAAGATAGCAATATCTATCTTTTTTTATTGTTAGCGCTGGGACCTTTTTTTTTTAATTAAAAATTAAAAAAAAAAAAAACAAAACAAAAACAAATTTGAGTGCATGGATAATGGGTTTCAGCCAATCGTCAAGCCATAGCCGCACATTTCTCCTTCATTAACCTCTCTTTTCACGCATTAGAGTAGAGACAACTTTTGAAGATGTGAACAAGATAACAAAGAAAACAAAATGACCCATGTCCATTGAATTCTACATCAAATTCTCAGGTTTCTGCAGTTGCGCATAAACAAATATTTTAAGATCAAGGCAACTTCTGCAACTCATTCCTTGAGCTTCAAGCTGGCCATCGTATAAATAACTGCGTAATATGTTACAACACAGATTTACCTTCACTGAACTGAAGCCAGAGAAAAAGCCGGTGTCAAGATCAAAGAAGAACCTGTGAGGTTTGGCTAAGGCAGTGCCTGTTTGTTTCTTAATAGGTTACGAGATAAGTTGAGGAGACTACTAATTAGCTGGTGTCAGGTAAGGCATTTGCTAATATGATGTTCATGTATGGTGCGTCAAATTCATGTCTGTTGTTCTGTCGTTTATGTATTAGTATTTGTAAATAACTCTGGAGTATCTTGATTAATGGATCTATCTATCTTTTAAGAGCTGCATTTGGCATATGAAGTTTATTGAATGAAAGCAAATCAGGAGTTGATCTTAAAAGCATGCTGTTCAAGGTATACAATACAAACAGTAAAATTAGTTGAGACAATTCATACGGCTTCCCTTTGAGTGAAAAATAATCCATCTTTCATTCGTGTTAGCGTGTGTTTCCTTTTTTTTTTTTGGCCCTTCTCTTATTTTAGCTTCCACATATTGGGAATTGGTTGTTATTGATTTGGTGAAAAAGGAATTTGCTTTATTTGGATTCAGATTTCTTCAAAAAGAATATCTTAGTAAAATTAAGAGTGTAGAGTAGGGCACCATCAAAGTATAAAACATAGGATAAGAAACAAGGTTATAAAAAACAAACCAACCAGTAAATAAAGGCCACTTTCATTTCTTTTGCAGCTTCATCTTCTCTGATTCTTTTTTAGGATCCCACATCGACTAGGTGGCCACTCTTTTTTCTTCACCTCCAAAATACATCGATGTTAATGGGCTGCGCTCTCTTGCTGACCTTTTATTGGCCCAGGTAACAAATCTTTTTTTTTTCCTTTTATGTTCTTTTATTGTTGATTCTCTCATGCGTCTTTGCTTAAAAAATGGGGAAATTGTCTAATTAAGTCACAATGGTAAGAATCTGCAGTATTATTTCTAAGTTTGCTGGAAGGTAGTGTGGAAGCTTGGGTATTCAAATTCTGAAAGTCACTATAGTTTTGGCGTTTGACCAGACAAGGAACATAAGAGTTTATCAAACTAAAACCACAATTACATGATGACACTATTTCGGTTGCTTGACAATAGTGATCACAACTGAGGAAAAGAAGAACAAGCATGAACATTCGGCACCACTGTATTGTGAATATAATTCCTTCAAAGTAAAAGGGTCTATTTATGGAATATTAATGTTGAATTAGAATTAGTTATATATAACGTCTTACATGGTACATTATTAAATTATGTAATCAGTTCTTTTGTCCTTCATGCCAGAGCTAAATACATTTTCGTGGTTGTTGCAGACCTCTATGGTTAATGTAGTAAATTTCCTTTATGACTGTGATATAGGGTGTTGTGGAAGAGTTGAAAACATCCAATATAAATTAGCTAGAATAGGTTCTGGATCAAGAAGACAAGTTTATGCCTGTTTCCTTTCTGTTTCATCAGTTGATTATAGACCATTCATTACCTATGCCCTTTTCTGTTTCGGCTTTGCATTACAATAATAGTGCCTAGATGTAATGATAGGAAAAGGTGCAAGTCGGTTGTTGGTTCATCTGGTGTACCTCTAATAGCTAGAAAAATGAATGTATGTATCCTCTGAAATATTCTGTTTGTTTGGTGTTATCTAAACTATACTTTGTTCAGTCAACCATTCCTAAATTGTTTCGAAGCTTCGTGCTGCATTTATCCAGTTTGTAGAGCTGGAACTAAGTTCTATATGGACACTTCTTGCGGCATCTGAGGATCTCTTTCTGCTAGGTAGTGCAGCATCATTTAAGGCACCTTTGTTAATGGTGTTGATTCTGTCTCAAAGACGGCAAATAACTCAGCGAAGCTTTTTAGTTTTTAGTCCCCAAAGTGATTGTCTTCATTGTGGGACCTTTTTCAGCACTGCAGCTTATGGAGAATGAAACAAGGTTCCACAGGTCTGTTTGTACATAAATGTGTGTCTTGTTTAAAATACTTGTTTTCACATGACTATATGCCAGTGTTGACACTTTTTTTTATCAATTGCCTAGACATGTTGAATCCATTCATACTTCAGCTTGATATCCGAGTTATTGAAACAAGGCTGCAATTAGTTCAGTTTTGGACTATCCTTCTAGTTGTCCTATTTCCCTTATGGTTATAAGTGCTGCATTTGGCATATGAAGCTAATTGAATGAAAGGAAATCAGGGGTTGGTCTTAAAAGAGCATGTTGTTCAAATACAAAAAGTAATATTATTTGAGACAATTCATACAGCTTCCCTTGAGTGAAAAATAGTCATATTACCATTTAAACTGACATGATATGTTCTTCCAGTTTATTCAAAGAATTATGAGAAGAACCTCAGGTATGTTAACTGAAAAATGCCCAACTCTAATCTTTCTTCATTCATTTTAGCACGTGTTCCATAATTCATGCTTTCTTCTTCCCCTTTTTTTCCTCTTTTTTTTTTTTTAAGCTTCTGTAATATTGGGATTTAGTTGTTATTGATATGGTGAAAATGGAATTGTTTTATTTGGATCTTAAGAAAGGCAATCCTGATCCTGATTATGGATTCCTTTCCATTTGACACAATTCATGTTTATAGTTTCTTCAACATATTCTAGAGATACTACCGTTGTTTTTTCATACAACACCATGAGACTGTTCACAACATGGGATATATAGTATGGAAAAATGAAATTATAGATATACGGTGAGATTTGTGGAGGCAAAACAAATTACCTTACCTTAGTGCAGTGTGGCTATTACTTTAACTAAAACAAGTGAGATTAATCACTAACCTTTTGGTTTTTAACTGTGAATAGACCCCGCAACAACTGGAATGTAGAGTGTGGCTGTTATGTCATGAGTTACACAGACTACATAACAGCAGACATTGATTTGCTAATGAACAATGTGTGCCACTGATAATTAAACACTATCGCAGGTTGTTTTATAGCATATATGTGGCATTGTGTTGGAAGTTTGATGACATTGATTTTATGGTAAATGTACATTCAGGCTGAAATATACGTTCCTTTGGAGAGAGCTAACCATTTTTCTAAAATCCTGGTTGCATCATCAAAATGGTTAGTATAAATGTGAAACTGTACATGCACCTTATTGTTACTTCTTATTTATTAAGAGTTTGGTGAAATTTGAGATGTATCATGAAACAGTAATGTTTCAGTTGACGTTGCAGTGCCATTTTTAGTTCTTACAGTAATACTATTTGATTTCTGATATTTAGTGGTTCGGTACGGAAAGCGAAACAAGGTTCTGCAGGTCAGTTCATAACTAAGTATATGTTCTTCTTGTCAATATATGTTTAATTTCACACACTTTTTAAACTTTTGCTTACTTAGAGCACTAGCATAGTAGAATAGATTCACACTTCAGCTTGAAATCCCAAGCTTTTAAAACAGGCCACAATGAGTTCAGGTTTATGTGCATATTTATGTAGACTGGGTAATAATATTAGCTTGATTATCTGCCTTGTACTTGAAACAACATGACATTTCAAATTTTCAGCTTAGATTTTTGTTGCAATTGGTTTTTTCTGCAATTTAGCTTCAGAAAGAGTGGTAAATTTGGACAGAATTGACAAGTAATTTTGTGGACTTGTGTGTACTCCTGATCTCATTTTCTGATTTGCTCATTTGGAAAATGAAATGGAACATGTGATTCCAATTGCTTAAAAATTTGGAACGTGTTATACTCATTTGTTTCAAATCACATGCTTCTTATTTTAGTCTGCTTTTGACTATGTCGTTTCATATAAGTTGGCTTTGATTATCCTGAGCTTTACATAGAACAGCAGCATCTGTTTGGAAGGTAAATTTTGGAATGGCTCCAGAATTTAGATGCTCTGAACGTGCTGAGAAATGACAAGAGGCATTTTTTTTTTCAAATCAAATAATTAAATTCAAAGTTTCTTTTCCAACATGTTATCTTAATAATTTTTTTGTATCTTTTGTTGTAATTTCCATCTTCCAGTCTTGCACAAAATTATAGCATAAACACAAAGCCTTGGGGGAAGAGAGAAATATGACCGAAGGTGCATTTTCTTAAGTATCTCTGATTTACCGTGTCTGCAGGTGTTGTTATTATCTTGTCACACACATTTGAAGATGTTATGTGTGAAGAAATCGTTCTAATATTTCTTTTTTCTTTTGGCACCTATTTCCAGGAAGAGCAAGAAGCAGCTTAGAAAGTCCATAGTGATTAAAGCAAAACCAGTTCCTAGTTCTTACCATGAGGTGCCCCCACCCAAGGCTGATTTGTTTCATATTTTCTTATAGTTCTGTAAAGTCCATAATCTTTTATGATGAATTTCAGATTTAATTTGAAAACCTATGTAAGGGCTAGGATTTAGCTTAATTTTTAGAGCAATATGTTTTTGTCCAGAGTAGCTTCAATAAAGGATACTTCCTAAGTATTTAGTTATTAATATTGTTCTAATGGGAGGGTGAAGATGTAATAATATTAATGTCAATCTTGGATAAGATATTCCCAGCAAATTTTATTATTAATGGAAATTGGGTTTAAGGCTCCTTAGATTTTACCCTTAGCAAGATATATTATTTTGAAGTTTGTTGGTAGGTAGTCTTTCCTCTCACCTCCTATGAGAAACAGCCTCATCAAGGAATATCTGCCTATGGAAGAGAAGCCCCCGTGAATGCCCGTGGATCCTCAAATGCCCAGTCGGCACAATCCATGATAACACAGTTTATTTTTTATTTTTTTCTTCTGAATTAATGTAAACACTGAACAATAATTGCTTTTAGCTGTGGAGAATATGGATTCCTTTTTAGTTCAGAGAATAACACTCTTTCCCAAGTTTTATGAATAAGAACATGCAAACCAAATATATCAAGCAAGCCCAAGAACAAATGAGAACCATATGAGCGAATGGCCCCATGACATGATGGATAGTTGAACCTAGGGCTTCTTTGACTTCTAAAATGTGGTGCCTCTGCTTTTTATTACCGCCTGGATATGAACTTTTCATGCTAGTTATTGCTAGATTTTTACAATGAAATTAATGGATATAATCTGTTGAATACTGTTTATATTTTGTTTTTCGTTTTAGTATATTCTCTTTTGGGCTTCTGTTAATCAAAATGCATTTGGTTGTAATTCCTCAACGCATTATGCCTTATAATATGAATACAATGTTGCAAGTTCACTGCAGGTTAGATGCCTGTCTTTGGCTGCACGTGCTGTTTATATAATCATAATCTTGCGTCAACCCCAATAACCTTTTTCTTTTAATTTTTCAGACATCTGAATGGTGGTTTTCATGTGATTATTCAGGTCGCTCAGCAAAAATGCAAGTTCCACTTTCATATGCTAATGCTGTTGTTAGGACAGCTGATGCAATTATTGGCTATATTCAACGTTCTAATGCAGCAACTATAACAATACAAGAGACCAGAGGTGTTCCTGAGGATATGACAGTGGAACTACTTCTCAAGTCCAAACTGCTCAAGCTAATTCAGGCAATATTCCTGGTCTTGGATTTGAACTAATTTTACTATGTCCATTTCTCTGCTAGATTGTTTCCCAAAATAACTCTGTTACATTGGTATTCCACCTTCTATGTCTGTTATTGGCTTATTTTGTTTTTCCCGTGTAATCATTATTTTTTTCCTTTTATTGTTGGCTCAGTGGAATTATTTCCTATTGAACTTTCATTCAGCACATTTTCTCACTCCCTCCCTTTTCACGACATATAATTATGATATGATATAAAGATGTATCACAATATATGATATAGAGATATCATCTTTTCTCAGTAGAATATAATGACTGCCCTTTCTCATGTGGCCTTTATAGCGTTCTTGTGCGCACTCTCTTTCTGGATTTTAAGCGGATAGTATTCATTTTCCCCCCTTCTTTTTGGTAGAATTTCATGGCATTGCAGGCCCAAATGGGTGGGTCTGCAGACCAAGGTTATAATCCATATCCATCCATGTATGGATCACCTCCTTCCAATCCAGGACATACTGGCGGCTACAGCTCTCTCATTGGCTCGAACAATGGTTCCTAAGCATGTGATGATTTGAAAAAGACATAAATGAGTGACCCAAAAGCTAAAACAAAATCCTAAAACCTAATTTATAAAGAAGCTAGCCACCAGCACTCCATTGCAGCCATTGGCGATCTTCAATTCATCATGCACATCACTGTCGCACCCATTCTTACAGCACCATTTATATGCACCACGTTGCCGTTGTTGCACTAACTTATAATCTTTGCTAGCGACTCACAAGTAAATCTCCATTCTCGCAATTTATATTTTTTATTTCTTTATTATTGATTTATCTCTTTTATTATTTTACATCATAATTGTTAGACTTATTGTTATTTTGTGCCCTAAAAGTATGTGATAAATAAAATTTTTTGAATTTCATAAAATTAATTTATCCACATTTATTTGAGCATGCATTATTAACACTTATTTATAAAGTAAGTGATTTATGTATTGGATATATGATGTCAACACTAGAACATATAAATTGTAGATTCTTTATAAATAAAAGATTGTTTATTGCTATTAATGAAATAGGCATTTCATTATGTAAAGATGTGACTTTTCTACTTCTCTTGTGAATGATTTTGTCTTGACCGCTAAAGTGGAGACTTTGAGTAGAATAGGTAGTATGTATATGTGATATGCATATTAAATTGGACTATAGTGAATTATGATATAGTTTAACAAATGTCATTTATCATAATTTACATAAACTTTAATAAGCTTAATCGACCTTAATCCCGAGTGGGTAATGACTTGCATCCATGTATTATATCTTTTAAGTTATCACAGAGTAAGATTCATATAAACAGTCAAAACCTCGGTTATTTAGAGATGTAATTTCATGAATAGTGGGAACATATACTTACAAGATGAAATCTATACTAATGATGCTTACCTAAGTTGTTTGTGGCACTTGATAATTTAAATCCGTAAATTCATTTACGAATATAGATATATTAAAAGTGATCATTTGAATAAATAGTGAGTGAAGGGTAAATATATAATTAATGACACGACATTTATCAATGGCCTAGCTTTAATTATGAGTATCTTATAGAGGTTTAATTAAGTTGCTATTGTTGGTCTAAGACCAATGTTAAAACTAATTAAAAGGAGTTTTAATTAATTAGGCTTTTATTTAATTACATGGATGACTAGGATGCAACTCTGGGCTTTTAATGAAATAGTTTGGGGTTAACTTAGTAGTTTTGGTGTGTCATGAGATGACTATGCCTGAACTATTAAGTTGAAGTTTAAAAGGCCATAGGTTTGCAGTCCCTTTGCTAGCTCAATTTCTAGTCAAACTTGACTCTAATAAGTACTTATATACAGAATGAGAAAATAGAGCAAAAATGTGATTTCATGTACAGATTTTTTTGAAAAGAAAATATAGTTTAAGGGTATTCATCTCCTGCATGGTAATTAAGGTTCTCTAAACACTCACACATGTGAGGGAGACGATTGAGGATCGTAGAGAATATTGCAACCATATTCTACAAATCCTAACAACGACGGTGGAAAAGATTACAGTCATTTTCCTTAGATCTTCGACAAGAAATCCAAGTATTTCTCTAATCCTATGCATGTATACATAATCAAGAAAAGTTTTTGGCTTTCGGTCATTTTATAAAATAGAAAAATTATTTTTCCAAATCTGATTTACCAACAACAATTATACTATATAATTATTAATATTTTCACTTATGAGTTACATTGCTTATATTATTTTTATTGTTTTAAATTTGAAACCTCAGGCTATCTCTCAATTTGCCGCATTCTTCAAAGAAGAACAGGAGGAGTATGAAGCACAAAAGGTCAATGCTTTTATTAAAAATATTAATTTTAGTATCTAGATCCATTTCAATTATTTTATTTTTTATATGAAATAATTTCTTTTGTTTCTTTTTATTAATAAAATTATGAAGATTGATGAAAATAATTATTATGATGATTTGTATTTTGTAGTGTGACTTTTGTAATAGATTAATGTTAATGTAAGATATGTTGTCAAACTTTACTTTTATTTAAATATAATTAAATTAACTTTGAAAACTAAAAACTTATCAATTATTTGGTGATCGAAAACTCTTTAGGATTCTCTGTTATTATTCAGAGAGGGGACGAGGATCCTCTCAAGTAATTATGACAAGGACAAGGAGAGGATGGGGACATATACAGAATATCAAAAAGAAATATAGGGATGTCAATTCCCTCTCCTCTCCTCCCATTGCCATCCTATGAATGTGGTTTGTTTTTGGGGAGAGAGTAAGTAGAGACATTTGTGGAATAAAAGATGGTGTCAGTAGAAATTATGTTATGTATTAAATTATTTAATATCTATATAATAGTTTATAAGCTGGGTGCCAATAGTCCAACTCATTTAAAGACTATTAAAGATTTTTAATGGGCTAAGTCGTATAAAATTTCAAAAGAAGAAAACAATATTTTGGGCTTACAGGCCATTCTATGATACCATAACTAAAATTACGGCATCAATGCCGTAATAAACGTAGACCGTTAGATCGGAATGAAAAATCTCCACTACTAATTCTAAATAAATAGGTAACTTATTACTTAAGTAGCGGGTAATTATCCTTTTTTGTTTAAGTTGTAAGTTATATTTATCAATCTTATGTATGATTTATAAGATTAATGTGTTATTTGGCACTTAATGTTGATTTATAAGTTTTATGCAATATTTACAAGTTTTTATTTTATTTATGATTATAAAGACTAATTTACAACCCCAACGTTAATTTACCGCTCCAACATTAATTTACCTCCTTTTCCATCAATTTACTAGCTTTATGTGTGGTTTACACTTTTTTTAATTTTATTTTAGATTTAATGTCAATTTATAAGTTTTATATCATTTTTTTAAGTTTTTGTTTCGTTTACAATTTTTTCTTGTAATTTACCACTCCAACATTAATTTACTTTGTTTTTCATCAATTTACTAGTGTTATGTATGTTTTACAAATTTTTATTTTGTTTCAAATTTAATATCATTTTATGAGTTCTATGTCATTTCCAAGTCTTTGTTTTGTTTACAATTTCTTTTTATAATTTACAACCCTGACATTAATTTATCCTCTTTTTCTATCAATTTACTATTCTTATTTGTGATTTATAAATTTTTTACTTCATTTCACACTCAATGTTAATTTACAAGATTTATGTTATTTTTCTAATTTTTTATTTTTTTTACAATTCGAAAGAACAATTTACTATTCCAACATTAATTTACCCATTTTTCTTTCAATTTAGTAATCCTATGTGTGGTTTATAAATTGTTTGCTTTATTTCAAATTTGATGTTAATTTACAAGTTTTACGTCACCCTTTTAAGTATTTGTTTTGTTTACAATTCCGAAAACCAATTTACCACTTTAACAATAATTTACCTATTTTTCCTTTAATTTACTAGTTCCATGTGTAGTTTACAAATTTTTTGTTTCATTTCACACTTAATGTCAATTTACTAATTTTATGACATTTTAAGTTCTTATTTTGTTAACAATTTCTTGTTCCAATTTACCATTCTAATATTAATTTATTTCATTTTTCCTTCAATTTAATAGCCCTACATTTGATTTATAAATTTTTTGTTTCATTTCACACTTACTAGCAATTTACAGATTTTATGTCATTTTTGTAAGTTTTGTTTTTGTTTACAATTCTAAAGAGTAATTTACTACTCTAACATTAATTTATCCTTTTTTCTTTCAATTTACTAGTCTTATGTATTATTTACAAATATTTTGTTTCATTTCACACTTACTATTAATTTACAAGTTTTATGTCATTTGTCTAAATTTTTGTTTGCTTTACAAGTTTCAATTTACAACTTCAACATTAATTTATTCCTTTTTTCCTTCAATTTACTAATCTTATGTTTGGTTTCTAATTTTTTTTTTGTTTCGTATCATAGTTAATATTAATTTACAAGTTTTATGTCATTTTTTAAAGTTTTCGTTTTATTTATAATTTCGAAGAGCAATTTACTGCTCCAATATTAATTTACTCATTTTTTCTTCAATTTACTAGTCCTATATGTGGTTTACACATTTTTTGTTTCATTTCAAACTTAATGTTAATTTACAAGTTTTATCTCATTTTTCTAAATTTTTATTTTATTTATAATTCCTTGTTCTAATTTATAATTCCAATATTAATTTACTAGTTTTATGTGTGGTTTACAAAATTTTTATTTCATTCCATACTTAATGTTAATTTACAAGTTTTATGTTATTTTTCTAAATTTTTATTTTATTTATAATTCCTTGTTCTAATTTACAATTTCAATATTAATTTACTCTTTTTTTAATCAATTTACTAGTCTTATGTGTGGTTTACAAAATTTTTATTTCATTTCATACTTAATGTTAATTTTTAAGTTTTATGTCATTTTTCTAAATTTTCTTTTTGTTTACAATTTCTTGTTCTAATTTACAACTCCAACATTAATTTATCATTTTTTCCATCAATTTACTAGTTTTATGTGTGATTTATAAAGTTTTTGTTTCATTTCATACTTAATGTTAATTTACAAGTTCTATGTCATTTTTTTTTAATTTTTGTTTTGTTTACAATTTCGAAGAGTAATTTATCAATCTAACATTAATTTATCCATTTCCCCTTCAATTTACTAGTTCTTTGTTTGGTTTACAAATTTTTTATTTCATTTCACACTTAATGGCAATTTACAAGTTTTATGTCATTTTTCTAAGTTTTTGTTTTGTTTACAATTTCAAAGACCAATTTACTACTCTAACATTAATTTACTCTTTTTTCCTTTAATTTACTAGTTCTATTTTTTAAGTTTTTGTTTTGTTTATAATTTCGAAGACTAATTTACTACTCTAACATTAGTTTACTATTTTTTTCTTTAATTTATTAGTTCTATATGTGGTTTACAAATCTTTTATTTCATTTCACACTTAATGCCAATTTACCAAATTTATGACATTTTTTTAAGTTTTTGTTTTGTTTACAATTTCTTATTTCAATTTACCACTCTAACATTAATTTATCATTTTCCCCTTCAATTTAATATTTCCATGTATGAATTACAAATTTTTCTTTTCATTTCATATTTAATGTCAACTTACAAGTTTTATGTTATTTTTTAATTTTTTATTTTTTTAAAATTTTAAAAACTAATTTACCACTCCAACATTAATTTACTCTCTTGCCTTCAGTTACGAGTTATATGTGTGATTTAAAATTTTTTTGTCTTATTTCACATTTTGTCAGAATTTACATTTGTTAATTTAGGTGGGTTGCCTCAACTTAAATCCAATATGAAAATAGTTAAAGAGTTGGATTATTGGTATCATTTTGAAAGTCTTTGAAAACCTTTATGTGAATTTTACAATTTTAGATAGTGTGATATAAGGGCATGCATGAGTTGGGTTAGATGGATCAGTAATAATCTAACCCATTCTACTTTTTAATGGGTTGAGATAATATCCATTCAACCTAATTAAATAAACTTGTTTAACCCAATTCTATCCAAACTTTAAATCTTCTGGTTAAGTTGGTTAGGTTGAAGGTTAAATCAAAATTTTAATTTGAGTAAAGAAAACGATATGAAACTTGAAATGAAACTTATTAAAATAAAATATAAATCTCTTATAATATGAAAATTTCATTCACTGTCTAGTGTACGATAAAGAAAGTTAAAAAATTAACTATCTTTAAATTAAGAAAATTTCCACAATAAGCTTCTACACTTTATTTCTCATGCATCTCTTTTTCCAATTCTAAATTCAAACCTTTTAGATAATTAGCTAGCATCATGTCCAAGAATAAAATGAAAGTGATATATATGATTCTGTTTCGTTAAGTGTTCACTAAAAAATAAAAATAAAAATTGAAAGCAACTTACTTTCAAAATTAGTCTTATAAGATAATAAATTTACTTATATGAGAGAGTGATTTTGGTTCTGGAATTACAATCTAGAGTAGTAAATGCAAGAATGAAATAGTCTCTTTTATTAAAAGAATTAAAAATTAGATTAGCCGTGTAAATCTTTATAATTTTACAATTGAGAGTTAACATATTATCATTATTGGTATTATTATTATGTTTGTGGATTTGGCTGGGTTAGACCGGTTGATCATAATTAATCCAATCCAAACTAATTATTAATTAGGTTAGAAAAAACCAAACCAAATTAACCCAAAATAATCCGCTCAATCCTATCAAAATTAAATGGGGTTGGATTGGGTTGGATTGGATCCATTGGGTTAAATTGAGTTTGCCACCTCTAGTATGAGATTAAAATAATATTAACATATTTAGAGTAACTATGAATTAAATTGATGAATTTATGATGGATCGCTAGTATGTTTGTATTTTAATTTTTATTCAACTAAAAAGTGATAGACTTTATTTTTTTTAATTATGTGGGTCCATGATAATTTTATACAAACCTTTTTATGCAATTAGTTTACACACACACTAATAAAATCATATTAATAAAGTCATAAATCTATCAATTTTACCTTTAGCTTATTTAAAAAAATAATGTTATAACGATTATGACACTATCTACAACAAACAAAAAGTTCAAAATAAAAAATTCAATATTATAACAATTATGGCACCATCAACAACAAAAAAGGTTTAAAATAAAAAATTAACTAAAACGACATCGTCGTTACCTTTTTTTATACTATTTATTGTTTTCCTTTTTTAAAAGTAAAAGGCAGTAAAAAAAACATTTTCCTCAAGTCTCAACGTCACTGTCGAGGGAAAAAAAAGAAAATCAAAACAAAATGATGAATTTGTATTCTATGTAATTCCTCAAGTCTCAACGTCACATTATTATAATGTGGGAACTCTATAAATTGATTAAGGAAACTTATTTAGAACAATCATTAAGTGGGTTGTATATTCTTATATAAGTTCTTTTTACTTTTTATTTTTCCCCTATGCATTCAATTGTGATACTTGGACAATGTAAGTGCTATAGGTGTTGACGGTAATCAAAACTTGAATTTTGAATATCCTTTCACATTTACTATTTATATGCAACACCATACAACCATCAAATCTTTCTGTTCAACAAAAGAATTACATGGAATACAAATTCTGTTTTCTGTTATGTTGCTTTTCAATTCGTAATTTTAACATCAATTCTTTTCTTGGGTTTATGTTCTTTTCAAAACTAGCAGAACTTCTATAATGCTTCGTGAGCTACTTGTTCTATTAATTGTTTGCTAGAGCTTATGGAAACTTGATTAATTTTGTCTAAGGTTTTCTTGCTTATCCGCGAAATGTTGAGCTACGTTTTAAGCAACTAGTTAGACTTGTTAAGTACTTAGCTCTTTGAGAATTAAGCCACTTTCATGACATAAACAATTCAATTCCTCAAAAAAAGGGTCTAACTAAATATAAATATCTTAGTAATTTCTATTAAAGTATGGAAATGAAATTATAATATTGAAAAAAAAAATCATTCTCCAAAATAATAACTATATCAAAATTAGTTTGCAATTTCTAAATCTACTAATTGGCATGTGTAGATATCAATGTAATTGATCCTCGATCCATCAAATTCGTAGTTGCTTAGCGTGCAAGAGACCTATTAATGCGGACAATACAAATGAAACCACCTCGTTATAAACCAAATTGAAAAGAATAAAATAACGAGAGAAACATGGCTCTTATTATTACAGTATCTATGCAAGTCATATCGCTAAATCTATGGCCAATTTCAAAGGCTTACTATAAACGTCCAATTTATTGGCTTCCCAGATGAAATAAAACACCAATTTTATAAAATATTTTAGTACATCCTCGTCTTTCCTCTTTCTCAACAATATAGAAGAAAAGTAAATTCATATTGAAAAAACAAGTGACCGAAACAAGCCTGGATTGGAAAATATCAAAATAGATGATCACTAAATTGCACAACACAAATGTTTTCCATCAACACCCAAGTAATTGACACAGCAACATCTAAGAACTACCTTTTTAATTTGCCAAGTAATTTGGAATTGGAGATTGCTTCTAATTATTTTTATATAAAACCACAATTATAATTGCAATAACTAATAAACAATTAATAGAAACCATGAAACGTAATATGGAAAAAAAAAGCAAGAGATGGTCAAAGAGAACATACTCTTAACGTGCTCCAAGGTTTTGGGACTTTTTCTTCTTCACAATATTTTGACTGTCAACTTTGGTTGTCACGTTGTTCGGTGAAAGATTATTCTTGTGTGACTCATAAAACAATTCAACTTTATCTCTAATATTATCTCTCACCTTGTTTGCATCTTTGTTGACAAGGTGGAGTGCAATGCGATATCTTTCTATTGTTTAGTTGTAGTAAATGCAATATGAAGGGGGGGGGGAGGCAAAAGAAACAATCATCATTTATCGTAAAAATTTGAATCAATTTGATACAAAAATAATGTCACGTACATATTTTATAGATAATAGGTCACCTTTTTTTCCAATTCACTTGGTTTTGTCCAAACTTATATAATTACTTTGTGAAATCAAGTGATTTTGACAAGCAAAATATTGTGATAAAATAGTTGGGTAAACAATTAAGAAGATTATGGTAAATGTCTGTGCTAAAGATGTAAGCGAGCAGCTAAAACTGTTGGCGATTTATGTAATTGTGTGGTTAATCATTAAGGCATTCATTTCAAAGCTTTTGCTATTGGTTGGATAATGATTCTAATGATCTTATGTATCATTACACCTTCCCAAGTTATAGAACTTTCTCCACATGAGCTATTTTGGAATTTTTGACTTCCATAGAACTATGAAGTATGATGCTAATAAATTATATTTTATGTGATTACATAAATAATTTTTGTATTTACTACTTGATTTATAAATTATGAACTTACTGGTGAGTAAACAACTAGTATTTTTAATGAGGTATATCTTATAATCTATGGATTTTATATAGTTTATATTTATATGCAGTTATTACGTTAAAGACCATAAAAGTATTCTTTCTAGACTTCATTTTTTAGCTACTTTTAAGTCATTTCATTTTTCATTATAGTCTTTGTTTTTATGGTTTATGGGAATTCTTGATTGGATACATTATGCATGTTGGGTTTGCCTCTTTGCTTGAATTAGAATGTGAGCTTTAATTAGTTAGAAGTAAGAATAAATTCCTAAAAATCAGAGCTTGTAAAAAGTCAACAAGAGAGAGCAATTATGCTTTTTTAAGTTGTTGCACTATCTCAATCACATAGAATGTACTATATTACTAAAATTACAATAGAAAAGTTTTTCAAAAATTTTACTAAGTAATAGCTGGTTATTGATAATTAAATATTCGAACTTCCTTTTCTTCAAATTATTCATCAGGTATTTTATATTTTCTTGTGATCTACTCCATAAATAATTTTCCGTACTCAATTAAAGTTATTGTGTCATAATTGCCTATCAAGCTAATTTTTGTAAATATAATTAATGCTTAATAGCCCTAAATTAGGTTGAATTGAAGTAAAACCTTGATAGTTCATATATACATACTATCATTTTTCTTATTGAACTAAGCTAACTGAATACTTTATGTAGGCCAACAATATAAAACTTTATCTGGGAGACTGAGATTAGCTATTGCTAATGTTTTAAAGGACTTGGAGGAGTTGCTGCCATATACTTGATCGTCAATGAAAAGTACTATTGAATGTTGTCATTCAATTCCTATAAAGTATACAATTCTTAATAATATCAGGTCATTTGCTAGACATTAAAATTAAGGTTTTGTTTCTATTTCTTCATTCACCCAAGTGACACAAAACAACTCTATTAAATTATATGTTGAAATTATTTGTAGCAAACAAACAAAAATAAGCTTACTCAGTGGAATTAACAACAATGCAAATGTAGTGGAGGGGAATCATTGGCTGGAACTTGCCTTGCCTTCTCTTCCAATCAATAGGATTAAAGGCAGCAGTAACAACTCATGATCAACACCTGGTCCTCTGCTTCAAGCACTGTCACAATCCCATCAAAATTTCTTTGTCCTTCAATTCTCTTGGAAACCAAACAAAACACCAAAACCAATCTAGACACACAGTATCTAAAAATTATAAAAATTCTACTTAAAGAAACTTTAAAAAGGGTAAAAAAAAAAAAGTCTTGCGAAGAGTTCACCTCTTGAATCGCTAATGCCCAACCGTTAATCGTCGATCCCAAACCCCCTCACAAACACGAACACAACCCTATTCTCCTCAACCACGTCGTTGTAGAGCTTCTTCTTGTCGAATTAAATAATTTATTGGTATTTAGTGATCAATTTAAAAAGGAACGGCTCGTCAATGGGCAAATTTCAAATCCACTTCTTTTTTGTTTCAAGCAGATTTCAAATCGATGATGGGTAGGAACACAAACCGTTGTAGAGCTTTTTCTTTCTCGCTTTTTTTTTGCTTCAAACAGTTTTCAAAGTGATGATTGACAGGAAAAGACGAACGATTAAGGAAAACAAAATTCGGGTTAGCCAACAAACCTAATCGCTTCGAAAATACAAGATTCGGCGTGCTGCGATTTCGTAGATTCGATTCTGTGACCTTCGAATTATGAGCAGACTTTGATTCTATTTGAACTTTCATAGATTCAGTTTTAAAAATATACATATAATTTTGAAAATTTTTACTAGTTAATTTTTTAAAATAATGTTTCATTGCTTGTAAATCGATTAATGAATTTTTTTAATTTTTTATTATATTATAATTATTGTGCGCCGTTGATCTAATCTAACGGTATACAATCATTGTAGTATTGATATTGTAATTTTTATTATGGCATTATAGAATTTTCATGGACTTTTACCCCATGTTTCTCTTCCTTTATTACCAATATATACATAAAGAGTAGAGTTATTAGCATCCCTTCTGAACTCTCACAATTTTCTAAATACACCTCCTTAAATAATTTTAAAATATTTATTATTTCTAAATACACGCACGCTAATTACGTAAATATCATTATTTATTTTTTTTCCAAGGAATTTGTTTCCTTTCTCTCAATTGACCTTCTAAAACGGAGTTATGAATGCGGAGTTCATGGAAGGAGTTTTTAAACAAACAAAACTATGTGTCTCATTATGTAATTTTCAATGAGGTTAAAATCGTAAATATGAGAGAAGGGTTTCATGAGGACTTTGGAGGGGGTGCCAATCGCCCCACTCAAATATAAATCCACCCTCACGCGTCTCTAACAGCCTAGGGTTCTTCTTCTTCCACTCTCCATTCTTTTGCTTGTTGACCTGAAAATCCATTCACTTGAATTCAAATCTCAAAATGTGCCATTTCGTCATGGGAAATAAGCAGATCTACACTCTGTGTTATATGGGTGCGGTCGATGTGAAGCCATTGACCTCAATGGATGATGCAGGGGGCTCTAACTGTCACTTTGAAAATACTTATGCCTATTCTTCCTTGTACCGTAGAAAGGTCCTGCGACCTTGAAGACGTCACCATGGAATGGGAGCATGCTAAAGACGTATCCGATGGTTGGCACAGAAGGTGGCAAGTTACTTATAATAGGCAAGCTGCAGAAGAAAGAGGACGTTTTGAAGGTCGCAGGAGATTTCTACGGTAGGGGAAATCTTTCCAGGCTGAAAAAATAGGCCTTTTGAATCCGTTCATAATTCAACTAATAACCTCAGGTATGTTAATTGAAAAATGCCCAAACTGGACAAGTCATATTCATACCATTGCAACCCAGGTTCGTTAATTTTAAATTCCAACTAAGCGTTCTGTTCTATCTTCATCTATTCTAGCATGTGTTTCGTAATTCATGCTTTCTTCTTCTTCTACCTTGTTCCCCCCTTCTTAACCTCCATTGGGTTATTGATGTGGTGAAAAAGGAATTATTTTATTTGGATCCTAAACGGCAATCCTAATCGTAATTTAGAGCAGATCCTTAAAGTGTATGTTTCCTTTCCGTTGGCTACCATTCATCTTTTAGGTTTCTTCAATGTATTTTAGAGATAAATATTGTAGTTTTTCATACAATGCCATGACACTGTTCACAATATAGATCTAAGATGAGATTTGTGGAGTTAAAATAAACTGCCTTACCTAAATGGAGTGTGGCTACCACTTTTACCAACACAAATGTAATTTGTAATTAACTTTTTGTTTTTAACTGTGAATAGACTCCGCAGCACTGGACAATATGGAGTGAGGCTATTGTGTCATGAGGTACATGCAGGATATAATATCATACATTGATTTGCTAAAGAACAATGTGTGTTACTGATAAATAATATCATAGGTTTGGTTTGTAGCATGTATATGTGGCATTGATTTGGAAGTTTGACAACACTAATTTTGTGGTTAACAGTTCAATGGAAGGGACACACACTGTGCTGAAATCGACGAGGTTCGTTTGGATTGGGCTAACCTTTTTTCTAAAATCCTTGTTGCATTGTCATAACGGTTACTATAAATGTGAAATTATACATGCATCTTATTAAAACTTCTCATTCATTAGAGTTTGGTGAAACTTGAGTTTTAATATGAAACAGTAATGTTTGAGTTGATGCTGCGATGCCATTTTTAGTTCTTATAATATGTTGATGTCGTAATCTGTGTGAATATATATTTTTAGTTCTTACAATAATCCTATTTGATTTCTGATAATTAGTGAGTCTGTAGGAACGCGAAACAGGTCAGTTTGTAAATGAATATATGTTTACGTCACACACTTTTTAAGCAATTGCTTTGAGCACTAGCATGGTAGGATAGATTCGCAATTCAGAAGCTATTAAAACAGGCTGCAATGAGTTCAGTTTTGTGTGCATATTTCTGTAGAGTTGGGAATAGTACTAGCTGTACTAGCTTGATTATCTGCCTTATAATTGAATCAACATGACATTTCAATCTTATAGCATAGATAGATTTATGTTGCAATTGAGTTTTTCTGCAATTTAGCTTCAGAAAGAGTGGTCAATTTGGACAAAATTGACAAGTGATTTTGTGGAGTTCCATGTAGTCCTGATCTTATTTTCAGGTTATACTCATTTGGAAAACAAAAAATGGAACATGTGAGTGCAATTGCTTAAATATTTGGAACATGTTATGCTTATTTGTTTCAAATCACATGCTTCTTATTTTATTCTGCTTTTGACTATATTGTTTTGTATAAGTTGGTTTTGATTTTCCTGAGCTATGCATAGAACAGCAGCATCTGTTCGGAAGGTAACTGTTGGAACAGCAATGTGTTCTACTCCAGAGTAGCTGCAATAAAGGATACTTCTTAAGTATGTAGTTAATAAGAGGGAGGTGGGAATGAGAATGGAGAATGGCGAATGAGAAGTGAATTGACATTTGTACCCTTAGTGAAAATTAAAAACTCCTTTTCACCCCATTTAATAATAATAGTAATTATTATTATTGTTATAATAGTAATTTTATTATTAATATTAATTATATTAATAATTATAATAGTATCGCTATTATCAAAATTATTATTAGTATTACTAAATTTGGAGAAAATGATGGCTAGATTACAACTAAGATTAAGAGCAACTCATAGCTATAAACAACTAGAAGGCTAGTATTAAATGCCAATTAGTTAGGTTTAGAATAAAATGAGCTGCGCTTTCTATCTATGCCATTCATTCGATAACTTTAGAAATGTCCACAACTCATCGTGTTGATAATGTCCTATTGGTTTCTGGTAAATTTCTCTTATGAGTATTGCATGGGGTGTTGTGGAGGGGTTGAAAACATCTGCATAAATTTATTAACAACCAGATTATGTTTCTAGATCCAGAAGACAATGTTATGTTGGTTTCCTTACTGTTTCTCGTTGCTTGTAGACTGTTGATTGCCTATGTCTTTTTCTGTTTACATTTTGCGTTTGCTTTTACAAATAGTTTCTTCATGTAATAATGATTAGAAAATGAGCAAATCATTGCTTGGTTCATCTGGCATACCTCTAACAGCTAGGCAAATGAATGTATATATACTTTGAAATATTCAGTTTGATTATTCATATATAAATAACAGACATCTAAATATAAATTAGTATATTGGCTTCAATTCAGTTTGAAATATCAGACAAATTTCAAGCATAAGCTTGAAGCTGGATTATCCATATATAATTAATGTAATTGGTCAATGCAGATTGCAGATTATTTAGGAAGTGGTGGAGTTTGTCCTGAGGAGTTTGCTATTGGTTTGCTCAAGTTGAAGCCACTCAAAGGACATGATGTTGGAACACTTCCGGGTTTAGGTTCATGGTAAAAGAGGAATTTCAAGCATATCAACTTACCATTTGAATGCCTAATTAGGCCATGAAAATTTCTAGAGTTGTTAACTTATGCTTCTATCAACACTCTCTTTATGGATTTACGTTTTTCTCTTCGGTTACTCTTATATGTTAATTCTCTTGCTTTTATAGCTAGGATTATTAGATTGCAGTCATTGATGAGAGTATATGCTTGTTTATTTGTAATTGAAAAAATTTGCTATCAACGGTGTAGCATGTGTCAATCATTGAATATATTTTTTTGTGACAAGATTTTTATGTGTCATTCATTGCATGTAGCCATTGTGACACTTGGTTTATATGCAACTTAGGCAAGTGCAATCCTTTTTGAACTGCATTTTTTATATGATTATTGCCATGTTTGTGTTTGAGGAGTTGTGACTTTTAATTTGTCGAGGAATGGAATTAAAACTTTAGCTACTAAATAAAAATGGGTGTTTATCAAATATCTTAGCTATTATGCTTTCAAAATTATGTAGCAGCATAGTGGTTAGAAATGCACCCTAAGTAGCTGCATATCGTGCCACCAAAATAGGACTCATTTAAACTTGTAAACTTGAAGTTTGTGTTTCAGAATTCAGTGCTGGGTTATTCAACCACATCCATGTATTATTATTACTATTATTATTGTTATCATTATTTTCCTTTTAACACGGTGCCTTGCTATGTCAGGGGAATCATAGCTTGGGAGGACAAATGTGAACCAGAATGATTGGTCATCAACCTCTGATATTTGATCATGCTACTTGATCTTTTGCTGTGAATGATTCTCGGTTTGGTCAGTTGATGATTGGTTGGAGTGAGGCCTGGTGTGACTGTGGGAAGGTGTCATTGGTGGGTCTAGTTAATTCACTCCATTTTTCCGTCTTCACTTCCAAGCTACATTGGTGTTGATGGGCTGCGACCTTTTGCTGCTGACTCTTTTTTATTGGCCCAGGTAACAAATCTTTGTTTTGCTTTTGCATTACTTCTTTTGTTGATTCTATTATGCTTCTTTCCCCCCGCCGGGGGGTGGGGGGGTTGGGAAGAGATATTGCCTAATTAAATCACAATGGTAAAAAAACTGCTATTTTATTTTGAAGTTTACTGAAGGCAGTGTTGCAACTTGGGTTGGTCCTCCCAAGTACAGTACTATGGTACTGATTCAAAGTCCCAAACTCATCTCAGTTTTGAGGTTTAACCCCATAAGGAAGATAAGAATATATGAAACTTGAAGCTAAAATTACATGGTCACATGATTGCAATTGCATAAGCTGCATGGGTGGACTTAAAATGAAATGGTGGCGATAATAATCATAACTGAGGAAAAGAAGAACTAGCATGAACATTTTGCACCACTTTGTTATGACTATAATTCCTGCAAAGCAACAAGGTTATTTATGTATGCCGCATTAATATTGAAATGGAGTTAGGTGACGTCTTCTCAAGGCATACGCCATGATTATAAAATTATGTAAGGCAAGTTCCCTCATGCCATGTTCTGTTACAGGTCTAATTCTGTTTTGATGATTTTGCATCTTAAGGTTAATGGAATGACACCTGTTGGACAAGTAATCTTGAGCCTTTTTTTTCTTTCCATTTTTTTTTGTTTGTTTGTTCTGGGAATTGTAATGTAAAAGATATTTAGACTAGGTATATAATTATATGTTGCTATGAACTTTAGTTTGATTATAATGAATAAATAAATGTATTACTGAATTTCAGAAATGAAGCTGGTGGGAAGTATTAAACGTTATAAGTCGAGTGAGATTGATATATAGAGGTTACTGTGATGATCTAAGCATTGATGGCACAAAGGTCTCTCTCTGTTGGATTACAAATGAGCAAGGACATCAAAGAAACTCCACCAACTAGGCAATTTTGAGACAATCTGTTCTACATAGATTCAGTTATTCACTAACTTGAATTACTTCTTGTGTGTTTTCTTAAGCACTAATTGCTTTTTGGGACTTGGTACAATGTTGTGGAAGTTTGACAATTATAATATCTGTGGAACTTATATCATAGCTTTTGTTATGTCATGACATCGCAGCTTAGTTTTAATTTCAATTGTCAGTCACCATCATGATTCATGACATTATGGAAGTTCATGAATGTTTGTCTTTAGCTATGTAAGCTAGTTTACTGCTGCATATTCTTTTCCAGATGCACATATTGTTGCACATTTTTAGCGGGGAGGATGATTATGAATGATGTTTTAATACATAAAGTAGAAATGAAAGGGCAGCAACTCGGGCACAAACTGATGTACACAAGACTTGCTCAAATGGGTTTAACAAAAAGATGGAAGCATGACCATTGGCAACAGCGGAAGTGTTCACAGTGGGGCTGCTGGTGCTTGCAAAAGATAGCGATTGAGCTGCCACACTCATTACAAAACTTGACAATCAATGATTGATAGGCTCTGGTTAAGCCCGTTAAGTTTCCTTATCCTTTATAAATGTGGCAAAATTTTATTGTTTGTTAAACAATCTCTTCGATTTGTTTTGATGTTAATTCCCTTACTCATTCGATTATATATGTAACTTATATAATAAATTATTAAATGGGTAACTTAACTTTTAAATTATAGCAAATAACATTTATCGAACACTTTGATATAGTTTAAAATGCCTAAGTTAATTTGATTTTATATTTATATAATGAAAAAATTATTATAATTTTATTAATTTTTTAAAAACTATTATTTAAAAATTATATATACTACTTGTTATTAATTTTTATTTCATACTTACAATTCTTTTTCCACATCAACTTAACTGCAACGCACAACACAAAACTAAACAAGGCCTTGGCCGCCTTACCTTGGCTCATCCATTTAGTCATTTACTCTTAATTATTAAATTATTAGTTTTAGGTGGATCAATTTGTGGGTATGCTTATGTAGATATGCGTATTTATATAGACTTTGCAACAAGATTAGCTTTATTCTCCCTTTTATTCTTGAATCTATACAAAATTTCAATTTTGCAATGTACTTTGGTGGAGCATATGTAGATATGTATAGGTTGCTATTCAGGCTTTCTGCAATATTTGTATGATTTTTTTTTGTATATCATTTATTAGGAAAATATCCTAACTGCAACAGCAGAGAAGGTGAAAACAGGTATGCTCCAGGACTTCGCCTACCGGCAGGTTCACTTCAGAAGCCCTTATACTCGAGTCCAATTATGGTAAGACTCCACTGCTATTGGACAATTTCTGGGTTAAGAGATAAAGAGGAAGTTCAAGCATATCGACTTACCATTTGAATGTAAGCAGGCCACAAAAATTTCTAGAGTTGTTGAGATATGTTTCTATCGATGCATTGTTTATAGATTTATTTCACTTGGGTTATTCTCATATGTTAATTTTCTTGCTTTTATAACTGGGATAATTGAATTGCAGTCATTGATGAGACTAATGCTTACTTATTGGTAATTGAAATATTTTTCTATCAACAGTGTAGCATGTGTTCATCGTTGGTTGTGTGTGTGTGTGTGTGTGTGTGTAGACAAGGGCGTTGTGTATTATCATTTGTTGCTTGTAGCCATTGTGACACTTAAGTGTATATGCAACTTAGGCCATCGCAATCCTTTTTGGAATGAATTTTTTATGTGATTATTGCCACTTTTGTGATTGAGGTGTTGTGACTTTTGATTTATTGAGGAATGGATTAAAATTTTAGCTGCTAAAATAAAATGGTTGTTTATCAAATATCATAGTTTTTTTCACTTTCAAAATTATCCTGCCACCAAACTATGAGTCAACTTGAGTTATTCAAACTCGTGAATTTAGTGTTTCTGCGTTTTTGAATTTTGTGTATCTTAGTTGACTGTGGAGTTAGTCAACCACATCCATGTAATGATTCATTGTATTTATTTTGTTTATTTATTTTAATATGCTTTGCTGTATTGGGGGAATCATGGCTAGGGAGGAAGAATGGAAACCAGAATGATAGGTCCTCAACCATTGATATTTGATTGTGCTGCCCAATTCTTTACCATGAATGATTCTTGGTTTGGTGAGTTGGTTGATGGTTGGTTGGCAAGAGTTCTGGTGCACCTGTGGAGAGCTTGAAGTGGGCGGTCAATTCACTCCATTTCCTTCACTTCCAAGGTACATTGGTATTGATGGGATGCGCCTTCTTGCTGACTCTTGATTGGCCCAGGTGACAAATCTACATTTGCTTTTGTGTTAATACTTTTGTTGATTCTATTATGCTTCTTTGCATAAAAAAATAGGGGAATATTGTCTAATTAAATCACAATGGTTGGCAACTACTGTATTGTTTTGAAGTTTGCTGGTAGGTGGGTTGCAACTTGAATCAATCCTCCCTAGTGCAGTTCTATGCTAATGATTCAAAGTCCCAAAATAATCACAGTTTTGAGGTTTAATTGCAGAAGGAAGATCAGAAGCAAAAATTACGTTGTCATGTGATTTCAATTGCATAGGCTGCATGGGTGACTTAATGGAATAGTGGCTATAATGATCATAACTGAGGAAAAGAAGAACAAGCACGAATATTTTGCACCTCTGTATAATGGCTACAATTCCTGCAAAATAACAAGCTTCTATATGCAGCATTAATAGTGAATGCAGTTAGTTGTAAACATCTTGTCAAGGAATTAGATTATGTAAATCAAGTTACGTTGTCCTTCAGCCATGTTGTTTATGGTCTAAATCTGTTTTGATGCTTGTTGCAGACCTCTGAGGTTAATGTAATGAGACCTTGCTGGATAAGTAATCTTGAGCCATTTAATGGGATGTGGCACTTGATCATGACTGGAATACCTCGTGGGATTATTGCTCATAATGGTAACTCAGGGTCGCCGTCCTTGCGCCTCTCTCTGTCTCTCTGTCTCTCTGTGACTCCACTCAGCTGCCCCAAACACATCCTCTCTCTGCAAATGTTAATAGTCTTAAAGAGTTTGTGTTGCGAATTTGTGAGTTATCGTTTATTGCGGTTGCATTAATGTTAAATGTGCTTACCTATTGAAGAAGAAAAATAAAAATGACCTTACATTCTTTCATTATATTGGATTTGGAACGGCGAAGAATCTGCTTTGGTGGTGTAACCCTCTGCAAATCCAAACTCCTGCGGACGTATCTCGCTCCCTAACCATTCGGAGGTCCGAACGAAAAATTGGATGTCATCTTTGGATTTTGGGGGTTCGAAATCGGACTGAAAATGAAGAAATTGGATATTAATGGGGCGAAAGTCATGGAGCAGGGTGCACGGTACCCTTGGGCGTTCGCTGGCTGTGAGTCACGTGTTCCTGTTTGATTGCTTGGGCGGTGGGCATATTGGATCATCAGAGAATTCAGAGATCATCAATCCCACTCTCGCCGGGGGATGTGTGGATCACACCCTCGAAATAGTTACTGTTCGATTGACATACTTTGACCATTGAGGGTTGAGATTTTGCCACGCCACCATGCGCGGTATACACTCACTATATTGGGTCTTTCACACCCAACCGCTCTTGTCTTGTTGGAAAGCATTGCACCGGTCCGATGTTCCACATTTAGCCACGTTTGCGCTTTTACTTAGCAAAACATTGTTGACCACATCCGAACCGTTGGATCGTGCATCAACATTTCCTGAACGCACGCCGACCGTGATCACCATCATAAATTACAGCTTGTTCATCTGAAACCCTTGATTTGAAGTCGAACATCAAAATGCTCTCGGTGTTCTGGGAGGAGGATGAAAGCATCGTTCAGTTCAAGTTCCCTCTTGCGTCAGGGACGAAGCAAGAGGGTGTGAAGGTTGGGATTGATGGCGGCAAGTTGTTTATAATAAGCACGGTGGCAAGTTCACATCCTTACCCTCTCCCTTCAGCTCCCTTGATCGTATCAGAGGAAGCCGACACCGGTCTCAATCAGTACTGTGGGAAGATGATCTCGATGAATTTCAACTTGCCAGTAGGTCTGAACCCGAATGGCTTCGAGACTTCAATGGATGATGCCGGGGTTTTAACTGTCACTTTTAAAAAACTTATCCCCATCAATATTAAGCTTTCGTCTACTGTAGAAATATCCTGCGATTTCCACAAGATCCCCATGGGCTGAGACGAGCCTGTTAGTAAAGAAAGCAAGGGCGTCGTTCACTTCAAGGCCTATCTCGGAGCAGAGACGAAGAAAGAAGATCTCATCGTTGGGATTCTAGGTGCCAAGTATCTTATAATAGGCCAGCAGCTGCTGGAGAAAGAGGAAGGAGGCACCTGCAGTCTTGGCAAGAACTTTAAGAGCATCATATTGCCACATGGTGTGAACCCGAATGGCTTCGAGACTGCAATGGATGATGCCGGGGTTCTGACTGTCACTTTTAAGAAACTCAAGCCGGAGAAGAAGAAGAAGAAGAGGATGGTGTCGAAATCAAAGTTGCTTGGAGGTTTGGCTGAAGCTTGTCTCCTGACAGGTTGCAAGTTGTTTTTGGATGAGATGGGTGGCGACGACTGCTAACTAACAAGCTGATGTTTCGGACACGGTATTTCCTACATCATGTTCTTCTTGTTGTGTGGTTTTTATATGAGGGTTTTGTTTGCCTGTTTGAAAATTGAAAATAAACTCTGGACAAGTAGTGGAGAACTCCAGAGCAGATGTTTCAGTTTACTATGTTGTGTTTCTTTCTTTTCTTTTCTTACTTTGGTTTGTGTGAAAGTATGAGCTTTGTGCGTAAACAATAATAATTAAAAAAAGAGCCTCGTCTAGAGCTTTTTTTTTTTTTTTTTTTTTTTTTTTTTTTTTAAAGAACCAGTAATTTAAGTAGTGTTAAATGAAATTATGTATGTTAAATATTTGTTTTCGATGGATTTTGATTCCTTATATAATGATGTAATTTACCTCAATCACAGAGTCACACCGAAAAAAGCAAGTGCAGTTTACCTAATATAATTTTGTATTTTTCTAGTGCAAACTCCATGGTTAATGTAACTTACATCATTATGTAAAGAATCTCTTACCTATAAGCATAGGTAACAGACCATACCCTTAAATCTTAATTGAATCGGAGTCCCCTCAGGTAAATTCAATAGAACTAACTACACAGGTCTTTCAATTGTTAGCGTTGGAATTTGTATGGTTATGCCATTCAATTTTTGATAACTAGTATCTCAAATATAAATGTGCAAGTTGATCATTAGGATATACAGATTATAGCAATTTTGGAATTGTTTGTTGGGTGTTAAAATATTGTAGGGTAAGTACATGCACACAGTACATTATTATTGCTACATATTTGAATGCCGTTGCTACATTAATGGCAATGGCATTTGGCTTGTGGCATACTGCTAAAGTTTCCTTAGAGCCTACAGGAACAGGACGATCCTTGTTAATTTTCTTACTTTCTTAATGGATGTATCTTTTAAGTGCTGTATTTGGCATGCGAAGTTTATTGAAAAAAGCAAACGATCGGGAGCAGGTCTTAAAAGCAAGTTGTTCCAAAATGGATATTACTGATCATGCGGCGATTGGCTGTCAGGTTCAACTTTAGAGTAAGGTGCCTTAAGTGGCATGGCTCTTGCTGATCATGTAAGCAAGAGTTTGAATTTCTTTTGCTTATTTGGTTTTGTTTTGCACATACAAATATGTATTTATGATTGATAATTTATATCAAATTAAAAACAGAAAAGAAAAAACTGTAACACAACCTTTAACCCCACAAGGAAGATAAGAACCTAAAATTACATGATCACGTGATTTCATTTGCATAGCCCGCATGGGTGGACTTAGAATTGAATAGACTGCGATACTTATTCTCTTTAAATTTAAAAATGTTACATTTAATTTCTTATACTAACATCCATCAGAATAAAATATTTTTTGAGCATAATATAATAATATCATCCTTGATAAGTTAAGTTAAGATAATTTCATTTTATTCCAATTTCATCGCATCATCGATTATCTATTAATTTTATCTACATAAAAGAAAAATACATTCTCTCATAGCCAACATATAAAATAGGCTTTGCCAAACCTTCAAATATTGTATTGCCTAATTTGTTTATATTTTTCAGTTTTTAAGCCAAGAAAAATGAAAAAGAATTAAAAAAAATACATAAATTAGGTAATTAACTCAAATTGTTAAAGACAATATTATCATAGCACTTGCATAATATTTCATTTTCATGGATGTCTACAGTTTATAAAATAACTTAAATTGATTAGGGGCAATTAGAACATTTCCATTGTAAAATAATTATTAGTGTATGGGTCTCATTCGTGGAAGGCTATATGGAATGTCCGCAAAGGTATAATGTTGGGTGTTTGCTGGAATATTGGCGATGGTAGGAGGGTTCGGTTTTGGTAGGATCGTTGGGTTGCAAAAGATAAACCGTTGTTTTTTCATGCAGTTAGTACTGTTCCTGATAATATCCTTAATAATGTTACTACTGACTTTACTGATTGTAATGGGAACTAGAGATGGGAGCATTTCAAGCATCTACTTCCCAATCACATCATCCTCATACTAGCTGCTTTCCCTCCTTCTTAGGATTAAAGAAGTAATGATCAATTCTTGTGGCCTTTCTCTGATATGGGTATTTTAACAGTCAAGTCTGCATATCATGCCATCAGCCCTCATGGAAACAATATGGATGATTAGATTTGGAACCTTTCTTGGAGTTGGCAAGGCCCTTATCAAATTCGCATTTTTATTTGGCTCGTGCTTCTTGAACGGTTGAAGACAAAGGGTGAGATTTTGAGGAGGCACACTGGGAGCAATGTAATTATGATCGGTGTAGAGCAGGACTTCAGGACACTTTAATTGCATGTTCTCCGCGGTTATGTAGGGGCTAAAAGGTTCTGGAATCGCATCATTCCTCTGTTGCATCGCCGTGAATTCTACAGCCTCAATCTTCGAGATTGGATGAGTCAAAACCCGAAGAGTTCTTGGTTGATTAATGATGTTTTATACTGGAGACTCTAGTTTTGACGAAACCAGTTTTGTTTTAATCATGTGACCTGGGATTTTGGAACTTTGGTTAATGATGTTACTACTAGGGCTGAGGAAATTTAACGGCTTAACAACTAGCCTTTGAACACGCGACTTACGAAAACAGAGAGATGGATTGGCTGGAATCCTCCCATTTGGCCTTGGTGCAAGCTTAATACTGATGGTGAAGGTAAGAGGCATGGAGAGTCAAGTGCTGCGGGCTTGGTCCGCGATCATAACGTCAGGTGGATTAATGGTTTTTCCATGAATATAGGCTCCTGTTCGGTTACGGTGGCTAATTTTAGGGTCTCTATCAAGGCTTGGACATTGCTTGACAATCTAGAATTCGTTGGCTGTGAGTTGAAGTAGATAGTTTATGCATGACTCAAATGACTGTTAAGCATTCGAATTCGGCAGATGAATTTTCTCCTCTCATTTGATCTATCCAAGAGTTCGTTAAGGGTGAGTTTAGTATTGAGGTTGGGCAGAAGCTACAGCACTAAAGTGTTTGGTAAACACTAGGTGCTGTAGTTTACAAGCTATATTGATATGATTTTTCACTTGTATTATGGAAAATTTATTATATCTTTAATAATTTTGTCAAAATTATTATTTAAAATTTATATTTACTCCATAATATTAACTTTTGTTTCATAGTTACAGTTTTTTTTTCACAACAGCTGCAGCTTAAAAGTTACAGCACCTCAATCACAAACACACCTTAAGTGGGATTAGAATATTACCATCACCCATAGTTTATTGAGAGGCAAATTTTACTGTTGACTTCACGGTAAATTTGGCAGTCTCTCTTCCTTTGGGCTTCAAATCTTCCATAACCCTCCAGCTGGTGAAAAGTAAAATTAAAATAGTCTTGATGCTCCAAAAAGACTACTCCCTACTACTTGACCTAATTCTTGGCTTTAAAAAATTACAAAAAAAAGTGTAAAATACTAATATTTTTTTAAAAAAAAAAAAATTCTGCACTTCTAGTTCTATTACAAAAAAATAAATTAATTAAAAAAAATACTGAAGTTAGTCCTCGCCCAAAAATACAAATTTGTAGATCTAGTTGCCTTCAATTTTTTAACGGTTTGTTATTGTGTGGACTTCGTGCATTATGAGCTTTTGTTTTCTTGCTTGTCGTTTGCTATTGTGTGGAATTTGTGTATTCTTAGTTTTTGTTTTCTTACTTGCCTTTTGTTATTGTGTGGACTTTGTGTATTCTAATAGTTTTTGTTTTCTTACTTGTCTTTTCAGTGCCTGTTTGTTACATGGGAGAGAAGAGCCCTTTTCCTTATAATAGCCGGTTGAAAGTTTATTGAGGCTTTCAAAAGTAACATAATCCAAAATTTTATGAGTGCCACGGACAATCGCCAGTGACTCAGTAGCGGCTTTATTTGTAGACACGTGTCTGTTTTAATATTTTATAAATTTCACGCCTAACTTGGTCACGTTAGACTCCAAACTTTTATTCCTTGTAACAAAAGTATGATTTTAAAATTATAAATTTATCCCTCAATCTATTTTTTCTTATTTCTCTTCCTCAATCTTTCTCCATCCTCTCGGGCCCTCATGCCTCTCTCTCTCTCTCTCTCTCCATTTCATTAATGGCCATCATCCTTACTCTCAAGTCCACCCTTACCCATTAATCATCAATAAATCTTCAAACCACTTTCTTTCTTTGCCAACAAGACTACCCACCAAATAAAAGTTGCTTTAATTTTTCTAATCCCTTGAAAAGATCTTAGATCTACTTATAAATGAAATTTTCAATATAACACCCAGAAAAATTATTAAAAAAATAATCTAAAGTCTTGCAAATTTCAGGATGGTGATCTCTTAAGCTGGGTGTTTGTTACTCTTTGCTACAATAAAACATTTTTCATGAAGAACTTATTAAATTAAAGCCTCATAGAAGAAGATTTAATAAGGATAATATGATTAATTTAATTACTGTAAATGAATTAAGAAAAGCAAAACTCGCATCATCATAAGAAACCGACAACTGAACAGTCGCTCTCATGCACGAGTGTTGCTATCACTAGAGGTGGTAAAATGGGTCATCGGATCGTGTTCGCGTTGTGTCAGCTTCGTGTCGTGTCAAATTTAGGTCGACCCAAACCCGACCCATTTAATAATCGTGTCAAAATATTGAGACTCAAACCCGACACGGAAAAATAATCGGGTTATCCAATAACTCGCTTAATATCTATATATTAAATAAAATTTACATAAAATATTTACAAACTATCATACATACATACATACATACATACATATTTTATCGGTATTATAAAATATACATATACATATCTACCAAAATATTATACATTTACACTATTGAAGTTTTAATTATATATATATATATATATATATATATATATATATATATATATATATATATATATATATATATATATATATATTATAAAATAAATATGTATTGATATTATAATATTTTACACATTTACACTATTGAACCTCTAAATTATATAAAATTTTGTAAATAAAATAATGTGTTTATATTCATCTTTTCAAAAAATAAAAATAAAAGAGAAAAATATCTTTAATATTTGAGTTTTGATGACAAAAACCTACAAATTATTTTAAAATAGAAAATATAATCGTGTCATTGATCGGGTAAATGGGTCAACAACTATAACCTTAACCCGATACGGAAAAAATCGTGTCGACCCATGACCCGACCCATTTAATAATGGTGTTAAATTCGATGATCCATACCCATTTATTCGTGTCGTGTTCGTGTAGGGTAATCGGGTCGTGTCAAATTTTGCCAGCTCTAGCTATCACTGCTCAAATTTCAGTATCAAATAACCCATTCACTCCATTTTACCATAACCGTATTGACAAGTAGCTCATCCTTTGTTATAATAATTATTTTACTATCTGTACCTAATTTTGTGTTAAATTTCTTTATTGGAGTTAAAAATTAACAAATCAAACAGTGTATTTTGTCGGGCTGTTACTTTCAACAAATGCAACGTAAGGGCTGCCCATAATATGGGGTAATTTCTAGTTTCCTCCCTTGAGGTTTGTCGTTGATATAAGCTCTCAGAGAGCAGATACGACAAACCTCAAGGGAGGAAACTGGAAATTACCCAATATTGGAGGGTCCAGCAATGTTGCAGCAAGCAAGCTTGCAAAGGAGCAGTGCTAGTGTCATTCGCCTTTGACGCAGTCGCTGCTTCAAATGGGGACACGTAACCCTCTGTTTTTTTTTCTCACGAAGACCACTTATTCTTTATGCTTAATTACTATATTACCATTTCTTTCAGTTTTTTTTTTTGAAAAAATAACATTTATTTAAGAGTTTAAATTGACTACAGTGTTTGTTTAACATGACAGTAACACCCTTAGGTAAATATTTCTGACTCAAAATTTTGTTTTTCTAAGATAAGATTAAAAAAGAAACACCAATACACCATTATTACTTTTCCACTTCTTATTTTAACCCCTCTCTTTATTAAGAAATTACAAATAATTTGATACTTTTTGTGAAGTTAATAGGTCTCTTAATGATTAATGGAGTAGATTTAACTCATTTTAAGCTTAATTTTTTATTTAAATATTCAAACTACTTCGTATAATTGATTTAGGAGATTCAAATAATTTTTTTTTATAAATATCAATATTGTTGTCAAGTAATTTAGTAACTTATAATGAAAAGTCACTTTTACTCGTATAAATTTTAATAAATTTAAAGTAGCAATGACTCCATATTTTTATTCATGAACCTCTATTTCTTTTTTGGTTAATTATTTGTCTCAGAAAATAGATTAAACAATTATATAAAGGTGCTTGTGTTATAAAGGGTATTATTGATAATCCGTACTAACATCAAAAACTGAAACTATTTTTTTTTTTGGGGAGATAAAGTTGAGTTCTTGTCATTCTTTAAAGTTGTGTGTTAGTTTCGTCAATGAGTTTAATTGGAAGAGAAAATTGTTTGTAGGTAATTTAAAATTATATTTATAATTTATGGTCAATTTTTTTTATCTTTTTGCTGCCGACCACAAGAAAAGAATATGTTGGTCTGAAGAGTTTTTTAATTCAACTAAATTTCAATGCATGTATATATGGGTGCAACAGTTTTTTGTTTTTATGGTAAAATTACATTTAGGTCCCTTATACTTTTTATAAAATGAAATAAGTAGAAAATATTATAAATATTTACATATAAGTTCTTTTTCATATCTATTTTCATTATTTTTTTATTAATTATATTTAATTATTATTTTATTAGTTATTAATATATAAATATAATATGATATAATAAAATAATGTTCTAATATAATTTATTTTTATATTATAATATTTACATATAAGTCTTTTTTTTGATAAAATGACATTTGAAAATTTCATATCTATTTTCATTATTTTTTTATTAATTATATTTAATTATTATTTTATTAGTTATTAATATATAAATATAATATGATATAATAAAATAATGTTCTAATATAATTTATTTTTATATTATAATATTTACATATAAATCTTTTTTTTGATAAAATGACATTTGAAAAGAATTTTAATAGTTGTTGTTGTTGTTGTTATTATTATTATTATTGCTATTAAATTTTTTTATTTTTATTTATTTTAATTATTATTATTAATAAAATTTATTACTTTTATTATTTTAATTTTTATTAGACCGTAATTAATTTATTATTATTAGTATTAATATTTCTATTATTAAAATATATTAACTGTATTATTTTAATTACTATTAATTATTATTATTATTAAAATTTATTAATAATTTTTTATTATTTTAATTATTATCATCGTTAATATTATTATGCTATTAATTTCATTGTTATTTTATTCTTATTATTAAATTTTATTAATTTTTTTACTAATATTATTGCCATTATTAATAACTAATACAATAATAATTAAATATTAAAAAACTACAAATAATAAGGAGTTTGAATTATAATAAGTTATTTACTTAAGATATAGAAATTGGAATCAGAATGAACAACATTCTCATTAATGTGTTTACTTTATTTTATAATTGAAATAGATTGTTGCAAATAACTAAAATACCATTTGTTAATTATGTCCCTAATATTATTTGTATATATTATAATTAAAATAATAATAATAATAATGAAAAAAATAAAAAATTATTAATAAATTTTAATAATAATAATAATAATAATAATAATAATAATAACAATAATTTTAATGGTTGTTGTTGTTGTTGTTATTATTATTATTGTTATTAAATTTTGTTATTTTTATGTATTTTAATTATTATTATTAATAAAATTTATTACTTTTATTATTTTACTTGTTATTATACAGTAATTAATTTATTATTATTAGTATTAATATTTCTATTATTAAAATATATTAATTGTATTATTTTAATTACTATTAATTATTGTTATTATTAAAAATTATTAATATTTTTTTATTATTTTAATTATTATTAATGGGAATGTTATTTTATTAAAATAATAAAAGTAATAAATTTTATTAATAATAATAATTAAAATAAATAAAAATAACAAAATTTAATAGCAATAATAATAATAATAACAACAACAACAACAACTATTAAAATCCTTTTCAAATGTCATTTTATCAAAAAAAGACTTATATGTAAATATTATAATATAAAAATAAATTATATTAGAATATTATTTTATTATATCATATTATATTTATATATTAATAACTAATAAAATAATAATTAAATATAATTAATAAAAAAATAAATAATGAAAATAGATATGAAAAAGGACTTATATATAAATATTTATAATACTTTTTACTTATTTCATTTTATAAAAAGTATAAGGGACCTAAATGTAAATTTATCACAAAAAACAAAAACTGTTGTACGTTACAACAGTTGCAACGTAGGAGGACCCATGTATATATATATATGTGTGTGTGAAATCATTTCAAACAATATATTTTCTCTTTAAAAAAGAGTCAAAATTAGTTTATTAGATTCAGCTTTCTTAAGCTTATTGTGGATTTCCACCTCATTACTACTAGTCTATATTCTAATAAACTTGCGAGCTTGTGAGTATATCAAAATTTATGCAACATTTGACATACTATTCTTTCAATTAAACCAAGCCATAAAATAGTAAGTGCCAATTGGGGATTGGTTTTTTGAAATGTTTAAAAGTAATTTTGAAAAGGTAAAAGTTAATTCTAGTGTTTGGTAAATTTTTTTAAAAATTATTTTTTGTAAAATCACCTTATTATATAGTAGATTTTGATAATAAGTTTTATATTTAATACAATTTTACATATATCCTCACAACTATTATAAAAATCCAAAATTATCCCTATTTAATTAGGAAATAAAATTATTAAATTTAAAGATATTATTATTATTATTATTATTATTATTATTTGTTGAGATAAAAATAATAAAAATACAAATATTTTTTATTTTAGTGATCAATTATTTTATGTAAACAATAAAAAAAATTATATATACATGTAGATAAACTTTATTAAACATCATATCTATTTCAATCATTTTGTATTCTTATAACAACTTAATAATAAAAATTTCTAAGCACATATGACTGTTTTTAAAATTTATAGCATTTTTAAAAATAAATTTTATCAAACATTTATCTGATTTGCTAACATCATGTTCATGTATGTTCTATCATTTGGGTTAGTATGTAATATGTTGTTCTATCATTTATGTGTTAGTATGTAAAAATAACAGAGACTCTAAATATATATTATCTCTATTAAACTATATAACATGCTATTTTAACGTATTTAAAGGATAATATCAGTGGAACTTCTATTTTAAAATTGGCGGGGAATTTAGATTCCTTAGCCATTGGTGCAGAATTACAAAAAAAATGTTTGTTTTCTGTTTTCAATTTTAAGGACTAACAACTAAAGAAACAGGAAAACAAACATTTTTTTTAATTAAAAATCAACAGTATTTAAAAAAAAAACACGCGCGCGCGCGCGCCATCTAGACTAAGGAGCTCTTCTACACACACGCGCGCGCACCCCCAGAATATATAGCAAAATAAACATCATATCGTATAAATCAGTATAAAAAATACAAGAGACAACTACACATGCAATTAAACAGAAATAAGTCAAGAATGACGACCCAAGTACATAAAAGAGAAATCATGAAAGATCAGCAATTCAAGCGCAAACTGTTGTACACAAGACTTGAAGCTAGATTAGCTCAACCCTGTGAGCAGAGCCGGAGATATAACTAAAAATTAAAGCACAAGCGCTAGCAGGCTCGGAGAAACACGTGTGAGGGCAACGGAGGCAATTATGGAAGTGTTGGCAGTACGGCTACTGGGTGATACTCATATAGGTGGAGCGTTCACACATTGGATCAATTCGTGGGGCATAGGTGCATCAGAGTATAATGTCCTATCCAATGGACCTGCCACTTTGATTTTCTGCACTTGGTAAAAGCGGAGAAATGACAATCTGCCCTTCGTTCAAAGGGTGTCTTAATCGGCTTCGGCTTCGGCTTTTTGGGCTAAAAAAGAGACGGCGCATTTGGAAAGTACAGCTCCTGAGTGTCATAAATATAATACTATTCACTACTTCATTCGAGCCTAGCAAAATCCAAGAAGCCCCTTCTCTTGAATTCACACCTCAAAATGTGCCTAAAAAAAAATCAATATCAGCGCTCTGTATTCTTGGACGAGGATGAAAACCTCGTTCGCTTCAACTACCGCCTTCCATCAGGGACGAAGCAAGAGGATGTGACGGTTGGGATTGACGAAGGTGGCAAATTGCTTACAATAACAAGCAAGGTGGCAAGTGCACATAATGATTCCTCCATGATCGTATCCTCTCTCATCAGTTTCCTGAAGAAGAAGGAAGGAGACACCACCAGCCAGATAATCCGGATGGAATTCAACTTGCCAGCGGGTCTTAACCCAAATGGCTTCAAGACTGCAATGGATGATGCCGGCGTTCTAACTGTTACCTTCACTAAACTGAAGCCAAAAAAGAAAAAGCTGGTGTCAATAGCAAAGAAGATGCTGGGATATCTGGCTCATGCTGTGCCTGCTGTTTGTGTGCTGATATGTGAGAAGATAATTGATGGGATATGAGTTGAGGAGACTACCAAGTACTAATAAGGAATCTACTAAGTACTAATAAGGAATCTGCTTTAAGCTCATGCATGGTGTTCTGTCGCTTATGTATTAGTATTTGAAAATAACTATGTACCCTAGACCAGGTGTTTGTAATTACTATTTTGTACTGTACCCTCTTAGCAGGGAAAGAGAAGAGCTTTGTCTGAATAAAAGATGATGAATGTTGAGAGAAAAATAAATGTTGTGTTTGTTAAAACTTTAGCTGCAATTTTAATTTTTCTCGAGTAGCCGCCGCCCCCTTTTACTTTTGGCAGCCGGTATGGCAGCCGCCTGCGGCGTCACCCTCACCGCCGTTCACCACCCAACCAGCCGGGAGCCCCTTTGCCAACCGTCGCCGCCCCAAAACTTAAATCTAAGTTCACGGCTTCCCCATCAAAATCTGGCCGCCATCTCCTCCACCACCGTTGGTGGTGTTTTACAGCCGCCTGAACCCTCCTCTGTCACCTTACAGCCGCTGCCCAGCCACATTGTTCACCAAACCCTGTCGACCACCCATCTCCCTTCAACGCGTGTCGGTCCAAAGCGACACAATAAACCCTAGTTCGTTGCCATCTTCCCGCACCGCCACCACTCTTCCTGCCATTGCTGAACCTGATGTGCTGCCGTCGGTTCACTCCACATAATCCCAACAGCCGCCGCTTAGCCTGCCACTGCCACTTTTGGCCCTCTGAATACGAGAGCCTCCTACAATCCAAATCAGACTCTTCACCAAAAGCCTAGCTCGCTTTCTCTTGGCCAAACACAAACCCTTGCGGGTGCACCTGTTTCTTTGGCCACTCACTCCTTCACCGGTGATGGTGGCTGCCCTCCTTTGTTGCCTTCACAGCCTCAACATAGCCAACAAACATCCAACTCCCAAATTGGCAGCCATGACTCATGCTTCCTGCCTTCAACTAGACTGCAACAGCCGAGAAGGTGATAACAGCTGTGCTCAAGGGTGTTGAAGCTGCGCTTGCCCTACTGAAAGGTTCACTTTACAAGCCCTTATATATATATATATATATATATATATATTCATAATTAAGAAATTTATATTTCATGATTGATAATTTATATCAAATAAAAAAAAAATCTGTGACACATCCTTTGTATCCTTATATATGGACATGTAAATATAAATTAGGATATTTGGTTCTGTTCAGTTTGAAGTATCAGACAAATTTCAAGCATAAGCTCCAAGCTTGATTATTCATTTATAAATAATGTAATTGGTCTATGTAGATTGCAGATTATTTAGGAAGTGATGGAATTTTTCCTGAGGAGTTTGCTGTTGGTTTCCACGACCAGATTTGGCCACTCGAAGGACATGATGTTGGATCATTTCCGATTTTAGATCCTTGTAAACAGAGGAAGTTCTAGCATGAAAACTTACCATTTGAACCCCTAACCAGGCCGTGAAAATTTCTAGAGTTGTTAAGGTATGCTCTCTATCGATTTACTTTTTTGATATGACACTCTCTATGGATTTAACTTCTTCACTTGGATTACTCTTATATATTAATTCTCTTGCCTTTATAGCTAGAATTATTAGATTGGAGTCATTGATGAGAGTATATGCTTGTTTGTTGGTAATTGAAACAATTTGTTATAAACAGTGTAGCATGTGTCAATCACTGGATATTGTTTTTGTGATAGGGATTTTGTGTATCAATCATTGCATATAGCCATTGTGATACTTAGTGTGTGCAAATTAGGTTACCGCACAATCCTTTTTGGACTATATTTTTAACATGATTATTGCTAGGTTTGCGATTGAGGAGTTGTGACTTTTAATTTATTGAGGAATGGAATTAAAACTTTAGCTGGTAAATAAAAATGGGTGTTTATCAAATATATTAGCCATTATGCTTTCAAAATTATGTAGAAGTATAGTAGTTAGAAATGCACCCCAAGTACTTGCATATCCTGCCACAAAATAGGACTCAACTCGAGTTATCCAAGCTTGTGAAACTTGAATTTTGTGCTTCCAAGTTCAGTGCTGAGTTAGTCAAACCAAGTCCATGTAAATATAATTTATTGCTACTATTATCATTATTGCTCATGTTTTCCTCTTCAAAAGGTGCCTTGCAGGAATCATGGCTTGGGTGGACGAATGGGAACCAGAAAATGATGACACTGATTGAAAGTCCCAAAATCATCTCAGTTTTGAGGTTCAAGTGTTTAACCCCACAAGGAAGATAAAAAGCTAAAGTTACATGGTCACATGATTTCAATTGCATAGGCTGCATGGATGTGCTTCGAATGAAATAACTCAGGAAAAGAAGAACTAGCATGTACATTTTCGCCACTGTATTATGACTACAATTCCTGCAATGTAACTAGCTTGTTTATATATGCCACATTATTATTGAAATGGAGTTAGGTGTATACAAACATCTTATCCAAGCACAAATGAACTTAAATTCAAATATGGCATTAACATCGTGACATGGTGTATGGATACAAGCTTACCGTTCGTTCTAGATCTCTTTCGTTAATTTTTTTTTTTCCCATTGTAACGTAAATGATATTTACGATTTTTGCACTGCACTAGGAATGTAATTATAGTTGCTATGACCTTGTAGGCACAATTGGCAGATTTGGTAGTACTGTTGGTTGATTTGGTAGAGGTGGCAAAATGAAATATTTTTTTTTACTAATATGATAATATTGTCCTTGATAAATTGAGATAATTTTATTTATTGTATTTTCCCCACATCATGGATTATCTATTAATTTACTTTAGGGAAAATGTTCTTTTTACCCTAAGGTTTGATGCAATAGCCACTTTCATCTTTGCTATTTAAAGAATAGCCCATTTCATCCATTTCTTTAAACAATAGCCCAAAACACCCTTCAATTAATTTACCATTAGTTCATTGTATAATCATTGAAGGTAAAATAGAATTTTCAATTAAGCAATGCAAATTATTTTGAAATAAAACTCTCAATGATAATTAAATAACATGTAACTTTTTGTGTAAATTTAAAACTTAAGAATAGAATAAACAATATTAACACTAAATAATATTTAAAATATATATTTAGGACAAAATGAAAAAAAGATTTCACAAGCACTAGAGTGAGTTTTTTTACTTAATAAGCACCAAAGACATAAAAGCACGTATTTAAGAGTGGAAAATAAGATACATTGCATTAAATTGTGTTTGTTTTTATCTTTTAACTTATCTCTAATCTAAATATGGACAATTAGAGCTGGCAAAATTTAACACGATCCGATTACCTGATACGAACACGACACGAATAAATGGGTATGAGTCGTTGAATTTAACACGATTATTAAATGGGTTGGGTATGGGTTGACACAATTTTTTTCCGTGTCGGGTTAAGGTTAAAGTTCTTGACCCATTTACCCGATCAATGACACGATTATATTTTCTAGTTTTAAATAATTTGCACATTCTTATTATCAAAACTCAAATATTAGAGATAATTTTTTCTTTTATTTCTATTTTTTGAAATGATGAATATAAACACAGTGTTTTATTTATAAAATTTTATATACATTTAGAGCTTCAATAGCATAAATGTGTGAAATATCGATAGACATATATATTTTATAATATCGATATATAATATTATATATATATATATATATATATATATATAGGCAAACCACTTCTACTTTTATTGTTAAATTAGAACCGGCTGCTTACAAAACAAGAACTCACTTATAAAGGAAATTGCACTCACTATTAAGCTCTGATTAGTTACAATGGTAAGGCTTCCTTTTATAGTCAAACCTTAGGCTACTGTATCCATTATTGGTCTCTACCAATAATGTCTACTTTACACATGTCCTCTTCAGGACCTTTTCTTTAATACAATCATTGTATTACTTTAATAATGCAATGTTACTTTACTTTACATATGTCCCTTAAGGATCACACCCTAATAATGCTACTACGTGATACACATGTATCACTGTGCATATAAATATCTATTCTATTATTATTTATATATATATAATTAAAACTTCATAATAGTGTAAATGTGTAATATTTTGGTACATATGTATATTTTATAATATCAATAAAGTATGTATGCGTGTATGAATGACAGCGTATAAATGTTTGATGTAAATTTTGTTTAATATATAGATATTAAGCGGGTTATTGGGTAACCCGATTATTTTTCTGTGTCGTGTTTGGGTCAACCTAAATTTGACACGACACGAAGCTGACCTGACACGAACATGACCCGATGACCCGTTGACCCGTTTTGCTACCTCTATAGACAATGATCCCTAATTGGATGATGATGATGACGACGACGACGACGAAAATTATTTTATTATTGTTGTTGTTGTTTTATATTAAAAAATTTAGTTGACGTCATTAAAAAAATTTAATGAATATAGATTGTCATTGCTTTTATATAATTTTTATGCATATGAATATGAATCCATCCTCCATTTTCTTTGTAACCACTTGTCTCATTTACAATTAACATTCTCTCGAGTCCTCCTTGAGTGAACGTATATTTATGGAAAAGTCGAACATCTTGTCAAAGTCATTGCTAAAGATATATATACATTGAAAACTTCATTTTTTGTTTGTCAGTGGTTAAAGTGAGAATACCTCACTAAAGACACACACACACACACACACACTCATGCATATAATTATTTTTGGGTTATTCTATGATGTCATGATTAAAGTTACAGTATCAATACTGTAATTAAACATAAATTTTGAAAATGAAACAAAAGACTTGTAAATAAAAGATAAAACAAGTAAATTGTTATAAAACTGATAAATTGATGTATTATTGGTAAATAAAATAAAAATTTACAAATATAATATAAAACTAGTAATTTAAACATTAAGCACAAAATAAAACATAAATTTTAGAAATGGAACATAAGAGTAATAAATGGAAGATAAAATAAGTAAATTAATATAACCTAGTAAATTAATGTATTACTGGTAAACAAAACAAAAACTTACAAACATAACATAAAACTAGTAAATCAATGCTACCTGTAGAATAAAACATAAATTTGGGAAATAAAACATAAGACTTGTAAAAGGAAGGTAAAATAAGTAAATTATTATAAAACTGGTAATTGATGTATTACTGGTAAATAAAATGAAAACTTATGAATATAACATAAAATGAGTAAATCAACATTAAGTGAAAAATAAAACATAAAGTTTGTAGATTATACGTAAAACTTATGAATAAAAGGTAAAATAAGTAAATTAATATAAGAGTTATTACAAAAAAAATCACAATTGTAAAATAAAAACTCTTATAATGTTAATTACCTTTGTATATTTGTTATTTTTTTTATTTAAATTGAACAATATTAGTTTTGCATTTATGTAATATATGTGATGTTTTATTAAAGAGAAAATTTATGCTTATAATCAGATTTTAAAAAATTATTATTTGAATATTTTTCATAGTTGTTGTAAAATGAGTTTATTTTGTATCTTTTTACACTTCCTCAACAATAACCCGAAATGGTCTCCAAATACTAGTAAAAAATTTGAAATATCATAAAGTATGCATAAGACTCAAAGTTAGATATAATTTTATTGATATATCATATATGTGTCTAACAATATAAGAATATTTTTTTATTTTATTTTTACTTGATCCATATCAAGATAAATAATTGCGCTTAATTAACAAGTGTAATAAATAGATATCATTATAGGAAATGGGAAAAAAAAGTATACAAATGTCCTATAATAAATTAGAATTTATGGTAACCAATTCAATAAAACTTATTCCCCCTTTTTTTAATATAATTTTTTTGTTTAATTAAAGAAAATACTTTTTGTAAATGCATAAAATATTTTTCACTAAAAATCTATAGAAACAATGTTAATATTTTAAATAATTAATAATTTTGTATGAATTTACAAGTTTTACTTTACATTTACTAGTTCTATATGTAATTTACAATAGTTATATTTATTACGATATTAATGCCATAATTTTCATTACGACATTATAGAATTTTATTTTTTTTATATTAAAAAATTTAGTTGACTTCGTTAAAAAAATATAATAAACACAAATCGTCATTGTTTCTATATAATTCTCGTGTATATGAATACGAATCCATCTTCTTTTTTCCCTGTAACCACTTGTCTCATTTACAATTAATATCCTCTCGAATCGTCCTTGAACGATTGTATGTATGTGGAAAAGTTGAATACCTTGTCAAAGTCATTACTAATGATTTATATATATTGAAAATTGCGTTTTTTGTTTGTTGGTGGCTACAATGAGAATGCCCACTAGAGAATGATTACACACTCACACACACAAACATATACACACATATGTATGTATTTGCATATTCTTTAGCATTATTTTTGTTTCATTAAACTATCCATAAATTTTAGATTTATGTAGAAAGTTGAAGTAAGATGGTTACGTGGGATATGTAGGGTATCTTCCGAAAGTCATAACTTGTGTTATAAGTATCTATTTTGGACACATAATATACCATTTTAAAGCTTGCAATGAGACGAACCAAATTCAAACTCCTTGGGCTATTATGCCCTATGGTCTAGTTGAAAATTCTACTTCTTTCTTAGTTATTTTTAAGTTTTAAGTTATTTTTCTATTTTTTTTGTTATTTTCAAGATTTTTATCTTTTTTTTTTCTATATATCAAATTTAGGTATCGTTTGTTTTGGTTTCCTTAATTAGTCTAGTAGAATTTTACTACAAAATAATGTTTCAAAATTTTTTATTTTGGTAAATTCATGATATTTAGGATTATTATGAAAGAGGCCCAAAATCTTAGTTTTGCTCATTCAAATTTTTTATAATAAAATATCATTATTTAGAAACTTAATTTCTCTTATCTTTCAATCGTTATGTTTTCGCATCGTCAAAAGTTAGATGTTATTTAATTGTTCCTGAGATTTTTATTTTAAAATGGTTTGCATTTATTTAATTGAAAATCTTATTTTACCATCAATGAATTATGAAGTAAACTAACTATAAAATCATGGAATAGTCTTTTGGGCTGTTGTTTGAAAAATAAGGATGAAATGGGCTATTGTTTAAAAAGTAAATGTATCAAAGTCTAGGGTGAAAAGGGCTTTTTCCTTTTTATTTATATAAAACAATACATTCTCTCATTGACAACACAGAAAATAAGTTTCACCAAATCTTCAAATACTATATTGCAAAATTTGTTTACATTTTTTAGTTTGTAAGCCAACAACAAATGAAAAAATTCAAAATTACATAAATGAGATAATTAACTCAAATTATTAATGGCAATATTATCATAACACCTGCATAATATTTCATTTTCATGGATGTCTATGGTTTGTAAAGTAACTTAATGGTGTGTTTACTTTCCGGATTGGGGAATCGGAATCCGGAATCGGAATGATTGATGGTGTTTACTTCGCAAAAATGGAGCAGGAATCGGAATCGGAATCGTGGGGCCCACCACTATTTGGGAATGAGGAATGGGAGATTGATTCCCATGGGGGGAGGTGGGAATCAATCTCCCATTCCCTGGAATCCCCATTTTACCCCTCCCCAAAACTGAAAATGCCCATTTTGTCCTCATTTGTAATTAATTAATATATAATTATAATTAATTAATTAATATATTATAATTAATTAATATATTGATACATTATTATCAATAATTATAATTTTTGAATAAATAATCACAATAATTAATATATTATTATTATAATTAATATAATATTATTATAGTTAATTAATTAATATAATTATTATAACTAATTAATATATTAATATATTATTAACAATAACTATTAATAATTATATTTTTTTAATAAATAATCACAATAATTAATATATTTTTATTATTATAATTAATTAATTTATTGTTATAATAATTATTAATATAATTATTATAATTAATTCATATATTATCATCAATTAATTGATATAATTATTACTATTAATTAATATATAAATATATTATTAACAATAATATATTAATATTTATAGTTTTTGATTAAATAATCACAATAATTAATATATTACTATTATTATAATTAATTCATTTATTATTAATATAAAAATTACCATTAATTATTATATTAATACATTATTAACAATAATATGTTAATACTTTTAGTTTTTGAATAAATAATCACAATAATTAATATATTTTTATTATTATAATTAATTAATTAATATACTATTATAATAATTATTAATACAATTGTTAATTAATTAATATAATTATTACTACTAGTTATTATATTAAAACATTATTAATGATAACTATTAATAATTATAGCTTTTGACTAACTAATCACAATAATTAATATATTATTATTATAATTAATTAATTTACTATTATAATAATTATTAATATAATTATTATAATATAATTCGTATATTATCATCAATTAATTCATATAATTATTACTATTAATTAATATATAAATATATTATTAACAATAATATATTAATAATTATAGTTTTTAATTAAATAATTACAATAATTAATATATTACTATTATTATAATTAATTCATTTATTATTAATAATAAATAATTAATATAAAAATTACTATTAATTATTATATTAATACATTATTAACAATAACTATTAATAAAAACATTATTTTGACTAAATAATCACAATAATTAATAATATAATTATTATAATTAATTAGTATATTATTATAATTAATTAATTAATTTTACAATTAATTAATATATCAATATATTATTGACAATAATTAATAATAATAAAAATTTTTGAATAAATAATCACTACAATTAAAATATAAAATAATGATTATGAAAATAATTCATTTAGTACTTTTTGGTAATTTATTACAATCAAATTCATTCCGATTCCAAGACAAAGTAAACACATTAATGGCAATCCAGCTCATTTCGATTTCGATTCCTATAGTTCAAGTAAACAACTTATTCTGATTCCCATTCCTTATTCCCATTCCAGCCCATTCCCATTCCTGCCCATTCCGATTCCAGCTCATTCCGATTCCAGTTTAGTAAACGCACCATAAATTGATTAGGGCCAATAAGAACTTTTCGGTGTAAAATAACTTAAACCATTAGTGTGTGGAGGTTAAGCAGAACATTTTTAAATTTAGAGGAGTTATAACACATATAAGTTGGGAACCAAAATTGGGACTTGCATGTTGGGACACCTCGTATTGCTCATTTACATTTATACTTCCTTTATATGGCTATTGCTTATAAAAAAGTATGCAGAGAGAGAGAGAGAGAGGAGTACAAATAATATCTAAGTTATAAAAAGTCAAAAATAATAATAAAATTGTGGTAATATATCCATGATCAAGTACAAAATTTAACCAAAAAAAAAAGATAAGATAACTAAAGCACAAAAATATGTACTTAACAAAGGGGGAAAAATATTGGGTGAAAGAAAATAAAAAAAAAACATATGTTACATGAAAGAAACATTTTAATAAAGTCAATGATAAGAAAAAGCAATCATATTTGAAATTGCCAAAAAAATTGTAATTTTTTTTGTAATTTTTTTAATATTAACTTACAAATTCATTGAAACTCAAAATTAGGATTTGAAAAGATCATCATCGAAAGACTCTTTATATGAGATTTTATATCTCATTTGAAGAGTCACATAACAAAAAGAATTTCAAAGGACTTTTCAAATAAGATTGCCATTTTTTCTCTTCAATATTAAAGAGAAAGAAGTACTATCTTATTTGAAATATCTTATTCTAAAGTCTTTTTTAGCCTCTAATATAGTATTAAATTATTTGTTATCTCATTATTTTTTAAGAGAGAGAAAGGTTATAATTACTACTATTTTTATATAGAAAAAAGTTTGATTAAAATTAAATAAATTTATTTTTATTTAAAGAGCCTTTTGGAAAAGGTATTATTTTTCACTCTTCTATTTGTCAAATAAGTAAGCAAATAAGTATTTAAAGAATAAACTTAAAAATTTCTTTTGATAATGCTCTAAGAAGACCACTCCTTAGATGGAGCTAGTCCCTGACTTAAAAATAAATTGCGCAAAAAAAAAGTGTAAAATGCTCCAAAAAAAAAATCCGCACGTCTAGTTACATAATAATAATAATAATAATAATAATAAATACTGAAGTTTATGCTTATCCAAAAGTACAAAATTGTAGATCTAATAACCTTGAATTTTTTTGGACGGTTTAAACATAAACTTTCAGAGATTTCTTCTCAACAAGTGGATATATGTGTTCACACTACTTAATTTAACCCCCCCCCCCCCCTACCGGCTGCTAATTTTCTCCATGTCACATCACATTACGCGCATTGAGTTTGCAATTTTGAAGTTTAATTTTTGAAGGGTTTCCTTTCTTTAGTGAAGAGAATCCAGTCATCATCGGTTATAAATGATCCAAACGACCCAATTGATTCCGTTATCTTCAAATTCGCACCTCGTTCACGCCGGTATATTCCTACTGAGAATTAAATTGTAATTAATTTTAGTCTCTAATGATCTCAATCTATTTAGTAAATGTGTAAAAGTAACTGTAAGGTGCATCTCAATTAGAATTGGGAACAAAGTTGACAATAGGGGGGTTATTAAAGAATTTTTATGAAATGGCCTTGACACGCTCGGAGACCAATTCTGTAAAGTGCAAAGCTCGACGTGCCATTCTTCATTCTCAAGGAATAATTTTGTAACCCTTTACTTTTTTTCATTCGTACGTATATATTTAAAAATTAGATATGAGTTGTAAAAAAAAAAATTTTAAAAAAAATTTCTGAAATTAACAAACTTTCAAACTTAAAATATTTAACAAATGGGTTCTTACATTAATGATTAGGAATTGCGCCTACTTCCTTGTCTAAATTATTTTAATTGCCTAATTTATAGTTGCTTGATATGATTCAAGTGGTAGTAGGCTCTCTTGCGATGATGTCACTAAGAATCTAAGACGACATAGGCCCGCCAACGTCATTCGGATTTGCATATGATTACGCAAAGCCTTTTTTAAAATCTTCATTCGTCAACAAGTTCGGCGGAGATGGCAAGAAAGCTGAATAAAAAAAAAATCTTCATTTGCGTGGCTGGTTACGTGTCACTGTCGTGCTTTCTATAATTAATTAAACTCTTATCGTTGATTCCGCTCAAGCGTCTGGAAAACACCTCAGCTGCAACCGTTTCAGCTAGTTTGTTTTGCCTCTGTTTTGTCTATGTGACACATTTTTATTGGTTAGTTAGTAAAATCACAGGCTGTAAGGTACAAAAGCCGTAACTTAAGGGGATCAAACTTGAAAGTTGGGCAAGAACACCGAACCTCAATCCCCAAAACATGACCCTGAAAAGACACGTACGAAAACAACAACATGTGACTTGACGTTTGGAACTGACATTGATTATATTAATTATTAACGGGGTGCCACTGGTCTGATTCCTTTCCGCATCCAGACTAAAAAAATTCAATCCAAAAGATTGACTGTTACAACCGGTTACAATGGACTAAACGGCCTCGTTTCACAATTAAGTATATGTTTTGTATAGTTTATTTTATGGTCATGTTTATTTAATTTGATAAATTTTTATTATAATTTTTATTGTTGTTTAGTTATTTTTCTAATAAAAATTTTAAAGTTTAAATAAGTTATTTTACCTGTATTAATAAAAGCTTAAATTTTAAATTTTTTGAAGTAGAGATTGAAATTTTTTTTTAAATGTTAAAATATCATATTTATTTAACAATCTTATTTTATTCTTTTCATAACATAACTTTAAAATATTTACCCGTTAAAGTAATTTTATAAATTTTTAATAAAAGCTCTTATTGACAACCAAACAACTAATGATGCGTTTATTTATCAGTAATCGGAATGGGTTGGAATCGAAATGGGCTGGAATGAGAATGAAAATGAGTTGGAATGAGAATGAGAATGAGTTGTTTACTTAAGTTGCATGAATCGAAATCGAAATGGGCTGAAATTTCATTAATGTGTTTATTTTATCTTGGAATCAGAATCGACTAAGCTAAATTACTTCAAGTTACTAAAATACTCTTAGTTCATTATAATAATAACAACTATTATTAGCACCATCATCATTATTTGTGATTTTTATTATTATAAAAATGATTGTTAATAATAATAATATTATTATTAAAAATACTATCATAAATAATTTATTAAAATACCCTTTATTAATTATTGTCATTCGATGACGATGATAATAATGATGATGATGATGATGATGATAATTAAAATAATTAATAAATAAATAAATAATAGTAATAATTAATAAATTAATAACTAACAACAACAATATAGCAAATTTTATAAAAATATAAACAATAATTAAAATAAAATAACTAATAATTATAATAATGATAGTAATAATAATAATAATTAAAATAATAAATAAATAAATAATAGCAATAATTAATAAATTAATAACAATAGCAACAACAATAATAATAAATTTTATAATATAAATAATAATTAAAATTAAAATAATAAATAATAATAATAAATAAATAAATAAATAAGTAACAGTAATAATTAATAAATTAATAATAATAACAATAAATTTTTAGTTTTTTAAATTATATTTTTTAATTTTCAAAGAGGATATTTTGATATATTTAAAATAGAATAGGGACAATTTTATCATTCCAAAGAATGGAATTCCCATTCCCAACCTCAATTTAGTAAGTAAACAAGTGATTCATTTCGATTCTCTCATTCTTATTCCCATTCTAAGTTAATAAACACACCATAAAATTTTTTTAATAAAAGTTATAACTATAAAAACTCTATAAATAAAAATTTTACTTAAATAAATTCTACTTAAAAGCTAATACCAAACAGATCCTAAATCCCTCACATCTTAAAATAAGAAAATCCACCTTATCTAAAAAAAAAAAAGGAAAAGAAAACCCGTAACATTGATGAAGAAAAAGCCGAAGCTGCATCTCCTCCAGCAATCATCCCACTGAAAATCCACCACCAAGAGAAGCTGAAACTACATCTCCTCCAGCAACCATCCTATTTAAAATCCACCACCGAAATTTCTACAATCTAGGCTTCATTTAATGCAAATGGACTTGCAAATCAAAGTGGCGGAAGCTGTTCACTTCTTGAATGACAAGGCCGAATCATGTAAGTGGGTGGCAATAAATTAGTGGCTCGTTCAGTTTCAACAAACCAATGCTGCTTGGGAGGTCGCCACCTCTATCCTCTCCTCCGATCTCCAGTCGTTGCTGGCCGATTTCGAAGTCGAGTTCTTGGCTGCTCAGATTCTTAAGAGAAAGGTAAATTTCTAGGGTTTTGATTCTAGTTCTACTTCAAATTGCTGAGTATCAGTTTATTTTTTATGGGTGCATGTGTTAATCAATCAATTACCAATACATGTAATTTTTTGGAAATTTGCAGTTCTATGCAGGCAGCTGATCAACAACAGTAATGTCCATTTTACTTTCTGTATTCATTCTTCTTTGATATACTCATGGTTTGGATATCTATAGAATTGGTTAATTAGAGTATTTTCATGGTTAGGCGATGTAAGCTAGTTAGGTGCATGATTTTTTACAATTGTTTCCTGAACTAGCTTCCTGAATGTACAAATTGATTTTTATTTTAAAAATAAATAATGGTTGTCAATTTCAGCAAAACTATGTGGTGGTCAGTATGTTGCAATCATGTGTACTCATTTGTGGAGTCTTGCCTTGAACTGTTTGTTGAAGTTGATTTAATGGATAGTCTTGGAAACCACCCATATGTCAAATACCCGAGAAGCTGAAGTGTTCGCTCTTTTATCTTAGGGAATTGCTAATTAGAAGGATAACAGCTGCCACAATTAGGTTGGCTTATAAGGCATTTGAATTAGAGTGTTTGCTTGAGAATGAAGTAGATGATGCATCAAAGGTAGAAGGAAGGTTACTGGAAAAGGTCTATTCCTCTTGCTATTTCTCTCTCACACTTTGGCTTTTATAAGCAGTAATATCATACCATTAGCTTTTTATTAATCTTATTTTGTACATGCACGATATCCCAAAAGTAGGGAGTATAGATGCTTTTTTCTTACTTGTGAATATTTTACGAGGGCAAACATTTTTTTTTCTTACTTGTGAAAGCCACTCTTTACCAGAGCTAGACCTTGCCTTCAAGCAACAATTGATATCAAAACGATGTTGTGTTTCTTTTCTTTTCTTTTCTTTTTTATAAACATATTATTCTTCACTAGCTTGGCGTCAATCTGTATTAATCAAAACAGAGGTATAAATCCTCCAAGAGTGATATGATTGAGAAAGAATGACAAATTAAATTAGTACGTACAACAAACTCATGGAATTGAATTTCTGCATGAGAAAGAGAAGCCATGAAAGCAAAGATGAACAAGACACCAAGTAACAGGCAAGAGCTCCATTGCTTGACTGTAAATAGTTTAAGAATCCTTATTTGCTGTGTTGAGTAAAGTCTTAGGTGATGCTGTGTGAGCGTGAATTAGACTAATAAAGAGCGGTAAAGAACAACAGTTAGCTTTGTATATTTGTTTTCTTTTTCAATTTTCATAAGTGGAAACAAATGAATATTAAGTTTTAGCTACGAAATTAGGTTATAAGTCAATAATGACAAAAATTTCCTAAGATTAAAGGAGAGCACTTAAACCAACAATAAGGGAAATTGGTTCATCCACTAATACCATCAATTTTTTGCCAAATATATGAGATTATGTACTTAAGATTCCACTAATAGGTGATTAGATGCAAGCTTACTCATTTAATTTTGGTTTACTGTGCATATAAAAAAAAATCCAATCCTAAAAAGCTCTACATTAAATTAAATTTTGAGCTCATTTTAAAAAGTACAAGCTAATCAAGCATTACCCTGAATGAGAAAGATCCAGTAAGGTTCTTTAACTGTGTGATTGTACTGCAGCTTGCAGCTTCTCATCTAATTATTTGTATTTTATTTCCTTAAACAAGTCCAATTTTTTTCCCTTTAATTTGAAGCCCAAAAAGGAAACATCATGTTACAATGCAATTAATTTTAGAGTTCTTTTAACCTTACACATTTTAGCATGCATCACATCATTAATACAAATAATTTGCAGTACATTAATTTCACATGCTCATTTTATTATTGGAAAACTGTTGTGAAACTGGTTTACACCAAAACAGATTAGTTGATTGTAAAAGATTTGATTGTCACTAGGTCAATTTTTGGTCTTTCAACCTCATATAATCATTCATACGTCTTACTTTTTCAAAAATAAAAACGTCTAGCTTGTCAAAAAATTTGATTAGTAGCCATGAATAATGATAATGTCTGTATTGGTCTCCTGCAAACTGTAGCTGTAAATAACCTTGGCAAGTGGAAAACTACAACACAGTGATTGCACTAAGCATCCTTCTCGCTACTCGAGATAGTAGGTTCATCATCTCCTTTTACAATTGACATGAAAAAGAATCCTCCAAAAATGACTCTCTTGATTTATGCTCTAAAGTTTCTTCATCTATATGAATTCCTCTCTTTTTCATTTTTTATTTTGCAATATTGAAGGGCCATGGATTCTAGTAGGTTCTGGTGTTGTTTTGCTTTATCTCGGCAGGGCTTTCCTACGATCTTTAGTTGTGTATATGGGGAAGACATTGAAAGTATTGCTCAAGTATTTCCATCAACCATCTGCTTTATGTTTGCAGACATATACCCGTGTACAGTTTATGCTGTTTAGCCATGGTTTTTCTAACCTTTTGTATTCCTGTCTTCACCCATTAAAGCAAAGTTCTTCAGATGTGCAAATCACAGGGCAGTCCTTTTTTGAGTGAGGGCAGTTTTAAATAACTGTAATTTAAATTAACTCAACTGAATTGGAACTCTGTTTCAGGATATCTTTAAAATCCCAACTTCCCTCTTTCAAGATGTTCACCTGTCTCCTCTAATTTTCCTTTGCTCTGAACCAATGGTTGGCTTCGTCTATGAAGATGGTTTTGGAGCCCTCTGAAATTGGACATGTGGCATAAGAGTTCAAGGGATTTTGTTGTTGTTGAAATTTAAGAAGTATAAATATAAATTAATAGACTATTAAGCTAACAATTTTCAATTTATCTACTGGATTGATTGGCAGTTGTGGCTGTCTATAGGTTTTCTTCAATGGAATATCATTTCTTACTATCATTATATACAAATTCGAGGCTGATTATGATCTTCTACTAACTCTTTATCCCCAATAGTATTTTTTTATTGCTTTATGTCAGCAAATTATTTATAGAATCCTGGAAATGAACTGATTTGATTCATTGAGATTTTTGAGATTTGATTGCATCAGAACTATCAAGTTACAAGTCTTGAAATATAAACAGAGTGGAAGGTTTCTATTAGCCCTAGAATTACTTACCTGGAGATGTCAGTTTTCGTCTTTGAAGCAATTGTCATGGATTTTTGATGTTTTTTAGAACTTAGAAAACTTGTTTGGTTAATTGATGATTCAAAAACTGTTACTAAAGAAAATTAACTATAGTCGTGTAATATGATGCAACATTTTCAGCACTGTAGTGTTTATTGATATACTAAATCATACGATTAGTTTGCATAATTCTACAACTAGCTTTTTTGAAAATATAATGCAATATTTTCTATGATAACATCAGTAATGATCCACGCTTGAACTGGAGAATCTTGGAGCCACTGTAAGAACACAACGACTTGACTGATTATGTCATTTGAGACCGATGACAGTGTATAGCCACAATTTAGATCTTACCCTGCAGAAGCAGTGAGCTTGGAAATAAGTTGATTCTTTTTCATCTGGAAGCCTACAACCATTTCAAAGCATCTAAATTTCATTTCATAATGTAATAAATTGGGAATACCACATATCGTTTCTTGTAGGTTTAAACAAGTTCCTCAGGATCACAGTGGGTTTCATTGAAAGCCTCATTTTTCTTCATCTCCTACAGAGCATAATAATTAACAATATGAGATATCAGTGAAAAATTATAAAAGATTTCATTTACATTATTTCCATATGTTAACTATGACTTAATAAAATACTTGGCAATTCAATACATCTAAGCAAATTCATTATACCTCAATCCAAGTAGCCAGTTTAGGCCTCTCTATAGTGATGTCATACTTATTCACTTCCAATAAGAGAGGCTGACATCTTTCAATGAATGGAACACAAGCTACGTCTGTCTATAAACAAAGATCAAGCACAAATTAAATTTATTCTACCATCAGAGCAATCAATAAATCCAGTAATGCCAAACATAATGGATTGTTGAAACAGCAGCAAAGTCTATCCTATTCTATATTGCATTAGGAGCTTACTACTGTGATCTATCTTTCCATGCTTTATGAATATAGGAATCATTAAATGGCAAAAAGCTAGCAAAAGTGCCATAATGAGGATAAGATTTTCACTTACTAGGCGGAACTGGCCTATAAGAAAAGGCCCATCATTGAACTTGGAGAGAGGCGTTTCAAAATAATCAAATGTAGCCCCTGATACAGTTTTTCAATGTGTTACAAGTGCTTCAATTAGAATAAAAAAGTTCTGTGATAAGTGAGCAACTCACGGGCTTTATTTCCATCTTCTAGTGAAGAACGCAAGGTTTTGTTGAATGTATCAGTGTAGGAAAACAACTCTTCTGTAAATTCTCTCTTGGCAGGATCCTATGAAGCAAAAGTTATACATCTGAAATAAAAATGCTGAAAACAAGTAATAATGTTCTTTTTAAATCTTACATCAGGGAAAAGAGAAGGCCCTTCAAAGTGACTGTCAATGTATTTCATCAAATTGAGTACTTTCCTTTAACTTCATTATTGTGTTCCAATGATGGCACCTGCATAAAGCATCAAATAAATGCATACAGAAAAGAAAAATAAAGCAATTGACAAAATTATTATGACAATCAAATGAAATTTCTGATTATTCTTGAGTGATTTCAATGTTAATCATACAAAGTCATTCATTTCCCCACCATCATTTCCATGTTACAACCAAGCAACACTCCGCTCCTAGTATATTGCATTCCCCTTAATCTCACCTTGTTCGCTAGATAGACTTTCTTCTTGTACTAATCAGGCCTGTTTTGGAAATCAATAAGAACCAATTTAATCTTCTCTTACAATCCCTGCTCCCCACAAATCACAAGAAATTTAGAACTCTTAGTTTTCATCGAAAATTTTTTATTTACAAAACCCCTAATTACCAATTTAATCAACCTCGATGAGTAGAAATGCCTATTCTTGTTTATCACAACAAACTACTGCAGTGTTTCAAGTTCAGCATCATATTTTCAACTAAAATCTTCATTCAGCTTAAAGTTAAAGTCCTTGACTATTCAACAGAGTTCCAGTTCAGTTGCTAACATAACTACAAACCAAAAAAATGAATAACATACTACTACCAGCAACATTTTCTTCCCCTGTGTTTAGTTTTACTCAGTGACCAAACACATAATAAATAATCCCAAAATCAACATACACCAGATAATTAGTTAGCAATAGTTTCATAATATACAAACCACCTTACAGTTCCTTGTAACCCACACACGCTGTGCATATGGACACGTGAACGATATATACAACCTTCAACCTAAACCACGTAACCTAACAAACACTCACACATGCACACTCTTAACAATTACAGGGGAAGAGATAGATGACATTTGCTTTCGGTTTTTTAAATCAACGCAGTGCACATTTTTTTGGATCAATCGAACCCCTATTACCCTCAAGGTTCCCTCCTACTGTTTTTTCCAAATAAATAAAAAACAAAAAAATTAATACACAGGCAAACGAAATAAACAGAACTATCCATTAATTTATAAAATATACAAAAATAAAAGTGACTTACAGATATTGGGCGACGACATTTCGCGATAACTGTAGAAGAAAACAGAAGAGTCGATGCCATAGGAAGAAGAATAAGAATTAAAAGAGAATTTCCACGAATCTTGTTGTAATTAACCGTTATTTGATCCAAATATTGTACAACGATGGTGACTATCAATGGCCATGAAGCGGCTAAATAGCCAAGCCGCAGGCAGAAAAAGAATCAGTCCATGACTATCGATCAACGATCACTGTGAAGCGGCCAAAAATTGAATGCACAGTGTGACTATCGAAGGCTGTCAAACGGCCAAACAGCCAAGTCGCAAGCAGAAGAATAAGCATCGTTGACTATCGATGGCTGCGAAAAGGCAAAATAGCCAAGCCGCAGGCAGAGAAGAAGCATTCATTAACTATAGATGGCTACGAAGAGGTCAAACAGCCAAGAAGAAGAATCACTCCGTGATTACATTTTGGTCATTTACGGTTTTATTTTTTTCCTCCACTAAAAAGAAACACAAAATCCTTACGCGATCACCTTTTCAATTTTTTATTTTTTGATTTAATAAACCCTAGATCATTCCCACGGTGGTGGAATCTCACCCCTTATTAAAAAAAAAAGAGTAAGACCTACAAAGTGAAATCTCACTCCCTCTCAATCTAATCTATGGAAATAAGTATTAAAATGAGAGAAATTCATACTCTTCATTCCTATTTCAATAAGTAAACACATTATTAATGTAAACCTCAAACAAGATGTTCCCAATAAATTTTATTATTAATAAAAATTATGACTACTTTTTAATTTGCCCTCAGCTTTTGTTGGACAACAAAATATAAATTTGGTCTCTTTTTATTTATTTTTTTAGTTTTCCGAAAATCCATCATATTGAAATAAAATCTTAATTCTAGAACATCCCGCTTGTTTGTTTTTAACCTCCTCGTGCATAATTAAAACACACTTCACTTTCATCATCATCATCGTGATATCGACCGAAGAAAGTTTGAAAAGAGCAAAATCCAACAAAGATAGTTTTATTTTTTGTGCATTTTTTTTCATTGATTAAAATGGCTACAACAGATATTAATTAAGAAAATTTAATTGATTTATTCCACAAGCCGAGACTAGGCATGGAGTTTGATTCAGAAGAAGCAACATATGAATTATGTAATAAGTATACTTAAGTGCGAACTTTACCATTAGAAAAGACACCCTTGCTAAGAATAAGTGTACTATGTGAAATTACATCTAGAGTATATATTTATTGCAAACAAGGTTATTAATCAAAAGCCAAACAGATCTTCCAAAAATAAAATATAAAGTAAAGACAAGAACCATATATGATGCTGGATTATTTATCAAGCTCAACAGGAAGAAGAATAATTGGTTTTTTAATCATTTTATTGAGTCTCTTAACCATCTACTTGTAATGCAAGAGTCCACTCTCATGCTACCTTCTCAAAGAAAAATCACTGCTTCGCAAGCAACTAAAGTAAAATTGGTAGAAGAATCTAGGATTTCACTTAAATTTGCATATGAGTTAATGGGCAGATAAGTGGGAGGGGGAGAACCTCTTGAATACACAAAATTAGATCAAAAGAACTATCTTAAAACAAAGAGATAGGAAGATTTAACTTATGGATAAGTAGGGTATTTATTCAAAATATTTTTCTGATGAAACTTTAAAAAATCCATCATTTTTCTACTCTATGCAGCTAGACAATGAGGAACAAATCACAAATATATTTTGGGCAGATTCTAAGATGATTATTGATTATGACCAATTTAGAGATATTGTAAGTTTTGATACAACTTACAAAGTAAAAAAAGAAAATCGACCATTCGCAACTTTTGTTGGATTTAATCATCATTGAGTGACAGTTATATTTGGGGCAGTTTTGATGTATGATAAGACTACTGATTCATTTATATGGCTATTTCATTTGAAGGCAATGTTTGCGAAATCACCAAAAATGATCTTTACATATCAGGATGCTATGATGGCTAAAGCTATTTTTCATGTAATGCCTAATACAAACTACAAGCTTTGTACATGGCATACAATGCAAAATGCCTTGAACCACATAAATAATCTTTTTAAAGGTCCTAGAGGGGTAAAAAGTGCATTATCTACGTTCATGGAGTCCATTGAATAGAAAGTTCAGTTTGCCAATGCTTGAGGAATATGATGTGTGTGATAATAATTTGTTGAAAAGTACGTTTGAGCTAAAGAGAGAAATGGGCTTAAGCATATAACAGGCAAGCATGGTTAGCTAGAATCAATAGTACCTAACTTAGTGAGAGTTTTAATGCTAACTTAAAAGATTACCTTAAGTCAGACCTCAAAGTAACATAATTTTTTATACATTTTGAGAGGGTAATTAATGATAAAAAGTATAAAGAGTTGGAAGCAGGGTACGATTATGCTATAGGCTAGTTAACATGCAAATTTTTTATTTTAAAGATTAACTGTATAAAATTATTATGAGTAATGCATTTGTTGTTGCAGTATGGTGTTTAAGATAAGTTTCTACACTTATTTCAATTTCTGCCTTTTATATTTCAATTGATGAGCTAATTGATTTAAAGTTTTGTTTGCTTGAGTTCATATATTTTACAGATTGACAGATGCTGAATTTTATGTAGTTTTTTTAACTTCATTAGCCAAGACATTTATTTCAGAGTAGAAGACATTCTTACATTTGATGCACTCATGAAATTTCACATTTTACTGTTTTCAACAAGCACAACTCAACTCAATTGAAAGCCATCTTAGAAACAAAACAAACTATATATAGAAATTGAACTACAGGCGCCAATAAACATCTAAAATAGTTTTGTTACTAGATTATAATTGAAGACAATAAAAATCATTGCATTTTCCCTTTATTATATGTATTTTATAAAATGAGAATGACAAACATGGCACCTACATAACATCTCTAGCCAAAATCAAACATGGCATGTATTCTATAAAACCTTTTTTTTTTTCTATTTTAGCTTCCACAAATTAGGAATTGGTTGTTATGGATTTGGTGAAAATGGAATTTGCATTATTTGGATCCTAAGAGGGGGCAATCATGATGCTAATTCATTTTTCAGATTTCTTCAAAAAGAATATTTCGGTTAAAGAATGCAGAGTGGGGCACCATTAAAAGTATAAATCATAGGATAAGCAACAAGGTTATAAAAAACAAACCTACCACTAAATGACTACCACTTTCATTTCCTCTGCAGATTCATCTTTTGATTCTTTCTCAAGATCCCACATCGACTACGCAGCCAATTCACACATTACCTTGGATTCGCTATTGGCGATAAAAAGCGAAAAAAGGAGAAATTTTTTAAATTTACATTCCATCATTACCTTGGATTTGGGAGTTGTAAAGGTTCAAGTTTTGTACAACAGTACAGGGAAACTTTCTGCAAATTCAAACCCTATGAACAGGATCCCACTTCATGACAATCTTTGTGGGTTTTGAATTGGAGTACTCTGGCATGGTGATACTTAGTGTTTCACTTTTTGTGGAGGGTGATGGAAGGGAACTCATAGATGTACACATGCATAAGAATTCAAATGGACTTGTACCAAATTCAAATGATGCATCTTGTGATAAAGATCATGTAGCTCCCAAAATTCCTCAAGTCTCAATGTCACTGTAGAAGGAAAAAAAAAAAGAAAATCAAAACAAAATGGTGAATTTGTATTCTATGTAATTCCTCAAGTATCAACGTCACATTATTATACTGTGGGAACTTATTTAGAACCATAATTAAGTGGGTTGTATATTCTTATACCAGTTCTCTGTACTTTTTTATTTTTCCCCTATGCATTCAGTTGTGATATTTGGACAATATAAGTACTGTAGGTGTTGATGGTAATCTAAACAAGAATGCTGAATATCCTTTCGCATTTTACTATGTATATGCAACACCATACAACCATCAAATCTTTCTGTTTAACAAAAGAATTACATGGAATACAAATTCTGTTTTCTATTATGTTGCTTTTCAGTTAATAATTTTAACATCAATTCTTTTCTTGGGTTTCTGTTCTTTTCAAAACTAACAGAACTTCTATAATGCTTCGTGAGCTATTTGTTCTATTAATTGTTTGCCATAGCTTTTGAAAATTCGATTAATTTTGTCTAAGGTTTTCTTGCTTATTCATCAAATGTTGAGTTGCGTTTTAAGCAACTAGTTAGACTTGTTAAGTATTTAGCTCTTTGAGAATTAAGCCACTTTCATGACATAAACAATTTAATTCCTCAAAAAAAGGGTCTAACTAAATATAAATATTTTAGTAATTTCTATTAAAGTATGGAAATGAAATTATAATATTTAAAAAAAAAGAATACATCATTCTCCAAAATGATAACTATATCAAAATTAGTTTGCAACTTCTAAATCTACTAATTGGCATGTGTAGATATCAATGTAATTGGTCCTCAATCCATCAGATTCGTAGTTGTTTAGCGTGCAAGAGACTTGTTAATGTGGACAATACAAATGAAACCACCTCATTATAAACCAAACCGAAAAGAATAAAACAATGAGAGAAACATGGCTCTCTCTTATTATTACAGTATCTTTGCAAGTCATATCGCCAAATCTATGGCCAATTTCAAAGGCTTATTATAAATGTCCAATTTATTGGCTTCCGAGATGAAATAAAACACCAACTTTATAAAATATTTTAGTACATCCTCAACTTTTCTCTTGCTCAACAATATAGAAGAAAAGAAAATTTATATTGAACAAACAAGTGACTAAAACAAGCATGGATTGGATAATATCAAAATAGATGATCATTAAATTGCACAACACAAAATGTTTTCCACCAACACCCAAGTAATTGACATAGCAACATCTAAGAACTACCTTTTTAATTTGCCAAGTAATTTGGAATTGGAGATTGCTTCTAATTATTTTTATATAAAACCACAATTATAATTGCAACAACTAATAAACAAGTAATAGAAACCATGAAACGTAATATGGAAAAAAAAAAGCAGCAAGAGATGGTCAAAGAGAACATACTCTTAACGTGCTACAAGCTTTTGGGACTTTTTCTTCTTCACATTATTTTGACTGTTAACTTTGGTTGTCATGTTGTTCGGTGGAAGATTATTCTTGTGTGACTCATGAAATAATTCAACTTTATCTCTAATACTATCTCTCACCTTGTTTGCATCTCTGTTGAAAGGTGGACTGCAATGCGATATCTTTCTATTGTTCAATTGTAGTAAATGCAATACGAGGGGGGGGAGGGGGGAAGAAACAGTCATCATTCATCATAAAAATTTGAATCACTATGATAAAAAAATGATGTCATATACATATTTTATAGATAATAGATCACACTTATAATAAATCACATTTTTTTCCAATTCACTTGTTTTTGTCCATACTTATATAATTACTTTGAGTTGGTTTGAGTTTATGCCTTTAACTGCAAACTTTATGAAATCAAGTGATTTTGACAAGCAAAATATTGTGATAAAATAGTTGGGTAAACAATTAAGAAGATTTATGGTAAATGTCCGTGCTGAAGATGTAAGTAAGTCAGCTAAAGCTACTAGCGATTTAGGTAATTGTGTGGTTAATCATTGAGGCATTCATTTTAATGCTTTTGCTATTGGTTGGATAATGATTCTAATGATCTTATGTATCATTACACCTTCCTAAGTTATTGAACTTTCTCCACATGAGCTGTTTTGGAATTTTTGACTTCCATAGAACTATGAAGTATAATGCTGATAAATTATAGTTTATGTGATTACATAAACAATTCTTGGGTTTACTACTTGATTTATAATTTATGAACTTACCGGTGAGTAAACAACTAGTATTTTTAGTGAGGTATATCTTATAATCTATGGATTTTATATAGTTTATATTTATCAGCAGTGATTATGTTAAAGACCATAAAAGTATTCTTTCTTGACGTCATTTTTAAGCTACTTTTAAGTCATTTCATTTTTTATAGTCTTTGTTTTTATGGTTTATGGGAATTCTTGATTGGATACATTATCCATGTTGGGTTTGCCACTTTGCTTGAATTAGAATATGAGCTTCAATTAGCTAGAAGTAAGAAGAAATTCCCAAAAATCAGAGCTTGTAGAAAGTTAACAGGAGAGAGCAATTATGTTTTTTTAAGTTGTTGCACTATCTCAATCATATAGGATGTACTATATTACTAAAATTACAATAGAAAGGTCTTTCAAAAGTTTTAATAAGTAATAACTGATTATTGATAATTCAATATTCAAACTTCCTTTTCTTCAAATTATTCATCAGGTATTTTATATTTTCTTATGATCTATTCCATAAATAATTTTCCATACTCAATTAAAGTTACTATATCATAATTGCCTATCAAGTTAATTTTTGTAAATATAATTAATGCTTAATAGTCCTAAATTAGGTTGAATTGAAAAAAAACCTTGATAGTTCATATACACATACTATCATTTTTCTTCCTGAACTAAGCTAACTAAGTACTTTGTGTAGGCTAGCCATATAAAACCCTATCTGGGAGACTGAGATTAGCTATTGCTAATATTTTAAAGGACTTGGAGGAGTTGCTGCCATATATTAACCTCCTTGATCGTCAATGAGAAGTACTATTGAATGTTGTCATTCAATTCCTGTAAAGTATACAATTCTTAATAATATCAAGTCATTTGCTACACATTAAAATTAAGGTTCAGTTTTTATTTCATCATTCACTTAAGTGACACAAATCAACTCTATTAAATTATATATTGAAATTATTTGTAGCAAACAAACAAAAATACCAAAAATAGGCTTACTCAGTGAAATTAACAATAATGCAAATGCAGTGGAAGAGAATCATTGGCTAGAACTTGCCTTGCCTTCTCTTCCAATCAATAGGATTAAAGGTAGCAGCAACAACTTATGATCAACACCTGGTCCTCCACTTCAAGCATTATCACAATCCTATCAAAATTTCTTTGTCCCTCAATTCTCTTAGAAACCAAACAAAACACCAAAACCAATCTAGACACACGTTACTCAAAAATTATAAAAATTCTACTTAAAAAAACTTAAAAAAGGGTAAAAAAAATGAAGAGTTCACCTTATGAATCGCTAATGCCCAACTGTTATCATCGATCCCAAAGCCCCTCATGAGCACAAACACAACCCGATTCTCCTCAACCACATTTTTGTAGAGCCTCTTCTTGTCATATAAAATAATTTATTGATATTTAGTGATCTCTTTAAAGAGGAACGGCTCCGCGATAGGCAAATTTCTCTTTTGCTTCAAACAGATTTCAAATCAATGATCAGCAGGAACATGAACCGTTGTAGGGCTTATTCTTTCTCGCTTTTTTTTTTTTTTTGCTTCAAGTAGTTTTCAAAGTGATGATTGACAGGAAAAGAGGAACGATTAAGGAAAACAAAATTTTGGTTAGCCAGCAAACCTAATCGCTTCGAAAATACAAGATCTGGCGTGCTGCAATTTCTTAGATTCGATTCTATGACCTTCGGATTATGAGCAGACTTTGATTCTATTAGAACTTTCTTAGATTCAGTTTTAAAAATATATGTATAATTTTGAAATTTTTTACTACTTAATTTTTTAAAACAATGTTTCACTGGTTGTAAATCAGTTACTGAATTTTTTTAAATTTTTTTATTATATTATAATTATTTTGAGTCATTGATCTAATCTAATAATATACAATAACTATGGTATTGGTATCGTAATTTTTATTATGGCATTATAGAATTTTTCTGGGCTTTTACCCTATATTTCTCCTCCTTTATTACCAATATATACATAAAGAGTGGAGCTATTAGCATCCCTTTTGAACTCTTACAAAAGCATTTTTCTAAATACACCTCCTTAAATAATTTTAAAATATTTATTATTTTTAAATACATGCATGCTAATTATGTAAATATCATTATTTATTTATTTTTCTAAGGGATTTGTTTCCTTTCTCTCAATTTACTTTCTAAAACTTAATATGATTTCTTGATTCATCTAATCAATAACTTTTAAAGTATCGGCAAACATATAATAATTTATTGTTTGAAGTCTCAACTCTTGCATAAGATAGTCAATTGGTAGAGAAAATTGTTCATTGTCAATTTAGTAAAATAATTGTTGTTCACTTCAAAGATATAAGAAATTTTTCAAGTAAAAACTATTTAAACAGAGCTATCAATATAGAGTTCATGGAAAGAGTTTTTAAACAAACAAAACTATGTGTCTCATTATGTAATTTTCAATGAGGTTAAAATCATAAATATGAGAGAGGGGTTTCATGAGGAGTTTGGAGGGGTGCCAATAGCGCCACTCAAATGTAAATCCACTCTTGCTCGTCTCTAACGACCTTGGGTTCTTCTTCTCCCACTCTCCATTCTTTTGCTTGTTGACCTGAAAACCCCTTCTCTTGAATTCAAATCTCAAAATGTGCCATTTTGTCATCGGAAATAAGCAGATCTACACTCTGTGTTATATGAGTGCGGTCAGTATGAAGCCATTGATGTCAATGGATGATGCGGGGTTCTAACTGTCACTTTGAAAATACTTATGCCTGTTCTTCCTTGAACTGTAGAAAGGTCCTGCGACCTCGAAGACGTCACCATGGAATGGGAGCATGCTAAAGACGTATCCGATGGTTGGCATAGAAAGAGGACGTTTTGAAGGTCGCAGGAGATTTCTACGGTAGAGGAAATCTTTTTAGGCTGAAAAAATAGGCCTTTTCAAACCATTTATACTTCAGCTTGAGAACTCTCCCTCCCCCCCAAAAAAAAAAAAAAAAAAAGAAAAGGAGAACAAGGCTGCAGTGAGCCCAGTCCTTTTGTGCATATTTATATAGACTTTGCAGCGAGATTAGCTTTATTCTCCCTTTTATTCTGGAATCTATACAAAATGTCAATTTTGCGGCGTACTTGGTGCAGCATATGTAGATATGTATAGGTTGCTATTCGGGCTTTCTGCAACATTTGTATGATTTTTTTTGTATATCATTTATTAGGAAAATATCCCAACTGCAACCGCAGAGAAGGTGAAAACAGCTATGCTCGAGGACTTCGCCTACCGGAAGGTTCACTTAAGAAGCCCTTATACTTGAGTCCAATTATGGTAAGACTCCACTGTTATGGGCATTGTCTTGTAATTTCATATTTATCGTGTACCATTTGAATCCTTGTGACCTACTTGGGCTGCGACTATTTGCTGTTGCTGTAGCTTTAGAACGGGTGGTTGATTTGGACAACCTTAACAAGTTATTGTGTGCACTTGTGTGTAATTCCTTAGTTTTACTTTCTTCTGATACCCGTTTTTCAAACGGGATGGAACATGTGATTGCTATTTATTAAATATTTAAAACAACTTGGGAATTTCATAATTAAGAAAATTCTGGGTTCCTTTATGTTGATTTAGGTATTTATCATTTCTTGTTTGGGATGTATAGGGGTGCAGCTCTTCCAGCTACTACTCCAAGTATTCAACGTATATCTTTGATCCCCATGGAAGGGCTGGTATTTGCGTCGATTGGCTGTTGGGTTCGAGTTTAGAGTTAGCTGCTTTAAGTGGCATGGCTCTTGCTGATCATGGAAGCAAGAGTATGAGTTTCTTTTGCTTATTTGATTTTGTTTTGCACATAGAAATGTATATTCCATGATTGATAATTAGTATCAAATTAAAAAAAAAAAATTCAGTGACACCACCGTTATATCCCTATATATGGACATCTAAATATAAATTACTATATTGGCTTCAATGCAGTTCGAAATATAAGACAAGTTTCAAACATAAGATTAAAGCTTGATTATTCATATATAAATAATGTAATTGTTCTACGTAGGTTGCAGATTATTTAGGAAGTGGTGGAGTTTGACCTGAGGAGTTTGCTGTCACTTTACACGATGAGTTTCAGCCACTCGAAGTATTGGACAATTTCTGGGTTTAGAGATAAAGAGGAAGTTCAAGCATATCGACTTACCATCTGAATGTAAGCAGGCCATAAAAATTTCTAGATTTGTCGAGATATGCTTCTATCGACGCATTGTTTATAGATTTATTTCACTTGGGTTATTCTCATATATTAATTTCTTGCTTTTATAACTGGGATAATTGGATTGCAGTCATTGATGAGAGTAATGCTTACTTATTGGTAATTGAAATATTTTGCTATCAACAGTGTAGCATGTGTTCATCATTGAGTGTGTATATGTTTGTGCGTGTGTGTGGACAAGGGCTTTGTGTATTATCATTTATTGCTTGTAGCCATTGTGACACTTAAGTGTATATGCAATTTAGGCCATCGCAATCCTTCTTGGAACGAATTTTTGATGTGATTATTGCCATTTTTGTGATTGAGCTGTTGTGACTTTTGATTTATTGAGGAATGGAATTAAAATTTTAGGTCCTCAATAAAATGGTTGTTTATCAAATATCATAGTTTTTTTTTCTTTTTGCTTTCAAAATTATCCTGCCACCAAAATATGACTCAACTTGAGTTATTCAAACTTGTGAATTTTGTGTTTCTCAGTTTTTGAATTTTGTGTATCTGAGTTGGCTGCGGAGTTAGTCAACCACATCCATGTAATGATTCATTGTATTTGTTTTAATATGCTTTGCTGTATTGGGGGAATCATGGCTAGGGAGGAAGAATGGAAACCAGAATGATAGGTCCTCAACCACTGATATTTGATCGTGCTGCTCAATTCTTTACTGTGAATGATTCTTGGTTTGGTGAGGTGGTTGATGGTTGGTTGGAGAGAGGTCTGGTGCAATTGTGGAGAGCTTGAAGTGGGTGTCAGTTCAGTCCATTTCCATATTCACTTCCAAGATACATTGGTATTAATAGGATGCGCCTTCTTGCTGACTCTTGATTGGCCCAGGTGACAAATCTATGTTTGCTTTTGTGTTAATCCTTTTGTTGATTCGATTATGCTTCTTTGCATAAAAAAATAGGGGAATATTGTCTAATTAAATCACAATGGTTAGCAACTACTATATTATGTTGCAGTTTGCTGGTAGGTAGGTTGCAACTTGAGTCAATCCTCCCAAGTGTAGTTCTATGCTAATGATTCAAAGTCCCAAAATCATCACAGTTTTGAGGTTTAATTGCACAAGGAAGATCAGAAGCGAAAATTACATTGTCACGTGATTTCAATTGCATAGGCTGCATGGGTGACTTAATGAAAATACTGGCTATAACGATCATAACTGAGGGAAAGAAGAACTCACACGAACATTTTGCACCACTTTATAATTGACTACAATTCCTGCGAAATAACAAGCTTCTATATGCAACATTAATAGTGAATGGAGTTAGGTGTAAACAACATCTTGTCAAGGCATTAGATTATGTAAATCAAGTTCCTTTGTCCTTCAGCCATGTTGTTTATGGTCTTAATCTGTTTTGATGCTTGTTGCAGAACTCTTGAGGTTAATGTAATGAGACCTTGCTGGATAAGTAATCTTGGGCAATTTAATGGGATGTGGCAACGGAAAACTGTCTGTTTAAATTTAATGACCAGAGTCGGTTTGTAGATCCAGAACACAAATTCGTGTTTTGTTTCTTTTATTTTTTTCCTTTCAGTTTCTTGTTGATTGTAAGACGCATACTTTGAAATATTCAGTTTGTTTAATATTTTCTAGCCTTTGCATTATTCAGACTCGACCATTTTTTTAATTGCTTTGAAGATTTATGATGCATTTTCTGGGCTTTTAGAGGCTACACTTAAGCTTTGTATGGGCTCTTCTTTCGTCGTTTGAGGATCCCCTTCGGCTGGACAGTGCAGCGACATTTGAAGGAGCCTATGTCAAGGAGTTGATTGTGCTTCGTGGATGGCAATAACTCAGCAAAGCTTTCCAGTTCTCAGGGTGATGGCCCTCATTGTTTAGCAGGCTCAATTTATTCCAAGTTAAAATAACGTTAATTCACCCTGCTCCTCGTTAAACTAGTTGCTGGTGGTGTCTTCATTTTCAGTACTCATACTTGTATAATTGCTAAACGTAACAGATAAAATCATTAGTGGTGGTGAACAAAGAATAGTATGCCTTCGACAACTGGTCACTGCGAATAACAATAATCTTGATTCAAAGAATGACAGATCCTAGGCCCCCGTCCTTCCATGCGTCAAGGGTTATTGGCTTGTAACAAGCACTTTGATGATGTGCTTACTTCCCGACTTTTAAAAACAATTAATTTCAAAATTTTCCATTGATTTTAGACCACAAGAAAGCCAACCATAGAATCTTCATAATGGCTTTCTGTGCAAATGCAGCTCGGATTACAATTTTGTTGGGATAAAGTTTTTGAGTTTCTCCTATCATTCTTCAAAGGTCGTGAAAAGTGGGAGTAAAGAACTTTAGAAACAAATTGTGTGTAATTAAATCCAAATCTGGTCCAAGATTATGGGATTAGTACTCTATTTAGACGAGCTTAGTTGGGATTAGAATAAAAGAAAAATTTGTGACATTTCCGTGGTAAGAAACCGTTGGATTGGCATATTTTGACCGTGGGGGGCCGGGATTGTGCCACGTCTCCACGCGCACCAAACACCTCACTATATGGCTCTTACACGCCCAACCATTCTCGTCTCATTAGGGAGTAATCTGGACCGTTCCCTGCCTTTGCTTGGATGCTCCACGTTTGTCTTTCTTTCTGCCACCACCACATCTGAAAGAACCGCTGGATCGTGCATCAACGTGCTCACCATGCTTATTGTTGAGATGGTGACATTACTCATTTTCTCACCCCCACCTTATTACCATCATAAATTACAGCTTGTTCAACTGAAACCCTTGTCTTGAAGTCAAACATCAAAATGCACTCTGTCTTCTGGGAGGAGGATGAAAACATCGTTCGGTTCAAGTTCCCTCTTGCATCAGGGACGAAGCAAGAGGGTGTGAAGGTTGGGATTGAAGGCGGCAAGTTGTTTATAACAAGCAAGGTGGCAAGTTCACATCCTTATCCTCTCTCTTCAGCTCCCTTGATCATATCAGAGGAAGCAGACACCAGTCCCAATCAGTACGGTGGCAAGATGATCTCGATGAATGTCAACTTGCCAGTACGTCTGAACCCGAATGGCTTCGAGACTTCAATGGATGATGCCGGGGTTTTAACAACTGTCACCTTCAAAAAACTTATGCCATCAATATTGAGCTTTTATCTACTATAGAAAGACCCTGCGACTTCCACGAGGCCGCCATGGGCTATGCTTAATCATTATGTAAGAAATCTCTTATCTTTAAGAATAAGTAATAAAGCATTAGACAGCTATGCTTAAATCTTAATTGAGTCAAAGTCTCCTCAGGTACTCAGTATTCTACTCACATGAAGGTATGGGTGGGGGTACATTCAATAAAACTACATAGGTCTTTTGATTGATAGCTTGGGAATTTTTATGATTATGATATTCAATTTTTGATAATTACCACTTCAAGTATAAACGTGCAATTTGATCATTAGGATACAGGCCATAGCAATTTTGGTATTGTTTGTTGGGTGGAAAAAAAATTGTAGGGTAAGTACATACACTTAGTATATTATTATTGCCATTTGAATGCCATTGCTACATTAATGGCAATGGCATTTGGTTTATGACATACTGAAAAAAATTTCCTTTGAGCCTACAGGAACAGGACTATCTTGTAATTGTCCTATTTCCTTAATGGATGTATCTTTTGAGTTATGCATTTGGCATGTGAAGTTTATTGAAAGAAAGCTAATGATAAGGAGCTGGTCTTAAAAGCATGTTGTTCGAGGAATACAATACAAACGGTAATATGATTTGAGACAATTCATAGAGCTTTCCTTGAGTGAAAAATAATCGTATACTCTTCATATTGACATTTTATGCTCTTCCAGTTTATTCAAAGAATTATGACAATAACCTCGGGTATGTTAATTGAAAAATGCCCAAACTGGACAATTCACGTTCATACCATGCAACCCAGGTTCGTTAATTTTGAATTCCAATTAAATGTTCTAATCTATCTTCATCAATTTTAGCATGTGTTTCATAATTCATGCTTTCTTCTTCTTCTACCTTTCTTTTATTTTTATTTTTTTCCCCTTCTTAGCTTCCATTGGGTTATTGATGTCGTGAAAAAGGAATTGTTTTAATCGGATCCTAAAGGGCAATCCTAATCCTAATTTAGAGCAGGTCCTTGAAGCGCATGTTTCCTTTCCATTCCATACCATTCATATTTTAGGTTTCTTCAATATATTTTAAATTAGAGATAAATACAGTAGTTTTTCATACTATGCCATGACACTGTTTATAGTATGGAGCAAAGATGAAAATTATGGAGATTTATGTAGCCATCGTGACACTTAGTGTATATGCAACTTAGGCTGGTACAATCCTTTTTGGACTGCATTTTTTATATGATTATTGCCATGTTTGTGATTGAGGAGTTGTGACTTTTAAATTATTGAGGAACGAAATTAAAACTTAAGTTACTAAACAAGTATGGGTGTTTATCAAATATCTTAGCTATTATGCTTTCAAAATTATACAGAACCATAGTAGGTAGAAATGCACCCAAGTACCTGCTGATCCTGCCGCGAAAATAGGACTCAACTTGAGTTTTCCAAATAAGACTCATTACGAGTTGTCCAAGTTATGAAACTTGAATTTTTTGTTTCAAATTTCAGTGCTAAGTTAGTCAACCACATGAATGTAAGTATTATTATTACTAATCTACTACTGTTATCATTGTTGCTGTTATTTTCCTTTTAAAACGGTGCCTTTGCTATATATTATTAGGGGAATCATGGGAACCAGAAAATGAATGGTATTGATTCAAAAAGTCCCAAAATCATCACAGTTTTGAAGTTTAACCCCACAAGGAAGATAAGAAGCTAAAAGCACATGGTCACATGATTTCAATTGCGTAGGCTGCAAGGGTGGACTTAGAATGAAACGACGGCCGAGATAAAAAGAGAACTGGCCGGAGCATTTTGCACCACTGTATCATGACTGCAATTCCTGCACAGTAAAAAGCTTATTTATATATGCCACAATAATATTTAGCTTATTTATACAAACATCTTATCAAGGCACAAATGAACTTTAAATTCAAAGGTGGCAATTCAAAAGCAATAATAATATAAGCATAAGCATACTATCAAAGCAACATCAAAGCAACATAATCATTCAACAATTATCAAAGCAACATAAGCATCCACAATTATCAAAGCAGCATAAGCACATCTACAATTATCAAAGCCCTGCCAACATCCACGTCCAAAATTATCAAAGCAAATCAAAAAGAAAAAAGACACTAAATTTAAACCCTTCTCTTGCTAATATTCCACGGCACAAATGAACGTTAAATTCAAAGATGGCAATTCAAAAGCAATAATATTCCAGCAACTAATACGATAAAAGTCTATGGTTAGCATTAACATTGTGGCACGGGGTACAGATACAAGCTTAACCTTGGTTTGATTTGGTAGAGTTAGGCAAATGGTGGAAGTGTTGGCTGGTGCAAAAATTCGCGGGTCCAATGAGTTCTAATGTTCTATAACAGGACCACTAAATTAAATAATATAATTTTATATATTTTTAGAATAAAAACCGTCATTCCGCACCACTTAAGCTTTTCTCCAATTAAAGATGGATGCCAGTTCCTGATAAAGCCGTCTGGGATTTCCTGACCCTTTGTAGACGTGGCAAAATTTTGTTTGTCACATAAACAGTTCATAGCAAGGAGAGCAGCTTTGTTTGACTTTGAAGAAGGATAAAATATTGGAATAAGCAGGAAGCGAGCTGTAGGATGGCTTTCCATGCAAATAGGCTGCAAGATGATAAAGACCTTTCCAATATTATAGATTCTGCAACGTAGTCAAGTCCTTGAGGTTGAGGGAAAATTTGTAGACCTAGCTCCCTTCAATTTTTCATACGGGGAAAATTGTGGATGTTGATAATTCATCAACACATGTAATTTAAACAGATTAAAAGAAGAAATTAATATTCTCATATGATTTAATTATGAAACATCAAAAAGTGTAATTCTATAATAGATTCATACGCTTACGAATATATTAAAACTTGTATGATATTTGATATATTATTCTTTCAATTAGACCAGACCATAACATTTTTCCATAATAAATTCTTTTATATATATATATATATACACACACCCCATAAATTTATGTGGTAAAATAAATGACATATCATATAAATCATTATAAAAAATAAAAGAGACGACTACATCTGCGATCAAATAGAAAGGAGTGAAGAATGATGGCACAAAAACATAAAAGAGGAATGATCAAAGATCAGCCTCTTCCGGTGTCTGTATTTCGAATATGGTTTGAAAAAAAATTCCTTTCTACGAAAATCGCACCTTGAATGTTTCCTTAACTCATGTCTCCTCCCATACACAGCTGGCATCTGTGCAAAAAGCAGCTTTCCACTAGTAAATCTTGTGTTAATTTAGTGCATGATCTTAAGCAACATCTTTGATTTGCTATTGTGTTAATTATCTCTGTTGATTTCTCTAATATCACAAGTACTCTCTCATATATAATAAATTATTAAATCAGTAGTAACTTAACTTAACTTGCCTCATCCATTTATTCTTAATAAGTTTTTTAGCATTAATTTGGGTGAAGGGCGACACAATAGATACAATTGCACATGACTGGAAGTATAGAACGAAATGGTTTCTTTGAGGATTTTGTTTTTCTGTTGTCTTATATGCTTGTGAAAAATTCAAAATTAAGATGCCGTCATGGAATGGTTCCCTAAATGAACGGACAGCGGCAGATGAAGCACTCATGGATAAGTACTACTAAAAATTTGAGTTTATATTTCAAAATACTAATATCCCACGTTGTTTAAATAAATAAAAATAAATTAATTTATTTATAAAATCTAAATATATTGTGACAACAAGCCCAAGAAAGAGTCCAGCAACACATCTAAGTCTAAAGCCCAAGAAAGGAATCCGGGGATCTTGCCCAACATTCTTGATCATCCCTTAGCTTAATGTCTCCATCTCCAAAAACCATAAACTCAAAAAATTCAAGCTTAATCTCCATCTCCAAAAAACCTATACTCAAAATTACATCAGTCTCCATCTCAAAAAATTCAATTGTACTCAAAAAATTCAATCTAAAAATTCAATCTTAATGTCCAAAAAACCTATACTCAAAAAATTAAGATGTCTCCATCTCCAAAAAACCTATACTCAAAAAATTCAATCTTAATGTCCAAAGTCGCCTACATCAGTCTCCATCTCCAAAAAACCTATACTAAAATCAATTATCACATCTCCAAAAAATTCAATTCAAGTCTCCATCTCCAAAAAACCTATACTAAAATCAATTATCACATCCCCAAAAAATTCAATTAACGTCTTAACGTTCAAAGTCGCCTACAAAACATCTCCAAAAATTTCAATATCACATCTCCAAAAAACCTGTACTAAAATCAATTCAAATCTTCAAAAAATTCAATTAACGTCTTAACGTCCAAAGTCGCCCACATCATATCTCCAAAAAACATCTCCAAAAAATTCAATTCAATCTTAATGTCCAAAGTTGCCTACATCAGTCTCCATCTCCAAAAAACCTATACTAAAATCAATTATCACATCTCCAAAAAATTCAATTCAAGTCTCCATCTCCAAAAAACTTGTACTAAAATCAATTATCACATCTCCAAAAAATTCAATTAACATCTTAACGTCCAAAGTCGCCTACATCACATCTCCAAAAAACATCTCCAAAAAATTCAATTCAATCTTTATGTCCAAAGTCGCCTACATCAGTCTCCATCTCCAAAAAACTTATACTAAAATCAATTATCACATCTCCAAAAAATTCAATTCAAGTCTCCATCTCCAAAAAAACCTGTACGAAAATCAATTATTACATCTCCAAAAAATTCAATTAACGTCTTAACATTCAAAGTCGCCTACAAAACATCTCCAAAAATTTCAATATCACATCTCCAAAAAACCTGTACTAAAATCAATTCAAATCTCCAAAAAATTCAATTAACATCTTAACGTCCAAAGTCGCGTACATCACATCTCCAAAAAACATCTTCAAACAATTCAATTCAATCTTAATGTCTAAAGTCGCCTACATCAATCTCCATCTCTAAAAAACCTATAGTAAAATCAATTATCACATCTCAAAAAAAATTAATTAACGTCTTAACGTTCAAAGTCGCATACAAAACATCTCCAAAAATTTCAATATCACATCTCCAAAAAATCGGTACTAAAATCAATTCAAGTCTCCAAAAAATTCAATTAACGTCTTAACGTCCAAAGTCGCCTACATCACATCTCCAAAAAATTCAATTAACGTCCAAAGCTATTTAAACCTCAACGCTTCTCTTCAGTTCATCAGTTGAAACCTCAAAGAAACCCAGGAACCCTTCACAATTCAAACTCAAAAAATGTGCCTCGGAAATAACCCATATCAGTGCTCTGTGTTCTGGCATGAGGATGAAAACCTCGTTCACTTCAAGTACCCTGTTCCATCAGGGGCGAAGCAAGAGGATGTGAAGGTTGAGATTGATGAAGATGAGAATTTGCTAACAGTATTCCTAAGCTTCGCGAAGAAAAATGAAGGAGACACCACCACCACCACCCCCATAATCTCAATGCAATTCAACTTGCCAGCGGGTCTTGACACGGCTGGGTTTAAGACTGCAATCGATGATGCCGGCGCTCTAGCTGTTACCTTCACTAAACTGAAGCCAGAGAAGCCAGCCAAGAAAAATCCGATGCCAAGCCTAAAGAAGATACTTGGTTGGTTGCTTAACGCTGTGCCTATTTGTTCCTTGATAGGTTCCAACATGCATGATGAGATGAGTTCCGGAGACGACCAATAAGCTGGTATCAAGTAGACATTTGAGATGAGTTCCGGAGACTACTAATGAACTGGCGTCGAGTAGATACTTGCTTCATGTTCATGTTGCTTGTTCTCTCGTTTATGTATTAGTGTTTGAAAATAGCTCTGGACCCTAGACCACGTGCTCGTTAATTTGTGTGCTCTGCTGTATCTCCTTTTTTTCAGTGAAATAAATGAACTTTGTCTGATAAAAAATGACAAATGTTGCCGACTGAAAAATAAATGCCATTTTTTAGTAGTGTTGAATGAGGAAAAAAAAAATCGGGGAACTCGAATATTCCATTTTCGTGCATACGTACGGCCACGAGATAAAGGAGTAACAGCGTAATTGGAGATGGGTCAGGTGAGCCAATCATGCTACAGGTTCTGCAAGATGACAGGATATATCTGTTTTTAATTGTTAGCGGTTGGAATTTTTTAAAAAAAATTTAAAAAATGCCAAATTTCAGTGCATTTGTAATAGGGCTGAGCCAATGGTCAAGCCATAGCCCCACTTTTCTCTAAAAGAAAAGCCTCCCATTTTAGCGCATTAGAGAGTGAAGACAACTTTTGAAGATAAGAACAAGATAACAAAGAAAATAAAATGACCCATGTCCATAAAATTCCCGGGTTTCTGCAGTTGCACATACACAAATATTTCAAGGTCATGGCAACTTCTGCTACTCATTCCTTGAGCTTCAAGTTGTGCCATCGTATAAATAACTGGGAAATATGTTACAACAAAGATTTACCTTCGCTAAACTGAAGCCAGAGAAAAACCCGGCGTCAAGATCAAAGAAGTTACTGCGAGGTTTGGCTAAAGCAGTGCCTGTTTGTTTCTTGATAGGTTACAAGATAGGTTGACGAGACTACTGATTAGCTCGTGTCAGGTGAGGTATTTGCTAACATCATGTTCATGTATGTTGTTCTGTCGTTTATGTATTAGTATTTGTAAATAACTCTGGAATAGCTTAATTAATGGATGTTTCTTTTAAGAGCATCATTTGACATATGAAGTTTATTGAATGAATTAAAAGCATATTGTTCAAGGAGTACAATTCAATCGGTAAAATTGTTTGAGGCAACTCATACGGCTTCCCTTTGAGTGAAAAATAATCTGTCTTTCATTTGTTTTAGCTTGCGTTTCATTATTATTATTATTATTATTATTTTGCCCTTCTTCTATTTTGTCTTCCATATATTGGGAGTTAGTTGTTATTCATTTGGTGAAAAAGGAATTTGCTTTATTTGGATCCTAAGAGGGGGCAACAATGATCCTGATTCATCTTTTAGATTTCTTCAAAAAGAATATTTAGTAAAAGAGTGCAGAGTAGGGCACCATCAAAGCATAAAACATACTAACAGAGGATAAGAAACAAGGTTATAAAAAACAAACCTACCAGTAAACGACAACCACTTTCATTTCCTCTGCGGCTTTATCTCCTTTGAGTTAGGATCTCATATCAACTAGGTGGGGACTAATTGGTGGTTTATTAACCCCAAGTCATCCTCCTCTTACAAGTCAGTTTGTAAGAGTTCCTGGCAATAGGTATCAGAGCAGTTCGGTGGCACACACATGATCGGAGAGCTTGAAGTGGGTGGCCAATTCACTTGATTTTTTGTTTTTTTTTTCACCTCCAAAATACATTGGTGTTAATGAGGTGCGCTCTCTTGCTGACTTTTTATTGGCCCAGGTAATAAACCTCTTTTTTTTTTTTTTTTTTCCTTTAGTGTTCTTTTATGTTGATTCTATCATGCTTCTTTGTTTAAAAAATGACGAAATTGTCTAATTAAGTCACAATGGTAAGAACCTGCACTATTATTCTGAAGTTTGCCGGAAGGTAGTGTTGAAACTTGGTATTCAAATTCCCAAAATCATTATAGGTTTGAGGTTTGACCAGAGAAGGAAGAAAAGAGTATATCAAACTAAAAGCACAATTACATGGTCACATGATTTGAGTTGCTTAGGCTATATGGGTAGTCTTAATGAAATAGTGACAATAATGATCATAACTTAGGAAAAGAAGAACTAGCATGAACATTTTGCACTACTGTATTATGTATATAATTCTTTCAAAGTAAAAGGCTCTATGTATGGAATATTAATATTGAATTGGAGTTAGTTATATACAACATCTTACACGGTATACCATTGTTATTAAATTATGTAAATAAGTTCCTTTGTCCTACATGCCATGGCTAAATACATTTTGATGCTTGTTGCAGACTATGTGGTTAATTTAGTGAGACCTTGCTGGATCTTGAGCCATTTAATGGGATATGTCACTTGAGCAAGAACAGAAAACCTCGTGGACAGCTTGATGTCATAATTATTGCTGGTAATGGTGATAGAGCGCTGCTACCCTTGCTCTTTCTCTCTCAGCAGAATTTTATAGTCTTTAAATTTTTCATTAAGAAAATGCATGTTTTTGTTTATTGCAGTGGCAAAATGTTAAATGGGCTTTGGTATTGGGGGAAAAAAAAAGAGAAAACAAAAGAAAATTTTCAATTTTACATTCCATCATTTCCTTGGATTCAGGAATGGTAAAGATTCAAGTTCTGTACAGCAGTACAGGGAAACCCTCTGCAAATCCAAACCCCTATGAAAGGGATCCCACTTCATGACAGTCCTTTTGGGTTTTGAGTTGGAATACTCTGGCAGGTTAGAAGTTGTGTCAATTAATTACCAATAACTTACATGTTATGTTGCATTATATGACTATATAGTGATTCATTGTGGGATACTAGGATATCAAAAAGAGCTCAAAATTTCGTACAGATTTTCTCCCTAAATTTGGTGAAAAACTGATGGATCGATTACAAATAAGCTACATAGCAATTTGTACCGGTAAACATCTAAAAGGCTGGGACTAAATGCCATTTGATTAGGTTAGAATAATATGACCTGAGCTTTCAATCTATGTCATTCATTCAATTGCTCTTTTAGATGTCCACAATGCATCATGTTGATAATATCATATTGGTGCCAAGTAAATTTCCTTTATGACTATGATAAAGGGGGTTATGGAAGAGTTGAAAACATCCAATATAAATGAGTAGCTAGAATAGGTTCTGGATCAAAAAGACTAGTTTATGCCTGATTCCTTTCTGTTTCATCAGTTGATTATAGACCGTTAATTACCTATGTCCTTTTCTGTTTTGACCTTGCTTTGCAGTAATATTGCCTAGATGTAATGATAGGAAAATGTGCAAATCGGTTGTTGGTTCATTTGGTGCACCTCTAAAAGCTAGCAAAATGAAGGTATATATCCTTTGAAATATTCAGTTTGTTTAGTATTATCTAAACTATGCTTTCTTCAGTCGACCATTCCTAAATTGTTTCGAAGCTTCATGCTGCATTTATCCAGTTTGTAGAGGCTGGAATTAAGTTCTATATGGACACTTCTTGCGGCATCTGAGGATCCCCTTCTGCTAGGTAGTGCAGCATCATTTAAGGCACCTTTGTTAAAGGTGTTGATTCTGTCTCATGAATGGCGAATAACTCAGCGAAGCTTTTTAGTTTCCCAAGTGATGTTCCTCATTGTTGGACCTTCAGCACTGCAGCTTACGGAAAACGAATCAAGGTTCCACAGGTCTGTTTGTACATATATGTGTGTCTTGTTTAAAATACTTGTTCTCACATGATTATATGCTAGCATTGACACACTTTTTTTTATCAATTGCCTAGACCTGTTGAATCCATTCATACTTCAGCTTGAAATCTGAGCTATTGAAACAAGGCTGCAACGAGTTCAATTTTGGACTATCCTTGTAGTTGTCCTATTTCCTTTGTCGTTATATCTTATAAGTGCTACATTTGGCATATGAAGCTAATTGAATGAAAGGAAATCGGGGGTTGATCTTAAAAGCGCATGTTGTTCAAGGAATGCAATCCAAAAAGTAATATTTTTTGAGACAATTCATATGGCTTCTCTTGAGTGAAAAATAGTCATATTACCATTTAAACTGACATGATACTTTCTTCTAGTCTATTCAAAGAATTATGAGAAGAACCTCAGGTATGTTAATTGAAAAATGCCCAAAATGGACTATTCATATTTGTGCCATTAAATCCCAGGTATGTTAATTTTAAACTCCAATTAAATGCTCTAACCTTTCTTCTTTCATTTTAGCATGTGTTCCATAATTCATGCTTTCTTCTTTCCCTTTTAATTTTTCCTCTTCTTCCCTTTTGCTTACATAATATTGGGAATTAATTGTTATTGATGTTGGAAAAAGGAATTGTTTTATTTGGATCCTAAGAAGGGTAATCCTGATCCTGATTGTGGACTCCTTTCCATTTGACGCCATTCATATTTATAGGTTTCTTCAATATATTTCAGAGATAGCTACTGTAGTTATTTCAAGCAATGCCATGATACTGTTCACATCATAGGTTATATAGTAAGGAAACTGAAATTATAGATCTAAGATGAGATTTGTGGAGGTAAAACAAATTACCTTACCTAAGTGCAATGTGGCTATCACTTTAACTAAAACAAATGCGATTTGTCACTAACTTTTTGGTTTTGAACTGTGAATAGACCTCGCAACAGCTAGAAAATGTGAAGTTTGGCTATTATGTCATGACTTACATGGAGTACAAAATAGCCGACATTGGTTTGCTAATGAAAATGTGTGTTACTGATAATTAAATAATATCATGTTTGTTTATAGCATATATGTGGCATTGTGTTGGCAGTTTGATGACATCGACTTTATGGTTAACAGTTCGATAGGACACCTACACTGAGGCTGAAATAGATGAGGTTCATTTGGAGTGGGCTAACCATTTTCCTGGAATCCTTGTCGCATCATCAAAATGTTTAGTATAAATGTGAAACAGTAGATGCGCCTTATTATTACGTCTCGTTTATCAGAGTTCGGTGAAATTTCGAGTTGTATCATGAAACAGTAATGTTTTGAGTTGACGTTGTGATGCCATTTTTAGTTCTTACAATACTGTGCTGATGTCGTTATCTGGGTGAATATTTTTAGTGCTTACAATGATGCCATTTGATTTCTGATAGTTAGTGATTGGGTATGGAAAGCAAAACAAGGTTCTGCAGGTCGGTTCATAAATAAATATATGTTCTTGTTGTAAATATATGTTTACATTCACACACTTTTTAACCAATTGCTTAGAGCACTAGCATAGTTGAATAGATTCACGATTCAGCTTGAAATCCCAAGCTATTAAAACAGGCCGCAATAAGTCCAGTTTTTATGTGCATATTTATGTAGACCTGGTAATATATTAGCTTGATTATCTGCCTTATACTTGAATCAACATGACATTTCAATTTTACGGCATTGATTTATATTGCAATTTAGTTTTTCTGCAATTTAGCTTCAGAAGTTGATTTGGACAGAATTGACAAGTGATTTTGTGGACTTGCGTGTAGTCCTGATCTTATTGTTGGGTTATGCTCATTTGGAAAACAAAAAATGGAACATGTGATTGCAATTTCTTAAATATTTGGAACATATTATGCTCATTTGTTTCAAATCACATGCTTCTTATTTTAGTCTGCTTTGGACTATATCGTTTCACATAAGCTGGCTTTGATTATCCTGAGCTTTACATAGAACATTAGCATCTGTTTAGATGCTCTGAATGCTCTGAGAAATGATAAGAGGTAATTTTTTAATCAAATAATTAAATTTAAAATTTCTTTTCAAAGTTGTTATCTAAATAATGTTTTTATATCTTTATTGTAATTTCCATCATCTAGTTTTACATGAAATTAGAACAAAAACACACACTTTGGAGGAAGAGAGAAGCCAGTGTACATGAAGCAAGGCTGTAGGTGCATTTGCTTAAGTTTCTCTGATAAACTGTGTCTTCCATTTTTATTTTTATTTATTAATTATTTTTTGAAATCTCAATAGATCTGAATATATATAACTGAAAAATATGTTTATTTTTATTTATTCTTTTTAAGGTCTGACTATAGGTTCTTATAAGTAGTTTGTTTTTGTAAATGAATTTGAGAGTTTAAATTTAAACTGTCGACTTTAGACATAAGGTAGAAGTAAAAAATCTTAGCCTTTTCTATTAAGATGAAAATATCATACAATCAATGATAATTGAAAAAAACAGTCTAAATGTCTTAAAATAAGTTACATTAAAAAAAAAAAATTCCAAGTCAAGTGAAATCTTCTCGAGTGTGGAGAGTTGTATCATAGATTCTGACATGGATAAGAGAACCTTTCTTAAGTGTTTATGGGGTCTTGTTACACCACATGCATGCGTATGTTGTGCATATGTATACTTTGCTTGAGCAATGTCTTTTCAGTGAAGCATGGTGATACGTAGTGTTTCACTTTCTGTGCAGGGTGATGGGGAGGGAACTCACAGATGTACACATGGATAAGAAGTCAAATGGAGTTGTACCGAATTCAAATGATGCATCTTGTGATAAAGTTCATGTAGCTCTCAAAATCTCAGAAGACGATGTTGATGCAAAGGACTACAAGGTGAAAGAATGCACTGAAGAAATCTCGTTCGAAAATTGTAAGAAAAAAAGATGAGCTTGATGTGGAATGTAAAAATTTTGATATTGATGGAACTGATGACAGAAACGACTAGCCGGTAGTGCAAAGGCAAACTCTCCATCTAAATCTCGTAGTCTTGCTAATGTACATACAAGTCTCACTGTCCGACAACCCTTTGCTCTGGCAACTGAAAAACGTGTTTGGGCACAACTAGACATGGTGGGGCTGAAACTGCAGCTGATAGCAATAATGCGCAATCCTCTATGCCAAAGAAGACTTCACAGGTAATTTAAATCCTCAATTGGATAAATTGTGAATGCCACTATTCTTTATTATTAAGTTAAATGATCAATGAGCTTTACGAGAAACTTGACATTAACTACAGCCAATATAATTGGTGGTCTGAAGAGGCAAAAGAATTCCAACTATTTGTAAGGAGTTAGGCAACTTTACCTTACCTAACAAATAGATAACAAATTCAATCAACAGAGTTTGTACCTTATAAAGTTGCCTAAAAATAGTTTTTCTTGCATTAAAGTGTAGGTTTCCTTAGATCTGTTCAAGAAAAAATTTTAAAAAAATTCTTAACCACTTTACTATATTTTCATTTTATTTTTGTGTTGGGGGAATCTTTACCCACCATATACCGTCATGATTCAGTCTGTATGCTTGATTTAATTGGAACTGCTCTACATCATAGCCTTTGTTTTGTTTTGCTTCCCTGGTGCACCTTGGGGAAATCCGTAGTTCATAGATTTGTAATCTTGTTATCCTATTTGGATTACGTTCAAAAAGAATATCTTGCTAACTGAATAAGCAATTTGTATGGTGTGTGAAGTCTGATGGGAATTCAAAATCTCTGTGATCTTGTTCATGATGGTCAATGTTGTACAAATTATGGATTTTAAGTTGTTGCTAGTCTTTGATATTCTGCAATTTCTTTTGGCCACAAACTCACCCCTGAATCAAGGAAGCTATCGCAACTTGATAACAAGAAGCTTCTTGATGAAGAACATAGTTTGTCTGTTGCTTCCTCATATCCTTCGTCTCTTATTTTAGTGTCCTTATTTCAGTGTGCTTTTAACTATATTCTTGGCTTTGATATACATAGAATGGCAGCATCTATACGGACGGTAATTGTTGGAATGGCTCCAAAATTTAGATGCTCTGAACTTGCTGGGGAACAGGAGCAGGTATTTTTCATTTATCAAATAATTAAATATAAAGTTTATTTTCAAATGTGTTACCTAAATAATGTTTTTGTATCTTTTTGGTCATTTCCATCTTCTAGTTTTACACTAAATTAGAGCAAAAACACAAAGCTTTGGAGGAAGGGAGAAGCCAGCGTGAAGCAACTCTGAAGGTGCATTCTTGAGTATCTCCGATGTACTGTGTCTGCAAGTGTCGTTATATGCTATTGCAGACATCTGAAAATTTTATGAGTGAAGAAATCATTTTCCTAAAATCCTTATCGCATCGTCAAAATGGCTGGTATAAATAGGAAACTATATATGCATATCGTGATTACTTCTTATTTATTAGAGATTGGAGAAATTTGAATTGTAATGTGAAATAGTAATGTTTGAGTTGATGTTCTGATGCCATTTTTAGTTCTTACAATAATGAGTAGATGTCCTTATCTCTGTGAATAGTTTTGGTTCTTACAATAATGCTATTTGATTTCTGATAATTAGTGATTGTGAACGGAAAGCGAATTAAGGTTCATAAATAAATATATGTTTACTTTCACTTACTTTTTAACCAATTGCTTAGAGCACTAGCATGGTAGAATAGATTCACACTTCAGCTTGAAATCCCAAGCTGTTGAAACAGGCCGCAATGAGCTCAGTTTTATGTGCATTTTTATGTTTTGGTAATTATATTAGCTTGATTTTCTGCCTTATATTTTGAATCAATATGATATTTCAATTTTACAGCATAGATTTATGTTGCAATTTAGCTGCAAAGAGAGTGGTCAATTTGGACAGTCTAGTTACACTCATTTGAGAAACAAAATGGAGCATGCGATTCTAATTTCTTAAATATTTGAAATAATTTGAGAGTTTCATTAACGTTTTCTGAACAATCATGATTAGCCTAGAAATTTATGAAAACTGTGTTCCTTTGCCAATGACTTAGGTTGATTTGACTTTTTTTGGGATTGCATTTTCAGGGTGCAGGGGTAGCTCTTCCGACTAATACTCCGAGTATGCCATGTATCTTTGTGCCCATGGAAGGGCTGGTATATTTGGTGATTGGCTGTGGGTTCAAGTTTAGAGTCAGCGAGTCAGCAGCCTTAACTGGCACGGCTCTTGCTGATCATGTAAGCAAATAATATGATTTTCATTAGCTTGCTTGGTTTTATTTTGTACACACAAGATATATGGATTCTAATAAATCTGGGACTTGACGTTCATTTTTCACTGTTCTACAATGTTATAAACCTGGTTTATAACATTGTAGAAGTTTGTTTACAGTTTTGTAAACACGCCCTGAACTCTAATACAATCCAAGATTCTTGAATTAGTAAATTTTCGTGTGTGTGTGTGTGTGTGTGTGTATATTGAGATCTGATCAGGTGGGTGATCTCACTCTCCAAGATCCAACATGATCGGCCCATCATGAATATTTGCTTCCCACTGCACAGCTCTCTCTCACACTCTTTTGGGGAGCGAGGTATATTGCCCACCTGATCAAAGTCCTATATATATATATATATATATATATATATGATGATTGATGATTGATATCAAATAAAATGATCTGTAACACAACATTTATATTCCTATATAGGGGCATTTAAAAATGAACTTGTGTACTTGGCATCAATTTAGTTTGAGATATCAGGCAAAGAATTTCAAAAATAAGGTGGAAGCTTGATTGTTCATATATAAATAATGTGATCTACATCGATTGCAGATTATTTAGAAGTGGAGGAGTTCGTACTAAGGAGCTAACATGGACTAACTTCTTGTTTCGTCTGACATATTGTTAGCTCAAGCAATAGTAATTAACTTGAGGCGGCAGTTTCTGAAATCTTTTGTACATATGTATATAAGTTGTATCGAGATTATGTGGACATTCTTTCTTCTAATTTTGATCATTGCATCCCAATTTTAATATCCTTGTATCTTGAATCAAACTTTGTTGCTGCAGGTTCAATATTCTGGACTTCTTTTATTGAGAAGCTGCCCTTCTGAGAATCTGTTTTCAGTTATCACTTACAACTTCTAATAGTTTGCAAGCCAAATGTGGTTTTATATGTTCATGCACTTGCAGTGTTATTTGTTTAATATGTTTGGTTAATACAGATTTCAAAGACAAAAAATAAAACAAGAGAAACAAATATTTATTCCAAGTGTATATTATATATCTTGGACAGCATTGAACCTTAAAAAAAAAAGTGTTACAATTCCCACATTTATAATCTAAAATCAACTGGGGATCTAACTACATGCATTTAGTAATACAATTTAGAATTCCGTCGAGCCATTATTTGAAAGTATATTTGTACTAATATATGGAAAGATGTCTGCTCTTAATTATTCCATGTGTATATTATATAGCGTTGATTCGTCCTTTTTTTTTCTTTTTCAAAATTATTACAATTTACACATATGTTTCAATCTAAAATTTATTGGGACACTCGATGGTAGATACAAATACTCAATAAAACAATTTAGAATTCCGTCGAGCTGTAGCTCGAAATTTTGTTCCCACTGATACATGTAGAGATATCTGTCCTCTAATTGTTTAGTGAAAATAAATTAAAAATCAAAGATGTCATATCACAATTAATCCAAAACTCAACATATGATGTGATCTTAATTAATGATAAATTTGAATCCTATTAGCCTCCATTTGCAGCTAAAAAAAAAAATTATTTCAGCAGAGAGCAGGGCGGCATCAGGTATAAAACATAGGATAAGGAACAGGATATAACGAACAAAACTGCCAGTAAATGATGGCCACTCTCATTTCCTCTGCATCTTCATCTTTTCTGATTCTTCAACCGCTAAAACCCCCAAAACCCTCAAGACTCTCAAAAGCAAAGGCACTAACTCCAACCATTAAGGCAACTTCTTCTCAGCCAAAACCCAACAACGCAAATGCTAAAAAACCCACTTCAAGAAACCGCAGAAGGTCGTCATATGGCAGTTCGAGAAGGTCGGCTCTCAAGAAAACATTCGCTCAAGAGCAAGTCACGTTCACTGCACCCGTCTCCAGTGACCCGCATGTGGGGATTATTGGTGGAGGCATGGCCGGTCTCGCTTGTGCTTTGGGTTTGGATAGGATAGGTGTCAAGTCCACTGTTTTTGACACGGTTTGTCATTTGTCTGGTTTATTGGCCTTTTTCTTTTGTACTTTTATGTTTTTGATTGGAGAGCTTGAAGTGGGTGGCCAATTCAATTATCTGTTTAATACGGTTAGGTTGGGTTTGTATTTGAGAGTATACGCCTGCGTAATGGTAATTGAAATTTGCTGTCAACCGTCTAGCATGTGTTGTTATGCATTGAATTTTGATTATAAGCATGTTTTGGAACTGAGGTGCTGTGACTTTTGATCCGCGTTTGTTGAGGAATGAAATTAAAACATTAGCTGCTAAATATAAGTGGGGGTTTATCAAATATTTTAGTCAACCACATTTATGTATTTTTAACACTGTGCTTTGCTATATCAGGGGAATCATGGCTTGGGAGGAAGAATGGGAACCAGAATGATTGGTCCTCAACCACTGATATTTGATCATGCTGCTCAATTCTTTACTGCAAGTGATTCTCAGTTTTGTGAGTTGGTTGATGGTTGGTTGGAGAGAGGTCTGGTGCAACCATGGGAAGGTGTGATTGGAGAGCTTGAAGTGGGTGGCCAATTCACTCCATTTCCTTCTTCACCTCCAAAATACATTGGTGTTAATGGGATGCGCCCTCTTGCAGACTCTTTATTGGCCCAGGTGACAAATCTTTGTTTTGCTTTTGTGTTCTTTGCTTGTTGATTCTATCATGCTTCTTTGCATTAAAAGGGGAAAATTGTTTAATTAAATCACAATGGTAAAAAAACCGAAGTATTGTTTTGAAGTTTGCTGGAAGGTAGTGTTGCTGCTTGGGTATTCAAAGTCCCAAAATCATTATACTGTTGAGGTTTGACCAGAGAAGGAAGATAAGAGTATATGAAACTAAAAGCTATAATTACATGGTCACATGATTTTAATTGCTTAGGCTGCATGGCTACACTTAATGAAATGTGCTGATAATGATCATAACTGACGAAAAGAATAACCAGCACGAACATTTTGCACCGCTGTATGATGACTACAATTCCTGTGAAGTAACAGGCTCCATATATGGATAATGGATTATTAATAGTGAATTGGAGTTAGTTATATACAACATCTTACATGGCATACCTTTACTTTTAAATTATGTAAATAAGTTCCTTTGTCCTTCATGCCTTGGCTTACTGCATTTTGATGCTTGTTGCAGACCTCTATGGTTAGCATAGTGAGACCTTGCTGGATAAGTAATCTTGAGCCGTTTAACGGGATGTGGCAGTTGAGTGAGAATGTGAAACCACATGGGCAGTTTGATGTGGTTGTTATTGCTCATAATGGTGATTCAGTGCTGCTATCCTTTCTCGTTTTCTCTCTCTGTGGATTGTTATAGTCTTACATTTGCATTCGAAAAATGCAGGTTATTTTTTTCGCAGTTGCATGAATGTGACAATTGGCTTTGCTATTGGAAAAAAATAAAATATTTCTGATTTTACTCTCTATCATAGATTAGGAATGGCAAATAATCTGTTTTATTACAGGGAAAACCTACCCAAATCCAAACTCCTATGGAAGGGGTCCCTCTCCCTAACCATCCTGGAATACCGTGGGGGGTTAGAATGCCAATGGTGTTACATTGTGTGACTTTATAGTTCGCTGAGTTCTTATGTTTTCTTGAATACTAGGACTTCAAAAAGCGCTGAAAACTTCATAGAATTTCATACTGATTTTTCACTGTCAATTTGGAAAAAATGATGGCTAGACTACAAGTAAGATTAAGAGCGACTTGTAAATTTAAACAACTGGAAGACTGGTATTGAATGGCTATTAGTTCGGTTAGAATAAGAAGAGCTGAACTTTCAAGCTATGCCATTCATTCACCAGCCGTTGAGTATAACGTTGGTTGTTATGGAAGAGTTAAAAAATATCTATATAAATTTAACAACCAGATTAGGTTTCTAGATCCAGAAGTCGAGGTTATGTTTGTTTGCTTACTCTTTCGACTGTTAATTGCCTATGTCTTTTTCTGTTTACATTTTGGCTTAGCTTTGCAATAATAGTTCCTTCATATAATGATAGGAAAATGTGCAAACCGGTTGCTTGGTTCATCTGGCTTACCTCAAATAGCTAGACAAATGAAGGTGTATGCTTTGAAATATTCAGTTCTTCTAATATTATCTAGCCTATGTTTTATTCAGTATTGGCGATTTCTAATTATTTTGAAGATTCATAATGCATTTTCCTGGTTTGTAGAGACTGGAACTAAGTTCTATATGGGCCCTTCTTGCTGCATTTGAGGACCCCCTTCCACTGGGCAGTGCATCAACATTTGAAGGTGCCTTTGTTAAAGGTGTTGAATCTGTCTCATGGATGGCAAATAACTCAGCAAAACTTTTGAATTCTCAGCGTGATGCTCCTCACTGTTGGACCTTCTTCAGCACTGCAGCTTACGGAAAACGAAACAAGGTTCCACAGGTCAGTTCATATATAAATGTGGGTCTTGTTTAAAGTACTTGCTTACACATGATAATATGCTAGCATTGGCACACTTTTTAACCAATTGCCTAGACCTCTATTTGAATCCATTCATGCTTCAGCTTGAATTCCAAGCTATAGAAACAGGGCTGCAATAAGTTCTGTCTTTTTGTGCATATTTATGTTCCCTTTTATACTTAAATCAATATGACATTTCAATTTTACAGTGAACTTTGGTGCTGTGTAGATACATATATGTTGCAATTTAGGCTTTCTGCAAGATTTTTTAAGATTTTTTTTATCATTTATTAGGAAAATATCCCAACTGCAACAGCAGAGAAGGTGAAAATGGCTATGCTCGATGGTGTTGAAGCTGCACTTGGCGTGCCTAAAGGTTCACTTCAGAAGCCCGTTTATACTCGAGTCCAGTTATGGTAAGACTCCACTTTTAAGGACATGACCTTGTAATTTCATTTTTATCATGTCCAATTTGGATCCTTGTAACCTGCTTGGCCTGTAACTATTTGCTGTTGGTGTTGGTTTAGAATGAGTGGTTGATTTGGACAAGCTTAACAAGTTATTGTGTGGACTTGTGTATAGTCCTAGTTCTATTTTCCTGTTATTCTCATTTGAAAAACAAGATGGAACATGTCATTCCAATTTATTAAATAAATAAAACAACTTGAGAATTTCGTAATTAAGAAAATAGTTCCTCTGTGATGAATTAGGTATTTATTTATTTATATATCTTTTTTTTTTTTTGGGGGGGGGGAATATGTGTAGGGGTGCAGCTCTTCCAACTAATACTCCAAGTATTCCATGTATCTTTGATCCTCATGGGAGGGCTGGTATATGTGGCGATTGGCTGTTGGGTTCAAGTGTAGAGTCAGCTGCATTGAGTGGCATGGCTCTTGCCAATCACGTAAGCAAGAATGTGATTTTCTTTTGATTATTTGCTTTTATTTTGTGCATGTAACTACATATTTCATGATTGACATAAAAAAAATAAAATAAAATAAATCTAACACAACATTTCTACCCCTCTATCAACGTCTAAATATAAATTTGTAGATTGGCTCCAATCAGATTGAAATATCAGACAAGTTTCAATAACATAAGCTTGAAGCGTGATTATTCTTATATAAATAATGTAATTGGTCTATGTAGATTGCAGACTATTTAGGAAGTGGTGGAGTTCGTCCTGAGGAATTTGCTGTTGGTTTACACAATGAGTTTCAGTCACTGGAAGGACATGATATTGGACAATTTCTGGGTTTGGAGTCCATGAAAAAAGAGGAAGTTCAAGCATATCAGCTTACTTCTTGAATCCCTGAGCAGGCCATGAAAATCTCTAGAGTTTGTCAAGGTATACTTCTATTGATACACTGTTTATGGCTTTCTGTTTTTCACTTGGGTTACTGTCATGTTAATTCTCTTGGTTTTTATAGCTGGGATTAAGAAGTTTATTCACAAAATGCAGTTATTGGCATAGTTGCTAAGCAAGCATCCTGTAGTTCTTTTTGTGATACCATCCATTACGAAACGTAATGAGTACAGATGCTAAGGAAAGCGGATTATTCGGGCATCTAAATCCTTACAGAAAACTTGTTTTCGGTAGCATAGGTGGCAGGAATCATGATATTTCCCCGGCTTTCATGGAAGAAAAATAAAAAAATTTCTAATAACTGTAACCCTTTTGAGTTCTCCACAAATCAGTTTGAATATGAAGCCAAATATCAGATGCAGATTTACGGGCTTCTTTCAGAGCAACAAAGTTCAATGCTATCAGTTGCTTGGGTTCAAGTGATCAGAGCTTCATCCGGCACAAGCATGCCCAACAGAGTATGAAAAATATTGAAACCTGCAGTTAAAAATTCTCAAGTTCCATATTTGGCCTGTAGTCACATTCAAGTTTATACATGACTACTGATATATGAAATGGCATTTTCATTCAGTTCCAGGAAAGTTGCATTCAGAGGATTTAAGTTTCATATTAATGGAACGGTTTTGAGCTTCATTATTAGATTTTTGTTTTCATAATTACTGGAGTTAACATTACTTATTACAGGACAAGAAAGAAAGATTAATTCTTCATGGGAAAAGCGTTGAAAAAGAAGCTTCTCATGCGCGTAATCAGCCTCTCAGTTGCTTACCGTGGTATCTTTTCAATATTCATATACGTGTTGATAAAATTCTTTCTTGGTTAAATAATCTGGACAAATAGCTGTTCATTGGCAACACAAGCAACAAAATATCGCACACAAATTAATTCCAACAAAAATAATATTTTTACACACGAGAGACTTGTGTGAGAGAAGAGGGTTAATTAGATGATTACTATTGAGATAACAAGTATGAGCGAAACGAACACAGGCAATTGAACAAACTGCGACACAGCCTATACAGCTGAAGAAATCGAAAACTCTTCGGCATTTGTCTGCAAGCTTTAAAGCCATCCAAAAACCATTGTGCTTCTGCTAAATTAACTTGATAGCCACCAACAAAAAACAAGACGAAGAACCCAGCACAGTTGCAGTTTCTAGTTTTTCATGCTTGCCATCGTTTCTTTCTTGAGATTGGAATGATTTAAGATTTTTATTTAAAGGGTCTTTATCTTAGTATGCATTTAATGGTTTGAAAACAGATTATATGCTATTACAAGTTAATTTTTCCGATAACGATTGTTTGACTAGGATTCTTGTCGTACTATAACTATTAAACGTGATTTTATAATTAATGATTCATACATTAAGTGAAATAGAAACCAGGATTTGAAAACCACTATGTTGGTAAAAATCTCTCGAAGCAACATATTATATACCTGATTATACCCTAAACCCAAATTGTAAGACATCAAGAAGAAATCTCTTTATGGGGTTATTTCCAAAACAGCAGAATCTACTATTTAGAATCAAAGTATATCATTAGAACAAGAAGGAGAATTGAGGACATTTTATTTTGAGAGCTACCTGATAGAGTACTCTATTCTCGACGGAGTACTAGCCTTCGTTGTCATAATGCCCCACAGAATCTGATCTTCTTTTGAGGAAATGAATGCTTTGGTGGAAGAAGATCTTGAGCAAGAAAAAGGCAAACGTGAAAGAGAGATGAACTAACGAAACTAGTCACTACTTTCAATCTCAATCAAATTCCAACAAACAATTCATTTTCCATTCGAACTCGAGTGGTGATCAGCTACGTAAAGCTGCCGGAAAACTACTCGGACAAAGTTGTGGGGATATATTACACTGTCTGTTGAAATTGAATATGTAAACAGAGATATCAAAGCTCTTGTTGAAATTTGACCGAGATCGAAAGATGTGATTAATTTGGTTAGTTAACTTACAAACCCGCAGGACCAATTGGATTAGTTAGAGATCTTCTGCCATCAAGCATCCACTTCTCCAAAGGATTTCAAGGCAGCAAATTGTATGCGGATCGATCTCCAATTTGCCGTGTTGAGTATGGAACATGATCCAATATTGTCACAACGTAGCAATATCTGAGTAGGTTTCTCTTAACCTTACAAGTTACGAAGATTGAGAGTATATATAAATGATATTGTACTCCGAAAATAGGCCCCGGCCCTCAGTACGTGTTAATCCATGAGTTAGGTAGAGTTGGTTGGCCTTGTCCTGTTTAGCATCGCTGCCAAGAAGGTGCAGCTTTTAAATGACAACCTCGGTTTATGACTTTGTAATTGATGAAAAACCTTTGTCACTCTTTGTTACTCTCACTATTTTTTTTTTTTCAAATTATTATTTTTCAAGCTTTAAAAATCGTACTTTTCAATTGTTTTCAACTTTTATTTCATTGCAATTGTAACTTAATTTTAAGCCAAGGCACTCTAAATTAATGGTCTCTTTAACCTTGAAAAATTAATTACAAAATTACTCACCGTCCGTCACCATGAGCCACCACGAACCGCCATCGGCATTCGTATTCTGATTTTTTTTTACGTCAATTCTATACCATTTGAATCTTTATATTAGATATACTCAGCAAAGTATGTTTCATCGGTAATAAATTTTCTTGTCATTTTAAATATATTGATACAAAATTTCAACCGTAAATCTACAATGACCAAAAACTCCATTTTTAGTATTACACACACGGACTGTTACGGAGCTCCAAAGATAAGGATTCTCTTGGTATCAAAAATTGACGTCAAAGGATGTCAAAACTATATTGCCGAAGGTAGATTATGGTGGCCGGCGATGGTCAAGTTCAAATTTATTATTTGATAAATTAATAATAAACAAATAAAATATGTTTTAGTTGATTAAATAATTATGCGTTTTAAAAGTGAACAATACAGCTTATAACGGGGAGGAAGGAAGGGGGCATGAGTTTTTGATAACGCAGCAAAAAATGCATTAACGTTGCAATTAGTGTTATGCAAAGCATTTCATTTCAATTGCCAAAAATAGGTTTATTTCAATTAATGCTGCTCCTACGAAAATAGTAGTGCCATACAATGCTGCATGCCAAACATATCATTTAGATAAAAATTGAGCACAAGTTATACCATAAAAAATATGTGATAAATACTTATTATTATAATTTAAAAATTAAGTTGATTTGATTAATATGATAAAAAATTTAAAATAAATTTTTTATTTTTATTAAAAAATTATATTTATTATGTATTATTAATTTTTATATCAATTTAAATAAAAATACGAAGATGCCCCAGCCTTTTAACAGAAAATGTTATCTTGTTGTTTCTTTTAATTTTTTACTATCTATTATAGAAAATTATTTTTATGAATATTAAGAAAATTACTTTGTTAATATTGATTAAGCATAATAAAATGTTCAAATGATTAACACCACCCCCACCCCCCGGCGCCCCCAAAAAAAAAAAAAAAAGAGGGAAACAAGAAGAAGTGAGCTCCACTCAACCCGATGCTCGCTATTCGTTCAACTGTTCCGCAGCAGCTGTTTAAAACTCGATTTTTTTCTCTTGGAATCAGGTAATTTTTCAAAATAATTTAGTTTTAGGGTTAGCATTTAGTTTCAATCACCGTTAATTTTATTTATTTATTTATTGCTTTTTTTTGTTTGGCTTAGTCAGATTGTAATTATCCTTGTTAAAAATTTGAATAGGTATCGCATTTGGCTTCACTTTTCCCAACTCTTCATGCTTTTGAATAGTGTCTGAGGTCAGGTGAGTCCATTTTTCCCCTTTGCATTTTTTTCATTTTCCTTTTATGTTTGTTTTGTTGCTGAGAAAATTTAGGGAATAAAAAAAAAAAATAAAAAACAGCCGTTAGACTTGAGTTTAACTTGAGATTGATATATATAGCAATGCTTTTAAGTTTTCTATGTTTAATTGACTTCAATTCAAGTCATGTGCATCCGTTGGGCATGGTTGAACTGGAGAACAGAAGAGAGTGGAAAATTTTACGAGCACATGTGTGAAATTTTGCTTACGTACTTTAAAAAAATTTTAATGTTGGAAGATTGCTGTGTTGATCATGTTTTGGTTTCCTTAATTGTGTTTTTTTTTTGGGGGGGGGCAATCCTCAGTAACTTTGAAATGAAAGTTGGTTGTATTATGAAATGAAAAGAAAATATTGAACAATGAAAACTGATTACAGCTTGAAGGATTGAGGATTATGAGTTTTCTGTTGTAACTATTGTTTATAATTTGACTGGCAGTTGTATGTGCATCCTTGTGGTCTACTGTAGTATTGAGAATTGTTTCAAGTTATGATGAAAAGGTTGATTGATTTATTTTGGCTTATTGTTATGATAAAAACAAAATACTGATTACTTGTATTTTCTTCTTATCATTTCTTAGATGTTATGTGCTTTGATTTGTTGCCACTGTTATTGCTACCAATACCAATACTCGAACTGCTTACTTTTATATCTGAACCTGTGTGTTTTTATTGTATATGACAAAAAGTTACCTTTGCACTCTGCTGTAGTCTAGCAGATAATGAAGTAGGGAGACAGATTCTTATCATTTTCCCCCTAAACATGCAGGAAAGTCACAGTTCTGTAAGATGTATCATTGGTAATTTTCAATTATAAACTAATATATGATGCTTTTAGGGTTGGCAAAATAATTCAGGCCCTTAAAAATGATTTATAAATTGTATTGAAATTAAATTTAAAAAAATAAAAATTTTAAAGTTAGAAGATAAATCCCTAAATTCTAAAATCAGAATCCGTAATTATTTCTCTATCCACACCTCCTTTCTATTCCCAAATCTCAAATCTGCGAACGGTGAATGGCTGTTACTTCCTTCTGATTCTTATACGGGTCAATTCCTTGCCATTGGCTTGGCTTCCTTCTGCAGTCTCCTGGTAAAAGTTTTCTCTTAAATCTTCTTTTTCCCTTCTCAATTTCACTGTTTCTTGTAGTCTTTCTCTTAATATAATAAGAACACTAATCATAGCTTTGACCATTCATACATAAATAGATAATTAATTTAAGCAACGGCTTTAGTTGAAGGGACTGTCTTTGTTTTTTACTATGATTTTATTTTAATTGTTTAAGCATTAGCATTCAATTTAGTATCATCCTGTCTCATGATGATTGTCACTTTCACTTGGCCCTCGAGAACATATGTAAAAGCAATTTTAATTTTGTAACTGAGATTCTTCCTTGTTTTGTCATAAATGGTTGTGGAATTCTTCACACTTCTAATAGTAGAAAATTTTGACTGCCCTTTTAGCGTGCTTTGCTCATGTTTCAGTGAGATTAGAAGCTGAAGAAGTTGATGCAATGCTTATTTGACTAAGAAATTTGATAAACCAAACAAGAACCTCCTTTCCAAATTATGAAGTGAATTACACAGAGAATGTGGATTTTAATTGTTATTTGTTCATTGGTCAGTTGAAATGATGAACATTTGTATTACTGACTTGATTTGATCTCTATGTGTGGCTTAAATTAATAAATTGTCTTACTAATTGACTTGTTAAAGGTGAAGCTTACTCAGGCATTGCCCATCTTATATCTCCTCTTATATTGTCCACTGTTATAATTGTTGTTATGGTCATTGCCACATCATAATTATTAACCGTACGCCGTAGCAGTCAGTCTTGATAGCACTACCATTAAGTTTTTCATGACCTTTGGGCCCTGGGATTTTAGTGACTGTAAAAGAATCTGTGCAGATCCAGTTGGTGAATGTTTAATGAATGAGCTCGAAATGTCTGGCTAATATGTTACTTTTCTTGCTTTTCTTGCCTTTGCTTTTCTTTGTAATGTATGCTTTGGGTATAGACAGTTAGCGGTTGGAATATCTTATGACCATTTTGTTGTCTTTAAAAAAAAAGAAGAATCTTATGCCCTTATGCTTTGTTTTTTATCCTAAATTTATTTTTTTTCTAATGATTATTATACAATGTAGGTCATAAATCATAATGACAGACTGGAGAGAATCTCAAGCAAATTATCCTGTTTTACCTTATAGCATGAAGGATGAGCGTGAGGATGTTCCGGAGGTTGAAGTAGAATATGGCAACAACAGAAATGGAGAGGTGTTGCACAATTCGAGTAATAAGAGATCAAGGACAACCTCAGATTGTTGGGATCACTTCACAAAGATAACCATTCTTGGGATAAAGAAGGCAAAATGCATACATTGTGGAGCTGAGTTGACTGCAGGGTCTGGAACATCTCACTTGAAGAGACACGTGAGGTCGTGTTTGTCTAGAACTCAACAGAAAGATCAAGTAGATGATTGTCTTGAGAAAAAAGAGGTGACGAAAGATGATGGAACATGTGGTGTTGCACTTCAATCATTTGATCCGATCATTGCCAATCACAAACTTGCAACATTGATTGTGAAACATGAGCTTCCACTTAGGTTTGTGGAGTATGATGCATTTAAGGATTTGATGAGTTATTGCAACCCATTGGTAAAAAATATGTGCAGAAACACTTTAAAGAGTGAGATCTTTAAGTTGTATAATTCTGAAAAGGCCAAAACAATGAAGTTGTTGGAGAATAATGACAGTAGGGTGGCAATTACTACAGATTTGTGGACTACTAGCAATCAAAAGAAGGGTTATATGGTTGTTACAGGACATTTTATTGACAACTCTTGGCGTTTGCAAAGTCGAATCTTAAGGTACTTTTTTTGTGATTGGAATTTGAAATCTTTAGTTTTTATATTATTTTTATTACTTCCCATATATATTTTGTGCAATGAATAGGTTCATAAATGTGCCGGCTCCGCATACTGCTGAGTGTCTTGCCCAGGTATTGGTGAAGTGTTTGTGGGATTGGAATGTGGATAAGAAGTTATCCACCATTACTTTGGATGGTTGTACAACTAATGAAGCCATGGTTGATAGAGTTAAGGGAATGATTCCAACTGAATCAATGGTATTGAATGGTAAATTTTTTCATATGAGGTGTGCAGCTCATATTTTGAACCTAATTGTGAAGGATGGGCTGAAAGTGATTGAGGGTGGTATTGCAAAGATTAGGGAGAGTGTGTCTTATTGGAGTTCATCACCAAAAAGATTGAAAACTTTTGAGATGACTGCACGTCAATTGCAGATTGTGTGTGAGAGAAAGTTGGCGCTTGATTGTCCAACTAGATGGAATTCCACCTTTGATATGCTTGATGTTGCAGTGATATATAAAAATGTTTTTTCTCGACTGCAGCATTGTGAGTCACAATATAAGTGCTTGCCTTCTGGTGAGGAATGGGAGTTGGCAGAAAAGATGTTAGATTATTTAAGACCATTTTACTCATTGACGGATATATTTTCAGGTACAGCATACCCCACTGCTAATATGTTTTTTCCATTGATCTGTAAAATGAGGAAATCATTAATGGAGTGGCAAATGTCTCCTATCCCTGAAGTTAAATTAATGGCCAATGGTATGATTGAAATATTTCTGAAATATTGGCAAGAGATTCATATGGTGTTGGTGATGGCTGTTATTCTTGACCCAAGGTTCAAGATGTTGATGATTGAATTCTATTTTCCAAAGGTATATGCTGTTGGTGTTGCAGAGCAGATTAAGAGAGTGCGTGATCTTTGTGAGGAAATATTTAATTATTATGAGGTTACGTCTACGGCTTTGAATTGTGGGGCTGTTGCTGAATCTTCTTTAGCTGTTGGTCATTCCCTCAAACGTCAGAGTCAAATTGGTTTTTTAAATTGGGCTGCTTTTGAAGCATTTGCAAGCCAAAACACAAAATTGACAAAATCACAGTCTGAACTTGAGAGGTACTTACAGGAGCCTCTAGTTGAAAGAACTGCAGACTTTGATGTTTTAACTTGGTGGAAGATGAATAAAGACAGATATCCTGTTTTGGCTGAGATTGCTAAGGATATCTTAGCCATACCTGTGACGACTGTTGCCTCGGGGTCTGCTTTTAGTCTTGGGGGTAGAAGTTTGAGCGCACATCGTTGTAGAATTCATCCTGACACATTAGAAGCAATTATGTGCACTCAACATTGGTTATGGGCTGCCGATCGTGGTATACAAATTTTTTTTCTATTTAGAAAATACATAAATAATGGTTTTTGTTGTACTTTTATTGTTTTAATACTTTGCTTTTTTGGTTAGGTGAAATTCCTGAAAAAGAAATTTTTACCGGAGAGGAATTGAATGATGATGAAGACAATGGCCCACAAATTTTGAATTAGTTTATTTTATTTGTTTGTTTGTAGAATTATGGATGTGGTTGTAGAACTCTATGTTTAGACTTTTGTAAGCATTTGCGTGTTTCAGATAACTTAGTTAGACTTATGTGCGCATTTGCTTCTTTTGGATAATTTGTGTTTTTGTGACAGGACACAATAATGAACTTATGATGTTAATAGTGTTTAGTGAAGTACTGTTTGTAGAAAGCGGAATATGAATTGTGTTTTCGTATGCTTGTTTATGATGTTACTTGTTACTGGTGTTTTGTTGAATTTTGTGTTCTTCAGGATGTAAAATTTTATAAATTCATTTAAAGGGCGGAGTTTTGTCTCTTTTTTCTTTTTTTGCCCTTTTAATCATAACAGTTTATTTATTTATTTATTTATAAATTTCAAGATAGTTTTGTTGATTCAGTTGTCCTGTTCTCAACCATCCTTGCAGGCAACTTCATTTTAATTTGATTTTGCAGGTCAAGCAGATTGTTTTTTTATGAGTCGGAAATGAAGTTGGCTGATGATGAAACCATTGAAATTATATTTGAAAAGGTGGGCAACCACCGTTGAATCTCATGATTGCCTTTGATCTTAGATGTTTCTTCTAAAATAAAAACCATTATATATACACATATATGTATGACAAATTGACCTATGAGTTAAAGCAAAAACTTACAAGGAGGACAGAGATAACAGAAACATTGTCAAGGTTTTAGAGCATAAGTAGAGACTTCGTCACAATTAACATGAACTAGCTTCAGCATCAACATTGTCAAAGTCTGAACTAAAAACTATCTATGGCATGATTAAATTCACAGTTATAGATAAAACTAGAGCTAATATTGGTTGAATTAGGCTAGATGGAATTGGAAGCTGTCTTGTCTTTCTTCATGTATGGGCAGATTGTGAAGACTGCGTGATCCTCGAATGATTGTGCTCGCCTTCATAAGTGACAATTAACATTGAAGGCTCTTCTGGGCATCTCTCCACATGCTTTCTTGCTGGGCATCCTCTCACACTGCTACACTTATAGTATCCCCTGCATTTCAAAACATTTTATCAGTCGCGTTCAATGGTCATTGTAATCATGATCATCATCGAACGTATCTTGAAGAAATTACACTGGACGTACCCACAATAACATCAAAGTACCAAATATATGTTTTGACTCAGTAGACTAATTATTTTTACAGGTATATTTCCAAAAACTCTATAAAAAAATATAAAAATTCATTATTTAAAAACAACTATTTAGTCGGCTTATTGCTCGACTAGACTTACTCAATCTGACTTACTCGACTTAGGCACCATTTGGCATATCTTTTGAAATATAGTTTATTTAAGTAAAGTTCATGTTAGTAGAATTTTTACAAATAGAATTTTTATCAAAAATTTTTTAATTGTTTTGTTGTCAATAAAAGCTTATATTAAAAATTGTAAAATTATTTGAATGGACTAGTTTTTTAAAGTTATGTTATGAAAAGAATGAAATAAAATTATCAAATAAATAAAAGATATTTTAGACATTTTAACATTTTAAAAAAGTTTTTTAACGTCCACTTTCAATAGCCGAGAATTTAAGTTTTTGTTAATAAAAACAAAATAACTTATTTAATCTTCAAAATCTCTACTAAAAGAAAATTCAAACAATAATGAAAGATTTGAAAATAACTTATAAAATTAAATAAACATTTATAGTAATTGTATAAGCCATATGGGACAGGCATTTACTACTCCAGTTATGTTCATATTCAAAATCAAATAGTTTCCCCACTTACAACTCACACTTGACTTATTCGACCAACCTAGCTTGACTTACGCTCTGAAGAAAGGTGAGGCTGTTGGTGTTCAAGGGGGCATATGGATGTAACATGGTAAGTGAACTATAAATTTGGCATCCTGATGGGATTGGGGTATATTTGATTTAAAATAAAAAATTAAACATCTTACCTTGTAATATTGTTTAGTCTAGTTTCCAACAAGAAGTATTGTTTAGTCACTATAGTCTAATATTTTAATGTTACACAGTATGCTTCCTTTCGGGGCAAAACAATTGTATGAGGTTCAAAACTTAAAGAGCTGCATAAGCCCAGCCCAATCTTAATTTGGAGAAATAAAATAATTCTGGTTATGAGCATGAAAATAAATGTAAACCAACCTTGGATGAGGGGAGCCCTTAATTGGCTTCTGCCCATATTTTCTCCAAGTATACTCATCTGGAGGAATATCAGCAACTTTGTTGCTAATGGCAGGCACTTTAATGGATCTCTTCACCCTGTGTTTCCTGTAAACAAATCCAAAAGACCAAAACCAAGCAATGATTAATTAATTAAATTAAAATAAAACAAATGAAACATGTATTAATTTAACATTAAACATAAAAAAGAGAGGAAAACAAGAAAGTTAACCTCCTCTTAGAGCAATGGCACTTGCCACTAGTGCTACATTTGAGACTCCCATCTTCTGCTCTGCTGCCAAAGCACCTCTTCTTGGAATGTTGAGAGATCTGGCTTGAGTGCTGTGGCACGCCAATTAAATGGAAAGAGTTATTTGAACCTCCATCCAAGCTCAAAGACGAAATGAGTGATTTTGTTGATGACATAGTCATATTGCTTGGTGTGTAACAACTACTAGACCCATCAAATTTCAGATTTATGCCGCTGTTGTTGCCACCAGAGGAATACATCATCATGCTCATGTGTTGCTGTTGAAACTGCAGCCTTTGTATCTGCTGTTGATGCAAGAACTGCTGCAAGCTTTGTGATGGAGTTGGCATTTGGAGAGCAGGGGACTTGTTATTATTATTATTGTTGTTGGTGTTGTTATTGTTAAAAGTTGACAACTTTTCTCTCCTTGTTGATGATGATGATGGGGTGGTTTCAAAGAAATCATGAGGTGGGATTACTTGGAGTGGCTTTGGTGATAAAACTGCCCTACTGAGATTATTATTAGGACTATCCAAGAAGATGTTTTGAGGCAAATTTGAAGGTGTTGTTGGTTTCAGGTAGTTTTTTTTCAACTTTCTGACTCTTCTTGTTCCATGGCTTAAAAGTGACACAACCCTTTTGAACTTAAACACAACCTCATCAGTTTCCAAAGCCAAGTTCCTGTATTGATGATGAACTAGAAGGTGATCTTTATTATGTTGAGACAAAAGATTTAGAACTCTGTAGCAGGTCTCAACAGCTGCCTTGTTTGCTTCTTCAACCTCCTCCATGAGACTCAAAAGTACAAAAAAGAAAAAAAAATTAAAACAGAAGCTAGAAAACAAAAACAAAAACAATCTTTAATGAACAAAACAAGCCAAACCCATTTGCATATGTTGGTAGGATTTACTGAGATGGGGTACTGATCAAAACGTTCCTTTATGTGATATCATCATCATCTTGAGATCATGAAAAGACTTCTCAGAAGAAAAAAATTGAAATTAAACTATTAGCCATTATTTAACGGCTAAATTTTGAGGGGAAAAAATGGAAAAGGTCGTGATGATGATGAAAGAACAAGGAGAAGACAAAATATAAAGGAAAAAAAAAAGTTTTGATTTGATTAAAATTGTGAGATTGGATTATTGGAATGCTGTTGAAATTATTACTCAGCTTGAATAGAAAGATGTGAAAGAAGACTTTAATCACTTTATGGAACTTGGTTAAAATGACACAAAAGAAAACAAAGAGACTCTTTTTTTTTTTAATTAAAATCAAAATCATTGCTATTGTTTAATTATTTATTATTATTATTATTATTAAAAAAGAAATCAAAATGCTATGAGAGAGGAAGAGAGTGCTCTGGTCTGCTCTGTCCAATGCAGTGATAATTAAAACAGAAAGAAACTGAAGTCTCTGCCAAAGATCCTGCTTTGGGTCCCGCTAATTTCACTCTTTATTCTTTTCTTTTATTTATTTTTTAAAAATTTTCTTTATCCAATAATTCCATCAAAATAATGTTGCATTTTGACATTTACCAAGTGAAAGTGATGATGAACTTCTACAAGCTACAAGTTAATTTCTTACATCATTTCTTTTCTCTAATGGTTGAATTGAAGGTCGATAAAAAAGTAAATAAATAAATAAAAGATACCGACTAAGGATTTATATAATTAGGAATAGAGTGGCATCATTTTGTTGGAAAAAAGTAGAGAGAAAATGGTATTGTATTATTGTTGATTTAATTAGTTTATGTTAAATGGTTTTTTCTTACTACTTCTTCGATAATTTTTGTATCATTTCTCATAAAACTCAGAATGTGTAATATTATTCACAGCACTTTGATCGATTAAGGGTGAGTACGAATAGGAATAAAAGAGTATTGTTTTGTCTCAAGAAAAAAAAAAAGAGATAAAACAATATATGTTATCGATAATTTAATTAGCTCATGTTAGGATACGTTTCTTTATTATTTTTAAGTTAATTTTCACATCATCTCTTATAAAACTTAAAATGTATAATATTATTCATAATTGTAATGTCCATTAAGAGCATCATTTTATTCATTAATATTTACGAGAAACTTACTTTAAACTTAGAAGATTATTGTTATTATTGTTTTTATTACTAGTCGAAATTAATGGTTTAATTCGACGTAGGGTCAGATGGTACCGTCAATGAGTAGGGCCCACAAGTCCACTGCGGTCGTCCCCAGTTAACTGTTGAAAAGAGCGGGCGGTGGCCATCGTTGCAAGTGGAGGCAGTCTGTCAAATAAAGACAGTAACCTAACTTCTTACATTTTCTCAAATGGATCCACAATTTTCTTATTTTCATCACATAGGTCCTCTTTCTGTATTTCACTAAGGGTTGGTCTCAACTATCAACAGGCCGAGGATTGTCATTTGTCGTCCCCAGCACGAATAACAAACCAGAGAAAACTAATGTCTCGGACGAATTACGTGAATCTTTAATTAAAGAATAACAATGAATCAAAAATTGTCATTTTTATTTTGATTAGCTCAAGAATCGACGACGATTACCTCAAATTTAGAATCAACCCAATAACAAAACTCAGTCGGTGCGAGTATTTTTACTGTCAGGCAGTTCTATATTTTTAGTTTTTAAAAAGGATAGATCAAAGAGGAAACCTATTTGGTACAAATAAATAAATTATGCCATAATTTGAGAGATCATAAAACATGAAGGACCCAGATGTGAACACTCCCTTCGATGGTAGTTTTGTTGTCTGTCGGTAAAGTGAAGTTAAGTGGGACCAAAAGTAAGCAAAGTCAGGACAACAGTTGACCTGACAGAGATTATCTCTGATTGTCCTCGATCCAACGATCATAAATTAAGTATTCAATTCTTTTTTTTTTTTTTAAATTTCTTAAAACAATAATAATTATTTACTTCTTCCTTAAATAAATTCTCTTCACTTCATTACATTACTAATATGATGCAAAATTAAAGAAAAAAGATGAAACTGATCGGAATGGAATTTTCTAAAAGTTTGAAGTTGGATATATCATGTAAAGGATTAAAATATATTCGGCGATGAAGAACAATGGACCACAGATTGTGGTCCTTAGAGAACACAATCTAATCAAAATAATAAAAAAATTGCTAAAAAAATAAAAATAAAAAGAGGTGTTGTAACATATCGAAGCAAAATTGAGCTTATCTAATCAAAATCAAGGACTTTGAGCTTTCAAATCAATTTAGTGAATGGTATTATTAACTACTACAAGAAAACTATAATTTACTACAAAAATTTTAGTTACCAAAGATAAGAAATTAATCATTTTATATTGTTTATGACACAAAATAAATTATCACTAGTTAATCGCAAAAATACGTCATGAAACAACATATTTTCTGAGTAAATTGTTTGTCTCTAATTTAAATTCAATACGGCATAAATGGTATCAAAATAGTCAATTTAGATATTTAAAAGTATAATAAATGACATTGTATTTTTATCACTGTAGGGAATTTATAGTGACTAAAATATTTGTCTGAAGGGTAAGTAAAAATAGTCGTGAATGGTTTTATAAATAGACACTTTTGGTGGTTGGAAAATACAATCAATGACAATATATATTTTGTTTTCACTTAATGCTAGCCATCAAGATATAATTTTTTCTTTAATCTCCAAAAGGTGTCATTTGCTACAATTTCTATAGATGCAATTGGTAATTAATTTAGACTCAATTTTACTTTTATTACAATGTATTTTGTTATGTCACGACTACTTACATTGTCCAGAAAATGTTTAGGTGACTATTTTCTCTTGTCACTATAAGCAAGTGACATTTTTTCTTTAATATTTTCTCTTGTCAATTTTTTCTTTAATATTTTAGTCACATAAATTGATATGTTTATTTTTTAAAAAATGTTATTCTATCAGCGATGTCATTTTTTAGCTTGATCGACCTTCAAATTGGAAAAAAAAAAAAAAGGGATGCAAAAGAATTTTTTTAAAAAACTATTCCTAAAAAGAAAATGTTACAATGGAAAAAAAAAATACAAATAACAAATAAGACCGTAAATGTATATATTTTTATGTTTGAGTTATATGAAGCAAAAATTTGCTAACTTAATTGATGTAAATAATTATGCTCAGTTGCACATATTTAAGCATCCACAGACTACAATGTACTAAATCTTACGGAAAAAAATTAAAACTAATTAAAAATAAATTTACTGTGAATGTTACTGTGAATTTAATTAATTCAACCCTGTTAATTGCCAAGTGTGTCAATTTTTTTTTTCATAATTATTTTGCACTAGAATGTGATTGATTGTATATTTTATCAATTTATAATTAGCATTATCCACTTGGATCCCATTGAGCAAGCTAATGGTGGAGCTGCTAATGCTGCAAAAACATATACCTTCATTGGTTGATAATGATTGTTGGGATGATTGACCTCATCTCAATAATTAATTAAATTATCATAAATATAATTAAAGCGAGCATCATTAGTTAAGCCTCCAGATGGCCGCACTTGGTTTGTTGCCTTGAAGCCTAGGATTTGATTGATTAGCTCTGTGATACCTCCCCTTTTTCAGGAATAAAAATTTTTATTCATTCATTACTCAATAATATTAAAATTATTTTAGATTGAATCTCGGTGAACATAAAACTAAACATTGGTAACGAAAACATAAGATGTTTGGATGTGTAATATTCTAATGTTTCAATGATTCTAATTTAATCTTGAAAGGTTGAAAAACAGATATTGTTTAAAGCGTGTTGTTTTATCTTTCAATTTTATCCATATTCTTTTAAAATTCAAATGTCACACCAACTTTAATTGGGCATGCCATTATTATATACGAAAAATTGAAATTGTGTCGAGGCATAAGAATTTTCAAACCTTGAAGAGCACACTTCCTTAGTGCCACACCCATTTAACCATAAAGAAATAAACAATCATTGCTTGTTTAATGATTTCTAAGAAAGATTAAAGTGACATGACGTACACTCAAAAGATTGAATTGGAATCTTTAATAACAGTGCATGTTTTCTAATTTTAAGTAGTTTAATATAATGCAATTAGATTTTCCAGTTAGTTTTTGAATTTTTGGGATAGTTATTCAGTAAGATCCACAGTTCTCCTCCCAGAGATTGTAATATGTTTATATATTATTATAACCATTAAAATTTGGAGAAAAATCGTTTTTATGTACATGTTATGATTTCATAAATTTAAAATGTAATACTCGTGACTTTAAGTAGACCTTTTTACTCTAGTTTTGTAAATTTCATGGGTTCGCACTCGTAAAAATATTGATTAATACTTAATTAAGTGGCGATTGCCGAATCCTTGAATATATTTATGAAAGTGGGTCTTTGATCCAAATTGCTTCTGGCCAATTGGAATAAACAAATTTGGGAACGTACGTATGCAACTCATGATGATACTCCACTAATCGAAGACAAAACTTGATGATAAGTTTTAGAAGGCTGCTTACAAGACTTCCATTAACTGCATATTTTATTTGGTTAATTTGGAATGGTTATGTCAAATAATTGACTAATTGTGAGATTGTGTGTTCACTTTTCTTTTTGACAGTAATATATATTAATTATATATAGGTGAGTTATTATTTAATAGGTGATTCGTCATTTTAATACGATAAGGGATAAGTTAAAAAATAAAAAAAAATACAGATTTTAATATAATAAATGATAAATTACATTACATTAGAGTGTATATTTTTCTTGTTTTTTATCTTATTTCTTACTTTATTAAAATAAAGGATCCCTTATTAAAAAAAAAAATTACTCTAGGTACACTTCCATTACCTTATAAGTAACATTTTTTCCAATAATCTAACATGGGGTATTCGCCTAACTTTATGGTTATGTTATTTAGAGATTTGTTAATTAGTTGAACAAATACGTATGAGTGCCATTTTGTTAAGATGGTAAAATCTTTTGTGTTGAAACGCAAGAGGTTTGTGCCTCGAATCCTATTCATATGAGTAACAAAGGGATTGAATTGGCATTAGGCTAAATAATGATTAAAAAAATGACAATAAATACATAATTACAAAAAACCTCAATTCAAAGAGGAAAAAAAACACTAAAAAAAAATCATATAACTAATTTGATTTTTTGTTTTTATCAATAAATTTCTCTACTAATCCATGATATATAAAAATATGATATAGTTGTGATGTGTGTCGATTAATTTCACACTAATTTAACTCAAAAGCTTAAGTTGTTAAATAAGGACTCAAAAATGATATTGATGGTATGAGATTTAGATTGTATCTCAAATAATACGATATTTTGAATACTAGTATCTCAAGTTAGAAATTTATGAAAGTTAGGCTCAGTATCTTTGGTTGAAAACTTGGTAACAAGCTTAATACATAATCACAACATATCAATGTCTCGTATTGAAAACTTAAGAGGGTAACAAGCTTAATTATTAAAGTGAAGCCACGAGCAAGACCAATTGAGTGGATTTCTCTCTCAAACCCAATTAAAAAACTGTTTAACTCAAAAACTCAAGCGGGTAGATAAGAGTTATATATATTAATAATCTTAACCATTTCAAAGTATACCAGGAAATATTATTCTATATTTCTTACTTCTATTCATCATGTCACCAAGTGTTCATTATATTAATGAGATACAATGAATTAAGAGTGTACTTGTGTACCCACGTACATTAGCCAATCCAATAATCATGGCTGATTGAATCAAACCAAATTAAGTAATTAACCATTGGTTGAGCTTCTAGAAAATAGAAATGGAGCAATCACTGATCTACTGAGTACGCAATACGCAACTGACTTTTGTTTCATGACCTCTGTTGTCAAAGCAACATTGAATAAATGTGTTTTCAATAAACAAATTAAAGCATTAATCAGAGACAAGTTTTTTAACAGAATCAAAATATGGGTCCCCTACAATTTGCTCACAATCTATTCTAAGACCACGAATTAGGACCAGTTTTTGTGATATTTTTAAAACCGAATCATCAGCCTGTATGCACGATTATATATTTCATTGCCGAGTTAAGATTTCTGGCGGTTGTTTTGCTCGGTTTGATTTTTTTTTTAATATGATTTACAAAGCATATTATAAATCTACTGGGTAATGGATGAATATAAAAATCAGTAAGAACTTGTCTCCATGTATTGTAGTTGAAGTCTAATTGAAATCAACTTTTAAATGAGAGAAAATCTACTCCCACAATACACAGGAAGACTGAAAAATTCCTCAACCTACTTAACAAAGTGAAAATATGATCACCACTCGACTAATGAGTAATTTGCTCGTTGGGTAAATAAGGAAATTGGAACTTTGCTGTATATCATTTTCTGGCAATTAGAGACTTTAGAAGCATTAGCATGAATTGCAACAATTAAAAAAATAAAAAACTAAAATTGTAACACTAAGAGTGTGTTTTTTCTGTTGAATCACAATCAATACACAAAGTGAAGATGAAAGATCTAACAAAAATGAATTCAAGTTCTATCTATGCACATACATACAATTATTTTATATAATTATATTGAAAACAACTCAAAGACCATATGGGGAATACCAGGCATGTTTTAGCTTGCTTCTTTTTCTTTTTTTGGGCCTAAATTCCTGGCATTGTGAGTACAAATTGCTATAGATTTTTATACCAGAACAAAAGAAGTACAAACCGTGCAATAATTGAAGCCAATCTCACTTTAAATTCATATGCTAGAGTTCCATGGCTTTTGATCATTGGCAATGCAATCACAAGCAGCTTATGGACAGCATTTTTCTCATCTCCCTGTTGGATTCACCATCTGTGAGAAAATTGCACTATCTTGATCTGAACTTTCACTTGATCCATGGTCACTGCCAATGCTGCAGTTTCTAGCATTATCATCTTCAGCACCACCAATGCTACTTCCTCGCGAACGATTTGATGAAGCCTCTGTGCTTTCAACCAACTGAAGAACGAACTCCAGATTCCACAACACATCTCCCATTGAAGGCCTATCAATTCCTGAATCAGACAAGCACTTTTCAGCTGTATCCGCGAACTTCTTTAAGCACTCAGGGCTGATTTTATCCTTGAGGAGAGGATCAATAATGTCGTCAAGTATCCCTTTTCGTTTGCAATGCAGTGCCCAATCTGCAAGACTGACTTGCTCCTTCGGAAGGCTAGGATTCAGAGCAGGCCTTGCACACAAAACCTCGAAAAGGACTACTCCGAATGAGTAGATATCAGATTTTTCAGTTAATTGTTGCCTTTTGAAGTATTCAGGATCTAAGTAACCAAAGCTGCCCTTCACCACAGTACTGACATGGCCATTTTCCATGTTAGGACCAGTTTTCGAAAGCCCAAAATCCGAAACCTTGGCAACCCAATTCTCGTCAAGCAGAATGTTTGTTGTCTTGACGTCTCTGTGAATGATTGTGTACTTAGCCCCTGTGTGAAGATAGTGAAGTCCTCTAGCTGCTCCAATGCAAATCTCCAGCCTTTGTTTCCATGAGAGGGGCTTCTTGGTGTTATAAATATGCTCCCTTAGAGTTCCCAGAGCCATGTAGTCATAAACCAAGCACATTTCGTTACCCTCCTCACAGAAGCCAATCAAAGATACCAAATGCTTGTGTCTTAGCTTTGAAAGCATCTCAATTTCGGTCACGAATTCGTTCACTCCTTGTTCTGAAGATGGGTTTGATCTTTTGATTGCCACTTTCAACTTATCCTCAATAACACCTTTATACACCTTACCAAAACCTCCAACTCCAATGACATAAGACTCATCAAAACTCTTGGTAGCATGTTTAATCTCTGCCAATGAGAAGCGGCGACAAAGACCCTGAGCAATTGCTGAAAGATGGCTACTAGCATTGCTTTTGCCCGAGATTGTTGATTTGCTTTGTGTTGTTTGAGAATGCCCGTAAATGGGCAGCCAGCTAGACGTGTGTGATTCCGTTCCAGGGATTCTCTGCTTTCTTTGGTACACAACAAAGCACAGGGCAGCTACGAGGCCAAAGGCAGCAGCTCCTCCAGCAGCACCTCCTATCACATGGATATTGGACTTGGATTTATTACTAAAGCCCTTTGTGCTGTCACCTTCAGACTTGGCAGGCAATGCTGATGGCTCAGGATTGGGGCCTGCTAAGTTTTTAGCTGTTTCTATCTTGAATATCTCCAATCCATTAAGGAGTGCATCAAGATATTCAGGTTGATATTTTAGTGATGGTGACATTGCCACAAAAATCTGATCATCGCCAGGTAAATCCTCGACATATACCGCGTAATCTTTATAAATTGGTACTCCTTGCGCATGTGTCCAAGCAATCACATCAGCATCTGCCTGTGCTGTTTGATTGTTGATGTAAATATTGAAAACTCTTTGATTGATTTTGTTTATGTCTAGTTTAAACTCACAGAAATGCAACCTTACATAGTAAGTAAAATTGGCATCAACCCGGAAAATCCATGTGAGATTGAAGTCCAAATTGGTATGCGGATCAACTCCCATATATCTTGCAGTCATGTATACATCAGGAGGAGCAGAATAGTCTGGCAAAGATTTGTAATCAATTTGAACCTCATTAGCCTTCATAGGGATCCCATATCCAGCTCCAAACAAATAAGCCTCATCATTCTGCCAACTCCTCATAAGACCACCAGAATCATTTTTTGGAGGAATGTATTGCCCTGCAACATTCAATCTAAACATTGTCTGCATATTCGCCGTCATCCCATCAGCAGTTTCGCCCAAACCAACGATAATGGCCTGATCAAACAAGTCCGGAGATGGGACCAACTCTATCCCATTGATAAAGGCAAAAGTTCCAGGATGCTTATCAGAAGGCTTAAAGGTAATCTTCAGGATATCAGAATCCATCGGAGCCAGTGAAAACTCTTTAACAAGATAAGCTTGTGCAAAAGCTTGTGCTGTTATTGAAGCACTAAAATTGCTCAAAAGGGTAACATCGTTGGCAACAACAGAGAAATAAGAATTTGCAACATTGAGCTCAGGATAGGTAGATGGATAGAAATGGAATCTAACCCAGTAACGAGATTGTGATCTTATGGGAAGCTCATAACTCATTTCTTGCTTGAATACTCTGGCATCCATGTATGGAACCTGAGAGACAAGTGAAGAGTCTTGGTATGTAGCTCTAGTTGGTTTTGATTCCCCGTTGCTCAAATACTTATCATCTGGTTCCCACCTGCGTCCATCTGCATCAATGCCGCCGTCTCTTGAGCCGCAGCTCAAAGTTAAAGCTCCAGGGCCATCCCCACCTCCACCTTCAACTCCAGAGTCTTGTGCATATAGCGTACTAGTGATGGAGCTAAATATACAAACAACAAAAACCAAGACAGGGGAAATGCTATACATCATGGCTGAAATGAACTCGCAATTGGCGTACAGGAAAATCACCTAAAAAAAAAAGACTAATTAAGCTGATCAAAGGAAAAAAAAATTAAAAAAAAAAAACGAAAAAGAAAAATGTTTTCCTGTACGCGGAAATCACAATGTTAGTAGGGGCCTAGCCTAAATCAGAATCTAAGGAGTGATCCATGGCAACTCTATCGTTTTCTTAACCAGCTTGCCTGGAATAGAGGGACCAAACCAGGCAAGAAGAAATGAAAGAGAGCAACGGGGAATTGAGGCTTATTTCTTTGTATCTGGTGTCCAAATTTTTTGCATGGGGATTTTGGTCCAAGGAGTTTGTTTCAGAGTTTGGGGAATCAATGAAAGAGAGCAACAATCGTTATTGCCTGATTTGTTTGATTGGTTCTCAGGCTTTGAAAGCTTAATTTAGCTTTCTTTCTTTCGTTTCCTAAAATTGCTGTGACTTCATTTTTTTCGTTTCCGCATGCATAGTTTTCTGAGTTGTCATATGCCGTCATTTGCATGATTTGCAGTGCATCCAAAAATTTAACGTCATGACATTTTCTTAGTAAATTACGAAATAAGTGACCGCCACTTAGCCAGAGAGGCATAGCCAATTTTATTCTTCAAACAGTTAATGTGGTTCATGAAAAAGAAGCCACAAGAGAAACTAAGGATTAAATAATGAATTACGTCTCGTCGTTTCATTAATAATAACAAACTAATGTTTGTATAAAAAAAAAACTAATGTTATTCTATTAATATTTCTTTACGACGTTAGCAGCAGCGGTTTCAGATAAATTTATGCGCAAAATAGGTATAATTTTGAGAAAATAATAAGATACACAATCCCAATTTGAAAAATAAAAATCAAAACGTCAAAGAAAATTAAACCACAATAGATCAAATAATTAAATACCATCATTATAGATACCGGTTGGTAAAATTTGTAAAATCTCTTGGCGATACAAGAGGTCAAAGTTTCGAACTAGTGGTAGAATTAGGATTTTCATTTAATGGAGGTCATAAATAATAGAGAAGCAATCAACTGAAGGAAGCCATAAAACAATAATATAAATCTAAGGGAGCCAAAACATAAATTTTACAGAAGACCTTCGTAAGGAAATTTTTTTATATAGCTGCTGGTTGTTAGGAGTTCCATTGAAATGGGGCCATGGAACCTAGGAAGCAAATAATTTGATGGTTTAACAAAAACACAATTAATGTTTATACTTGTAATTAATATTGGTTTTAAGTAACAATAGAATCGATCCTAATTCAACAAAACACAACACGGGGAAAGGAAGCCAAAGGCCACACTCGTTGTTCCATGGCCGTTATAAATTAAATTTAGTCAAGTATATGTATTGATTGCATAACAAAAATTATGCATAATTTATTAAAATCAGTTACATTAGTTCGTTTGTTTTTTTTTTATTTATCCTAATTATCGCAATGATTAATGGTTCTTGAAAGAGATAAAGGAATACGCAAATTTTATTAGATATACATGCATATAAATGATCTGTCAGTAGCACCGAACATTTTCTCAAAACAAAAAACAACAACCAACGAATAATAGCAACTTATAGTTCATTCTCACATCCTTAATTAGCGAACAAGGTTGAATACGACATAATTTACACTAAGAAGGATAGGATGTCATTTTCATGCACGACAAGTTCCGAATTAATTTTCAGTGTATCTTGAAGAGGCAAGCTCATCAAATTAATGTGCCCAAATTAACAAAATTAATGGAAGAGACTGTGAGAACTCCTGATTTTGTAAAAACCCTAGATATACGCATCTCAAATTTAGGCATCGAAAGAATAGGAAAATCTAGCATTGCTCTGGTTAAAAATTAGCAGGCCGCACCCAACCGAAAACAAACGAAACAGCTGCAACAAACTAATAAAAAGAAAGTATTTGTTACCATACACCAAATTTAACTTTGAAAACTGCCACTTTTTCGTTAGAAATGAACGACGGTAACATTAAACCATTCAACTTCATCAATGGATGCGCGACGTCTGCGATTCACCTACCGACTCTTATTTCTCTCATTAAAGCCCTCTAAATCATCGCCTGCATGATTCAGTCGGGTTGGTGTCCTTGCAATAAACAGAAGATATATATATATATATATATATATATATCTTTTCATAACAATTTCTTTTTTTTAGGCCTCAGATTTTTTATATATATTTATATGAAAAATATATAGAAAATATATATAAAAAATCAAATTCTTTCAAAAACAAAACAAAACAAAAACCAAAAAAAGAAAAAGAAAAAAAGAAGGCACCCCCGCCCACAGAAACTCTAAAAGACATTTTTATATTAGGCGGGCCGCGCCAGCTGATGCTGCTGCGGCTGCCGCCACCTCAGATTAAACTCAGGTGATCAAATTTATAATTTTTTTGAAAAACAAAATGGATAAAAACAAAGCGAGTCTTTCACAGTCAGTTTCGTCGTCGTCGTCGTCATCGCCGTCGTCAATGCTGACATCTTCGGACACCGAGGAGCTGAGGCGGATGCCGCTGGCTCCAACGTCGTTGAACAAGAACAAGAAGCGGTTGTCGAAGCAGCTGTCGATGTGCGAGACTCCGCGCGACATTGCATGGGAGAAGAGGCGGCGGCAGATGCTGAGGCAAGAGCGGAGGAAGAACGGGATTCATGATTCTGATCAAGATGTGTTGACCGATGAGGATTTGCACGAGCTGAAGGGCTGCATTGAGCTTGGCTTTGGGTTTAATGAGGAAGAAGGTCAGCAGTTATGCAACACCCTGCCGGCTTTGGACCTTTACTTCGCCGTCAACCGTCAGCTTTCCACCAGTCCGGTGTCCACGCCTCAGAGCCGTGCCTCCACCTCGTCGTTGGGCGGCCGCTCTTCCTCGTTTGGGAGCCCCAGAAGTGACTCGGATGCATGGAAGATTTGCAACCCAGGTAATTAGGATCTTCTCATAATCTGAACTGAACTAGTTCTCATGAACTTTTACAAATTTTTATATCTCACGTATATTATTATTGATAGTGTACGATTAAGATTTCTCTCACAGTCGTATCTTTTAAACACCAATACCAACGTAAATTAAGTAACAAAATATGCTCTCTTTCTCTCTCTCTCTATATATATACACGATGTAATGATCTTTATGATTGATTACTTCAGCAGAAACTGTGATTGATTTTTTATGATGGAATTGTTTTGCTTGTCCTATTGGGTTGGCGCAGGGGACAATCCTCAGCAAGTGAAGACCAAGTTAAGGCATTGGGCGCAAGCTGTTGCATGTTCTGTAATGCAATCCTTCTAAAAGAATGGATGAACATTCATGATATTCAAATGTCTTTGTACAGAAAGGGAAAAAAAAAAAGAAAGAAACGACAAAATTTGTCAAAAATTAGGATTTTTTCTTCGTAAACTTTGGCATCGATGCTTAACTGCCAACAAGGGAAAAAGGAGCAGCATGCAGTCAGCAGTCCTGAGTTTTTCGATGTTAAGGCCGATTCATTTTGAGGTCACGATGATCGACGATGGTTTTTTTTTTTTTTTTTTAAATTTCTTTTAATTGAAACTTGAAAGTCTTGTTCTGGTTGGCAAAATTCAGAATATGTACTCAGATTTAGTGTCATGTGTATCTCATGCTATATGGGATTTAAAGCATGCATTTGTAGGCATTTTGGGCCTCTTTCCATATTGATAAAAAGGATTGAGGAAATTCTTGTAATGTTTCAACATTACTATTAATGTGAAAGTGAATTTGATTAGATAAATTAAACGTGGTTGATGGATTATATGCATCTATATTTTCAAGTTAACAAACAAATTCGATCTTTTTGTTCATACAACGAATTTTCCTTCAATTTATGCCAAATTGATAAGGAAATAGTTCGCACTTTCTCGGTTACTCGAGGAATTATATCAGTCAACAAATACATGTGATGACATGTTAGCAAATGAAGAGCTTGTAGATACATTGTTCCAACTTTAAATTGTTAACAATTATGTGATTGATCGCAATAAACTCAGGATCCGATTCTCTCTTGGCCCAATATTTTCTGAATTTTTTCGAATATTTTTTAAACATGTCGTTTAAGCAATTGCATGGCTAGGATTTAATTTACCATTGGCTAGTTTTTCCTTATTAGAAAGATCGTTAAATTTCTAAAACTAATGGACGTTAATTAGAGACGTGCCTCTCGCGTTGTTCAAAAAATTCAAGTTCACAGTAATCCTTCAAATTTATGTCTAAAGATTGATGACCATAACTCAAGGTGTTGAACTCAAATTCAAAGTCTAATTAGGATGATGTGATTCTTTCTCTTTCCCACCGAAGCCTACATAAAGGACGGGGAAGTAGCTTCAATGGGACAACTAATTATTTTCTGTTGGAGCTAAAATTTGGGGGGAGTAATAAGGGCATGACAAATGTATTCAAACTACTTTTGCCAAGATGCCCTTCATAAACCACGAAAGGGGAGTCCAAGGGTAGAATGGGAAACCTCCAAAAGTTGACAGCAAGCACCTTATGGTAAAGTCAGAAAATATTCTCATGATGATGCTCTAAAATCGCCCCATGTCTTCAAGAAACCACCCACTCGGGAAGGTACCACTTGGACAATCTCAACAATTATCTAAAATATCACTTCACCGTTTTATAACCGGAAGAGAGGACCATAACTGAACACGATCCGATTACCTGACATGAAAACGACACGAATAAATAGGTATGAGTCGTCGAATTTAACACGATTATTAAATGGGTCGGGTCCGGGTTGACACGATTGTTTTTTCGTGTTGGGTTAGGGTTAAAGTTCTTGACCCATTTACCCGATCAATGATCTGATTATATTTTCTATTTTAAAATAATTTACACGTTTTTACCATCAAAACTCAAATATTAGAGATAATTTTTTCTTTTATTTCTATTTTTTGAAATGATGAATATAAACACAGTGTTTTATTTATAAAATTTTATATACATTTAGAGCTTCAATAGTGTAAATGTGTAAAATATTGGTAGACATGTATCTTTTATAATATTATATATATATATATATATATATATATATATAATTAAAACTTCATAATAGTGTAAATATGTAATATTTTGGTGTATATGTGTATTTTATAATATCGATAAAGTATGTACGCGTGTATGAATGACAACGTATAAATGTTTGATGTAAATTTTGTTTAATATATAGATATTAAGCGGGTTATTGGGTAACCCGATTATTTTTCCATGTCAGGTTTGGGTCGACCTAAATTTGACACGACACGAAGCTGACCAGACACGAACACGACCCGATGACCCGTTTTGCCACCTCTAGTAGGAACAGCACCAATAAATGCAGATGTTTTCTTGATCTTGTTGACTATTCAAACAGAAACAATAAGGAGTAGTCACCCATTGTCCTACAAGGTCGGTCACGTGCCCCAAGAGGGAGTGCTCTCCTCTCAGCCACCATTCATTCTATCCATAAAAGGGTAAATTCACATAATATTGAAGATTATGTCTTTTTGGACACACGTCCCAAAAGACAGGAAATTTACAAAATTAATTATAAAATTTTATCAAATTTTAAAACTAACCCCTAAACTTTATTTTTATCAACATTAGCCAAAGGATGGCTCAAGTGACATTTTTATCCCTATTATTCTAACCAACTTCCTCTCTTCCCAAACCGATCAAATTCTCTCCTCCAATTAAGCTTCTCATCGCCGGAGGCTTCCCACCACGTCAGAGTCCATCTACGACAGCCAACATCACCAAGATTACGGTTAAAACTAACAAATTGAAGATTAGTTCTGAAACCCTAAATTATTGCCAAAAATTATTGTGGGTTATGTTGTTATGTTTTTGTGTTGATGATGGAAGATGGAAGTGGTTGTAATGTTTGTGGTGTGAGTGATGTTGTTGGTGGGGGTTAGGGCATGGTGAGAGTACTCATTGTTACCGCGCTTGCCGGCACTGAGTCGCGCAACAGGTGTGGTCCAAGTGCGACGGGCATGCCTGTCGCACCATGAGATAGTTTCGGAGAATATCTTTACCTGTCGTGCCTGTTGTACCTGTCGCAGGAGCCTACAATGGCACCAATAACAAATTTGTCGCACCAAATTAAACCACAAACACATTCCTAAGTTAACACACGCCTCATAAATACTTATTTATTCAAAAATAAAGCATAAACAAATAATCTAAGTAACTTTTTTTTCAAATAGCTAATGCACACTAGTTCTACAAAATTAAATCACTTTCAATTAACTTACCTAGGTTTTGGATTAAAGTTAAATTTGGGTGTATTTGGTCATAATTACTGCTGCCGTCGTCGATTGCCATTGCCATTGCCAATTGACATCGTTAATGATGATTCTAAAGAGAAAGCTACTTACGGTTTGTTTTGATGAGGAGAGTTCAACTTATGGTTTTGTTTGTGATCAGGAGCGTTTGAAATTTGGCTTAAATAAAGAGGGCATTTTGGGACAAAAGAGTTATTATTAGCTAGTTATGATATAAAATAATTTGAAGGGTTAAGTATGAAAACTTAAAAAATTTTTAGGTTAATTTTATAAATTTCCCCCAAAAAACATAAGGATATCCTCAGGAACACTTCCCATATTACACAAACACAAAAAATACTCATCTTCAACCTTATTCTACGATTTCTAAGAAACCCAATGTTCCTCAAATCCCTCACTCACTTAAGTATTGGAGTGCCAACGCTCCATCTAATGCTACCTTCCCTCTTTTCCAAGTTTAGAGTGAATTAGTGATGGCTTATTTCCCATGGAGCCCATATTCGCGAGGCCCTAATTAATTTAGGTTGGATATAAGTTTTTGAAAAACTTTAAAATTAAAAATGAGTCTATACTGAGGATAAATCCAAATCCCAAAAATATTTGAGTTTGGATTCGAGGATTTTATTAGGCCCTCGAATCCAAACCCGAAATATTTTTTTAATCAAAAAATATTTTTATTTTATCAAATAATTAAAAAAATAGTCCACATAATAATAAAAAAAACACTATCAGTCCTATCGGCACCTCCAAGTCTCCACCGAAGTTTTCCTTTCTCGGTTGTCACGTCACCTCTAAGTCTCCACCGGAGCTTCCCCTTCTCGGCTATCAAGTCACCTCCAAGTCGACGCCGATTCCCACTGTTAAGCTATTCGACTCCATTTTAGCTACTCCTTGCTTGATCACTCTTTAATTTGGAAGAGGCAAGTTTTCTAGTTTCATTTTTTATTTTTTTGGCTGAAATTTCATTAATTAATGGCTGATTGCTTTATTACACAGAATCTTGAGATGATAATGTTGATTTTTGAAGTGGGCATGCTATCGAATCCAATTCCCTTGCTTGGTTGTGTTAATAGTTTTAATTTGGTTGTAATTGCAGGCTCCATGTGCCAAAAAGAAAGGGGGTTTATTTCTTCAACTCTTTACATTATGTCGCCAATGTAATAGATTGCCTATTATTGTCCTTCTATTGGTGAAATTTATTTGAAACTTAGAAACTTTTGGTTGATTTTTTTGGTTAAATGTTTCTGGATATTTGCTACTTTTCTATTTTACTTTTATAGCATTGTTAGTTTTTCTGCTTAAATTCATGAATTTGACTTTTTAAGGTGTTGTGCTTAGAAGCTTTTGATTGAAATTTAAGGATTTTTACTAATGTGATATTAAAATTTAAGGATTTTTATTAACGTGATTGTGTTTGTTGACTGCTTATTATTAATTATTTTTATGTTTTTGCGGTATTGGCATTTGTTGAGTTTATATTTTAGATCAAATTTATTAGATTTTGCTTGTTTATATGGAATTTAGAGGGAGTGAATGTAGTGGAGCAGAGTTAAGTTGAGTTGTGATGATTAGTTGACTACCATGTGATTAAAGAATTACGCATTTAAATAAAATGGCTATCTGAATTTGACCTTAAAATTTTAATTTATGATTTGTTTAAACAGATTTTGATTAAAAGGACAAACCATGGTTATCAAAATTAGAGAACTGGTTATATTCATTGGAATAATATTAAAAAGTCCTTGTTTTATAAGAGTTTATGGGTGATGTCCATGGTTGACAGCATAATTAAAAGTTAATGGATGAGGGAATAATTTGTCCTTTTTCTATTGTATGATGGTAGTCAAGGGGACTCAGTGATAATTGAATCTAGTCCATTTCTCTGTAATTTTAATATTTTGACCTATCTTATATGTAGTTTGTTTTAAATTTTGTACATTTCTTTTTAAAATTTTTTAATTTTGATGCAACCGCATGTGTGCTGTCTATTTTTCTATTTATGGGGATGTGACGGTATTTTCATTTACATATTTGTCTATAGATTCAATAAAGAATAAAATGATTGATTGTAGGTTCGACATTCAATATGTTGGGTCCTTTGCTCACACACACTTAACGGATGATGATGGCAATCAAATTCAAGATGATTAAGTGGCTAGTGTTACACATGGCGGGTTGCGACGTAGAGGAAGGTTGAGGTCAAGTGTGTGGGAGCATTTTGAGAAGAACAAAAAATTAATGGGATTGATAAGGCTATGTGCAATTATTGCAATAATTAATGAGATTTATTTAGAGATCGTTAAAATTTGATCATTTGTAATTTTATTTTTAAATTTGTATGTTCAAAATTATAATTTTTTTTTAAAGAGAGCTGAATATTCAAAATCATTCATTAAAAAAAAAGCATTCTTTTTTTTTTTTTTTTTTGTAACTAAAAATTAAATGGAATCAAGTTCCCATTTTAATCCTCACTCAATTTACTCAATTTAGGGATATTTGGGGACAAACCCGAACCATCCCCAATTAAAATTTTTTTGGGTAAGGGACATGTTTAAGGTTGCTTCTAAATTGGATTAAGGTGTGAGGATCCCCAAACCCGCCCCATTGCCATCACCAAGAGTGAATCTTTCCCATCAAATCCTACCAAAAAATTAGTGAGTTTGTCTCCTTATGGCCATCTTTACAAGCTCTCATAATGTCTTTGATATATTCGGAAACTGGACAGAAATAATTTCTAAAGACTCTCATGAATTAAGCACTAATTAAAATGGTTAATTTCCATATATTAATTAAATAATACTATATATAGCCAAACCATAAATCATACTTTTTAGTGGTTGATGCTACATTGGATCTTAATGAAGTTATGTTAATATTATTGTTGATCAGCGGATAATCATAAGATTGGAAATCCTTTAAATTCGCAAAATAAGTACTATTCTCTCATTATCTTGGACCCTCATTTTCTTTATGGTTTTTTTTTTTTTTTCCACACAATAATATTGACCATAACTTTCGAATTTAACCAAAAGTAACCTCTCCATGGGCGCGGGTCAGTCGACTCAGTCCATATGGACGCCCAATTTCAAAAATTATTTTTAAATATATAAAATACATCTAAGTTAGGTTCAAGTCAATTTAATGTATATTTGAAATCACATTTAGAGAGGTAAAAGACTAAAAAAATTAATTTAAACTTAATCCACCACACTATTTTTTTTAAATATATATGTATATTTAAAGGTGTGACTAAAATGATTACATAAATATTTTTTTAGATAATTATACTTTAATTAAAATAACTAAATTTCATTTAAAAAATAAGACTACCATAATTTTATAAAATAAAGGAGTATTTGTGATTGTGACCTTTTTAAAATATAAAAAGGGAAAAAGAGTTGTGATTTGCGAACCCGAGTCTTCTAATTTCTTTCCGAGTTTCAACTCGACAAAACCGTAGTTCTCCCCTAAACCATAAACCACAGAATCTTCTGAGACACAAAGACAAGTGTATAACTACTTTTTTAAGTTTTAACTTAAACTACCCAGTTTAAGATTCTCCCTTCTTTCTCTCGGTCACAGTAAACAACAATGGCCCCTGATGCTTCTCACGCTCTTGCAGGTTCTTTATTTTAATTTGTTGTTTTGAGTAATTTGGCCATCTGGGTTGTGTTCATATATTTGTGGGGCATTAGTTTTCTGTTGTGTTCTGAAGCATAAAGCAGATGTCTATTTATCTTTGTAGCTTATAGTAATGTGTTTTATTATTAAATTTACTGGTGCATAAGGTTATTTTCCTTTTGTTGCTGCTTGAGTAGATTGGTAATCTGCAACGAGCTTTAGATTCATGTGAGGCTTAAATTTTGAATTGGTTTTGAAGCATGATTCTGTATGAATACTTATATAGATTGCTTGGTTCATAAACAGTAAACCTTCTTTTGATGCCGTTGTTGCTCTGTTGAATGTAGTTAGGGAAAGGGTTCAACAGTTTCTGAATGCTGCTTGTACTGGGAATCTTGACCTTCTCAAGAGTAAGTTTGGTGTACAGATTAATGGTGGTTCAGGCACTTGTTTATAAATTTTATTTATAGTTGCAGTTTTCTTTTAAATCTGAAATGTTTTGGAATCAAATTTTATTGTCAGAGATTGCGAAACAATTCGATGATCAGGGGGAAGGGTTGTCAAAAACTGTAGCAGACATAAAGGATGCCAACAAACGAGGGGCACTGCATTTTGCTGCTAGAGAGGGAAAGACTGATGTGTGCAAGTATTTGTTGGAGGAATTGAAGCTTGATGTGGATACACAAGATGAAGATGGTTTGTTCTTAATGTTCTTGCCGTGCATTCTTAGATTTGTTGTTTTATTCTTCGTGCATGAATTGGTGATCACACTAGAAATCAGATACCCCTGTGATTTTGACAACCAAAATGGAGAAACGTGGTGCCTTTTGTTTTTGGGCTAATACACTCACAATTGCAGCGGAAATGTTTTTGTCTAGTTTTAGTTTTGCATCCCCTTATGAATATTAAAACTTAGACATTGTGGTTGTAACCCTACAACTATGGATATCAAGCTATTTCATCTGATCTTCTAGAATTTCAAATATGCAGGTGAGACTCCTCTTCTTCATGCTGCCCGTCAAGGACATACTGAAACTGGCAAGTACCTTTTTGAGCATGGTGCTAATCCTGCCATTCCAAGTAACTTAGGGGCCACGGCTTTGCATCATTCTGCTGGAATAGGTGTGCTATTTCTTTTTTTCTTTTTGTTTTCAAGTAATAATTTGGGTAGTGTGTCGTGGAATTATGAAAATAGACTGCTTCATTTGTTTAGTTGTTACTGGTTATGCATTGGTATTTAAGGTTATGGTAAAGGTTGCCATCCTTTTAGGAAGTGTCAAATTGTGAGTAAATGAAGAAATGAAAATTTTGGTCGGTTAACATATAGCTTCTTTTCCTTTCTCGGATACAAATTTTCCTGACATGAAAAAAAGAAGCTAGACTGGTTTTAGTTTAATCTTTTTCTTGATTAAATAATTGAAATTTACTTCACTTCTATGAGTTTTGTTACCATCCGTGCAAGAAGAAATACTTAATGTTTAGTATTGTCAGATAATAATAAAATCTCTTAATGATATCACAGCCTGATGTCACTTGTTGTGTACTGTCTTTATTTTAAGCAAAAATTTTATGCAGCATGTTTTGCTGGAGTGAATGGATCCAGTGCTTTTAACTTGTCAGGATTTAACCTTGAAAGTGTTTTGCATTGTTGAACTAAAAGTTGCAGTTTCTAGGCTCTTAATGTAAAATCTAGTATTGAGGTCATTTTAGCCATTCTGTCAATTTAGTTCTCTAGATTTATTGAGTTTCACTTCGGTTCCAGATTTATTTGAGCCTGACTGACTCAATTGATTTGTATTCTTACAATCAGTTCATGCCTCATTGCAGGAAATATTGAGTTGCTGGCATATTTACTTTCCAAAGGCACTGAGGTTGATTCAGAAAGTGATGCTGGTACTCCTTTAATCTGGGCAGCTGGTCATGGCCAACAAGAAGCTGTGAAAGTTTTGTTAGAGCACCGTGCTAATGTATTTTTTATTCATCACTGTTCTTTCTGTGTTATGTTATGCTAAAACACTCTGTTTCTTTTAGGTCTTTTGCTCATTTATTCATTTTATCAAAAGCCTATTTATGACAAAATAAATACAAAAAAAATTTATTCATTTGCCTGGAATGTGGTTCTAGTGCATACTATATTGTTTTTCTTATGCTGTTCTCAATTGGCATTGTTTACAGCCTAATGCTGAAACAGAAGATAACATCACTCCTCTATTGTCAGCTGTAGCAGCAGGTTCACTAACATGCTTAGACTTGCTTATTCAGGTTTTGTATCTTCATTAGTCCTCTAAACTGTCAAATATTGTTATGGATTTTTTAGGGTGTGTTTAGAGTTTGTGCTTAGATGTGGTCTCTGGAATTTAAGAGTAATGTTCGCATTTACTTATATGCAGGCAGGTGCTAATGCGAATATTGTTGCTGGTGGAGCAACCCCATTGCATATAGCTGTGGATATTGGGAGCACAGAAATCGTGAAATGCTTATTGAAAGCTGGAGCTGATCCTAATGTCACCGATGAGGTTCTGGCCATTAGTGCATTCATTTAGTCATGATATTGTTTCTCTTTCACACTTTTGTTGCTTGTTTGTTGTATGTGTTTATTTCCTCGAGTCTTTTAAACCCTTATTTGGTTTGATGCTTATATTTTTTGTCTCTATAGTTGAAAATTGTATAAAACTTTTGTTACCAATACAAAAATTTTTGAAAGTCTAGTTTCCTTATCAATGTAATATACTTAAAGTTCTTCCTTTTATGCTGCTAGGCTATTTATTTATGTATTGATATGAGTTTGTTGTTCAAAAAGGGCAAAGCCTCTTACCTTGCAAAGTATACAAAGACCTCGTGATGGATGATGTCGACGACCTTTAATCACAGTGATCTTCCACAAAGGATACTGAGTTCCATCTATCTAGTGACCTTGCTTTCACTATAAGAACTCTAATCCCTTAACTTGCAAGAATGTTTTTTGAGATTGACCTTTGCTATCCTTTCACCTTCAAGTTAGTTAAAATCAAATACCCCTTTTCAAGTAGTTGTTCTTTTGAGTTCTCTCCACGAGGGAAATATAAGTAGAAATCTTTTGGTTCTATATTACTCTTATAACTGACATCTCGTACATAAGTTTACCCAACTTCATTGCCATTTCAAGCCCCTCTGCAAATTAATGAGTTGAAGTCTATGCAAATTTATAGAAGTATGATTTTATGTATGTTGATACTGGTAGTCAGTTTCAAGGTAGTATTAGTTGATTCCATGTCTTACATGGAATAACGTAATTACTTTTCTTTGCATCACAGGATGGCCAGAAACCGATACAAGTTGCAGCTGCAAGAGGCAATCGTGAGGCTGTTGAGATCCTTTTTCCCTTGACATCAGAAGATCCCTCCATTCCAAAATGGACAGTTGACGGAATTCTTGAATACACGCAATCTGAATCCGGGAAACAATCGGTAATCCATTCATTCCTGTATTTGATTTTTGGAGAGTGGTGGAAGGTCTGTGACTTGTGTAATGCTAAAATTATAAACGATCCGAATCAATTTTTCTTTTTAAGATGTGGACTTGTGTACTGGCTATCCCTCATAAACATTATACTTGCTTAAATTTCAAGCAAAATAGGACCTAGGACTTTTCAAGGAGCTTTTTCAAATTAAGTGTTCAAGTAGAAAGATGGAGGGAATATGTAGAGTGAGGGAAGGGATCTTTCTAAGGTGAGAGAGAAAGAAAGAATATGTAGAACAAAGTTTCGATGTGAGCACTCAGAACTAGATAGACAAACTGATGTGCCCTTAAGATTACCTAGGTTAGTTATAAACGCTAAGATACTGTACTTTCATTTAGTGTGAATAATTTCAATCTAATACTATCATACTTATATACACTAAAATGTTAATTTTCATAAAATGTTCTGAAGGTGAATTTTTGCAGGAAGAAACAAGAAACCTGAAGGAAGATAATGCACCAAAAGACAAGGCTCCAATGAAGGAGCTTCCTGAGGTACAATTTTTACTCTGCAATTAAACTTTTCCTTTTGGTTATGGATTGCTTTTGCGCAGATTATTTTATCAAGGTACTTTGTCTCTTAAAATTAGTTTTTTTCCCCCTCCTCATTGAGTGTTGGTGAATATTTTGTAAGTTTAAATGATGTACAACTGCTCTTAGTTTGTTTTTGCTTCATAGTGAATGATTACCCGTCCAATGAGAGGAAGGAAGAATTTTCATTTTTTATGGTTAGTGGCAATTTGGTAATATTAGAAAATAATGATGAAACTAAAATTTTTAATATTTGATGCAGAAAAGTTTGCAAATAGTAGTTGGGAGAACTTCATATTGTATCGTCTGGTCTATTGTAGTATGTTCTAGTTATTGATTTGTAGTAAAAGCTAATCTCGTGAGATTGGTTTCTTTACACACTCTATTTTTTATTCATTTGATTTGTTTTTTTTTTTGAAGTTACTCTTTTGTTGATAATGTGAAAGAAATTAGACTGATACTACTTCCTATGGGGATTGTCCTTTCCAAATAATTTTCCTTTTTATCACAACTCTTATGTATTTATCTTAAGTTTAAAATATTTTTTTTTCTTTGTTGGTGGCAATCTTTTATTCAAAATTTGAGTAAATTCTGTGGACGCATCTTATTTCTGTTGTCCAAATTTCTATTATGTTGGCTTGTTGCCCTGTTTCAAATTTTTATTCCTTATTCAGGTGCGGCCTGAAATAAAGGAGAAAGCTGCAGAAGCAAAAGCAAGAGGAGATGAGGCTTTCAAACGAAAGGATTATCTTATGGCTGTTGATGCATATACACAAGTATGTTATTCATCTGTCGTCTGCCATTTGGATGCAATATTCCTTCTTGTTCTGTTACAGATGTAGGGATCTTTTTGGTTCTCTTGTTTAATAGTGAATGGTGGAGAATTCAGTTCTGTATATATAACGTTCTTGGCATTCAACTTTGTTAGATTTGAACAGTTGAAAGGACCTATGTATTCGACTCTGTTGCACTCTCCTAATGTGGAAGTTCTCAAAAATTGAAAAGTTGCCTCTGGCAATAACATTTTTGAAAGAGGCTAAACCTTTACGTGTAAGGGTATCCAGAAATAGCTGTTATACGGCGCACCTCCTGCTTCACAATATCATCGGGACAATTCATGTATTACCCTATGACAGCAAGAACTAGGGTTAATTTGGCCACCTAAATGGAAGAGCTTCTGAATTTCGTTTAAAATACTTACTAGATAATGCTTTTCAGGCAATTGATTTCGACCCCAACGATGCCACATTACATTCCAACAGAAGCCTCTGTTGGATACGTCTTGGACAAGCAGAGCATGCCCTAGCCGATGCAAAGGCTTGTAGAGCATTAAGACCGGACTGGCCAAAAGCTTGCTATCGGGAGGGTGCAGCATTGCGTTTATTGGAGGCATGCTCTCATCTTCACTCTTACTGAATTTTAAGGTTATACCTGTTTCACATTATTTGACATTTTTATTTTTGCTCTATTTTCTAGAAATTTGATGAGGCAGCCAATGCTTTTTATGAGGGTGTGACGCTTGACGCTGAGAATAAGGAGCTGGTAAATGCTTTTAGGTTTGTGACTGCCCACTTCATGTCTTTCCGATTTTGGTGGCTTAAAATTTTGCTTGACACATTTAATTCTCTAAAGTTGGTGCCATGCGTACTATTAAAAGCAGGATTTTATTATGGAACAGTATACAACATACACTTTTCTTTTCCCATCTTTTGCAGGGAAGCCGTTGAAGCTGGGAGGAAGTTTCATGGGACGGACAAGAAGTAATAGTTTGTTCCAATTCCAAAATACAGAGACAAGAGACCAAAAAACCACGCGAGCTACTGAGTTGTGGGTGCCACAGGCTTATTGTTTTTTTCTAGTCATGCCGCTAGAAATGGTTCAGGTGGGGGTATAGATAGAACACATATTTTAAGATGATATTAACAACTATTTTTGAATTTAGTTTCATAGTAACGTGTGCGAGTTTAATTAGGGTCAATGTCTCCTTGCAGCCGGGTTTTTTTTTTTTTTTTTTTTTTAAGTTGAATTATTCCTTCCTTCCGTCACAAAATTTTGTAACTTTAAGACATGAGACTTCACAAAACTGCCGTATCTTGCTAATCATTGATGAGCCGTTAATTACTCTTTTACCGGGACAGTTGGTTGAATGAACCGGTCAAGCTAACACTCGAGGGATTTTTTGTGATATTTTGTCAAAGACAAGAGAAGTCTTGGAATCATCATCATTTCCTCTTGCATTTTTTTTATTACACGTGTGAAAGGGTTGTGTTGTTTTTTCTCTTATGAATAATTTATATAACTTTTTCAAAAGAAATTAATTAAAGTAATAACTTATTTATCATAATGCGATTTGTTTGATAGGATAATATGACAACCAATATTATTCTAAATTCTCATTTATTAATAATTATCAAACTTATATAAAAGAAGTAAACCACCTTTGGTCGAGTGGTGATACGAGTTTTCTAATGCATTGAAGAAGAGAATGTGTGTATGCGTGTAATTTTAATATTATTTTAATTTTAAGTAAGTCGTCAATAACATACAAGACGATTTTAACCTTCAATCTAAAAAATAAGGTAAAATAATGTCAATTAATAAAAAGTAATTTTTTAATAATTATTAAAAAAATAAAAAAAAACTCTACAACCAATCTTCAGAGTTATTATTGTCGAAAAGAACTTTTATTTTAATAAAAATTATTAATATTTTTATAATTTTTTATTTTAAAAAATTATTTTGATGACTTAATTTTTTTTTCTTTTTTTTCTTTTTTGGGTACCCCTGTCATCATTGTATCCACGATTCCACGTTCTCCCTTAGAATAATAAAAACAATTCATTTCCATTAAAATGAAGTTAAAAATAATTAAAAATGAAAAAACTTGGAGAAAATATATATTTTTGCTTCTAATTCCTCACATCAACGCTACAGCAGAAACCCCTGAAACATACGACCACTCTTCCGGGGCGTGTCGCTCTGTAGCTGTCTCTCTAAAACTTTCAGATCCCAATCATGTCCCTAAAACCACCAGCAAATTACGGCTCTGCCACCACCACTGCCAACCCACCACCAACAACGGCAACAACATCTCTATCCTTCTTCTCACGCGCCGAGTCTCTAACAGCCACGCGCCGCCCATGGCGCGAATTCTTCAGCACGTCAGCCCTCTCCCTCCCCACCGATTACAACGACGCAATATCCCGCGCGCGCCGGAACGCGAGCTACTTCCGCGTAAACTACGCAATGGTAATGCTCTTCATCCTCTTCCTTAGCTTGCTCTGGCACCCGGTATCGATGATCGTTTTCATTGTCGTTTTCGTCTTGTGGCTGTTCTTCTACTTCGCCCGGGACGACCCAGTTGTCGTTTTTAACCAAGCGTTGGATGATAGGTTCGTGTTGGGTTGTTTGACTTTGGTTACTGTCCTTGCTTTGATTTTGACCGATGTAGGGACCAATGTGTTGGTGGGTTTGATTGTTGGTGTTGTTTTAGTTGGTTTGCATGCGAGTTTTAGGACTACTGATGATTTGTTTTTGGATGAGGAGAGTGCTGTTGAAGGCGGGTTGGTTTCGGTTGTGGGAGGGACTCAGCCCGTTAGGTTGACTGGTTATACGCGAATTTGAGCATTGGGGTTTGTTTTGAGATTATGTTTTTGGTGATTTTGTTTGAAAATGGCGTTTTGACATTCTATAGAGATTCTTCAAATTTGTGTTTTTGGACGAGGATACTGTGGTTGAAGGTGGTTTGGTTTTGCCCATTATATTGACTGGCTATATGGGAATTTGAGGGTTTTCTGTTTGTTTTGAGAGTGTGTTTTTGGTGATTTTGTTTGATAATGGTGGTGTGAGACTCTTCAGATTGGTGTTTTTGGATGAGGAGAGTGCAGTTGAATGTGGTTTGATTTGAGTTGCAAGAGAGAGTCAGCCTGTTAGATTGACTGGTTACAAGTGGATTTGAGAGATTTCAGTTTGTTTTTGATGATTTTGTTAGATGATGACGTTGTGAGATTCTTTAGATTAGTGTTTTTGGATGAGGGGAGTGCGGTTGAAGGTGGGTTTCGGTTGTGGGTGGGAGTCAACCGGTTATGTTGACTGGTTATGCAAAGTTGATGAATTTGCATTTGTTGTGATAGTGTATTTTTGGTTTTGTGAGATTCTTTAGGTTAGTGTTTCAATTCATGGTGATCAAGTAAAGTTCAAGGATGGTTTGATTTTGTAGTTATTTTGATTGTTGTTTATTGGTTTGCTTAAGGGAGATAGAATTTGGTGTGACTGGTTAGTTTTATCTTTTTCGGGGAAGCTTGCAAGAAAATGGAGGAGATTGTTTGCTACTGTAATTTGGATTGAAGTGCAGATCATGTGTGACACAATTCCATATGGTCGTTTCAGCATTGTTTGTCATTTGTATTTTATCTGTGGAGATGAAGTCAGTGTTATGGCTGTAGAGATTCAATCAGCAAGTGTTCTGTTGTAGCATCAAGGGAGGTATTTATAGTGTTTTTTTGTGGAATCACTAATTTGAACAATTGCTTTATTTTCTTCACTCAATTCTGATTACTAATTTGTGATGTTTCCTTTGTTTAGCAAATTTGGAACATTTTGAAATGATCAGTCAGTTACGAAATTCTTTTTCCTTGTAGCTAGTATCCTGATGCATGTTTGTGATTGGTCTTCGTACAAGATGAATGTGATCAATGGTGATGGTTCTTTTTCTTTGGTAGTCATTTGTTTGGGTACGTGTGAACAAAATAATATTGATCCTCAGTACGTGTTAGTTGATCATTCAGTACAATCATCTCTGGTTTTGTTGAAATGATGAATTGGCTTAGAGGCAAGGATCATAGGCTAATAGCAAATGAATTCAATTGATTGAAATGGCTTTAAATGGTAATGAAGATTCAGCAACTAACTCCATTTGATCTCGTATCTGTTATTTCTTTATTTATTTTTCCCGTTTACCATAACTCCCATGAATCTTCTTGTGGAACTGGTAAAATAAAGAAACTTGGCAGCAAACTCTTAGGCATTCTGACATCATCATCTATACTTAATGCTCAACAGTCATTTTGATGCAGAAACTGCAGGCTAATATCAAATTCTTAGCGTTGAACGTTATCTAGGAGTACATGGTCTTTCAATGTTTCTTTTGGTAGGAGTGCGCTCTATCTCTCTCTCATTTTGAGATGCCCAAAAGCACAAGAGCCTATCTCGATAATTCTAGTGGCCTTGGTTTGTATGCAGGGAGGGATCTCTGTGTTTATAACCGGTGTATTACCATTTGGATTGCTTGTTTGTCCCTTGCTATGTTTTAGTGACCATTCCTTAGTAATTGATTGGCGATGATTTGGGCTTTGCAGACCAGTTTTTGAGGAAGTGATGATCCATAAGTGCCTTGTAAATATCTCCATGTATATTCAAGAAAATCAAGTTTGGTCTATTTTGAGCAATATAGCCATTAACCAACTCATATACGGAAAACATTTCTTCTGCCAATATTTCTCCTGAGATTGGAGATATCACAGGGGAACTATTACGCATTCATTTTCCAGCCAACTTCATTCCTGTTAATATCAAATAGGACAGTTCTAAAACTGGAACAAAAGAAACCAATTTGTAGTAAATAAAATTAGAATATACTTAATTGCAAGTTAAAGATTGGAGTAAAGTCATCCCTAATATTTAAATCAAAAGCAAGAGGCAACCAAATTACAGATAAATGACATTCATGGTGCATTAATCCTCCTCTAAGTTGATAGAGTCACCGAACTTCCCGTACAGAATTTTCTTCAATTCATCCATTTGGGCCAGAACAGTTTCCTTCTCTGTCTCAAGTTTTTCCAAAGTTCTGCTATTCACCACTTTCATCTCTTCTATTCTGGTCTCCACTTCTTCCCTTGGCACGTGAGCAAAGACTTCGCCTATTTGGAAGCGGACTACATCCTCATCAGTGAGAATCAATTCATTGCCTGCGTCCTCCAGATTATCGTTTGTTTCCTAGCTTAAAACACACACACACACACCCACACCCATACCAGTAAGTTAGGGAAGAAAAGAGGAAACCAGGAAGAATCAAACAAAGGCGATAGAATGTGATTACAGTAGATGAGACAATAAAAACAGCAAAAAGGAATTCAATGAACATTGCTTCCTATCCATCCTGGGGTGAAATGAAAGATGTTGAAAGATTAAAAAAATAGCCAAACGCCAGACCAAGGCAACTTGGAAATGAAAATTCTTGGACACTATAGAGAGCCAAATATCCTGAAAAGAGCCAGAAAGGCAGAAACATGCAAATAAGTATTAAATAAATCTGCCAGCCAACTCCAGAGATTTCTTCCAAAAGAGCAATTCACAAACAAATAACCGAAGCTCTCTACATTTGAAGTAGAATGCCTACAAATGAAGACAGCCTGGCTTGTTTTGAACTCAAATTGGAATCAGGACACTGACAGAAGGCTGGAGGTCTTATTCAGAAAATTTCTAATGTAAGGCCATGTTTGGTTTGAAGAAAGGGGAGGAGAAGGAAAAGAGTGAAATGGAGGGAAAGAGAGAAGAAAGAAGAGGAGAATAGTGAAATTAAATTTTTGATAGGGAAAGGAATTACAATTTTTTTTTTTGGACAAATTTATCCTTTGCCTTAAATACTAAACTATCTATATTAGTAATGAAATATAATTTAATATCAATAGCAAACTTTTTTAATGTCAAAAGTTCTAAAACAATTCATGATTTATTAAAATTTTATAAATATAATAAAACGGCTGTACGACAGTGGTCCGGCGATGTCCGGTGGCGGTTTGGCAGAGTTCCAACAACAGTTAATTTATATTTCTGTATTTTCATGTTAAATAAATAAATAAATAAATAAGTTTATTTATTTTGTTAAGTTTCTTAAATCATTCATTAAATTTAATTAATATAAAATTATTTGCAATATTAAATTGATAAAATAAAATTATAAATGGTAATTATTAATGGCATTCAATAGCTTAAAAAGTTGAAGAATAATTTTGAAAGCTTTGGTTTCCAACATAGGAGGAATTTGAATTCTTCACTCCTTGGTGTGGAATTCAAATTCTACATTATGATGGATATTAAATTTTAATAGAAATTAAATTTTTATATATTTTGTCTAACCAAACAATGGAAATAAAAATAGAATTTAAATTACTTTCCTCTCCTTCATTCTCTCCTCCCAACCAAGCACCACCTAAGAGAAGCCGATGACAAAGGCACATGACTTCCGTAAATGTTTTATTCATAAGAAATACTTCCATAATCAAGTCAAAACATAATACTATAGTAACCACAACCTCTTTATTGCCCCGATGTACTCTGAATAATGATCATGTATACTCCTACATGGACTTTGGCCGTAGCCACCTCCATTAATAGGGCAAAGATTACAAAAATGTATCAGCTCTTCCGTGAACAACTTGATATGCACCAAATCGGATGTATGTTCTCAGTTTACATTGCTTCCATTGATGTGAGTTTGCATAAATTAAACATAGAAGAAACATGTTAAGACACCCGTGGAAATTCTCTAACACAATAGCCAAACAGTTAGTATATTTGTCTATCATTTTGATGCCATTAGGATCATTAAGCTCATTGACTATCCTTTTCAAATTAAACATCCTATAAAAATGCCGATACATTCAATTTCTTAGACATCCCTAAAAAATTGGTTATGTCTACCATTTTGATGTGAGCTAAATGCCTGGGTACAACAATAGGTCAGGATATTTCTCCAACATATGCATTACATTTACATGCCTATACCAACTATGTAGAGTCAGCCCAAAAGGTCACAAATTTGATTTTGCAATTTTTATTAGTCTTCTAGTCTTTCCATTCACAAGCTACTCATCTGAAATCAATTGCAGAAAATCAGTCAGGGTCAAACTTGATCAAACCCAGCATCTTGAATGAGCTTGCAAGACAGCTTTTTTCTCTCTCCTTTTTTTTTCCCCAATCCTAATGTTTACCTATATCCTAAAATCCACCTCCTTAGTAAAGATCTGGAGAGACTCAAAAAACTCCCTAGACATATCCAATGATGAAATTCCTCAATACATCAGATTAAGTAGCACACATGGAAACACACATACCCAGTGCGGATTATACTAAGACCTATTAACACTCAAAACCACAGCTGGGTTCTTTCATATTACGATAAAAATCCTTTATCTTGCAGAACAAACAAGAAATAAAACTGGTTTTTTCTCTTTTTTTACCCAAAATACATCTCATATGTACAACAAAAATTAAAATCTTTACAATCCAAAGTCATGAAATAACCAAAAATAAAACAAACCCAGATGAAATCGAAGGGAAGGAACGAAGAACAAACCTTGGCAAACTTGATTTCATCTTCAAGCTCATGGAATCTGTTGTTTAATCTTCCAAATTTGTTAATGTTTTGTTGATCTTCCCATGTCACCACCGTATCGGATTTCTCAGCCTTTACATAAATATATTTTTAAATCATTAAACACCATATCAAAATATGAGAGAAAAAAAAAGAAGAAAAAAACGACAAAGAAAAACATACAAAGGTTTTAAGAGGATTTTGGTTACCTGTTCATGTTGCATCGTGAAGTTCGAGTGCTGTCTGCAGAGACACTAAAGCGAGTATTGTGTTTAAGGGCAACATAGCTAAGTGAGAGGATTTATTTGTTGTTTGAGGCACAGTTAGATGACTCGTCGTTTAAAGTAAAAATATTTGTTTGATTTGTCGTCATGTTACAGAACTAATGAGCGACAAGTTGTTAGTCGGCGTCGAACGTTTCACTGCCAGTCATAGAGAAAAATAATGGACGACTTGCAGTCTGGAAACAAAACATAGAGACGAATTGCCGTCTATTAATAATGTGTTGCTTTCCACACCATTCCATTTCCTTATGCCAAATCACACAAATGAACTAAAAGAAATATATCATGCAATGTTTATTTATTAGAGTGGCAGTGAAGAGTATAATAATATTATTAAATTTATAAAAAATTAATAATATTATTATATTATTTTTATTTAAAAATATAATTAATAATTATAAATTTTTTTAAAAATAATTTTTTATTATATTATTTAATAATAATAATTTTAATTTATAATATTTTATTCAAAAAATTAAATTTTTATTTATTAATTAAAATTTTAATTTGTAAAAAATAATAATTTTTTATTTACATAATTAAGAATATTAATAGTTATTATTAATTTAAAAATATAATAAAATAAAATATTTATTTTTTAAAATATATTTTTGTAATAAAAAATTATAATTCTTTAAATAAAGATAAAATTATAATTTAAAATTATTTACTTTGATTTCATACTCCCATTCCATTATAAGTAAACAACTTACTCCCATTTTTACTCTACACTTCAAATCCTAAAATTCTCACTCAAAATTTTCACTTATCAGGATTCTCACTCTAATACCAAATTTAAACTTAACACATTAATGTAGTGACTAACTCTAATAAGAGACGTGAGCTGGATGAGCCACGAATCACTTGTCCAACTCTTATGGGAAGAGTTATGGAACCCATAACACAGTTCCTCTTTTATGAGAGTTGGACATATACATAGTCACTCTCTTGATCAAAACCCCATACTAAACGCTCTTATTTCTTTTCTCATTTCTTTTCCATTAAGAGATATCAAATTCTAATTCTTATTTTTTTTTCCATGAAAAGAAATCAAAATCGAATTCTCTTTTTTCTTTTTTAATATTAAATGAATATAAACTAAATCTCTTGAAAATGGGGAACCCGGAAGATTTGACACTTACGCCAAAAAATATAAATGAATTGTCACATATGGGCATCAAATTGTCTGATACCAAAAAATATGATCTAAAGTTGATCTGGAATGGTACATGACATTAAAATTTGACAAATAACACAACCAATAAAATAAAATAAAATAAAATCAATAACTTTATAAGTGTGACAAGTAAGGACCAGTGGGATGCATTTTACAACAATAAATGATAAAATTATCTCATAGTTTGCATGTAGTCCATCTAATTGCTATAAATTCTACAACATAAGATTGCCAAAGGTATAACCGAGGTGGTAAGAAAAATTTGCAGGGGGAGTTTCAAGAGGCCTAAACTTTTCGACAATATGACAAGACCATCACGAAGTCCTTAGCTGACGAGCCGATGGACGCTGGCACCTTTTTTGATGTCGATGCTGTACAGAACCAGAGGTCTACTAGGTTATGAAGCTGCAATGTTGGAAGCACTGGCTGACCTCGGCAAAATAACTCCACCTGGACGATAATTTCACTAAGTTTTAGTTGGGAAATGGGAACTTTTCATGGCTTTTGTCGCCGAGAAAGAAAGATGAACTCACCTCAGTTTCGCTGGTGAGATCAAGTTTCTTTGCAAGGTACTTCTGGATAAATGAGACAGGCATTCGACCATCCCTACGATCATGTAAATAAGAGAGACAAAATGAAGAATAAGATGGGCTAATATGCCGCATAACAAGAATCATCAGAAATAATACAAGCCAGAGATTTAGGAAACTTGCCTAGAAGCAAGAATACTGAAATAATCAATATATGGTTTGGTTACAGGCAATAATTATAATCCTCATCCAGAGAAAGGACTAATGTTGCAAGGAAGAAATTTCCCACGCACACTACCCTTACTAGCTGTACAAAAATATTTCATTTGCAACCATTCCATAATATAAACACATCTTCAAAAAGAAAAGATGAAAAAAGAAAATATAAACTTGCGACTAAAAAAATATCATATGCAATTCTTTCTAACCTTACTTCTGCTCCTTTTTTTTTTTGGCTTGCTTCCACCTAAAATTTTACTTGACCCTTAGCTTTAAGAGTATTATACAACTTGCCATGAGCTTAACAATAGTATCGGCAAAAGCAATTTCATGATTTAATATCAGCTAGTAAATGTTTACAAATTTTCAGCAGACTTCAAATGTTGACTTGAACCACAAGTGTGAAACAATAAGCTACCAAGCATAACCATACATTCAGTGTTGGGATAAAATAAACTCACTTTATCCTCAGGTAACATGTGGGGATTTGAGGCAAGGAAGCATTGCCTTTCCTGAAGCCATTTATCAGACAATTAGAAACTTAAGCAAATTGCAAATCAAGCTTCCCAAGTAATATATGCTATATACCCTAGAGATAAATCAAGTATATAACAAATGTTGCATAATATCAGAAATTCAAACATCTTACTGATCTTCCAAAGCAACTAACGAGAACCAAATTGGAGTGTTCCTTCTTTTGTACTTAGCTCCTGCAGCGTCTAGCATGGCTTGCGCTGCTGCACGCGATGACTCAGTTCCGGCTTCCCTTTTTTTAGCTGTTGCACGCCTTCTACGCTTCATTGGTCCTGGATGCAAACTAATTCCATTCTTGTCATTTTGGAATTTTGTCTTCAGTCCTTGCTCTTTCATTTTGGATTTAGACAAACATACTTCACCACCAGGAGAATTTGGTAATTCTACTTTGACCTTGGTTTCAGGCATAAATACTTCTGAATCAGGGACATTATACAGATCTGTTTTGGCAAGAGATGGCCCCTGTGAATTTGACTTGGAGGATTTGGTTCTGTTGGCAGCTTCAACAAGACAGTTTAAGGGTGTCCAGAGATCAGCTTTTGCTTCCGTCATTTCACCCAACTTATTAGGCCCTTGCTCGCTAGATGGCTCTCCCTTGTAAGACTCCTAAAACATTTTAAAAAGGATGAATAGTAGCAAAAATAGCAAATCCTGCAACACGACTAGATTTGATCTAGATTCAAATAAGGTCAAAGCATGAATCATTATTCAGCCTCTTTTACCTCCCTTCTGTTTTGAGTACTTTTGTTTAATGAATCAGGTGAGCTTGAGCTCATTGGACGATCTTCAACAGAAGATTCTTTCTTATCCTCAAGCATAAATCCACATCCTCGTAAAGTAGCAGCCTTCCTTGTACTCCCTTTTGTCCTCTTTCCAGTCAAGCCAGTGTGCTGTAGTACTTTAGGAGTGCTGACCACCAATGATGATAGTGATCTCTCCTTCCTCTTTGCTGGAAGAGTAATAGAAGGCATTACTTCAGGAGCCTCAACCTTCCTTCTTTTAAAAGGGAAAATCTTGGCCCTTATATCTTGCAAATTATGGTCTGGTCTGCACATATTCCATAAGCACCCAAAAAAGCCTAAGCACATTTACTACTGTAGTCATGCTCCAAGCTAAGTTGTCTAAAAGAATGATAAACCTAACCCATTAAACAAGATTAATCGTTAACATACCAGCAAAGGACACGAATATTAAGGAAATGACTTTAAACATGAAATCGAAAAAGTTATAAATCAATATGATTAGGGATTTTGTGACCTTGAACTGCTTTAAATATTAGCATACTACTATCGGAAGTGTCTGGCCAACCAGCAGATTTCTGTAGAATGAAAATCCTAAACTTTTCAAATCCACATTAAGATACTTTTAAGAATAATAAAGTTTAGAGTCCTTCTCTAGTGCAGGCACACTCATTTTTTTTTTTTCATGTGGACACGCTTTTAAACCGTAGGGTTTAGGAGAGTTAGTTTAACTCTCTTAAACCGCATGGTTTAAGAGCGTGTCCACATTAAAAGAAATGTGAGTGCCGGTACCTGAGAATGATTATTAAAGTTTATACATTTTAACAGAACACCCACATCTTTGCTTGCATAAAAGCTTAACAATCTTTTATAAAAACTTGTCAGACCTAGTACCTTTTCCACTACAAATTTTACAGAAACAACTAATCACTAGTATAGGCATGACATCCTGTGAAAGACCTTGGTTCTTAACATTGATGTAGATGAAAACAAACTAAATCAAACAGAAGTGCAAAGCAAAGGTCTTGTCTAATGTGGATTTAGCTAATCTTAGAAATAGAAAGAGAAAGGCCAGCTGCCAGCACAGGTTAATTTGCAAACAGTGAAGAAAACTGGAGAAAGCCAACATTTATGCATGACAGCTACTGATGCAATAATAAACCTTACGCACACAATGATGACAAGAAAGAAGATTTGGACAAAACGAAGGGGATCATTCAGAAAGAAACCAAAATAGTAGGAAAAGAAAGATAATTCAAAAAACGTACAAAAACCATGATAGGCCAATAAGATGATAAAGGCGACTACATAATAATAGATTTGAAAAAAAAGAAAGGTTCCTAGCAACCATGTCAAAACCTAAGTTAATCATGCCTGGCGGACAAAGAGAGACAGAACAAAGAATCCAAGAGGAAGAGGCGGTTTGGTGGTAAGCTAAAAATCCAATTGCACTTGAGGCATTAGTCCCTAACTCATGACTCTTGTCACTCTTGTCAAATTTAGTTCAACCAATATGGAAGACAGCAAGACCAAGCAGTCTCAGCCAAGAACGACCCAACACTCTCACTATACGGTTATTCTGCTCCATCATTAGTGCACTGGATATTAGATATATAATTCAGGTTTCAGACATAAACGTACACATTTCAAAATTGCTACAATAAGCTCTAAGAAACAATTACTTCATGAATCAACCTACAAGACTTGTCTAGAAGTATATAAAAGATAAAAAGAATGTTGATTCTGACTACAAAAGAAAATGAAAAGATAGAACTTAGCTATAAATAAGGCACCAGTACTAACCTGAGTTTCTCCACTGGAAGACAGCCCAGATCAATGTTGCATACTGGACAGCAATCCACCTCCTCATCTGAAAGCTTCTCGTATATGCACTTCCTGCAGACTGGTTTCAATTCCAAAATTCAGTGCATAAGAAACAATTCATTAAGAGGGGAGGTGAAAAACTGCAAGGTGTGCTTTCTATTTTCTCAAATATAACAACATATGGTTCCAGATGGTCAATCCTAATAAAATGATTTTAAAAGATACCTTTCAGAGAATAATCAATAAGGTATTTCTATATTTTCGAAAATATTGCAATTGTTCCACCATATCAGGCCTAAAAGAACACCAACATTTGGTCTTTCTTCAATAATGCATGGTGGAAGCACAAGCTATCTCACTGATATCCATCCAAATTTCAACCTTCAAACATGACTCAACAACAAAAAGATTAAAACTATGAACTAGACCACCTATAAATTCTGAAACTAGCATACAATGTTAATAGAACCCAGTTCACAAAATTTGAAAAAAAAAGAACAACCCGAATTGGAATTCGAAGAAAACCAAAGTTTAAAAAGACAACAGATTCAGTAAACATTGACACGTATTATTAAAATTTCTAAACTGTCAACAACCATAAACACACACACACACACACAAAAGTAACACAGCTCAAGAATGCCAAGCAAAGAAGAGCAAAAAATCTCCAATGTTAAAAGAACCAACAAATTCCCAGATCAAAACCATCAACAATACAACAGAAAAAAAAATAAAATAAAGAAGCTTACATGTATGAAGACACAAAGAAATAGTGGTAGCTTCTCTTAAGAGGCTGTTACAAAGAGGACATGTCATGCAAGCCTCTAATGTCTCCCTCTTCACTTTCACAACATGCCCCGCCGTCGTTCTCACCGTATCCATCTATGTATTACACACGTGTATATGTATGTATGTTTGTATGTAGGTATGTATGTATGTATCTATACGTAAAATATATAATCCAAAAGCAATGCAATGGATCTGAAGATGTGAAGAAACCGGCGAAAATTGGAGATGGGTATTAATTTTAAGCAAGAAAATAACGTGGGGTGGGTTGGATTTTTTGGGACATGAAGTGGGGGTAAAGGGTTTATCAGTTTCTGAGTTTCGATGAAATTAATAATAACAATATCATGGAAGATGGAAGAAGGAAGACAGAACAGAACAGAAGCTTGTTTTGTTCGTTGTAGTGTGGACTCAACACGCAGAGTTCGTGTCCCACAGTCCCCATGCTACTTCAAGGTCAAGGTCTTAAGAAATGGAAATTTTACATAAAATACCCAAAATTTGATTAATTTATAAAAATACTTCACTTATTTTTTTTTTTTAACTTTTGTTAACCAAAAGGATTTAATTTCGGATTACTCCAACATAAAATAATAACCTTCAAAAGTATTCCTAAATTATTATAAGTATTAATTTATTCTCATTTTTGTTAAAAAGACAAAAAAAAATCAACCCACCTCATTTTTTTTCTTATCTTTTGAAAAAAAAAATAGAAGTAAGTTGAATTTTATAATAATTTAGAAAATATTTTAAAAATTATTATTTCAAATGAGAATAATTTGAAAATGACTTAATATGAAAATAATTTGAAAATTATCAATAAAAAATAATATTTTAAAATAACAATAGTGTTCCAAAATATATAATCATAGACGTCTACTAGTGATTGATGGTTGTTGAATGCGCAATAGATAGACGTTGACCATTAATATATTATTATCCAAAATATATGTTTTTTCACAGAAGTAGAAAGTCTAAATTCAAATTATTTTTAATAAATTAATAAAACTTTTGGGTAATTTATATTTTAAAAATTTTAGTTGAAACAGTAAAAATACAATTCTTTTTGAAAAGATAATAAACTGATAAAGTCTAAAATGATTTTTTAGCCTCTTATCTTCTTAAAATTCGAACTCAAGTAGTCAATGACTAACCAATAAAAACTACTTGAAAAATAAAAACTACCATATCAAGGCTGACAAAACAAATAATGAAAATAATTTTTTTTAAGACTAATGAAAATATAGTTAATACACAAAGTTAGAGAAATTGAAAAAAAAAAAAAAGAAAATTTAGATTCCTGTCATCAATTTTTTTTTTTTTTAGGAGATGACAAATATCTTTCGAATTCCATTGTTAGTTCAAAATGATTTGCTAAGGGAAAATTTTTTTATTATTACTAATTTCATTTTTCGTTTGGCAATTATATATATCTTTATTGGCAAAGGAGTCCCCACAAACGTGAGTCGCGGTTGCAATTAGTGTGGCTTGAACTTTGGAGAAGTGGGTGGGGTTGACCCAGCTTAATTGACGTGGGTCAAGTTGTAACCTAACATTGGCTTGGACTGCTTTTGGACTTTGAACTTGAGGGCTGAGAGACCCAACCAAAACAGCCAATGCGTTGACGCCTAAACATCTTTGCTCTCTCTTTCCGAGCACGAGCACATATACTTTCATCGCGCAGGCCTTAGTTGGTAGTCTATTCTTTTGTCATCTTTTATGTTATTATCTTATTGCTGTAATTATTGTTTCAGCTATAATCTTTGTTATTAATAAAGTCCTAATTTATTATTCGTAATTTTAGAATATATTCCTCATGTTCCATGTATTTTCCCCTACTACTCTATCTATATGGTATGTGTGGGTAATTTTCTTTAAGAAGAATTTCCAAATATAAAGAATGCGTGTATACCTATGTTTAATTAAATTCATAGCCTACAAATGTTTTAATAGATTTTCCTAAGTTACATTTATTGTAACTTGTTTTTTTTCCGTGAAAAAAAAACAAGTAACAAAATAGTGGGGTTAGGTAGGCTAGTGGGTGAATTTCACTTTGGCAGTAAGTTATATTAAATGTAAATTAAAGAGACCCTATTTTAATTTATATAAAAACAACAAAAATGATATTTGCACAGGTCAAGTCCTGGGTCAAACCTCGAAATTCAAAATGCAAGGTTTCACTAAAGCCAAAAACATGGCGTTTTGTTTGTCAAATATTTCTACTTTCCTTTGTCGATCGAGCTCTAACCATAGCCAAATATTTCCCCTTTCCTTCGTCGAATAAGCTCCAGCCATAGCCATTCACAATCCACATTCTGCACTAAAATTACCATTCACAATCCACAACTCATAACCACTTTCTTCTGATTTCTTTTCTAGTTAAGGTATAAACTTTTTGCTCATCTTGTGTTTTGTTTTTCCTTTCGTAATTAGTTGGAGTAATTTGTGTGATTTATTATGTATAGTATGTCACCTGATTTATGTAATTTGGGAATTTTTTTTCTTTTACTTTGTGTTTTTACGAGTTGCCATTGACTTCTTTTGAATAATTTTCCCATTTTTTGTTTTGTTAAAATTTTTTTACTAGCAATTGCTTCGATTCATTTATTGTGTTACATGTTTGATAATGTGAAAAATCACAATGTGAATCTAAATAATACAAATGACGGTAGAGGAAGAAAAGGAATGATGTTATATGTACTATGTAGTTTGAGGTATGGATTTCGGCAGCAACAATATAATACACGACTATTTGATCTTTTAGTTGTTTGTGATTTCAGAGTATGTTGTAGTTGTTTATATGTTTTCTTTAAAATTTGTGGTTCAGAGTATTTGGTGTTTGGTGTAGGGAGTTAACGCAAGTCTTTTTGTTTAGAAATACCTAGTTAGTGTTCTTATGGTAGCAGATTCCTTTGTAAAATGCATGATCTTCATAATTGTCACGATCTGTTTTAAAGTTTAGTTTCATCATTAGAAGTGTACATTGAGGATTCTTATACTTTTCTAGTAAAACCACACAATACATTTATGCCTCCCGCTGTTGTTGCTGGATTAGGTAACATCTATATTGCAATGCATTCATTTCTTTAGCTGGATTAGGTAACAACTATATTATTGTAGCTATTCCATGATCATTCATTTTTGCAGTCGAAAGCTATTCAAAATGGTAGTAATTTTTTGGTCATTTTCGTTCACCCTACCTCTATAAAAAGTAATTTTAGGTCATAGTTCAGCATCAATGCCATGGTTAAGGGATTTTGTATTCTTTTAAATTTCAATCTTTTACTGGATATAGAGTCTACATATTATGAGGTCACTGTTAATGACAAAGTAGCAATGTTATTAACTAAACAGACTAATTAAAGCTTTGTACAATAGCTCTTAAACTGATTTTCAAGTATTGATTCCTTTTTATGGGTGTAGGTCTGGGAAATTTAAGAAAGTTGAAAAGATTTGATCTAGTTGGTTTTCGAAAAAGCTGAGGTAAACAGCTTTCAAATGAATCAAGGTGATTGTAATTGTTTTACTTCCTAGTTTTGTTTTAGTATTGTGGAATGATTGACGTTAGACTAGACTCATATATGAACTTATTTCTAAACTGAATGAGGTAGTGTTGTGGAATGATTGACGTTAGACTAGACTCATATATGAACTTATTTCTAAACTGAATGAGGTAGTGTTGTGGAATGATTGACGTTAGACTAGACTCATATATGAACTTATTTCTAAATTGAAAGAGGTAATGTTGTGGAATGATTGACATTGGACTAGACTCACATATGAACTTATTTCTAAACTAAATCAAGCTATTTTTGATAAATATAATGCTGGTATTTAGGTTTTAATGAATTATATTAATTTTTTTTGGCAGTTTCAGCAGTTTGTTAATCACAATGTCATCCAACACAAATGAAAATTGAATCTCATTATAAATATGCAATGGATTCAGTGATCAGATAGAGTTGTTAACATCACATACAACAAAGGATGTAAATTGTAAATTTTGGATTTGTAGATGATGTAAGAAGTTTCAATGAGCAAAAGACTGTAAACCTAATGAAGAGAAAATTGACTTGTTAGAGGAGGAGGTTAGGAAGTTGACATTAGAGATTGAGTGTTTGTCTGTTAAATTTCAATTATTACATAAAAACTTGAGCATATGTGAGAACATGAAGTGCAGAGCTAATTGTTGGACGAGAACTTCGATGGAGATAGGCACCACAATATGATTTTATTAAAATACTTGTTATTGTTATATTATGTTTTCTATTTAAGGATTATTTTTTAGTTGTTTCAATTAGTACTATGTAACTGAAAAGGACTGGAAAAAACTAGTATACATATGTAATAACATTTTCTTACAAAATATAAATTTACAAGTCGTTTAACTTAATGTTGGAAGAATGTTACTTTGATGTTGGAAGAATATTGTGGCACTTAAATATGATCTCATTAAGTCCATAAGTTAAAAGATACAAATGACTAAACAACAGTATAAATATAAATTGCATTTATGTATGTAAATTAATTGCATTTAACAATTGACAAAACCAAAATAATACATAAAAACACAAGTTCACTTTGTTAATTCATCAAGCCAACTTCAATGGACTTTGATCATGTGTTTGTTTCATCAGTTGAAAACTCCTTTCGATTGACATCCTCGAAATTTTGTTGTGGTAATTGTTGGAAGTTTACATGATGAACTCCGTCATAATTTATCAAAGGCTAATAGTAAAGGGAAAAATGCATGTTTTAAAAGTGTCTGTTGTGCTATCAGTTGTACAACAAAAAAAAAATTAAACACAAATTATCAAATATATAAAAATGAATAAAAATGGCAAGTTAAAAAAATGTTACCATAGTTATATTGCTTTCTTATATTAGGATTGTGGTAATCATATGAGAAGATAAGTCATATATCTCTGAGTCCTATGAAAGCAATCAGGTCACATTTAAAATATATATTAAATTAATTTAAAGTCACATTTAAAATATATATTAAATTAATTTAAAATGTATGTATTAAAATAATTTAAATTACTTTAATGTAATAGAATTACCATTACAATTGTGTTTACTAAAACATTGTTTGACTTTTGTTTTGTCTTTTTAAATTTTTTTTTACAAGGTGGACGACTTTTACAACGGTTTACTACTCGATCTTGTATGATTTCGATACAACCTCCCGATCAACCATCAAGAGTTGTATCGTCACTGTTACATCGAATATTCAGAGATAGATCCTTCATTACTTTCTCGATCCAACCCATAATATTTTTATATTACTTTCTTAATCCAACCCATAATATTTTTATGGCTTTCTTCAGTTTTTGAAACTACCTCAGCAACATCATAAAAAACCATGCGCTCTTCTTTATATCGTTGACGTTCAATGCTTGAACTCTTTATATCATAATTGACTTTAACGTTACTGTAGCATCTTCACACATATTTCTTTCATCTTTGTATGATATACTTTTGAGGAAGTAATTATATATGGTTACATTATAACATTGTAATGGCATGCCTACAAAGAATACCCTTATATTCAAACATTGAATATACATAACGAATTTCACCCTTATTTTTTTTCAAAAATAACTTTAAAAGTCTTTTCTTTACTCTTTCAATCATTTTCAATGACTTCATATTTTGATCCCCCACAACTGAAAACCTCACAATACATTTTATTCATTAGCTCTTGTTGAAATTCTTAAAACTTAGAAATAGTGTACACTTCTTCAACTTGCTTTTTTATTGCAAAACTGGTACGACATGGTATTTGTTGGCTAAAACATCTAGTATTTGCTTGCCATTCTTTTTCAATTTTACTTTCCGTTGATTTTTCATATTTCTCCACAATTTGCTTAAAGGTTGTTTTTAAGCTAACATACCTATCAAAGAAAGCATTTATACTCTAATTATGTTGAGTGGTTGACATTTTTACAAAAAAAGTAGTTTTAACAAAACATGGAACCCAACGATTTCTTTCCTCATATAAACCATTTAACAATTGATTATTACTAAGATCATATTTCTTTAACATGTAATGTCAAGCTTTCTCAAATTCAACAGGAGTCTATAAATCATAAACTTTAATATCATGATATTCTGCATACTTTTTTACCTTTTCAGACACCTTTTTCAATATATGTCACAAGCATCATCTATGCTTAGTATTTGGAAAAACAATCTTAATTGTATTTTTCATTACTTTGTCTTGGTATATAATGATTCCAAGGGGAGGAGAGTCAAGCATACATGATAGCTATGTGTTAAATAACCACGTAAATGTCTTCACGTCTTTATGCAAAATCAACCCACTTCTTAACAAAATTGAATGACCATGATGATTAACTCTCACAAAAGGAGTAAATTGTATGTCATACTTATTTGTAAGGATTGTGGTGTCAAATGTAACGATATCTACAAAGTTTTTATAGGCTGCCTTACTCTTTAGATTTGCCTAAAATATATTTTTTAACCGACCCTCCTTATCCAAGTCAAGATTAAAAAAAAAAAAAACCCATCATTTTCTATTTACATTTTCCTAAAATATCTCTGAATTGCAATAGCATCCCCTTCTCCGAGCCTTAATCACCTTACCTTGTCAACATGATTTCTAACATCTATTTTTAAGAATGAGACATGTTCAAAGCCACCAACCTTAACAATAATCAACTTGAAACTTTGAGTTATTTTAATTCCTACTTTTTCATTTTTTAAGCTACTTTTTAACAAAAGGATTAATGGTATGTTACATCGATAATACCTACTCTTACTTGGACTCACGGCATGGTTGTGTTCAAGATACAAATTCCAATTATCCATTTTCCACTAGCAAAATCCAAATGTCTTCCAATTTAAAGCATTGCATCTAATTTTTTGGTTGGGTTGAAGCCGAAAAACACGATTGGATTTGCTTTTTGACTTGCTGTTTCGCTCACAAGTAAATATCATATATCTCAAACTCCGATCATCCTCTTTTCTACAAGATCTTCACATCACTTAAAACCCTTCTTGTAGGCCATAAGCTTTGTAGTATTCAAACATTTCATCAGAATTATTCAAAGACATGCCAACCTTAGGCTCAACAACTTTTTCCACCAATGCCTCATTTTTTTCTTCAAAAGCAGCCCCTTATAAATCCTGCAATTTATTTACTTCACTAACCTTCTCCATTTGTTCTAAATTGTCCATTCACTGTTGCAATTTAAAATAATTCAATATATTATGTTGATGCTAAAATCTGGTCTGGTCGGTGTTAGTGGCTTGATACCTGATACTTGATACCAGACTCTTGCATCAGCATTGAATTTGTTTGGTGGTGAAACGACTTGCCAACGTCCAAGAAAATCCTTTGACCATGTACTACTGTTCAGTGTGCTCCTAAAATCACAGAAGACAGTAAAAGGTGCCGGAAGTTTTTCTGATGTAAATCCTTCAACGCTTAAGTTAGCGACCAATCAATTTAAGGGAAAAGGAAAAATAAATCTTAAAGAAAAATAAATTATAAGAAGAAAAGTCCCATAACTTTGGATTTCTTAGGGATTTTATAAGCACCTGGAGTTATTGCACCATCTTTAATACTCCATTGTTATTGAGTTAAATGCTCATTTAAATCATAAGTTAATAAGGCGGTTACAGAAAAGTTATTGAGTTACAATTATAATACCTGGTCGTGGTCAATGTTATTGCTGAATTTTCGGAAGGAGCTTTTCAGTTTAGTTGTGGTTTGTCTTAACTAAATCTTACCTCTTAGTCGATATACTCTGCTCGAGATCACCAAGTAATCTCCTAGTCGAAGTGGTGCACTCAAGGTGACGAGATAAAACTCTTAGTCCAAATATCTTGCTCAAGGTATCTTGGTGATATTTTTGTCGAGGTGATCTGCTCAAGGTGACTAGATAAAACTCCTGGTCCAAATATCTTGCTCGAGATATCCTGGAGATATATTAGTCGAGGTGACCTTCTCAAGGTGACTAGACTTACCTCTTAATGGAGCTAGTCTACTAATGGTGTGAAAGACTACTTCCTGCTCGAGGTGGTTAGCGCATGATGACTAGATAACTTCTTGGTCGAGGTGATGTACTCATACCACCTGGTCAAGGTGATTAGCAAATTATCTCCTTGTCATCATAAGTAAAAGGTGGCCTACTCATGGTGACCAGATAACTTCATAGTTACTTATCAACTCTTTACTCATTCTTCACTGAGGAGGAGAAAATGGTCACTTTATTTCATTCTCCAAACATATTACTAATTAATTATCACAAATTCATTAAATTTAGAAATAATAATATAGAAACAAAATGAAAGAGGTCAAGATTTAAATTGAAACAGCTCAAGGTTCAAGTAAAAGCATTGCAACATATTACTAATTAATTATCACAAATTCATTAAATTTAGAAATAATAATATAGAAACAAAATGAAAGAGGTCAAGATTTAAATTGAAACAGCTCAAGGTTCAAGTAAAAGCATTGCAACATAAGGTTGGGATATAGAAACAAATGCTCAGCTTGTTAGGCTCCTCTTATTAATCAACATTCAAAATGAACTATAGAAACAAGTACTCAGCTTATTACCCATTATATTAACTTAATTTAACAACAACGACAATACCAGCTCGATTCAATTTCGATTTTAGTTATAAAAAACAACTTGCTGCAAATTAAAATAATTCAATATATTATTAATTAATTATTGCAAGTTCATTAAATTTAGAAACAATAATATACAAACAAAATAAAACAGCTTAAGATTCAAATTGAAATAGCTTAAGATTCAAGTAAAAACTTCACAAACAGTAAAGGTTGGGATATAGAAACAAAGGCTTAGCTTATTAGGTTTTGCTTATTAATCAACATTCAAAAATGAAATATAGAAACAAATGCTTAGCTTATTACCCATTATATTAACTTAATTTAACAACAATGACAACATTACTTCACAAAATAAAATAACAAAATTCAAGCAAAATTCAAGCTTTGAAAATAATATATTACCAAAGAAGACGGTACCTTACCTTATCGTAAGGTCACGTGGAATTAAAACTCAACTTTTAAGGGTAAATGTTGAATCTCAAATTTTCTTTTTCTATATATTTTCATAGCTACTGTAAATGTTGAAACTCATCTTTCAGGGATAATGTTGAAACTAATCTTTGTTCAAGCTTTTGCTTTTGCTTTATCTAAGTTAAATCCTATCGCCTAAAAGGAAAATAACAGTTTAAGGGTTTTGCAGTTGGGTTCTATCATTGAGGTTATGTGGTGAAACGAAGAGGAAGAGAAAGTTGTTCAATGATGAAAAGCTTAAGCAAAACGACATTGTTTTGCTTAAAATAAAAAAAAAAATTCACGAAACGGCATCATTTTAGGGAGTTTCGAGGTTTGACCTGGGGTAAACATTAGCATTGTAAAAACACATGTTGATGCAAAAATCTGGTGATGACCTTGAATATACAAAAACACTCATCTTGTTCTCTAATCTCGTGAGCTGTAAGAACAATTCTGCTCTGCTTTGCTCTTGCTCGAACCAGTAGACAACTCAACCATGACCAGGCTAGCACATGTATATCTGCACCCATAACGCATAGTTAAAGGGCGCTATATGTTTTTCCGGTGAAAATTCTCCAACGCTCAAATCAGTAATTGGGTTCTTTCTCTTAGAAAAACTCATACCACCACTTGATAGCCTTCTCTTTGTTTTATATCAAGATAAATAATTTTATGCGCAAAAAGATTGCAATATAAGAATTAAAAAAAATAATCAAGGAGCAATAAGGTTATTGTATCAGTTTTTCAGAAATTTTGTCTGACCCTTTTACTTTTGTTCTTTTTTCCTTTTATACCTTGCCCAAAACCTTCAATTCATCCTTTCTCTCCTTGTTTTCAGGCCCATTACCTATCGTACGAGAACCAGAGTTTAACTGCCCTGGCGTGGGTGTCATGCCCGTATTTCTTAAGAGATACCCACGTCCTGATAACTGTCGCTGGCCACAACTTTAGACTCGTATATGACCAGAATCCCTGGTTAACTTACTCAAACAAAGGGAGAGTTTACGTGACCAGAAACCTAGACGTTGGTATTGAGGAGACCACTGCCAACCTAGCGACAAAGATCGGTTCAGTTAAATGACTAGATGTGTGGACTTGTAGACGGCTCTCTTTTGTCTGCTCAATCGTCTACTCGAGGTGGCCTACTCATGATGACCATAATGACCTCCTAGTCAATATGGTCTGCTCATAGTTTTTAAAATTACTATCTACTCGAGGTCACCAGAATTACCTCTTGGTGGAGATGGTCTACTCATAGTCGCAAGGACTACTTCCTATTCAAAACGTGCTCATCTCTGGACATTCTGTATTTCACTTCCAACAATAGACATACAAACATATTTCATAAACTAAGATAGAATTCACTAACATTAGAGAAAAACAATTGCATGGGCATTTGTTTGATTAGTTGCATACTAACTGTGAGTTGCTCACAATAGTCTACAATTGCCAACTGGCTAGTATTATCAAGGAGTTTCATAACATTAATAGATTGGTTAGTTACATGAAAAACAAATTAGAATGCAACTTTAGTGAACTTCAAGGATAAAAGACATTAATGTGACTGTTGTTGAAGTTATATTTTTTACAACGAATCAGCTCATTCTTCTACTATATTAAAACTTAAAAGTGTGTGCAAAGCTACATTTGGAGAAGATGGAGATTAAATCATTATATAATATAGTTTGCATATGAAGTTTCTCTACCCTTCTAGTGCTAGTTTTCCGTTTCGAATGTCCCTTTAAAATTGTAGCTCTACCTTTGCATACTGATCAAGGCCCAAACACAAATTGTATTACAATCCTCAAATTGTTCCACTCTATAGCTGCGGGGTTCTCATCTTTGGCAAGCTAAAGAAAATTGTTGAATACTACATAATCAACTTTAACACAAGTTTATTAGAAGCTGCATTTCATCATTTCTTCCTCCCATAGTCGAACCTTAACAACATTGAGAATACTCCATCGGTAAGTCAACCATAGAGAAAGTTTTGTGATACAAGGAAGTTAAAGTGGGGCATCATCATTAGGATCCACAAACTTACACAAAGATAGATAAATAAAAAGATTAACAATAACTAGAATTTGTTTAAAATATTTAGGAGGTGAAACTCGTTACATTATGACATATTTTAAAAGGATATACATTAAGGTGGTATTTGATTTGAAGAAAGGTAAGAAAATGAGAGGAGATGAAAGTAGAAGAAAAGAGAGAAAAGAAGAAGAGAATATAGTGAAATTCTTTTCTAATGTTTGGTTTATTATAAAATTGTGAGGCAATTTGATCCCAACAATTTTCTCTCTAAAACCCTTTCTTTAACTAAGAGTTTTATTATCTAAATAATTTTTTAAAAAAATTACTTAATTAATCTTTTTTCTCAATTTCACAAAATCTCATTAACTCATTTAGATATATTTTTTTAGCTACAAATAATTGGTATCATAACTAAGAGGAATAAAAACCAACCATTTAAAAATGAACATCAATAAATTTTTCTTAACCATGAAAGTTAATAAATGTCAGCAAATTAATTTTTACGAAATACAAAAACTAATGAATATCAAGAAAAAGAAATTGTTATTTATAAAAAGTATGAAATAGAAATCATGATATATTACGAACGGTTAAAAAAATGAATTCAAAAGAGAGTGAAATTAAGTGATTAGTTTACAAAATGTAAGAATAGAGAGAGAATATGCAATTGTGAGGTAGAGAGAGAAAGAAATTAATGAAGTGTAATTTTGAGATTTTTAAATTTTAAATATTTAACAATGAATTTATTTTTGAAAATGGTGTAGAGAGAAATTTAGTAGGTTCAAATCGCCTTACCTCTTATAGACTTATAAAGAGAAAAGAATTTCTTTTTTTTTTTGGGGGGGGGGACAATCTTACATTTTAGTATTAAATTTTAAATGTTTACCATAAATATAATTTTAAAAAATTAAATAGTAAAAATTATTTAATATATTACATAAATAACAAATAAAAAATATTTTAAATAATTTACTTGAATTTATAATGAAACTTTATTTAAAAATTTTTATTAACATAATTTTATTTAAAATTATTTTAATTAATTATGTTCAATTTAATTTGTTTGCATATAAATTATAATATAAATAAAATCAATATATAACAATTTTAAAATTTTATTTAAAAAACTAAAAATAGGGAATGAAGCTGTAGCTAGCCACTGCTGACCACTGTTGTGATCACCGCTGACCATCTCATTTCAGCTCATAATTAATATCAAAATGATCAGAAATTGATGATCTCTATAATGGAGCAACTAATTCAGGCAAAAAAATTAATAGTGGTCCACATTTATGGAAATTAAAAAGTTTTCAAACTTTTTGCATACAAAACACATCCATTTTTTTCTACCTCAATGACATCATAATGATGTTGTTCGTTGGTTGGCGAGTTTTGGTATCGACAGTGACACTTCACATGCCGTCGACGGTTGCAGCGTTACTGATTCGGCAGTCCACTGAGCCGGTGAATTCATATTTTTATTCTTTAAATTAATTAAATAAATAAAATTATTTTATTATGTTAATTAAATCGTTACTTACTTTAATTTAGTTAATATAAAATCTAATTATCTATAACATTAAATAAGCTGATAAAATATTAAAAAGATAATTTTAAAAATTTTGGTTTCTAATATAAAAAGAAACTTAAATTTTATATTTTTTGATTTGAAATCTAAATATTATATTATAATAAATATTAAATTTTAATAAAAAATTAAATTTTTATAATTTATGTTAATCAAATAATGAATGTAAGAAAGCAATTGAAATTTCTAACCCAAAAGGATGTGCATTGCGCCTCGTCATGATTAAATACAAACACGAACAAGCGACACGTGAGGAACACGTGGAAGAGAATGAGTGGTTTTCAAGATATTAAAAGGATATGAAACGTTTGGTTACAATTTATCCATCCAATTTCAGTGGTGCACTTAGCATATCTTTTTATTTATACGGTATATATTTCGATTGCTACCCTTACTTATTACCAATTTCTGCTTCTTTGATCTAGTTGCTTGCAGGAGGGGGAAAAAATGGCATCAATTTCATTAACCAACTTTGCTGCATTGCTCCCAAGATCAGGTTTCGTGCCCAAGGGCTTAACTCACGCATCACCAGTCTATGGTAAGCTAGCTCTCTGATTCTCTGATCACTGTATGTTATTTTATATTTAGGCTGCTTTTCTTCAAAGTAATGTTTAGCACACTGAAAAGCATTCATGCATATGCTTGTTGTTTGCCAAAAGTGCTTTTGATTTCTTCAAATTTGGTTAATATGTCATATATATATATATATATATATATATATATATGTATGATGACTTGATGATATATGAATGCATAGAAGTATGCAGAGGCCGACTTTGAAAAAAAGGGTAAACTAAGGGATTTAACTGAAATTTGATCATTTTTAGTTTTTATGTTAAAACCTATTCAAATTTATGGTTTCTTCACTGTGGTCCTACGAGAACTCGTCCTTGGTCCTGCCAATGTCACTGATTTTACCTTATAGTTTAATTAAGTTTATAGTTTCTGCCTTATTATGACCTTCTTCAAACCGATATTCTAGTTCCATCATTGCCATGTGTTGAATCAATTTGTAGCTACATAAATAGTAAATTAAATTCTTTGTTTAATGTCAAACTTGCATTTTTATGCATGATTATGGAAAAGTTCAGAAAAAATAAAGGTTCTAACTGAAATTTAGTCAATCGAACCAAAGTTCTAGTTCTACGATTTAATGAATATCATGGCCTTGTAGGCCCGCCTGCAATGGTAACAACAGGGGGACGGGTGAGATGTACGTTAGTGGAAAAGGTACGAGCTGCTGCCAGCAGCAAGAGCTCAAAAGCAAGCATGGTTGCATCGCTTATGGCAGCTGCTGCAGCCGCAAGCACGGCCGCAGGGCCAGCCATGGCGTTGGTGGATGAGAGAATGACCACAGAAGGATTAGGGCTTCCATTTGGACTAAGCAACAACACTCTTGCGTGGATTCTTCTTGGTGTGTTTGGATTGATTTGGTCTCTCTATTTTCTTTACACCGGCGATCTTGAAGAAGATGAAGAGTCTGGCTTGTCCCTTTGAATTAAGGGTTATTTAAACTTAGCTTGTTGAACTAATTAATGCCCTATTGGTAAAGAATTGTAAAACTTCTAAACCAACCAAAAGAGAAGCGTTTGGCTCTTGAATTTTGTGTGCTTATAGGTTTAGTATATCTTTATTTGTTTAATCATTTTTTTTTCCAATCTATTTGGCTCAATCCCACAACTATATATTATTTTGTTAATTCATCCTAGATGAGGTGATACAGTCATTCGGAAACTATGAGAAATCATTCACCAGAGTTGTAGGTGTCGTATAACATGCCACTCTCATTTGATGAAATGATGATCAAGATTTTTCTTTTTAACTTGCGATCGTTATTGCGTGTTGAAATTGCTCTACTTACTGAGAAAGTCTCAGGAATTCTTAATATACTTTCCTCCGCATATGTATATCTCTCAATCAGTCTCAATCAGTCATGTAATGAAAATATACATGTACGAGAAATTAGCATATGATAAAGTGCGTGTCGAAAGTACTCAAAAAAATATTCACAGGACTTTAGTTAAAGGTCCTTGCACGCATAGTCTTTACATGAACGATATATATTCATGATCACAAATTATTGTGAATTCTTATTCTCTAATCATAAGGTTGATTTATGTATATGATCAACACACCATAATTATTATACTTATTTATGGGGTTCTATTTATTATATTCAAACACTTTAATCTCCACAGTTAACAAACTGGTAATTCACCATAAGGTGACCTTGAGCATTGCCTCTTCCATCAGTATCCAGCTTCCGGAAAACACCGACGTCCAAATCTAGACCTCCATTGCTGCACTGATCAACAATTCTCACCGTTGCTTGAGCTCCTGTCCCTCTATTAGTGACCTGCATCCACAAGAAATTTCAATGAGCCCATCTAATCGCATCCTGTGGTAAACATATAAAGTGAATTAAAAACGATAGCATGCTTATGTTACGTACCCTTAGGCACTTGCCACAAGCAGCTTGTCCTCGAGGGCCAACAGGGCCACAGAAAGCAGTCCATCCATATTTGCGACGCCAAGCCAAGGGCTTGTTTGCATCCCAGGTCGAGCAATAAGCACTTGCAGCATTCAAGTCCCATCCAATTCTTTCAGGATTGTATAGGTGATAAGTTGCTCTGACATTAGAAGCACTTTGGGCGGCAGCAACAGCAAGTGAACAAAGAAACAACAGCAAGCATAGGCCTAATTTACCCATTTCTGTGTGTGTAGTGTTTTTGTTAGTTAATTGCAAAGAGTTGTGTTGGAATTTATAGGGCCAGAGAATTGAGAAAGATGGTGTTTTCGTTGACCAAAATACCAAAGTCTTGAATGGATAAAGCATGATCGCAGGATGAGTTGTCACCTTGACTTCCAAGTCTTCTCTAAATCGTTTCTAGATTTCAGAATTTTAGAGGGGTGCATAATATTAGAGAGATAAGTTCGTCGTACAAAATTTTTTTTTTTTATTTAATCAAAGGATTAAAAGAGGGAAAATATTGAGTCCCTAAATTTAATATGACACGCATAAAACATACGTGAATTTGAATTAACACTCTTAAGTATGTTGCGAGAATATAACATTGCGACATTACTTGTAAATGTAGTATTATTATTCATTTTAAATTAATGACGTTTTATTATTCTTTCTCCATATCGGCAAGTCTGTTGGAAAAATAAAATAACAAATAAAAGAGAGAAATTGGAAAAATGGGTAAAAGAAAGTTGCTGGTCACGTTAGGCAACCGAATTGTGTCATCATGGTTCAGCTTCTGTCGGTCATCGAATGCGGCTCATCCCGAGCTAATTCTTGTCTGAAGAATTATTTAATAATTATCATGGAGTACTGGTTGGATAGCCTTTTAAACAAGGGTTGGCAAGAAATACTAGTACGTTCCTTTTTAGATTGAACAGAGGATCTGAAATCTCATTTGTATAATTATTGCGAATGGAATAGATAAATTAAAGAGTCCTGCGTGATGAATTTTGTACCAAACGCACCACTTCGACGGGCTCTAACGAGTCACATAGAAGGTCAGTTAAAATGTTTGAAAAATCTAATTATTTAATCATGCAATAGTTGAAATATTTGTTGACAATATTTCTTCTAATTCCTGTAATCGTTGGCGCAATATTACATCATTACAAATTCATAATGAGTGCTTAATTTCCAGACTTAAAAATGGAAGGGTGGATTTTCACATTTAAAGCTTGGAACTATTTGCACCCCTCTAATACTCTTTCGAAACCCTCCGACTGGAAAAACTCCATTGATAACTTTAATAATGAATAATTTCCTATTCGTACCCTTTTGCCACAAATACCCCTGATCCCTTCAGTTTTCCTTGGTAAACCGACGTGTTAATCTATCTCTGTTATGTACGTTCTAGTTGATTTGGTTGGAAATATATGACTATATTATGAGAATTGGTGTTCATTACTGTCCATCCAAGGGTTTCAAAAATCTGTTTTTTTCTAAAGAGGAAAAAAAAAATAGTATAGTTGAGAACGAAATAGAACAGATGAGTTATTTTATTAGTTGAAACTTCAAATAATTTTTTTGGGGTTGAAAGAGTTTAAATTCGAATATGACTTTGCATGTATGATTATGTTTAAACTAATTTGTCTATTGACAAAGATGATTCGCAAAGAAAAAGATCAAAGACTTTGGGCTTTTAATTTAAACTGGACCACTGAATGTATTATTACGTAATTTCATTTTATGATTAAAATTTTAATAAAGGAATTATCAGAGTGGTTTTAATAGATTTTTAGTGGGGTGCCAATAGCACCACTCATAGTTAAAGGGGGTGACATTTCGCACTCCAGTTGAGAAAGATTTTACGATTTTAAAACCACCCCGTGCAGCTATTAAGGATTTAGTAATAACTCTACGCAATTATTGTTTTTTATTCCTCTCAATCAGGAGGAATTTTATAATACAATAAAATAATACAATTAATTAATATATACATAATATATATAATTAAATTTAATATATCCATAATTTACATGTAATTTTTTAAAATAAATACACATATTATATTTACTTATTGTATCACTAACATAACGTATTCTAAAATTTTCTATCAAACAGTAATATAATAATAAATATACATGCACGACAGCCCAACAAATGAGAAATTATGTATCCTGAACACTTAATAAAATTTCCCGCAACAATTTTGGTAGAGAACTACAATATAATTAAAGATCCATGCAATATGTCCCTGCATGGATGATACATTCATGTATTTGTCAAAATTAACTTATTGTGAATTCTTATTCGTTCATCATAAGGCTGACTTGTACATAATTAATCAACACTCTTATTATTCAAGAAAAACTTCCACAATTATTGTACTTACAATAATGTTGGTCTATTTGATATATAACACAGCTTCATCAATCTCCACAGTTAACGAACTGGTAGCTCACTATAAGCTGATTTTGAGAATTGCCTCTTCCAACCAGCTGCCGGAAAACACCGGCATCCAAATCTAGGCCTCCATTGCTGCACTGATCAACAATTCTCACTGTTGCTTGAGCTCCTGTCCCGCTATTAGTCACCTGCATGCACAAGAAATTTCAGTAAGGCCATCAAATTTGCATCTTCAAATAACCATATATAAAGTGAATTTAAGAAGGATAGCGGCTACTATCTTACCCTTAAGCACTTGCCACAAGCAGCTTGTCCACGAGGTCCAACAGGGCCACAGAAGGCAGTCCATCCATATTTGCGACGCCAGGCCAAGGGCTTGTTTGCATCCCACGTTGAGCAATAAGCACTTACAGCATTCAAGTCCCATCCATGTTGTTCGGGATTGTAGGAGTGAGAAGCTGCTCTCACATTAGAAGCACTCTGGGCAGCGGCAATAGCAAGCGAACAAAGAAACAGCAGCTCACATAGGCTTAATTTACCCATTTTGTGTGCGGTGTTTTGGTTACTTGCCAGTTGTGTTGGAATTTATAGGGCCGGAGAAAGATGGTGTTCTGGTTTATTAAAAGGATTTCTCTAAGTTACGTTTAACGTAACTTACGGGCCGTTTGTCTTTTTCTTCTTTTGTTTTCTAGTAAAATTTTATTGAAATCCCTTATATTTTATTTATTTATAATTTATTCATAATATTATAAAATTTTTAAATTTATTCAAAAATTTTTAAAATATCAAATTTACTCTTATAATTTTTAAATTTTTAAAATACCCTCCATTTAATTAAAAAATATAATAATTATTATATTAATAATAATAATAATTATTATTATTATTTTAAATGAAATATTATTATTATTATTATTATTATTATTATTATTATTATTATTATTATTATTATTATTATTATTATTAACAACAACAACAACAATAAAATTAAAATTATAATAATAGATTATTATTATTTTTAAATTCTTAAAATACCCTCCATTTAATTAAAAAATATAATTATTATTAATGGATTATAATTATAATTATGATTATAATAATATAATTTTAATTTTAATTTTAAATAGATTATTATTATTATTAACAACAATAAAAGGTATTATAATTAATTAATATATTAATAATAATTTATAATAATTTTTTAGTTAAATTGTTAATAATAACAATTATTATTATTAATTAATTTTTGAATAATAATAATAATCACAATAATTAAAATACAAAATAATAATTTAAATATACTTATCTTCAAATCCAATTCATTTGAATTGGATTTTGATACAACACTTCAAATCCAAACCATAATATGATAATAATTAATAATAATTTTTTAGTTAAATTATTAACAATAATAATTATTTTTATTTATTTATTTACTTAGGGATAAAGAAATGGAGGATGAGGCTAATGGAGATAGAGAAAACGAAGAAAAGTACCTTAATTCCTTGTGGTGGAGGTGGTGGCGGTAAATTTGTTGGGAGTATTATTTGTGCGGTGTCATGTTGAGAAGATGAATGAATGAGTTTGATGACGTGGGGTCTAGAGAGTGAGAATGATCTTGATCGGAGTAGAGATGGCAAATTCTGGATCTGGATCTGGATCCGCATTGAATTTTTTATATTCAGATCCGGATCCACATTGAATTTTTTATATCCGGATCCGAAAAAAAATGCAGATCTGAATGCGAGTAAGATCCTCACGGATTGCGGGAAGATTTTCTGGATATCTGATCCGCATATATTTTAAATTTAAATATAATTTTAACTTTAATAATTTATTTAATAATATCAAATAAAATTCAATTATAATTTAACAATTAACAATTTAACATCAATTCAATATAAATAACATACAATATCACCATAAATTCACAAATGATAATTTCACAACATAAATAAAAAATAAACAAAATTAAAAAAACTAAAGTAAAACAATTCATTTTAATATTCTCTAATAATAATAATAATAATAATAATAATAATAATAATTATTATTATTATTATTATTATTATTATTATTATTATTATTATTATTATTATTATTTTAGCTTTTTAACATACTTTTTATAGTCAATGAAGATTATAGAATTAATTATGTTTATAAATATTTTAATTTATATATTTTTTAATTAAAATTTAAATAAATAAATAAATAAATAATATAATAATACGGATCTGGATATCCGATTTTCCGGATGCACTTGCATCCGGATCCGCACAGCTCTTAACTTTTAAGATCCGGATCCGCATTTTATAACATGTGGATCCGGAATTTTTCGGATCTGGATCTTCCGGATCTTTACGGATCCTGGCCAGATCCGGATTTTAATGCCAACCCTAGATCGGAGGGTGGGGAAAGAGAGAGAGTGTGATGAGAAAATAAAGGGTGAGAATTTGGAGATGGGTTTATAATTAATTAATATATTAATAATAATTAATAATAATTTTTTAGTTAAATTGTTGACAATAATTATTACTATTAATTATTAATTATTAATAATAATAATAAATTAATTAATAATAATAATTATTGTTAATATATTAATTAATTATAATACCTTTTATTGTTGTTAATAATAATAATAATCCATTTAAAATTATAATAATAATTAATAATAATAATAATTATAATCATTTAATAATAATTATATTTTTTAATTAAATAGAGGGTATTTTAGAAATTTAAAAATTATAGGGATAAATTTGATATTTTAAAAATTTATGAATAAAGTTAAATATTTTATAATATTTATAATTAAATTATAAATAATATAGAGTATAAGGGGCTTGAATGAAATTTTACAAGAAAACAAAATAAAAAAAACGACAACGGACGTAAGTTACGGTTACCGTAACTTAGAGGGGTCCTAAAAATGCATAGCGATATCCGAAATCGAAAAAGCAGTACATGACGTGTCTCGCCTTGACATGACTTCATGCCTTTATTAATACATTTTTCATTTCTGGATTTGTAGCACTTTCCAGAATTCTAGATGCATACGTAACATGACTATACGAGAGAGGTGCATTTGTTGTACCAATTAATTTGGCAGATTATATGCATAGCTGTCATGCGCAGTGGTGACGTTTTTGGGATGAGCACACGATGTGTCATAATAAGAGTGGTTAATAATTTTTTATAATATTTAAGTAAATTTATTATATTATCTCCTAATCTAATTAATGAATAACATATTGTCTAATTAAATTTTTTAACTGTGTAAGAATATACTTTTAAATTATTATACAATTATATGATACGATTTATAAGGATGACAAAATCCAATTTTAAGAAGAAGTGAAAACAAAATTCACAAAAGCCAAGCGTAAACATACCGTTTGGATTTAGTTATCAATTTGGTAATTATTAACTTATACAGTAAACAGGTCTTATAGGAAAATAAGAACTTTTTTTAAAAAATCATTATCTTATAAATTTACTGAATTATTAATTTACTACCATTGTCTTAAGTATGTAGTAAAAAAAAATCATTTAATTGAGATTATCAATTTATCAGGTATTAATTCACTGTAATTGTACATGACAAATATAATTAAACACTTATTAGATAAAGACACAATTAATAAAGTGAATGAGTTTCTTTCAAGAAAAAAGACATTTCCAATCCCAAAATGTGAGGAAATGGTTAAAGTTTTTCAAAAAAAAGATAACAAAAGTCCAAAACCCTTTTGATTGTATTATCTTTTACCTCCATTATGCTAAAAAATTAACCCCAATGTTTTACAATAAATATAAATATACGATTAAAATAAATGTAATAATATATGCATTTTCAAATATTTTAAGTATTTAAAAATATTTTAATATTTTACAATCTATTAAATATATTTATTATATTAAAGTAAAATTTATAATAAATAGAAACATAATATTAAAATAATGTATTAAAATTTATATTATTTTGAATATTATTTAAAATAAGAATTTTAACATTATTAGTTTGTGAGATTTTTTTATTGTAAAATGTGTTTAACTTAAATATTTATTTAAAATCTCTAAAATAAATATAATAATTTAGATATTTAAATTTATTTATATGTAAAAGTATTTTAATATTGTTAGTCCACTAGATAGATTGTATTATTTATATAATATTTTTATTTATTAGAAATTCTAAAGTTAATTTTTTAGTTACTATATTCAAAAAGTATTATGATTAGAAGAAGTCTTCTTCTCCCTAAAACTTTAGGGTTTGCATAACTATTTTTTCCAATCTTAAGGGTGCGGACGTCCTTCTCCATTCATTTTATATTGATTTTTCTTTTTTCTTTTTTTGGTTCTAGTGGTTATATATATTTTTGTGTGTAATATCAAAGTGCAAACATCATTATTACTCGGGTTGAATTATGCATTCTCATTAAACATAATTTTAATGAAAAATACAACCATTTAATCATGCAATAGTTGAACGATTTATTGACCAAATTTCTTATAATTCCTGTAATCGCTGCGGTGCAATATTACATTTTTACAAATTAATAAAGAAAACTCAATTGCCGGACTTAAAATTTTAAAGGAAGGGTGGGATCTTCATTCTTACATGAAATTCTTCAAATTTTCAAGCCGAAGATTGTCACTCCAGCGGTATACTGAGGCTCAAGCCGCTTAACAATCTATTGATGTTGGTGTTGTATTGGGCCTTTGATACGTCTCAGCATTCTCATTCTGAGTGGTACTGTTTACACCCCTTAAAACTTCTCATGTAACCCCTTTCATAGAAAAATGCCCTCGTATAATTAAACGTATTTTCTGCTTTGAAATATCCTTACCTCGATTACATAAATACTGCATAATTCACCCATTCTAAATAACACCCCATATTAAAGTGTTTATTCTCATTTTTGAAGAAAACTTATTTTAAATCATGATCATTATTATGCATAAAATCAATCCAACGGTCTTTTACTGAAGAAATGTTGAATAAAATAATTTAAGATTCTTTAACCATTCAATTTATTTTCTAAAAGTAAAATTAAAAAATTCATTTCTCCATGATAATATGATATAATGATATATGTGATAATAAGCAATGGTGTTAGAGAATTCATACTCAATCAGTAGCTATTTAAGGAAAAAAAATGGCATAACAATTGTAAAACTTATATGCTGTGCATGATTAATTGAATTTTCATTTGGAAGACATGGATTTGCATTTTATATATCTAATTATCAATCCTTTAATCAGTTTCAATACTATATAACTTGAAAATAAAGTTGGTGTTGCATCTATTTACAATCAACTTAACGTTTTTTTTTTAATATAATTAAAAGATTGATTATTCTCGCAATGTTGTCAAATTTTTAAGTAATTGTTTCATATAAACATAGAGTGATTTCTTAGAAAATGAGAAGGAACATATTTATATGGGTATTACTTAGAAAGGGGTGGGGGGTATTTTTAAAAACTTGAATTAGTTTATTTGTTTAATAGGGTAATTTTAGAAAACGAGTTTTACTAGGGATTTAAAGGGATGTCAATGGTCCAACTCCTCATTTTTTTTTACTAAGCGTTGGGCCTTTGATTATATTTATTAAATGACGGTGATATTTCCCACTTCATTTGGCGAAGACTTTATGACTATGTACAGGGGAAATTATATATGAACCGCATGTTCCCAATAAGGATTTCTGACGATACCTCTACACCACCTTCGACTTGTTACTTGTATTATGAGAATTGTTGTCAGAAATTCTTAGTGGCTCGGTATTTTGCTCGAGCCAAACTCTTAATGTCGCATCATTACGTGAGTCTTGAAGCATGTAATCTTACTATACTTTTATAAATGCACCGATATTCACACAAATATATACAATAGCTCTACCTGATCAAAGATTTTGGGTCCACCTTTGACTATTACTACAACAACAATTAATAGAGAAATACAATAGTTTTATTAAAGGATCTTGTAATTAATTTAATTTCAATGAGATCACAACATGAACAAAGTCATTATCAACTCATATTCCTTCACATTCTTGATTTAATTAAATAAATCAACACTCTTATTCAGTAAACATTTCATCTATTATTACACTTGTTGTGTCTGTTTATTTTATTCATATTCATAACTAGATTCAATCTCCACAGTTAACGAACTGGTAGTCCACCATGAGGTGACCTTGAGCATTGCCTCTTCTATCAGTATCCAGCTGCTGGAAAACGCCAGCGTCCAAATCTAAACCTCCATTGCTGCACTGATCAACAATTCTCACCGTTGCTTGAGCTCTTGTGGCTCTGTTAGTCACCTGCATGCATATGAAATTTCAATTATTTAATTTCCTCTTCTAACTGTTAAGCTCTTAATTTATCACTAACACTTCTCCTACTCATCCTATGAACTTTTATTGTCTACATCTGCATTTTAAAGTAGACAACTAAGTGGATTTAATTGTTTTATAAATTTGCGTTAAGACTTAAATTAAATATTATTATTGAACTCTTACCTATCAACTTAAACTTTTGGATTAAGCGGCTTCCCAACAATTTGTATTCTTAACTTATTTACTTATTCTATTTTCATGTTCATTTTAATAATAAGACTTACTACGTATCTAAGTAGATATACTAATATTTCTTTATTTTATTAATAAATTTCTATGATTCCATCACAATTTTTAAAAAAAGTACTAAATATAAAATCTTGAAAACGTTTTGCATTCTTAAAAAATAAAAACACATGAAATATTGGAAGGGAGGATGAATTTTACTACGCTCTAATATAAAAAATTTCACAGAAAATTCAGCTCAACCACGAAACAAACAACATCAAGAATGAAAATTGTTGAAAAACTCTGAGTAATAAAACCCAAAAACTGTGGATTGGAAATATCAATAATATCTCATATGTTGTTATATGCGGTTATCTTACCCTCAAGCACTTGCCACAAGAAGCTTGTCCACGAGGCCCAACGGGGCCACAGAAGGCAGTCCATCCATATTTCCTGCGCCAAGACAAGGGCTTGTTTGCATCCCATGTTGAGCAATAAGCACTTACAGCATTCAAGTCCCATCCATTTTGTTCGGGATTGTAAAAGTGATAAGTAGCCCTCACATTGGAAGCACTCTGGCCACCACTGCTGTCACCGCCAGGCCTACAATTACTTTGACAGTTCTGAGAAGGGGAACAATACTCATCAGTTGAGCCACAATAACCATACTGGCTGCAACATAGGTTGTTGGCACAAGTCCGGCCACCGGCTTGCCGGCCGCATTGCTGGGCAGCGGCCATAGCCATTGAACAAATTAGCAACGCCGTGCAGAGGCTTAATTTACCCATTTTTAATTCTTTTGTTTGTGAAGAATTATGGAGTGGTACTACATGAATTTATAGGGAACCAATATTTTAAAATGTAAGAGCATTACATAAGATGCCTTATTGACTTCAAGACTTATTCAAATGATCAAATCTTCTAATTGCAGATTTCTTTGACTCTTGGGAATTTCAATTTAGATTTGGTCGTGGAGAACAATGACATAATTTTCTTCCTCAATTTGGGCAAGTTCTTGAAAAAGAGAGATAACGAGATGGCAAAAATGGTGATTGTAGAATTTTCTGGTCAAATTGGGCAACTGAATTGTGTCGGCTTTATGGTTTACTCGACGGCGGTCATAATCAATGTGGCTTATCCATAGCAATTCTTATCTTAAGAAGTAATGTATCTTCTTATTGACTGATAATTTGGACAAAATTTTAATCATGGATTACTTTGTATTCATTAGAATATTTAGTTGGGACATAGATATTTAATCTTTCGTTTGTCTAACAATTTGACCAAGAAATAGTCAACTGATTTATCCATAACATTTCTTCTCATTCCTCTAATTCTTGGTTCACAATTGCATGGGAGGGGAAATGTGAAGAATAATTGTGTTGTTGACCGTTTAGTTATTCACGGAATTTATGTTTGGATTGTTATAGTAAAATTTCTCTATAGTGATAGTTTCTATAGAAATAATCTTTATATAGTTATAAAAAATTATAGTTTCAACTTGAACCAATTATAAATAAAAATAAACTCTACATTAATTATAATAAGTTATAACTTTTCTAGATTCCTTTTTAAAGAATCTCTATATAATAATAATTATCTGTATATTGTAAAATATAATGTTGTCTTACATTAAAGATTTAAAATGAAATAAAATATTTTTTAAAAATTTGTTTAGGGCAATATATGATTTATTCTTTATAGTTGTTGCTAAATTATGGTATAACTTTTTTAGAGTTTATATTGAGAGAAAAACATTAAAGAGAATACAAATATTTAAATTTTTAATATGACTTTTCATATTTAGAACACTACATAGATACATGTACTAGTTTTCTCTTTCCATCTGTCGTCAATGATTATATATTTAATTTGACATGCTCTACTGATTAGTTATTAATGTAGCAAAGATTTTATCTCTATATCACTTGCACTAAGAATAATTAAGTCTAAACAATAATTTTTGTAACTACATTTCTATTAAATCATAACTTCTTCATAGTAATAAAAGTTTATTTGATCTCAACATTATGACTATAAAGAGCTTTTGCTGTACATTATGTATGTCACCTCCTACAATTGCATTCCTTTTTTTTCTTTTTAATCTAAAATTCCTAATGACTTTTCTCTGTTCCTTAACTTATTTTAAGAGATAAGGCTCATTTTTTCCCGAGGTGAATGCACATTTAATCACTGCATTTTAAATTAAATGCTTGTTTATTTTTAATATTTAAAAAGAAACTCTAACATTAGTTATGTTAAGTTAAGAGCTAATTTTTCTTTTTCTTTATTTCTACTATAATACTTTTGAAATGTTAAGTAATATAAGACGTGAGCCTAAGCAAGAGTCTTGGTAGCATTAAAGAAACAAAAGGTTAACTTACCAAGCTAACCCTTTAAACAAAGTTTAAAAGTCATTATGGGGTTGTTTGGCTTTTGTCTGAAATATGAATTTTAATTATTTTTATATATTTATAGTTTTTTATTTTTTTGTTTTCTATCATTTATGTCAGATTTTATTTGAATGGCAAAACATCTGAATGTAATTTTAATATTCCCTCTCATTAATACCCTTATCAATAAATTTATTTCATACTTTATTATTTTTTTTTATTTATCTTTTTTTTGTGTTATATCCGTGTATTCAACTATTATTTTTTTGAATCAGAATTTTAAATATAATAGAACTTCATATGAGTATGTTTTATAATAGGTTCATCTCTTTGTATTTATATTTACCATTTTTATAATAGATTTTGAATTTTATTTAATACAATAATTTTAATTCAAATAATTAAACAATTCTTGATTGGCTCATATAATTAACAAGAAAAAATATCAATATAATATATTAAAAATAACATTATAAAATCATCTATTAATGTAAAAAAATACATGCGTTCGATATATATTTTATTTTTCATGCTTTGTTAAGTAAAACATTATCAATTTTTTTACTAATAAAATAATATATTTGTAATTTGTCATGTGTTTAACCAATAAATATATATTAAAATATCATATACCAGATTTTTTTTTTGAAAAATAGATAATTTAATACTTATATTCAAATATTGAAAAAAAAACCAAACATATCATTTAGATATATATATTCAAACTTATTTAAATTTCAGTCAGATTCAGACACATTCAAATTTCATACAAAAAAATCAAACGCTACCTATGTTTCATTTAAAGTATAATTTTCTGTTTCATTTATTTTATTTATTCATTCATTTAAAAATATCTCTCTCTCTCTCTCTCTCTCTCTCTCTCTCTCTCTCTCTCTCTCTCTCTCTCTCTCTCTCTCTCTCTCTCTCTCTATATATATATATATATATATATATATATATATAAACGAAAATTTTGATAAGGTTTAATTTGAGTACACAAACAAATCAATTACCTATCATTATTTACTGCACCCCCATAATCTCGAAAATTCATCAATCCACCCTAATAATTTTTAATTTTTAATTTTTTAGGGTGGATTGATAACTTTTCAAAATTTTGAACATGAAATAATGATAATCAAGTCACTCTATAAAGGAGAATTCATATTTTGTTTGGCAAGAGAGATTTTTTTTTCCAGATGAATGTTCTAGAACTGAATCTTATTATTTCTTATTGAAAATGAAAGTTACAATACACGTATTTATATCAATTTAATAAGCTAGCTAATTCTACAACTAACTAACTTGTAAAAGAAAGAATAGACTGAAAATATAAAGCACTATAAGCATGTATAACTAACTTTGTTGAGCTGTCAATGATCTGGCATATTCTCAACGTCTTGCTAACTTGGCTTCTTATTCATTCCTTGTGTTGACTCATGTTGACTCAAGAGGCTAAGATAAGCTTCCTCAACAACCCCTCTTCAACTCAATGGGCAGGGTTGCACATTAAGTTTCCTTCCAAAAAAATTAAAATGATTGAATGCTAAAGGTTTGGTTAAGATGTTTGTAATTTGCTCTTCACTCGGTAGGTAATTGATTTGCAATTCCTTAGCAAGAACTTTGTCTCTAATGAAATGCATATCAAACTTAATATGCTTGGTTCTTAAATGATAAACTGGATTCTTTGCAAGCTCTGTAGCACTCTTATTGTCACACCAAATTACTGGTGTTGAGGTGCATTGTATCTTCATTTCATTGAATAATGATTGAAGCCAAGTGATTTCTACACTGGCTGAAGCAAGAGAACTGTACTCAATTTCAGCACTAGATCTTGTTACAATAGATTATTTCTTAGAAGACCATGAAATAAAATTGTTTCCCAAATAGATACAATATGCATAAATTGACTTTCTGTCATCAATATCACAGGCCCAATCTGTATTTGTAAATCTAGTTAGTTTTGTCTCTCCTTCAGCTTTAGCCTATAGTCTTGTGTTTCCTTCAAATACCTTAACACTCTTTTACATGCCATCAGATGTTATAAGATTGGTATAGCAACAGTTTGACTGACTTTATGCATTGTATATGCTATTTCAGGTCTTGTAAGTATATCATAGTGCAATCCTCCAACTAAACTCCTATAGGCTATAGGATCTTCAATGAATTGTCCAAATGAACCATCAATCTATTTTTAAAGCTTTGTTCCTGTAACCAGTAGTGTGTCACAACCTTTACAGTTTAGAAGCTCTGCCTTTGTTAATAAATATATGATATATTTCTTTTGATACAAGAATATGCTATCTTTATAGTAAGAACTTTCAATCCCAAAGAAATAAGACAAAATATCTAGATTTTTTAAGGCAAATACTGAACTGAAATGAGAAATGAAATCTTCAAGTGCCTGGCTATTAGGATCTGTAATTAGTATATCATCAACATAAATCAACACTATAATCATAAGTCCTTTTTCTTCTTTCAGAAACAATGATGCATCTGCTTTTGAGTTCTGAAATCCCTTTTTGATCAAAATTTCTTTAAGCTTATCAAACCATACTCTAGGAGCTAGTTTTAGTCCATAAAGTGCTTTGTTCAATTTGCAGATATGATTAGGTTTCTGTAAATTGATAAAGCCTTTAGGTTGCTTCATGAAAACATCCTTAATCAAATCACTATTCAAGAAAGCATTATTAATATTTACTTGCCTGATTTTTCAACTGTTTATTTCAGTTAAGCTCAACACCACTCTGACTATAGCTAGTTTAACTACTAGACTAAAAGTCTCAAAATAGTCAACTCTTACAACTTTTTGAAACCTTTTGCAACTAGTCTGGCCTTATACTTGCCTACAGTACCATTAGTATTATACTTGACTTTATATACCTATTTATTATCAACAACCTTCTGTTTAGGAGATTTGGGTACTAGAGTTTAAGTTTATTCTTCATTAATGCATTATACTCATCTTTCATTGCTTGGTACCACTTTTGGTCTTCTAATGCTTCTTAAACTGTATCTGATTTTTTGGTTGATAGGGTACCACAATGTACTTTTGGTTTGAATATGCCTGACTTGGCTTTAGTGATCATTTTGCATGTGGGTTGGTGTATAGAGTTTTTGGTTTTGTATTTGAGGTGTGTAAATGGATGTGTCATGTGATAAGGTTACATTCTAAGGTTTTGGTTTAGAGTTTTGAGTTGCTAAAGGTGAATTTTCTGTGACTGGTGTTGATTAAATATCAGGCAAATGAGTTTGTTGATTTTGTTCAGCATTAATTGTATGATCAAAACTTACTAAAGACTGAGTTCTGCTGCTGCTAATTCCAATTGAGAAGTACTCTTCAAAATTGTTATCAGGACTATATGACAAAGTTGATAAATGAAAAATTTGTTGTTGACGAAGTGATTAAACATAGTCAGACACGTAGGATGAGTTAATAGTTTTATTATCAGTAAAAGATGAAAGAAAATACATTTCATCAAAGGTAACATGTCTAACAATATATATTTGACCTGAAGAATGAAGACATTTGTAACATTTGTGTGATGGACTATATCCAATGAATATACACTTGCTGGTATGGAAATCAACTTTGTGCTTATTATAGTCTCTTGAAAATGGATAACAGGCACAACCAAAACATTTAAGAAAACCATAATTTGCTTTCTGTTCGAATAACTTTTCATATGGTGTTAGATTCTTAAGTACTAGAGTGGGTAATCTATTAATGTGGAAGACTACAACATGAAAAGCATCCCATAAATATTGAAGAGATAAATTTGTTTGAGCTAAGAGAGTTAAACCAAGTTCAACTATATGTCTATGCTTTCTCTCCACAGATTCGTTTTGATGATGGGTATAAGGACATGAGTGCCTAAAACAAATTCCATTTTTATTAAAAAATTCTGTGAACACTCTGTATTCTCCCTCTCAATCAGATTGCAACATTTTAATAGATATGTTAAACTGATTTTCAACCTAAAGTTTGAATAGCTTGGAGATTGATAAGGCTTCTGATTTGAGTTTTAGGGGATAAATCCATGTATATATGCTATAATCATCTATAAAATTGATGTAATACTTATATCCATTCCTAGACAACATTGGTGAAGGTCCCCAAAGATTTGTGTGACTTAATTCAAGGGCATGAGTGGTTTTTGCATTTGTAATTGGGAAATGTAGTCTGTGAGATTTTCCTAATTAACATGCTTCACACAAACTCTAAGCAGAATTCTTAAGAGATTTAGAAGAGACTTTTGCACAATTATAATATTTTAACAAGTGCATTAAGACATAAAGACTTGGATGTCCAAATCTTCTATGTAACAATGTGAATTGATTGATAGTTGGAGTACAATTTAAGGAAACAAAATGAAAACAAACTTCAGTGAAAGCTTCACATTTATTTGGGATCTTAATATTATGAACAAATGACAACATAGACAAAGGATTATTATGTTTAGCAACTGACATAGATGACTCAATAGGATAAAGATTGGATAATAGTTGCAGTTTATAAAGTCTTTTCTCAGTAAGGCCCTACAACAGAACTTGTCCCTTCATTTTGTCCTTTATAAAACAACAATTGCCACAAAATTCAACTGAGATGTTATTGTCTAAGGTTAGCTTAGATATGCTTAAGAGATTTTTAGTAATAGAAGGCACAAGTAACATATCTTTTAACATAATACAAGCAGTTCTAGAACCAGATAGTTTGAGAAAAACATTACTAATATGAGTGATAAGTAGACCTTGACCATTGCCAATGATAAGCTGATCATTACCTTTAAACTCTTCTCTAATTTGCATGTTGTCCATGTTATTTGTCAACTGGTGTGTAGCTCCACTATCTAAATACCAACCTTCATCAACAGGCCCTTTAAAATTAGCCATATGTGCAGCTCCAGGGAAATATGAAGCAAAAAATCCTGGCATGTATGTAGGAGATATTCCAGCCAAGTATTCATTATAACTAGGTATGTAAGGTGGTATATAATGAGATGCTTCAAAATTAGACATATAGGTAGTTTTTGGACCTTTTCCTTTGCCATATGACCTAGATGGTATTGGCATAAAATCTTCATTGAATCTGTGCCAGCAAACATCAGCACTATGTTCAGACTTTAAACAAATTTGAAAAATTATTGCCTCATAAAAAATACCAACAAAATTTAAAGCTCCAATAAAATTTGATGGCATCATAAGAGTCATTCCATTAAACACTCTTCTTCCTTTCATCTGATGCATATTTTGTCTTTTGCCATAACCACAAAAACCAGAATATCCTCCATTGAAACCATTGAATCCAAACAAATTTCTTAAATGAAAACCACTATCAACACCTGATCCTCTTGCTCTTGTTGCTCAAGTCTAGATTCATGAATAAGTAACAGAGCATATGCATCATCAAAGTCCATTCTACATCTAGTGATAAAAGAAGCTAAATCTAAGTAGCTTGATCCAAGTCCATTAAGAATATGTATTAGCAACTCCCTATCACTTAAAGGACTACCAGCATAAGCAAGTTTATCAGCTAATGCTTTCATCTTCATATAATAATCTTCAACAGTCATTGATTCTTTCTTTATAGTATTAAGTTCATATTTAAATTGGAGAACCTTAGCTTCGGACTATGCTACAAATTTCTTCTCAAATGTTTTCCACACAGCATAAGAACTATCGAGATTAATAACAAGACCAAGTGTACCTTCACTTCTAAAGGAAAGTAGCCAACCGAGAAATGTTTGATATTGTGATATTCAGGTGATGAACTTTGGATTTTCAATTAATTGTATGGATCCATTAGTTATTCTTCGAGTAATGTATTTCTCTAGTTCATATTTTGTTCCATTAATGAAACCTTCAAGTCTATTGCCTCTAATAGAAGGTAATACTTGAGATCGCCAAATCAAGTAATTGACTCAATCTAGCTTTATAGGAGTGTTGAATGAAATATTTGTTGAAACAATTGAATTCACATTTGAATTTGCAATTGTATTACTAGAGCTCTGCCGTATTGACAAGGCTCTGATACTATAAAGGAAAATTCTTTTTTTGTTTGGCAAGAGAAAAAGTTTTTTTTTTTAGATGAATGTTCTAGAACTGAATGTTATTATTTCTTATTGAAAATGAAAGTTACAGTACATGTATTTATATCAATTTAACGAGCTAGCTAATTCTACAACTAACTAACTTGAAAAAGAAATAATAGACTAAAAATACAGAGCATTATAAGCATGTATGAGCTGTAAATGATCTGAATAGTCTCAACGTCCTGCTGACTTGGCTTCTTATTCATTCCTTGCGTTGACTCAAGAGGCTAAGATAAACTTTTTTTTTTTTGGTACATAAACCGTGCCTAACTAGAAGCTAAGGCAAAACAAAACGAGGGTGTGAAACCCCAATACAATCATGCTGTAGCCATACATCAGCCCCTAAGGGAGGTGAATTGAAAATGTGTAGGCCAATAAGTAAGGACAAAGCAGAGTGTGCAAGAAAGTCAGCTGCAAAATTGGTTTCTTTGTAAACATGTTTGATCTGCACTTACCAGCCTCTGTTCAACAGATCTTTGATGCCCCTGATAAGCGAGGCATACGCATTTGGCCTAACAGTCATTCGCCAACAACTAAGTAACATAAAGAATATCAACATCAACCTAAAGCTGTCGAATTCCCTTGTTCCAAGCAAAACATAGCCCCTGATAAAGACCTCATAGGTCAACTCCGTGATGGAACCAACACCAATATTCATGCCAAAACCAGTTATCCACTTTCCATAACAGTTTCTAATTAAGCCCTCAGCACTAGATAAACCAGAACTTTTATGGACTTCGTCTGTATTGAATTTAAACCACAGCCACCTAGGGGCCACCCATCCAAAATGTTTTTCAACCTTCATGGCAGCAAGAACAACTAAGCTCTGGTTAACCTTCTGAATTTCCTCAGTACGACACTTAATATCTATTCCAATGTTGCTAGTGCTATTGGTTACACCATTGTGAAGGTTTTGATTCTGCCAAAACCAAAGCCTCCAAACCGTGACTCCAAAAAGACATGGCGAGTTAAATATTCCCTCATACTTCCACACGTTATTCAAATTATATAACATCTAATATTTGATATTTAGATTAAAAAATTGATGTCTGAACCTATGAGGTAGCAATGCTAACCAAACATGCTTAGCACCAGGGCAGTCTCTCAAAACATGAAGAGTATTCTCAAGGAAACAGCCACACCTCGCACAACTCATATCAACACCAATATGCCTTCTGACAAGTTCTTTAGTTTTAAATCCGTTCTGTCCCACCACCTATAAAAAGGTTTTGATAAGTTGGGGTCCTTTCCAGTGCCAAACAACGCTCCAAAAGGAGTCCTCATAGTGACACGTCTTTTTTGACAAAGCTATGTATGCATATTTAATTGTGAAATCTCTTGACTTAGAGTAAGCCCAGTACATTTGATCATCCCCATCATTAACGTTGAGAGGCTTTATCACTGCAATTTTGAGAAGCAGATGATGAGGTAATAAATTCTCAAACAGACTCCAGTTCCAAGCTCTCTCGTCAGAGGTAAACTTCGCTACACACTCTTCTAGCTGCTCAATAGGTATCGGCTGTAAAGCGAAGGCATGCAAAGGGTATTCCTCTGTTGCCCAATTATCCCACCAAAATCTAACTCGGTTGCCATTCCCAATATCCCATTTTATCCCTTTTAAGATCTCCGGCTAGATTCCTCCCATAACCTTCCACACGTATGACCCATATTTCCTAGATAGGACATTGGGGAGAGTAGTATGAACAAGCCTATATTTTGACAAGAGTACTTTCATCCATAAGCTTTTCGGTGAAGAAATTAAACCCCACCTGATTTTCATAAGTAACGTATCATTCATCAAACTAAGCTTCTTAAAACCAAGACCTCCGCACATCTTTGGTTGGCATATGTTATCCCATTTAACCAAGCTAATTCTCTTTTCTTCTGCTGCCCTACTCCAAATAAACTGCCTGCAAGTATGGTCTATCTTATCTCGAATACCCGATGGAATCTTTGTGGTCTGCATTGCATAGATAGGAATAGTTTGGATTACCGATTGAGTGAGAGTAATCCTTCTCGCTAAGGACAAGTGCATAGCATTCCACCCTGATAAGCGTTTGTTCACTTTGTCTAAAATCTCCTGATAAGTCAACTTGTTGATACGAGAGTGGATGACTGGCATGCCTAAATAATTCCCTGGTTTTTGTGACTGAAAAACCTAAGTACCAATTTTCTTGGCCTTAGCTGGCTTCACATTTTGGGATAAAAAAACTTGTGTCTTAGATTTGTTGACCTTCTCCCCAGAACTCATACAAAAAACATTCAATACTTCATTTATAACCATTGCTTGTGTATAGGACGCTTCTCCAAGCAAAATAAGATCATCAACAAAAAATAAGTGAATTAAAGGAGTACCTCCACGAGCAAGCTTAATAAGATGCCAGTGCCCTCTCTTCACAGCATCATTTATCCCATGGCTTAATCTTTCTATGCATAAAACAAAAATATATGGGGATATGGGGTCTCCCTGTCTAATGCTCCTGGTTGGAGTGAAACTCCCAATAAGTTCTCTATTCCATTGAAGTTGCATAGTCGCTGTTGTAATACACTCCATAATAAGCCGAATAAACTCAGTGGGCAACCCAATTTCCCTCAATGTTTCATAGATAAAATCCCAACTTAACCGGTCATACGCTTTCTCCAAATCCACTTTAATAGCCATTTGCCCAATCCTTCATTTTTTCCGTCTCATCGAATAGATAACTTCCTATGCAATCACAATGTTTTCGGTGATCTGTCTTCCCGGAACGAAACTGCTTTGATTCGATCCAATGAGCTCAGGCATAATAGTTTTCAGACGATTGGCTATTTAACTGGGTAATAGTCTTATACATGACCGGGCATAGGCTAACGGGGCGGAAGAGCTTGAGGCTAGTAGGATTATCCGATTTCGGGATCAGAACAAGCAATGTTCTATTCAGCTCCTTAGGGACCTCGGCGCCACTAAAAATACTTTTAATGAGTCTCCAAACTGATTTTCCCACTACATTCCATTGTGTTTGGTAAAAGAGAGCATGAAGACCGTCTACTCCAGGAGCTCTCAATGCCTTCATACCGAAAACAACATTCTTTATTTCCTCATCATCCACCGCTAGACCGAATCCTTGCAATCTCTTCCCCTCAATTACTGGAAAAGCGTTACAGATAGGGTACGGCTTATGGATTTCATCCTCCTTGGTATAAAGTTTGGAGAAGAAGGACACGGCATAGTCTTCAATCTTATTATTGTCCAACAGCCAGCTACCCATATCATCTTTGATCATCTCAATTCTATTCCTTCTTCTTCGCTGAATTGTTTTGCGATGGAAGAAAGAAGTATTGCGATCACCACACTGGATCCACTCCCTTCGAGACTTTTGATACCATAAAATTTCCTCTTGGGTTAACACTGCCTCAAGCTTCTTTTTGAGTTGAGTTCAAGACGAATCAGATTCTTAGAATGGTGGGTTTCGAGAGCTTGTTGGATGCCCCCAATTCTTGCTAACAAGCGGTTCTTGCATCTGAAAATATTACCAAAAACATTTCTATTCCAGAGTGAAGCCTCTTCCACAAAGTGTTTAGCCGATTGCATATATTCCATATCTGGTTGCCATACGCTTGAAACAAAACTCTCAAACCTCTTATCAGTTAGCCAAGAGGCGAGAAAACGAAAGTGCTTAGAGCTATTACAAGTGGGTTGAAGTTTCCCAAAACAGACCAAGATTGGTGTATGATCTGAGCAAACTTTAGGAAGATGTAAGACCGAGGCTTCAGGGAACTTTTCCACCCATTTATCATTACAAATAGCTCTATCCCAGCTGAAAGACGGGCCCTTGAACTCTAAATCGCAAAGTTGATTACATTGAAACCACCCATTGAAAAGCTGGCACGCACTACCAGTTCTCAGAGATCCTCCCTTCTTTTCTGATTAATTCAGAATGGCATTAAAATCACCACCGAGAATCCAGGGCCCCCTGAATAAAGCTGGCAAGCTTAAGATAAGCTTCCTTAACACTCTGTTGTGCAATCAAATTTTACCCTTTTGATAAAGATACATTATTATTCTGAAGATATGATGTTGAAGCTTCTCAATTAAGTATCATGGCCATTTGGCCATTATAATTTTATTTTAATTTTTTTGGTATGAATGGCATTTGAGCCTTCTTTTTTTATCTTTTTCTTTTGGCCTTTGATCCATTAAAAAAACAATGATATTTTTCTGTCCTAGAAAACCTTCTAAGATTAAGTTTTCAATCGAAAGAATCTGATTCGAGCCATCTCATTCGCAAGAGCTTCTTCCCACAGAAGGCACAATCATTTTATGAATTGTATCGTGGACAAAGTTTAATTATATATCGATTACACATAACATGTTTTCTCATTGACAGATGATTAATTCTAACAGATGAGCATACCCATTCTTCTACTCGCCTACTGAGAGAAATTTATTTAGTTCCCAGCGGCAGCAGGCGGCCAACAATTAAACTGGCAATTTTCGGAAGGCGAGCAGTAATTATAAGTGGAGCCACAAAAACCAAACTGGCTGCAACACAGATTGTTGGGACAAGGCCGGTCAAGCCCTTGGCGGCCACATTGTTGAGCCATCACAGTTTTTGCCATCATTGTTAGGCTTGCTATTAACACCACATAAACGCAAAGCAACTGGCTAAACTTTCTCATCGTCATTTTGTAAATGTTGTTTATTCTCGATTTACGGGTTTGTTTATTTATATGCAGAAACCGAACCACCGGGCCTGCTCTACCACTAATTGAATGAGGCAATTTTCGTTTTTTGTTCTTTTAATTAGAGACCACTTTTTAGGAAGGCACAACAAATATGCCTATTAATATGTCTGCTAAATAGGTACGGTTAAAATATTTATTTTAACAATATTTTAATTGATTCTACCAATTTTGAATTTTTGACATTCCTTGTGCATACAATTATATTAAAATCCTTGGAAAAAAGAACTTTCATATGATTAATTACGTTTTATTATGTTCTTCAGTCTTATGCGAAAATTAATACAACTTTTATAAAGATAATTTTTTTTGGATAACTACCCTTTGTTCAAATCCTATTAGAAATAGAGGGCTAAATGAATTTTTTTTTACTGTTGAAGTAATATTGATATTTTCTTTATTAGGGTTCAAATCAAAAATAGTGTTCTTTTTTTTTTAGTTTTTTTTAAGGGGCAAAAATAGTGTTCCCTTTTAATGTGTTTTAACCTCTTTTTTTTGCAATATTGATCCTTTATTTTCTTTATTTCACTTTGTAAAAAATATGGATTACGAATGGTAATACTTATTGTATCATTCCTAGTAAGGTAAATATATTTTTTTTATATAAATTAAATTCACTAATCCGGCAAATGTTGAATTGAAATATCATTTTGGTTAAGCGCAAATTAAAATGAATTTCTTGCTACGACGCCATGTGACAAAATTGTTTGTTACAAAATACGATTTTAAGTATTCTCTAAGAGATGAGGCTCCCGGAGATATATTTTATTAATAATCACACACTGGTAGCTTTCATGCAGTAAGGCGGTTTATGGGCATAGCCAATAAGCACTAAAGCTTTTATATACAAATTTAAGGTGACTCATGGGTATGACCAATAAGCTTTTATTCTTTTTAGTACTTCTTCAGAGGAAGAAGCTTATTTATTTATTTTTTTATTACATGAGACTAATATTTAGATTACAAGTACAAATGAGACTATTATTAGAACTAGAGTTTACAAATCTTATGTGGCACAGCCTAGATTTTTAATCCTCTCTAATATTCGAGGGATGTCTACTCCATTTACAAATCAAGAGAGAACTCATATGTACAAATGACTCATATCTACAAATGAGACTATTACTAGGACTAGAGTTTACAAATCTTATGTGGTACAATTTAAATTTTTAACCCTTTTTAATATTCGAGGGATGTCAACTCCACTCACAAATCTCGAGGGCATGAGTTCTAGCTACTAAGCTAAGGCCTAGTGGCTTAGGAAGAAGCTTATTTAGAACATATATAAACAGCTTTAATTGGACATTAATCGATAGTGGATGTATGCTTCAGTCTCTACAATTTACAAACTTACAATAATGTCGCCTTCTCATCAAAAAGTTATCTATATGCATGCATGCATGCTTCAGTCGCTACAGTTCACAAACTTGAGGCCACAACATCATTGTCAACTACAGGTTTGTGAATACCCCTTTTCCATCACCGTCTAGCTTTTTTGAATACGCCTTAGTCCAAGTCTAAGCCTCCATTTTTGCACTGATCAACAATTCTTACCATGAATAGAGAACAGTTGGTATTGATCGCATGAATAAAGAACAGTCGATGTTGATTTCTTTTAAAGTAGGACTTTGACAGGTGCTTGACTACTACAAGACAATCGCCATTTTCTGGACATAAATGCAGATTAGCTTATATACTCATGATGTATTTGGATTCAGTGCACAATTGAGTTCTGTGCTAATCTTTTTATAATATTATAATTAGTAGTGATAAGATAAAAATACTATGTAAATAATCATAACTATATAGTGTTATAAATGCACGCACTTAAGAAAATGATAAGTAAAGTTCAAAATTGAATTCAAAATCTTTTCAAGTTTCATCTCATGATATACACATTCAATTTTGTGCGGGTATAATGAGCCTTACTGCTCATATGATTTGCATTAAATTAAGTCTGAATAAAAAATCAGAGGGGGAAATGACTTAATTCCCCTTTAATCTTTGGGTTTTGAACCAATACCCAATTTAATTCCCGTATCTTAAATTATCCAAAATATTTATGACTTATTTTCTATAACTATTTTTTTTGAATTACATGATATTAGTGCTCATATTACTATTCATATTAAATGAGATTATTACTAATATATTTACAATTAAATAATTACTGATATTAGTTTTACATTAAATCTTATATAGCACTACTCAAATTTTTAACCTTCTCTTTTCGAGGGACGTCTACTCCATTCTTATTTCAAAGAGAGATGCCAACTCCACTCTTATTTCAAAAAAGAAAAAATTACCTTCAATCAATTATTATCCATAATTGAAAAGGAATTTATACCCCACAATGTTTTGTGGGAGCTCAAATTGCCGCTTGCATAATTGTGATGGCAATGTTGGCCGAGTGGTTATTTTCCATAACTATTGGATCTAATTTTTTATGGTTTAAAATGTTACTTTCTTTTATCATAATTAAGTAGGTTTTAATGGAACCATATATATATCACAATGATGAAGCGAGGTCTTACTTTAGTGGTAAGGAACAGTTTCCCTAGAATTCATGTTTTGGGTTCGAGCTTCAATGAATCCATAAGTTATCAATAATAATAATAATATACAATAGTGATATTCTAGAAACCTTCTGAAAAAATGGAGACAAACGGCCTAAGTTTTCATAAGAGTTGTTGAGTCACATAATTATTAAGCAAGCATTCACACTTTCCTGATTTAGAAAGAAATTGTGCACACAAAACGACAAAAGCTATTGTTAGGGAAACCAACACCATGGATCCTCTAAAGTACGATGAGAAATGGTTGGTTTCAATTTTTTTTTTCTTTATTTTCATTTCAATCTTGGTTTTCTTTTAGAGATAATTGATTGAATGAATAGTAAACTGCACATTAAAATTTCGTTTTTTCCTTTTGCTCCCCTAATAACTTCAACAATTAATTTGCTTGTACAAGTGGATGAATGTTTCAAAACAACCTCTTATGTTTGTTGGTAAAGGAACTTACACAAATAATTATAAATTAAGCGGAAACAAAATTTTTTTTCTTTTTGTGTGATTAAAATATGATGTGTACCATTTATTAATAATTAGAAAATAAATCATCACAGTCTAAAATAATAAATCAACCACAAGAGACACATATTTTTACTTGAAAAACTCAAAACGAGAAAAACCACAGGACCATAATCCAATATAATCTTCTACTATATTAATGAAATTACAACATAAATTTTCTCTAGATAATACTAGAGGCTAACAACATTAAAAATCTCAATATTCTTGATTGACAAAAACAGCTTAATATCTGTCTCTCTAACAAGTGATTATTTCAAATAATAGTCAACAAGAGGATAAAATAAACATTAAGACCAGTAGGATTGTAGAGGGAGATGCCAAAAACTTACCCTCAAAATTTAGGAGAAATCAAAGTTAAATTTGTCTTCTGATTTTCCAATCAAAAATCGAAAATCCTTACCCAAAAACCAAAAATAGCTACAGTCTTTCTCTTCCTCCCTCGTCTTTTTCTTTTTTTAATGTCAGTAGCCACTTATTCTTTTTTATATTGTGTTTTCAAAACCTAATTTTAATGAAAAATTTTATCGAGGCCCTTCAAATTTTCTATAATTGCTTAAATACCAAATTACACTTATAAAATTTTACGCTTGCGCCACTCAAAAGAGATAGAGCCAACAATGTTGATGATGTTCACAATCAACTTACCATGTGCGTGTCATGCAATAATATTTTTGCTTGCATGTCATAACAATTTATGTCTCTATATAGCAATAAAGGAAACAAGCTAGTTGGCCGGCTAGAAATCTTATCTTTAGTTCCAATGATAACATGAGATGAAATATTTTTGCTTATATTTATATAAATCAATAATTAATCGTGTAGAAAAAGTAGACAAAATAAGAACTGTTTGATTTGCAATGTTTATGAACTTTTTTTTGTTTTTCAAAAAAGTTGCTCGCATGGGTAAAAAAATGGAAAATGATCTTTGCTAATTGTCTTAGGTTTGCTTGGCTTTTATGGATTTTGTGATATACATTGTTAGCCTTTTTTTTTCTTATCAATAATTTTATTTATATCAACCATCAATCACATTCATGAATAGGTTAAGGTGAGAGTTAAGTGATGCCTGGATTACCTTAACACACATGACAAAAGACCTGTGTGTATGTGTAGTGGCGGATCTAGGAAATAAATTTAGAAAATGCTTAATATAAATTGATTAAAAAAATTTTGAACAGGATAATAAGAACCAAAAAAAAATAATAACCAAAATATTCAACTTCATTGACATAATCATTTCAACACTTCTTTAACTGCTCTCGATGTGTTTTCATATTTTGAAAACGTTGGATAATAGCTTCATTGTCAATACAAGTAAATACATCTTTTTCAATGTACACAACTAAGTTATCATTCAACCATTGATCACCAATCTAATTTCAAAATCTATTCTTCACAAAATTCATGGTTGAAAATACTCTCTCTACAGTGGCAATGGCTACAAGTAGAATTAAAGCTAATGTAACCAATAAATAAACTAACGGATATACCTTGTATTTTTTAGTCATAACCATTGTTTTTGCAAGTTCATCGATTCCTTTCAATCTTGAAAATTCTTTACTAGACTGCAAATATATAATGTAAACATCAAGTTGCATCTCAAGTGCTATAAGATCTATTACAGAAAAATCTTTAGGATAAAATTTAACAAGTCGTTATAATTTTTCCTTGTCAAAAGTTGCAAATAAAACATTTGGGTATAGATAGCAAAACAAATAAGCAACTCAGTATTTGACTGATTGAAACTATTATTTAGCTCTTGAAGTTGCATGTCTAAAACAATATAAAATAACTTAACTCGATACCAATGTAAATTTGTGATCTCTAGAGCTTTACGGCGTGATCACCTTGGAATTAAAAACAAATCAGCCATGCCTAAAATATCAATATCATGCTTACTGTAAAAAGTAGAAACTTGACCAAATAAAGAATCCCATCCATTATCTCTCAACTTCTAAAGGTTATGCTTATAAACTTCAATCAATTTTACAACATTCAAAATATCATGATCTTTCCTTTATAATGCTTGTGACAATTCTTTTGCATAACCAAGAATATTTTTCATCAAGAATAAGTAAAACACAAAATCAAATAATTGAATCAGCTTCAATAATGTTTTAGCTTGAAATCTTTGTTCAGAATTTCCTTCAACTTCTATTATCTCAAGCACATCAACCACAAGTGGAAACATAGAAATTATACTCATTAACATACCATAATGAGAAGACCAACTTGTATCAATAGGACGCTTACACTAATCTATGGATTCAAACCTTGTTCACTTAAAAACTCACCTTTAGCCAATGCTTCAATAACTGCAAAAGCATGTTTCTCATAGAGAATGTCACAACGTTTAGCTAATGCTCCAACAACATTAACTAGCATTGAAACTAAATTGAATAAAGAATTAACTTCTTCATGCTTTTTTGCCATAGAAATAAAAGCCAACTGAAGTTGATAAGCGAAACAGTGAACATAATAAGCATATTCATTCTATTCTAAAATGAGTGTTTTCAAACCATTGAACTTACCTTTCAAATTACTTGCCCTATCGTAACCTTGCCAACGTAACATTGACAAACTCAATCCAAGCCTTGAAAACATATTATCAAAAAACTCTTTAAGTAAGGCAGTTGTAGTACTAGAAGTGTGTTCAAAACCAACAAAATATTTAACTATATATCCATTCTTATCCATAAAACGTAATAAAATAGCCATTTGCTCCTTTGTAGATATATCACGAGACTCATTAATTAGAATAGAAAATAATGCACCATCCATCTCTTTAATAATACTATTAATAGTTTCAATTGCAACACAACTTACAATGTCTTTTTGAATATTTGGGGATGTCATTTGCATATTTAAAGTAGTATTTCTAAAAGTAACAGCATTAATATCTTTATTACGATCAACAAGGAAGTGTAGAAGCTCAAGAAAATTCCCTTGATTGTTTGAAGCATCAGACTCATCATGTTCACGATATGCTCACCTTTGATTTAAAAGAAATCAAATACAATCAACAATAGCATTCAGGTGAGTTTCATATTCACTTTGAGCTTTCTCAGATTGTCTTTCAAAAAATGTTGCAATATGCTGTTTCTGATTTATCAACCTTTCACACTTTTGCCTAGCTTGATTATGGGCACTATTGACAACTCCTTCATGAATCTTTAATTTTTCTTTTTTCTTCCAATTTTTAAATCCTTTCCGAGTCAAACTTTCACTGCCCGCTTGATCACCATTATCTTCTTTGAAAAAATAACAAAAAAGGCAATATGTAGGCTCTTATTTTATACTATACTCCAACCGAAAACCAAATTATTTGAACCAATCTGAAACAAATTATTGTTGTTGATTTTCAAATTTCTCAAATTTAAAATTATGCCCCTTAGGTTGAAAAGGACCCCTTTACAATTATACTCTTCGAACTTGATCTTGAATATTACAATTATAACTATCAATACAAGGTCATAAGCCAGAGTTTGCAGGCAAATTTTGTAAATTGACTTCATATGAACCATCATCATTTCTCTTTGCAAGAGGTGGGAATGGTGGTTCCTTTTAAAAAAATTTCTCCATATATGTGTCAAATCAAATAAAATTATTATTAGTTTAAATTACACAATAATGGCTTTATCATAACAACATAACTACAACAAGAATGATTAATTTGATACAAATTCAATGTTACAAAAATATTATGTTACAGTACATTTAATGGGGCTCATGGGAATGGTAGAATATAAAGCACATGTTCACAAATTTTATCTTTCCAAATTGTTTATTTGTTTACATTAAAAAATATTACTTTTATATAACAAACTATAAGCATTTCACTTTTTATACAACACCCTTTGTCCCACTATTTTTCATTTGAATTTTTAATGTTAAAGTATTGCTCACTTTTGAGAATGAACATTTAATATGGAGTTTTGTATATAACAATCACATAATCACTCTAATACGAATATAGCATTCAGTAAAAAATCATTAGTTCAGTAATCATGGACTATACCTGTTTCTAGTCTATGGTAGTATGGCTTGTCTAGCATCAGCTGCAACAAGGGATGGCAAGCTTAGCAGCAGTAGCGGCAGATGACAACAGGTGGGCGGTAGTAGGAATGGAGATGTCAGCAAATCTACATTAGTGATGGACTAGTGGTATTAATTTTAAGTTTATGATTTTGGGATTTACTTGTTTTTCCATTGCTTTAATTTTTCATGGTTAATTTCAAAATGGTGAGTTTTTTAATTAATTTTAAATTATAATTTAATTAAATTTAAAAGTCTTAATCATTTAAATGAATTTATTTTAAAGGCCAAAATACTTAATATATTGTATTAGATTGAACAATTAAAAAGGGTTAAAAAGACTCAATTTAAGAAATTTTAACGCTCAGGAGGATTTAATTGGGTCCGTCCATGTGTATGTGATGGGCGTTGAATGAATAATCTCACATCAATTGAGAATACACATTAGACAATTTATAAGCAATATTTGTGTTGAGCTAAGTATACAAGCAATATAAATATTTAATCAAAAACATCCGTCTACATTTGGGAGATATTATTATATTGGTCGAGAATAGATGTTGAGCTAAGTATATAAATAATAAACTTGACACCTTAGATTAAAAAAAAAAATGAAAAAGGGCAGAATTGATATTTTCATAATTTATAGATATGTTTTACATTTGGTCCTGTCAATTTTACAGGTTTTATGTTACAACATACTTGAGTTTATTATTTCTCTATTATGCTCCCCATTAGATCCACTTTAATTTGTTTTACGAATTTTGTGTTACAGCATACTCTAGTTTATATAATTGTTTTGTCATTCCACCACTGCTTGGTTGGCTGGGCCAACCAACTGATGATCCCGAATTGGCTGATAATGAATCTTTCGCAGGAATGTTGGATTTTACAATAAAATTAAAGAACCTTAGTCATCAATTACTCATCTTATGTATAGGTAAAGTCATACATCAATCACTCATCCTAGAGGATTAGAAGTGATTGGTTCAAATACAAACAGCGTGATATTTCAGTAGAGGTTTCATGAACTTATATAGTACAATTCCATGTTGATTTGTTTTGGTAGGACCTTGACTACTACAAGACAATTTTAATTAATTAATTTTTTCCTTTTTTAGAGATTGAATCATGAAACAAAAATTTCTTGGTTTTGTGTGGGAAGTGAGTCACCAACTGTAATCATCACAAATCTTTCTTGAACATTGCGATGAATTAGAATACTCTCGTGATCTCTGTTCTAAATTTTTTTAAAAATTAAATCACATTTCTTATTGATTGTGAATGATTAAGAATTAACTACTGTTACATTCAAATGTACTCACTACCAATAATTTACGAGATTTATTTTTTTAAAAAAATCAAATAAGGAGAAAATCTTAATTCAATTACAATATGCATGACAAGCAAAAAATTTAATTACTTCACTTCCGTTCATGAGATTTGGTAGTTTAAGAACTAAAAAGCACAATAAAAAATGGCTGGTTCTGTTTGTTCACCTTGTGTGTTGATAATGGTCATCAACCTGATATTTAACTTAATATTTGTGTATTCGAATAATTTAAAGTAGAATGAATAAGGGCAGTCTTATTCATGTTATGTTTTATGAACTGGTTTTATGAAAATTGTTAGGACAGCCTTAAACCGAAAAAAGAACAAAATATAAAAGGCAAATGAAAATAGCAAAATCGTTCAAAGCTAGTATTTTGGAAGGATTATTTTTTGGTGCGGTAGAATAAAAATTTTCCATCTTTCAAAATTTCTATCTTTAATTTGTATATAATTCACATGCTGCTGAGTCATTTTTCCTTTTTCATTAGTAGTTTTTGAAAAGCAATTTTGTGGTTTTGAAATTGTTGATTAGATGTTAGCAACATAGAAAATAATAAAATATGAAATTGGTAATCGGTTTATAATAAAATAAAAAATAATCAAGAACAAATGTTGACCGTACATTAGCAATATATTTGTACAAAGGCCAAAATTTTTAAACTATGAATAGAGAGCTTGCTTGCTTGCTTGGGCATAAAGTTCCAATTTAGAAGCAGAAATTAATTTCCAAACGGAGTGAAATGTACCAAACAGTGAATTTGCCGCTGCCTATATTTTCAAGCAATATGTACCAAAAATTAATATTTTTGAATTTTTTTTTAAATAAAGGGAGTAGGTTAGGTAATCATAGTATTTATTATTTGTGATTGAAAGAAGAAACAATTCTGAAAAATAAAATCTAAAATAAGAAATGAAATTATGTTAGAATTAGAGCCCAATTAGATGTAGGATAAGGTGTACCTACAATAATGCTAGACATCCGAAACTGTATTTAAAAATTTCATGTTAAATTATATTTCATGTGGTATTTCATTCATCAAATGGATGATAGAATTTTTTAAGTTATAAGATTCGAAGTGAAATCTTCCACTTGATTAACAATTACATAATTTAAATTAAAATCTTGAGATACAATTCAGGATGTTTAACAATATTACTAAAGTTTATAACAACTTATATATGCACAAAAAGTAATGTTAAGAATCTTAATAGTTAAATCCTAACTCATGTGACATTCATTAATAAAATATTAATTTTATCAATTATAAAATTTATTATTTAATAGATGAATGTCATGTAATAATTGAAGTTCCAATTAAGGCTGAAATGTGAAATCCAAAATCCTTATCACTATTGATACATAAATGAGCCGTCTACTTGGAAATCATAGAACAAGTTAAATACTATACCGTGATTGTGGGAATTAATGATACGACATTGACCATTAAGTAGAGATGCGAAGAACCGCCGTGTACAAAATTTTACCTGGAATCAAAAGTCTAGATTCTAGAAGCAACAAATTTCTGCATTCTGATTGTTGATAATACCCCTTTCTAAGTCCAAGTCATTTTCTTTTCTGCCTAATCTCAAATCAATGAAGAAAAATAATCTTGAACCGTCTGGAGCGGCGGATCCTATGTATGTAGCAGTAATTAATTTAGAAATCGGTTCCGATTTTATTAGAAATATTAATATATGCCTAACTTTAAACAGCGAAATTCGTCCAGAATTTGGTCGAGTAATTTTTTATACGATATTTTCTTAATTGACTAAGTGTATTTAAATCCAAGAAAATGTAAAGGGATAAAAACTAAATTTTAACTTCTTAACCAACCTTTTAAAAAAGAGAAAAAAAACTGTAGTTCATTCAGCTTTTATTACGAACTGTAGTGCCCACGAGCACTTGTTGATACTTCATCAGAAGTTTATTTTATTTATGAACTATATATATAGGGATAATTAATAAATTAACCCTGTTACAACATTAAGCTTCTGTCGTGGAATTATAGATGGTGCCTGCTTTAGTCATTGCAGTTCACAAACTCGTAGCTGACTGTAAGGAAGCCTTGTTGATAGCCTATCCCATTCGTGTCCAATTTCTTGAACACGCCTTCATCCAAATCTAAGCCTCCGTTGGCGCACTGATCAACAATTCTCACAATTTGCTGGTCTCCTGTACCACTGTTTGTAACCTGGAAACACAGTTACATTAATTTTCAAAGACTCTTGGAAAAATATCAAAACCCCCCATTTTTTCTATGAAATTATTATTATTATTTTTTTTATGTTTCAAAACCCATTAAAGCTTCTTTACCGATAAACAATTTTATTATTGTTATTATTATTTAATAAGAATACGTAAGGAAGTGGGCAATTTAATTATTTAAAGTTCAAATTGATACCTTCTTAGGATTGGAATTACTGATACGTCCGGTTAAACAAAACTACCCAAATTTAGTTAAAATTAAAATAATCCAATTAAATTTTTATCTTTTTATGCTCTTACTATCTTACCCCGTAAATTTTCATTATTCCACAGAACGTTGAACCACATCTGGGGTAAAATAGTAGAAGGGTGCAATAAAATTAGAAGTTAATAGATTCTGTTAAACTGCTGAGGTTTTGAGGAATTTTGGAACACATATAAGGGGAGAAATGGTTAATATTCTAAAATATTAGAAGGTCTTGATCTATTGTAATCCAAAAGTTTGTTAAATATAACCCCCTGGAGCTTGACTGAGTAGTTTGCCACCGGAACTCTAATTCTGAAAAAGTTAAAAGATCTAAAAGATTAATTTGAATTTTACCCGTGGTTTAAATAAATAAAAACATTTTTTAGTTAAATGGTAAGCATAAAAGGTTGGTCGGTTAGGGATCAATCATTCATCAGTCTTACCCTTAAGCACTTGCCACAAGCAGCTTGTCCAGTGGGTCCACCCGCGTGACAAAAAGCAGTCCAGCCGTATTTCTGGCGCCAGGCCAAGGGCTTGTTGGCGTCCCAAGTTGCGCAGAAAACACTCGCCGCCGTCAAGTCCCATCCAATTTGCTCAGGGCGGTAGAAATTATAAGTGGCTCTCACATTAGAAGCACTTTGGGCAGAAGCTGCCGCCATTAGACATAGTGACAGAATCACACAAAGACTGAACTTCTCCATATTTTTTTCTTAATTTTGTTAGCTTAATTATCGGTTGCATGAAATGGTGAAGTGGGTGCTTCAATTTATAGAGAAAAAAATAACCATTTATCATGATTACCAAAACAACCTTTGGAGTTTGAAAAGTCTAGATGAGAAGTTAAAAGTGTTCTAGAATTGCGTCCAACTGAATTGTTTTTTCTTGTATAGTTTCTGCGTGATTTGCACAAATCGATATTAATCTTTTTGGTAGATCTTGACTAGTACGAGCCAGAAGTCGTTTTTGATTTTTCAACGAAATTAAATGCCGTGTCTTCAACCATTTGCTTGCGGGGGCCGCTAAGGGCATTCGGGGAGGTGAATTTTTATTTTTACTTTATTAAAAGAATGATTTGCAGTCACATTATAAAACGTCGTATCATAATATTAAACTAACTTCGTTTAAATAATTAATTTTTTTATTTTTTTTTACTGTCAATAAACATGAGACGTTTCTTAAATATGAGGTTCCAAAGGACCACTTATACTCATCTAACTCTTGAACCGCCCATATTTTACTCATTACATACATGTATAGAAGACATTGGATGAGCTGGAGTAATGTTTATAAATGGTACATGCTTTACCATCTATTTGCGATCTTACTCGCTTTTATCTTAATTTTGAGATTTAAGATTAAAAATTGTGTCTAATGAGTAAGTAACAATTAAATACTTCAGATACTTTCTGCTAAAAGCCAAATAAAAAAAACTTTAAAAAATGTACAAATTGTCGTGAGTTGTTTTTCTCTCTCTCTCTTTAATTATCATATTGAGTTTTGGAAAAATCGGTGTGCTACTATCAAATTTTATCCTACATAAAAATACTAAATGTTCCTCCCCTCCATGGGTTTATATAATGCAGTAATCTATTTTACCAATAAACTTAAATTTTGTGTCTGTTAAAAAATTGTCATTATCCCAAAGCTCAGTTCATGGCTCAAATCAATTAACAAGGTCCATCACTTAAAAGATATTTTGAGATATTGAAAATATTATTAGGTCGATGTAAGTTATACTGTAATGTAATTTGACAACACATTTGCCAATGGACTTTTGCCCTCACTGATCTCAAGCTCCTAAATTAAAAATGGGGACATGGGTTTAAATCTAAACTCTTATTTTCCTTCTAATTATAGATATAATTGAGTAGAATTTGATTTCTCTCCACAATTTGTAAGTGAAAAATTGGTGCCCACTAAGAAAATCAAACCGAACGAGTGATTGGATTAGGGTTGGCAATTTGTCGGGTCGAGCTCGGGCTTGGTCGAGCCCGAGCCTAACCCGACCACATAAACAAAGGGCCCGAGCCCGAAAAAGACTCGACAGTTTCATATTCGGGTTGGGCTAGGTCAGGGTTGGGCTCGGGTAAAGCTCAAGCCTGACCAATTTTTTTTTAATTTTTTAAATATTCAAATAATTAAGTTTAGCTCTCTAAATTTAATCAAAGATAAGCATGTGGATGGTAGATAACACGAAATGATTAAAGGCAAAGGTAAATTTTGAGTGATGTTGGACTGTTGGTGTAACATGATGGTTATTGGCGCGGCAACAAGCGGTGCTGGTGATGGAAGTTGTAGCAAACCAGCAGCGGCTATCATGGGCTCATGGTTGGGGTGCGTCACGGTGGCGTGGCTGGTGTGAGTCGCGGTGGCGTGGCTGGTGTGAGTCGCGGTGGCGTGAGCCGCAATTGCCCTCAAATTGGTCGCGGATGGTGGCTGGAGTGAGCATGGTTGGTGGTTGGCGTGAGCGTGGTGGTCGGTGGTTGATTGGTTGCCGTGCGCAGCTGGCTTCTCTTGCATTAGGGTTTAGAATGGGAAATTAAAATTGTGTGTTCGTGTGAATCGTGTGTGTGCAGTGTGCAGGTGGTGTGAGTGTGGTGTTTTTTTATTTCTTAACAAATCGGGTTGGGTCGGGCCATATAAAGCCCGAGCCTTGACCCGAATTTAATCAGGCTTTTATTTTTAAGCTCGAGCCCAAATTTTAACCCTTAAATCCAGGCCAAAATCCTAAAATTTCAGGCCTAGTTAATCGACCCAAAATTCGGGTCGGGTTTTTTTGCCAACCCTAGATTGGATTCGGTTCATTATTTCTCTAAAATTATAAAAATGAAATTTAGGGGTGGAAAAAAATTAATACCCACTAAAAAAATCGAACCAAACCGATGATTCAGTTTGACTTTAAAAGTTAATAAAATAGGTTGGTTTATAAAAAAAATTGAAAACTAAAAAAATCACAAAATACAAAAAAATTATTGAAAAAGAAAGAGAATTGAACCGGCAAGCAAACTAATTTTATTTTGTTTATGTAGTAACCAAAAACCGACACTCGTAGAATGACATCAAAATAAGGGTGGTAATATCTCCACTCACAAATTCTATAAATCTACTTCGTTTTTTAAAATAATTATAAAAAGTTTACATTATTTTTAAAAATTTCAAATAAAAAAATTGTAAAAAATTAATCAGTTAAATCTATCTTAATTTATTTTTGTGATATCTCAATTTATTTTTTTGTGACTCGGATTTCTTTTTTTTTTTTTCATTATGTTTGATTACTAAGGTTACTTTACCCTAAATTTAAATTGACCGTTTTATCCTTAAAAGGTAAAATTACAAAAAATTAACCTTAACTTCAATTTTTTTGGTACAAAATTAGTTGTTTCTAAATAGCCAATTCTTCTTTGTTAGTTTGATTATTAACCTTTAATTAAACTAATAATATCTTTGTGAGAAAATACTCATATAAATTATTATGTTGTTATATTTATGTCAATTACACGTAAAATATTAAAAATTATTAGATTTCATTTAAAAAATTAGATTATAAGTCACAAAATTAAGTATATAAAGTATTTGATACAAGAATGATTTAAGGCAAAATAATTAAATAGAACTTATATTAAAGTAATTTTAATAGTAAAAAAAACCAAGAAAAAAATGATTTAATTACTTAATTATAAATTTTTTTTAATTTGTATTTATTAAAAACAATGTCAATGATTGTAAATATTTTTTAAAATTAGGGCGGGTTTATAAGGGGTGGGAATATTTGCAGCCTTAAAATAATATAAATAGTTTTCTGAAAATTTTTGTAATTGTCTATTTTCAATGAGTCCCTTCAACAGTTGGTTGTTTACAGTATTTGTTAATATATATGGTTAATTCCCATTTAGACTCACACAATTTCAGTGTTTCTTCTATGTAATTTGCTTTCTTGCAGGGCTGCGCGACGATGATTTTGGAGGCAATTCAAACTTTTAAAAAAAAATCACAACCCAACATTACACTCAAAGACTCACACAGCTGACACAGACTCGCTGCCGGGGGCGCCGATCGATGAGCGCCAATCAGCCGCCAATGCCGAAGGCCATGAGCGGACTACGGCGCCGTTTCAGCACATTCGAGCCATCATCATTTTACATGAAAAATTGAAAACAAATTTGGCGCGTTACGGCGACGTTTTTGTTGGAGAAGAAATGGCAGTCGATGCGAATTTCGCATCGTCGTTGTTGGAGAAAGTGAAAGTTGAAGATCCGTGGCTTCCTCCCAGAACTTGGGAATCAATTCCTTCTCAAAGTGGGCCCCATCTCTCCCCCTCTTCCTCCTCCAATGACCACCGCCATCCCCATTGCGCCACGTCATCACTCTCCGTAAGTACTGGTTTACGAGCAATTAGATGACCTGCATTTTTTTTTCTGCTGCATTAATTGAAAAACTATTAGAATTTTAATTAAAGAATGGAAATTTTTGGACTTAATTTTCCAGGAGGCGAGTTTGGTGAGATTAGCATTGAATGCTTTACAAGGTTTAGAATCAGCTCTTATTAGTATAGAAAAGCTTGCTTTTGCATTTCGTTGTGACCCAGCTGATAGGACCTTTCATCGAATTCCGAATCTGTGGAATCGGTCTTCGAGCACTCATGCTCTTGGGAAAATTCTCAAATCTATTGGCTGCTCGGGTATCTTGGTTTTTCTCCTGCGTAAATTTGTAGACCATTTTAGAAATTTGGATGCATGTTTAACAAGACAGAGTCTTGAAGGTAAAGAGCAGCCTCCGTACAGTCTCGTCAATCAGGCATTTGCTGTTGCAGTGAATAAGGTTTTAGAAGGGTACGTGTGTGCACTAGATACATTGTATGCGTCAGTGGGTTTGAGACGCTCGTCAAAGGGTTTTGATGCGGTTTCTGAAGAAGGATGCCTTACGAGTGGAGTGCAATTGAAAATCACGCTCTTGGAGGTGTACTTGCATACCAGAGAATTGAGGACTCAAATTGAAGTTCTTGGAAATATATGCAACTTACATGATATAGCTGTTTGCTTCTCTGAATCTTCTACTGAAAATGTAACTGCTAAAGCGATTTCAGAGTTTAAGAGCTTTTGGAGAGGCGGGGATCTGCTTACTTATTTGTACACACAGTTACAGGTCAGCTTAATTTAAAATTTGTTCCCTGCATTGCTTCCTTTCTTATTTATTTACCTGTTCTACATTCTTCTTAAAATTTCCTTTCAAATGGTAATACAATACCATTTGCTCACGACAATTAGTCCAGTGAAATTGATTCTTTGAAATGTGCTGTAGTCCTGGTGAAGACAACAGTTGTTGTGAGAATTAGTATATTCGTGCCTTAATTATGATCTCCAGCATTGTTACAAAACAATCTTTCTTGATTCAACAAATTCAAGTTGTGTATAGACGGAGTTCTTAATTGCTTGTTGAATTCCCAATTAATAATTTTACACATAATTCATTTTATGAGATATTTTTTTGTCTCACTGATAAATGTATCAATAATTTGTCCTCCTGTAGGTTGCTGATTCTGCTCACCGTCCTTTACTCAAGTTTCTTTTTCTTCGGTCATGTGAACCGTATTGTGGATTTATAAGATCATGGATATTCAAAGCTGAGATCAATGATCCTTATAGGGAGTTTGTAGTAGAATATGTCGGCAATTCACCGGTTGATCAACATGGCAAAACTGGAACCTCTATTGACTTCTCAGGGACAAATATTAGGGTAATTTATTTTCCAGTAAATTTAAACCTGTTGTTGATTCCCCCTCCTAGTGTTCTCTTCAGTGTTGATGGTCATAATTTGTAACTGTTCAATCCAGGAGCGAGTTGGAGTTTCCATTCCCTGTTTCTTGAAGCAATTTCTGATTCCACTTATAAGGGCGGGTCAGCAGCTTCAAGTAATTATGAAATTACTTGAATTGTGTGATTGTGTTTTTCCTGGGGATCATACTTATAGGGATTTTCTTCCCTGTTGGAGTGGTTTTTCTAGTAATCATCCTCTTTACACATCACCTATGACTTTTGGAAAAGAAAATATAAAAGCAATGGTTATTTCAAGAAATAGTTACTACGAAAAGATGCAGGAAAAGCTCGAAGGCCTTTTGAGTAAATTAGAAATCAGTTATCAACAGGTACCACATTTTTGTATTTCCATTTTTTCACTACTTTCTTTATCTTTGTTTCCATTGTAGTTGATTGCGGTAAACCATGTAATAGCTTTGTCCTATTCTATATCTTTCTCTAGCCTTATAATGTTTGCAACACGTGTGACTGATTGACTAATATCTGGTTACACCTCCTAAGCACAAGCCCACCTCTTGCTCCTAGTTGCTTACCTGCTTGTGCTTAGATCTATCAGCGGATTTTTTGTCTTGTCAAGGTGATATTGCAATTGGTGGGTAGTTTTATTTCTCTGATGTGGCTGGTGGTTGAGGATACACGTCCCTCCTCCCACTGTCTTCTTTATGCAGTGGTGACAAGCAGAGTGCATATAACTCTTTACCTGTAACGGCCAGCAGCACTCTTTATAGGGTTCCTAAGTTTTCTTGCTAATTAGGAGTAAGCCAAAATATATTGCCATCAAGTTCCCGGCTTCTTGGATCTTGTGTTTCATTCTAATCATTAAAGTTGTGATGTATTTTTAAGTTGTATTTGTGATAATATTTTAACCCTTAAAATGTAAAGTTCAATTGATTTTTCTTTTTGGATTTATATTTTAAATACTGAACCAAAAAATTTATGCAAAAAAAAAACTGAAGTATAGCTCTTATTCAAGAATGTCGTGACAGTCTACTACAGCATGTGAACACTATTACACTTCTAGCACTTTCAAGAAGCAAATGGAGGCTAAATTCGAAAATTCTATACAGAAGACTCATTCTAGATAGTTGGCACACTTCACCCATTTTACCCCAACAACATTTTGGATCCCTTCCCTCATTTAGTGACCTAAAAGATTTGATTTATTTGCTATTAACATATATCTTCGAGAAAACCTGTGGATAGTGATTTAAGAAAGGCTTCGAAGAGAAATTTACCTGCAAAGATGGTCAATGAATTGGCATGATATAGTATGGCATGTAGTTGCTTTAATGTTTTCAGTTGGAATAAGGTATATTGGGCATTTTTGTGATCAACATGATGGCATGCTGGTTCTGAACTAGTATCTTTACTTCAAAATAGGTAATTAACATCGTAAAGAGTAGAAAGTCTGATAGTAGGCATAAGAGTCATCAATTTATGCTAGGTCTGAATTGTTGATGGTCGTGACCACATGCATTGAGGAATATGTGAAAAATAGAGTGGAATTGATGGTTTCACATCAATGTCAGATTATTTAGGATACACAATTGTGGAATTGTACTCGTCCTGAGAAGTTTTAGTCTTTGTAACTTTTATCATTTGTAATGAGGATGCAGGAGAGCAATTCTGTGTAGTAATGTCATTAGGTAATTACATTGGCAATGGGCATGAAAGATGCTAATTCTTCCATTCTGCAGCTTCCTTATCTCCGAATTATCTTGTTTTATTTGACATAAAGATTTCTCTTTTCAGGTTGTATCACACAATGAGGCACCTGCCTTCCTTGGGAATGGGGGGAGCTTAGAAGCTTCTTTTTCATTTGAGTTGAATGACAGGGTGACTGTTCCTTCTATGGTTGATCAAAGGGGCTCAAATGTGTAATCTGTCTCTCTCTCTCTCTCTCTCTCTGTGTGTGTGAGAGCTGCACAGTGTTTATACTTGTGTGTTTCTGTCTTTGCATTCTTGTGTATGTGTGACAGCATGTGTAGTCACAACATGCTCTTACATCCTCCACGCTGTGTAAATTTTATTCTACACAAGTGTTCATATCACATTCATCTGTATCCGCATCAGAAGTTGCTCACAGTAATATGAGGCATTATTTATGTTGGCCAATGTTTGATACGTAATGTCCTTCATGCTTTTGATATTTCCGTTTCTGTTGCTCTCCTTTCAAGTACCTTGCCGCTTATTTAGTGATGAGGTTTATCTGCTTTCAGGGCAAATGGTAGTGAGGATTTTGATAACTCAAGTATGAAAGATGAATTCTGTTATGATAGAGGTACATCTGAGTCATCCGAATGCTCATCTTCAATTGATTCTGAAGAGCAAAATGAAGCTGAACAGTTGATTCAACCTCCTAATAATTTATTTGAAATTGAGCAGAAATACTTTTCTGCTTTAAGCTTCTCCATGACTACTCCTAATGGTAATCCATTGCAGAAGTCTCTGCAGTATGAAAAATCTGGGCATAAGAAGAGAGATTCCCATGAATTTTGTGAAAGAGATGATACCCTTAGCCACTTTGTGCTCACTCAGCATAAAAGGGCAATTCTGAGTGGCACATCTGTGCTGCCAGAGTCAGGGGAGTCACACTTGTCATGCAGAAATGGTCGTTATACTGATGGCCTAGCTGATAAATGTTGGCCGCTTGGTCTCCTTTTGAAAAATCCTTTTTGTGTGGATGGAGGGTGCAGAAATGATCCCAAGCTGCATCCATCTGTCTCTGGCCAAAAGCATTCTGAAGAAAATATACGAGTTTCTAAGGAAGATGTTTCATTTTACAGTGAGAAATTTGGCAGTAACAATGGTTTAATAGAGGGAACCTTAGGTGAAAATCAACTCGAGAACAGCTATGCTGTTTCTGATGTATCTGCTATGCTGAAATGGAAGCTTAACTACAGTGGCAATATATTCAGTATCAATCCAATGTTGACCAGAAATGCCTTATTCTATACATTGGGCAAACCTGAGGGAAGGCTCGCTGCAGACCTTGGAAAATCATTACCTTGTTTTGACTTTTCTTCTGTAGAAGATCCTCGTAAGGTATTTGTGGAGAAGGTTGCTATTGGTTCTGCACAGGCAGTGTCTGAAGATTCAAGTTTGTCTGCAATTAGTGGTGAGAGGAATCCCTTTAGTGAACCAGTAGGAGAAATCCTGATTGATAATCCCAAAGTGTCATGTGTTGAACCACATTTGGAATTGAAAGACCACAGTAAAAATATAGTTGGAACAGATATTTCTGGTACAAGTAGCTGGGAGAGTTTGCTTTCCACTTCAAATAACATTGAAAACAATACTGTGGAAGACCACGGGCAGGAATTCTCGGCCATCTTTGAGATACCTCTTGATTTTATTATCGACAAATGCTTGCTGCAAGAAATCCTGCTTCAGTATCCTTTCTGTATTTATTCCAACTGTCCCCTTCTGCACTTTTTGATAGTTCCTGAAATTAGTTTCCCAACAAGTTAATAGTCTGAACAGGAGCATGCCTCGGACATATCACATTTACCTTTCAAATTGTGTTATAGTATGGTTGTAAAACTCACGATGATAGATGCATGCCCCCGAAAATTTATTTGTCTACATGGCTTGTAAAATTTAGAATCTGTTAGAACATGTACTGTTGAGGTGTGTATAATATGCTTAATTTGTGAGTCAATTAGGGTATTGCTATTGGAAGCTTTTTCTAATTGTATCAATTTTGGTTGAGGTGCATAGATGGTAGCTTCTCAACATGGTACCATTGAAATACAATTTTTTTATGCTGGTTATAGTTCTTAACAAACTTATACAATTACTTTATGCTAGTTATACTTCTTAACAAAATGACGGATATAAGTATGTTAGCAAGTTGATGATAAAGCTGCTAGGAGAGGGGTTTGATTTGCACGAACATTTATTGGCATTGCGGCGGTACCATTTCATGGAACTTGCAGACTGGGCAGACCTGTTTATCATGTCCCTTTGGCATCATGTATTTCTTTCTAATCAACTCTTTGCATTATGATCTTTTATTAATTGATTCATATGGTTACAGTTTCTTCTGATTCATTTGGTTTTCTTTGTTTCAAGCAGCAGAAGTGGTGTTTTACAGAAGTTGATCATAAAGTATCAGAAATTCAAGGGATACTCGAATTGTCAGTTCAGAGGTCTTCATGTGAACGAGACCATAATAAGAACAGGTTATTTGTTTATATTAAAGAAGATGGGACCTCACCTCTTTCAACATCTTCTACAGGTAATTTCTTTAATTGTTTTTCCTAGCTTTGTGTATTCCTTTTCATCGAGTTTGATTATATTTTGTTTGAGCATGGCATCCTTGGCTCATTTTCATTTTTTCCTAGTTTTAAATGTCTCTCTTATTCGTATTGGCAGGAGTCCGTTCCTTCAACTTTTTAGGTCTGGGTTACCGAGTTGATTGGCCAGTCAGTATTGTTTTGACTTCTAATGCGATGGAAATATATGCTGATATTTTTAGTTTTCTCATACAAGTTAAGCTCGCTGTTTTCTCGTTGAATGATGTATGGCGCTCATTGAAGGTATAATCGCTAGGCACTCTCTTACTTTTTCCTTATATTGAGGTTTCTGACCATGTGTCATCTACTTTTTCTGTACCTTATATCATGTAATTCTCTAAAACATGATAGAGCAAGAAATCAAGTAATTGGTGTCTAAAGCACCAATCTCTGCGGGTTCTTACCCAACTGATGATTTATTTAGTTTGTTGTACTTTTCTTGGTGAAGGATTTTTTTTAGATCCTTAATGGTCTGACTAAGAATTCGATTCCATTCTGAATTTCCCTTGTTTCTCTATTGGTTGGTGGATGAGCTCTTAAAATATCACCTAGAAACTTATTGTCTTGTACCTAAGCAACGAAGTGACTTTGGACCATTCTAAGACTCTAATCTTCTTTACAGGATTTAATGCACTTAATCAATCAAAGCCGACACTCCACACAACATGAAAGGGAAGTGGGCCATTTTAATTTACTGATAAAGTTGAGGTAAATTGAGCAATTTTTCCTCTTCTCTACATCTTTCACACTAATTTCCATTGTCGTATCTGGTCCTATCTCACAAGGATGACTTTTCTCAGTCTTATTTCCTCTGCCTTCTGCATTCAGGGAAGCCTTGAAAAGGTGCTGAGGGCCCATCTTTTGGAGAGCAGCCCGCCAACATGGGTTTACTGGAGTGTTTGAAGTGTGACCAAGCACTGGCATTCATCACTTTACACATTCCCAGAAACTCATGTGGGTATGTTGCTCTCCCTATGGAGTGTGACCTTGCCAACTAGATCCCTTTATATAAATATAGGATTAGGATCAATGGCACTGCCATTGGAACACAAATTACAGCACATTTTGTGGCCATTAAATCAAAATAATAACAGAGGATAAATCATTTTCCTTTATCTTTTATTGTACTTGAGTTCTTAATTTGAGATATGCATATTAAGCTTTCTGTTCTTGATGATTTGATTATCTTTGGAATTCATGAGCTGTAGTGTTAGGAGTCGAGAACTGAGTTCTATTGTCTTTATTGTTACAAGCTGTGTTTTCTTTCTAGATTAATTATAGGTCTATGTATAGAGCGGACTTCTAATTTATCATATGAGTTTCAGTTTCAGTTTCTCTTCTCTGTGTTAATCTCAATATTAACATTTCCATTTCTAATCATGTAAATCCAATGATTTCAAACTTTTTGCCTGTCTGCCAGACACCGGGTCAATCATTTTGTATCAACACTACAGCAATATGTGCACTCGCAGCTATCTGATGTTTCATGGTGCAAATTTCTTCATTCTCTAAAGGATAAGGTTTGAATCACCTTGATTATTGTCTGCACCTATTTTTTCTTTAATGTGCACCTGTGTATTTAAAATTTGAAAAATACTGCCTTTATTTTCTTTTGAATTATTGCCTTTACATTTTTGCCAATGGTTGATGTCAATGCTTTTGTAGTTGGCTGAGTTGTCATATCATAGCATGGTTGAGTTCAATAGTATGCTTGATTATTGAATAAATGAACTGTTTTGCCTTTTGTTTGTCATGAGCTTTTCCACTGTTGAGACTTTAGTTTTGTTTTTAATAACTGAGATGAATGTCTGTGAAAGGATTAAGTTTGATGGATTTTGTAGGATATTTTATTTCTTCTTCGTGCATAATCAGTTGCTATTCAATTTTTACCTTCTATCTTTTAGTCTTGGACAAGTTGAAAACAAATCTTGAACTCGTCTGTGGTTGTTGTAGGTCAAAGATATGATGGATCTTGAGTCGGTGCACATGGCATATCTTTCTGATGCATTAGATATGTAAGTTTATTTATTTATTTTTTATTTGAGTTTTAGCTTCTTCTCCTATTGTATATACATAAGTTGCAAAATACAATTGTGCTGAGAAAGAGAGTTCCTGTTTAGGATCATGCACCACCTTGGATCCAAGCCTTTTTACAAGTTGCCTGTTGAAAATTTTTCTGGAAATGCTTATTCATTTTCTAATTGTTCTTCCAGTTAAATTTCCTCTTGTATGCTTGATAGTTAGGGGAAATTGAATGACCTCAATTTACACCGCTTGTCTTAAAGCGATCTAATATCAAAACCATTCATAAGGTGATCCTAAGTTTAAAACTGGGGATTCAAGGTTAGAGGTACCTTCAAGGCTTTAACTTCCTAGCTGCTGTTGTTAAATGCTGCTAGAGAAGGAAGCTATCATTTGTCAGAAACTTTGGCTATTGGCGTAGATGATGCGTTCTCCATCTTCAGTTGGTTAAGTGAAAGTTTATGTAGTCAGTCTTGCTCTTGGGACTGGTAATGGTCCAGGTCTCTAATAGTTATCTACAAATGGTCATAGCACTATGATTGGAGTTTACTAATTTACAAATTCTTGTGTGATGCCTACTTTGAAACAGCTAGTGCTGTGTAAGAGCACTGCCTTTTTCAAAATTAAATTAGCGGACTGGGACCTTTTGATAAGAGCATGATGCCTGTTGCAAACTTCACGTAAACTAGTTTGCTGTTCTCTGTGTTTTACATCAGTGTCTATAATTTTTTGGAAATCCACATCATGTGTGTATTTTAGGTTTATAGACATAAGAAATTGCTAGTTATTGTTTTTCTCTTGCTTACCATGTTTCAGTTTCTTGGCCTTTTGAATAGTCAAATTTTATTTTCTTTTCTTTAGATGGGCCAATTTTGACCTTATTTTATTGTATCATCTTGATTCTTAAGAGCGAATATAAAATTTCTACAGATGCTTTCTCTCTGCTGAAACACGGGTTGTTGCAAGCATCATAGAAGGCATTTTACAGTGTGCACTAGACTTTCAGTCTTGTCTTACCAGAGGAATATGGGATGTTGAGCTGGATCAAGGCGATTGTCTCGGAAAACTTTCAAGAATCAATGTATCACAGGTGATTGTTGTTTCCACTAATCCATGTTGTCAAAAAACAATTTCTTTTTTCACTCTGTTTGGTAGGCATTAAGACAAGAGATGACTTAAATCATGGTTATGAACGTGAGGATCGTGTTGTGTTACAATTTCAGATCTCAGTCATAACACACTCCAAATGGAGGCATGCCATTTATGGAAATTTGTTTTCTATGTGAAATGCATACATTTTAGGTGTTAGATTGCCATATTGTACATAAATACTGAATTAGAGTTGTTAGAGATAGAACCATCCATAACTATAAAAAGGCTTCTCCATGTTAGCGTATTAAATTGTTCTCCCCAACTTTCCACAGGTGCTTGCCATAAAGCAAAAGTTCGACGAAAACCTAAAAGAATTGCATCTATGTTATCTGAAATCACCTAAACACGGAGAGTTTGGACTTTCCCGTTTCTGGAGATATCTCAACTACAATGAGTTTTTCTCAGATATCAACAACGGAATGGCCCGTTATCCCTTGGGAGTATGAGACTGTGGTTCATATTAATTACAATGAAGCGTTGATTGTAATCGAACTGATAAAAATTTGTTCAAACAAGTTCAACCTTGGAGGTAAACTATTAAAATCCTTGTAGGTGGAAGTTTCATCTTTTGGTGTTTTAGGATGTGTTCTAACGAACAGCCAAACATACTAACTAATTGGAGATTGTAAATTGATGCTGTATTTTTCTGTATGGTTGTTGAAAAAAGAAAATTGAATGAATGATCTGTATAGCAGTGTTGGAATGTAATGTTACAACATTGTGTTCTTTCTCCGTTGTGTTGGTGTAAAGGTATTCATTGTTTCTCTTTGCTTGTTCTTTGGAATTAAGGACAAGTTCTACAGGAGTTTGTAGTTTTATCTTTACTCCTAGACTTGAGTTTGATGTCACAGTAATCTAAAACAATTTAACTAGAAGCATCTTCGTATATGATTTATCCTATTTGTTATGACATTTATCTATACAATGGTATAATAGTAATTTTATTAGTTATGAAATTCATTATTCCATAGGTGTTCTTTTGTTTGGAAAATTATTTCTACACTACTTTTATTTTGTCATATGTATATATAACCACCATAAAATTTTAACATATTCTTTGTACCACTTTTGTTTTTAAACTTATATCAATCAACTACTTTGATACTAAAAATAATCATTTTACTCTTAAATAAATAAAAAAAAATCTTATTCAACCAGTTTTAAAAAATAAAAAAATTATAATTACAAGAATGTCGTAAATTCAATAAAATAAATAAATTACAAAATCTAAGATGGTAATTTTGACATGAAATTATAATTATAAAAAATTAACATCTTGTAATTAAAAATTTTTATAATTATAATTTCATTTAATTTTTGTAATTAAATTAAGTATAGGGAAGTTTACAAAAACTAACAAAAAGAGAAAAGCTCCCTATAATTATTGTAAATTTCTCTATAATTAATATTAAGAAACTTTCCTATACAAATTACATGAAATTATAATTACAAAAAATTAATATGATAATTTTTTAAATGAAATTATAATTATAAAAAATTAACATATTGGAATTGAAATTTATTTATTTTATTAAATTAAGGGGTATTTTTGTAATTATAATTTTTATTTTTCAAATTTTATACAATAACATAAGATATTTTAATTCATTTAACTATAAAATAGTCATATTTTAGTGTCAAAAAGTAGTTGACTGATACAAGCTTAAAAATAAAAGTAATGTAAAGAATATGTCAATTTTATAGAATATGTCACAATTTTATAGTAATTAGATATACATATAACGAGATAAACATAGTGCAGATATAATTTTCCTTATTTTTTCATCATTTATTGCCTATGTTATATTGTTACATGTAAATTGTTGTGTCATGCAAAATGATACGATGGGTATCAGGCTCCCTAATACACTATTCATGGTTTCTATTTGTTAGATTGAGACTTAAAAGAGTGAACTTACTTATAAGGTTGTCATATTATTCAAAATCAGTGTCTGTCCAGCTTAAGCTTTCAAGCCAGTTGAAGTTAATCATTTGAGAGATTTCTGCACAAATGGTGCTTATGAAAATGCCTAAGTGACTAGTACACTGCACGGCATATGGTGCTCGAGAAAGTGATATCTGAACTGCAAACAAAGACTAAAACAATTTTATTATTCTATTAAAAGTGAAAACGATCAATACCATGTACTAGTTGATAAGAACTTGGCAAAGTTTTGTAATTTTGTTTTTGTAACTTTCATTGAGAACATATAAAACAATATTGATGACAACACCAAAGTCCCATATATATATATATATATATATATACATATATATATATATACATATAGATATATATATACATATATATATACATATACATATATATATACATATATATATACATATACATATACATATACATATATATATACACACATATATATATACATATATATATATATATACATATACATATACATATACATATATATATACACATATATATATATATACATATATATATACATATACATATATATATAGGAAAAAGAAGAAAAAGAAAGAAACTAGTGCCTCTATGGTGCAGAAGAAATGCTTTAGCTGTTTCAGTGTGTGTATGTGATAGAAATGGTGGAGGATAAGAGAGACAATGTTGTGTTTGCTGTTAACAGAGAAGGGTTTGATGTCTCAAACTTTGCTTGAGTTCTTTGTTGGAATATTTGTAGATAATAAAGATGTTGACACAGTTGACATAGCATAGCTAGGAGAGAAGTAACTATTCAGAGCAGATAGACATGTTGAATCTTTGGATTTATCAAATAGGGAAGTAACACCTCTTCTACCTTTTGTGGAGTCCCCACCAATTTTGGAATTAAAACTCTTTCCTTTATATTTAAAATATGCATATCTTGGTGACAATGACATCTTGCCAGTAATTATTTCATCTTTTTTGGATGTAGGTCCGGAGAAAAACTTAGTGGATGTGCTGGGAAAACATATGAAGGGCATTGGCTGAATTCACTATGGCAGTTATTAAGGGAATCAACTTATCTATTTGCATGCACAAGATTCTACTGGAGGAGAGTTACAGTAATTTGTAGAACAACAGAGAAAGTTGAATCCAATCATGAAAGAGGTTGTGAAGAAAGAAATTATTAAATGGCGGATGCTGGAATCATATACCCTATATCAGATAGTTCATGGGTAAGTTCAGTACAATATGTACTCAAGAAGGGAGGAGTGACTGTTGTAACAAATGAAAAGAATAAACTCACACCCACAAGAACAGTCACGGGCTGAAAAGTTTGCATGGATTATAAGAAGCTCAACAAGGCTACAAGAAAATATCACTTTCCTCTACCCTTCATAGACCAGATACTGGACAAACTTACTGAAAAGGAATATTATTGCTTTTTGGATGGGTATTCAGGGTACAACTAGATTGCTATAGCATCGGAGGACAAGGAGAAAACAACATTCACATGTCCTTATGGCACATTTGCATTTAGAAGGATGCTATTTGGCTTATGCAATGCTCCAGCAACATTTTAGAGATGCATGATGGTAATTTTTTCAGACATGCTGGAGCAAACACTTGAAATATTCATGGATGACTTTTCAGTTTTTGGAGAATCATATGAGGATTGTTTACATAATTTCGAGAATGTGCTTAAAAGATGTAAAGAAATAAATCTAGGTTTCAATTAGGAAAAATGCCACTTCATGGTGTAAAAAGAGATTGTTTTAGGCCATAGAGTCTCGAGGAAAGGTATTGAAGTGGATAAGACAAAAATAGAGGTCATTGACAAACTTCCACCACCTACCTCGGTTAAAGGCATAAAAAGTTTTTTGGGTCATGTTGGGTTCTATAGAAGATTCATTAAGGATTTCTCAAGTAAAAGTGATTTACCGATGAAAAGAGGTCAAGCCAATAGAACCTACTCGATCTAGCCGATTAGTCCTTATGCATGTTACTTGAGCATGACAGACCATTTAAATTTGATGATAATTATTTAAAGGCCTTTGAGGAACTAAAAAGAGCTTTTATTACAGCACATGTTGTTGTAGCACCAAATTGGAACATCCATTTTGAATTAATGTTTGATGCTAGTGACCATTCTGTTGGAGTAGTGCTAGAACAAAGGAAAAACAAGATTTTTTATTCAATTTATAATGCCAGCAAGACATTATCCGATGCTCAACTCAATTACATAACTACTGAGAAAGAGCTGCTTGCTGTTGTGTTTGCTTTTGATAAATTCAGGACATATATAGTTGGTATTAAGGTGACTGTCTAGACAGACTATTCGGTAATACTTGATCTCCAAGAAAGATACCAAACCGAGATTGATTTGATGGATTCTTTTACTAAAAGATTTGACTTTAAAATTAAGGATAAAAAATAGACTGAAACCAAGTGGCAGATCACCTATCAAGATTGGAGGTATATGCAAGCACTCAAACCAAACAAGTCATCATAAAAACCTTTCATGATGAGTAGTTTTTGATGCTTCAACATGCACAAATATTACAGCAGTCATGATTCCATAGTATACAAACCTTGCTAATTAATTAGTGAGTGGACTGTTGCCACATGATTTAACCTACCAGTAGAAAAAAGTTTCTCCATGATGTCAAAAACCTATCAGTGGGATGACCCTTACTTATATAAAGCGTGTTCAAATCAGATCATTTGAATTTATGTGCCTGATGAAGAAATCCCTAACATATTACAGGCATGTCATGCTGCAGCATATGAAGGACATTTTAGAGGCTATAAGACAACAGCAAAAGTATTACAAGCATGTTATTATTGACCTTTTATCTTTAAAGATGCTTATGAATTTGTTAAATGTTGTGACATGTGTCAAAGAATGGGAAACATCTCTCAGAAACATGAAATGCCATTCACCAACATTCTAGAAGTGGATCTTTTTTATGTATAGAGGATAGATTTCATGGGACCATTCCCACATTCTTTTGGCAACTTATACATTTTGATGGCTGTTGATTATATGTCCAAATGAATGGAGGCTGCAGCCTTACCAACAAATGATGCCAAAGCAGTGGTGAAATTCTTTCAAAGGAATATTTTCTCAAAGTTTGGAACTCTTAGGGCTATCATTAGTGATGAAGGCAAATAGTTTTGCAATAGAATATTTGTTGCAGTATTGGTCAAATATGGGATCAAGCATAAGATTGCTACAACATATCACCATTAGTCAAATGGTCAGATAGAAGTTTCCAACCGAGAAATGAAGAATATTTTGGAAAAGGTAGTGAACCCTATTAGAAAGGGTTGGTCTCTTAGACTACATGATGCTTTATAGGCCTACCACACAGCATACAAGACACCACTTGGCATGTCTTCCTATAGAATTGTCTATGGCAAAGCTTTCCATTTGCCATTAGATTTGGAACATAAGGCATATTGGACATTAAAACAACTTAATATGGACATGCATGCTACAACGGAACATAGGAAGCTGCAACTATGTGAAATAGAAGAGTTAAGATTGTTTTCTTATGAAAATGCAAGGATTTACAAGGAGAAAACAAAACAATGACATGACAAACACATTCAACAAAGGAATTTAGTTCTAGGACAATAAGTTTTGCTCAACAATTCAAGATTGAAGCTTTTTCCAGAGAAGTTAAAATCAAGATGGTCAGGTTCTTTTAGAATTATCAAAGTCTATTCTTATGGTGCTATGGATCTTAAAAATGAGAAAATTGGTCGACAATTCATGGTAAATAGGCAGCGAGTTAAACATTATGTTGGTGATGCCATGTATGATTCAAGAGAGGATTTATTCCTTAAAGATCCAATTTAAGCAAATAAGGAAATGTCAGGCTAAAAGACCTTAAATCAATAGCTAATTAAGAGACAACCCAATGAGGGAAGTATTTTAGATTTTGAGTGTTACTTTTGTTATTTTATCTTTAATTAATTACTTAATTTTATTTATTCCCTTTTCATTAACGTTGTTTTGATGCATTGGATTTCTTAGATTTTTGAATTTGCATTAATTCCACACATTTGCTGCTAAAAAAAAAAGCAGTACAAGAGATAAGGAATTTTACAACATAGGTGCAGAGCAAGTGAATATTAATATCAAAGGGGGTATTATTGGATTGCTGTAGCATTGAAGCTAACAAAATAGCTTACAAAAGTTTACACCGTTGCAATTAGTCATCCCTCGATTTTGTAACCAAAAGATATTTTAAAAATTTCAATGATCTACTGATGTCAGTAAGGGATAAATCGGGAGAAGGGAAATTTGAAATCTCTATAAAATTGTGACATATTCCATTTCCTTTTTGAATTGAGATTTGATTTTAAATCTTCAATTACTACCGCATTTATCTTGTAATTTATTTTTCTCTTTTTACTCTCTGTGCACTATAAATTAGGGATTTTATTTCTCCAAATTTTATTCTCACTACAACTCTTTCCTTTAGCTTAAGACTTCTAACACTATTACTCTAACTTTGAAATGCTGCTTAACTCTCTTCCAGTGATACAAAATTTTGTGCATTATTGTAATAATGGTGAAGATCAAGTCTCACACCATGAGACTGAAGGACCCCTTTCACTTTCACAGTTTAAGGTTGAGGATAAATTTTAATAATTTATAGAGCCACGTAAACTGTTAGAAGAAAATGGGCTCTTCTATCCAACACAACCAACCGGCGTGATGAGAACCATACACACTACTGCAACACAAAGGGGATGGTTGAAATTTTGTTCACACCCGCAGGACCCTGTCCTTCCAATTGTTAAGGAATTTTATGCCAACATGTTACAGCAAGAACAACAAAACATCTTTGTCAGGAACATACAGGTACCTTTAGATTCTCGTGTTATCAATGCGTTTTATAGTTTACCTATTTCTATTAAGTGTGAATATATTGCCTTTGTTGAGAACATGATTAATAAGAAGTAGAGGGAGGTCTTTAGGACAGTAGCTATACATGGCAGTACGTGGGCTAATGAGAAAGGGAGAGTGGTTAATAGAATTGATCTGAAACCTATAACAAAGGTGTGGATAAAGTTTTTAAAATCTCAATTAATGCCCACAACATACACTACCACAGTATCTCAAGATAGATTGGTCATTCTTTACGCCATTCTCAAGGGACTAAACATAAATGTAAGAAAAATAATTGAGAAAGAAATTTGAGAATGTACCACTTACAAACAAAATCAACATCCCTATTATTTCCTTTCTTAATCATTGGGATATATGGGGTTTCAGGAATAAGATTTGAATAACGTGATGAGAAAGTAAAAAATGAGGGAGGCATGACAGTGAAGATAGTAAAAAGAGTTGCTGGAGAAGCAACTGTTGAGCAACATGTTGCAGTGGAGATAGAATAGGCTGTAGGCCGTGGCATTAAATTGCATGAACTCCACATGATGATAAAGGAGTGTGTCCAGGCACACACAGAGGAGAATCAGAGGTTTTGGGCTTAATTTACAGCACATGAAAGTATAAAAACATTAGCTTGTGTTGTATCTACAAAGCCAAGATGGCAACATTCCAAAATGATTGTTACAGCAGTTCGACTTCAGCATTACAGAGAAAGCTGCTCCAGTTGAAGAACAAGCAGAGGAAGAAGCTGTAGTTAGGAATGAAGAAGAAAGTGAAGAAAGAGCAGAGGAAAAACAATAGCAAGGGTTAGAACAAGAGGAAAACGAAAAAAAAAGAAGCGCAAAAGGAATATGATAAGGAGGAAGAAGAAGAAAAAGAAGAAGAAGAAGAAGAAAAAGAACCACCATTGGCGCCTCCAGTCAGCAAAGGTAAAGGAAAGGAGGTCGTGGAAGAGGAATTAGAAACTGAATAGGAAGAAGATATAGATGAGGCTATTGAAGAAGCCATTACTAGAGTGGCTATAACAGAGGAAGCCCGTAGAAGTCTACGCGAGATTATAGCCAATATTACTGCTGAGGAACAAGTAGCAGGATTTGTACCACCTGCTTTTTAGTCATCTCCAATGAAAACACCAGCTTCTAAGAGATCCAGCCAGCTAAAAGTGGCACAACCATCTGAAGGTGTTGCAGCACCATAAGAGCTAGGTCGAAAGAAATAACGGCAACATCAGGCCAAATTAAGTGAACATGTTGAAACCCCTGCCATCAGCCCAACATCTAGCAAAAAGAAGAAGCAATCAACTGCTGCTCCAATAAGTTCACCCAAGGACCGTTTGCATAGCGGCTTTCAAAAGAAGTGATCTCTTCCTACATCTGCTACAACAATTCTGCAACAACAGAGGAGTTTCCCTATCAGACTTTAATTTTTCAGACTTTATTTTGTTGCTTTTCCTATTTATGCCTTTTTATTTTTTTGTTTTCATATATATTTCATTTGCATTTAAATGTTTTAGTGCATATGAGGACACAACACCTCTCAAGTTTTAGGGGGGCTTGTGTTGGAGTACCATGTGTTTCTGTTTTGATGTGTTTTGTTCATGTGTGTGAATGTGGGTGTGAAGCTCTGTTATCTAAATTTGTGTATGGATTGAAACACATAATAAGAATGAATTGAGTGTCAAGTTTTGTGATTGCCAAGTAGAGATAGTTTAAAGATAAGGGCTGAATTTTTATCCATACACTTAAGCTTTGATTAGATTCTATGAGATTGTTGTAACAGAGTTTGTATTGGTTAAAAGGGTATAAAACACCTCAAGTATAAGGAATTTTTTTTTATAAAATTATGTTTTTTATGAAATAAATTCTACTCCAATAGTTTAAGTTGCTGAGTATGTACCCTATATGCAGATTTAAGTCCAAAGGTAACAAAAGCTACGAGCATTGCTGTAGCATCAGGTAAAAAAAAAATTATTTTGGTCCTCTGTCTAGGATATTGAGTAACCAGGTCTATTTATGAGCCCCATATTTAGTCTTGAGTCAAAAGTGTCTTAAGATAAGACCATGTTATGAGTATTGCTGCAACAACTCTGATTTGTGCATTGGTCGAGTACTTGGGTGTCATCACCATAAGTGATAGACATTCATATGAAAAATTAATGATACATTAAAGAAAATCATGATAGATAAAAAAAAAAGCTTTGTTGCTATAGTACAATTAAAGTTTGTTGTGATTTTTGCCCTTGTACATTAAAAGTTCTGTCTTAGAGTATGGTGTAGTAGTTGTGTAATGATGCAGTACTTCTAGACTTGGCCAAGGTGACACACACACACCTTGGATATAATGAGGCTTAAGTCTAGACTTGAATTGTTATGATAATCTTGCATGATTAAAAGTGTAATCTGAGGGTTGGAAAATCCTTGCAAATGTGATGACAAAGCTAAGTGTGTGTTGCATGATTATGTGATTCAAATGTTAGTGTTGTTCTCATTACTTGAGGACAAGTAATGGTTTAATTTTAGAGGTGTGATAACTTTATGAAATGAGAGTTATCTATAACACTTTTAGACTTAAATCAAGATTATTTAGAGAGTAAATGACATATTCTAACTGCATTTTAGTTATTGTTTGCATACTTATCTATTTTTAGTTTATTTTTAATAAATTAGGTTGTTTTACAATAAATTGTGTACTTAGAACATGTGTTTATTTGTAGGCAAATGGAAGTAAAATTTCAAGAAAGGAATGTTGAGCAAGGGTTTGCAAAAAGGAGGAAAATAATTAGTTGCAGAAAAGTAAAAATGAGTTTGAAACAATGCAGATGTTGTAGTCATTGCTGTAACAATCCTGAAACAACAAAAGAGAAAATTTCGAGCGAATTTAAAAAAAAAGATGCGATCTGCAGTTTCTAAATCTGGAAAAATATGCATCTTAGACTTCTGTTTACCTTAGTTTTCAAGTATAAAAAGAAGCACGCACACAAGGAGAAGGGGAGCCGTCATTCACAAGAAATAATCAAGAGAGAAAAAGAAAATAGTAAAGAACAGGAAAAATCCAAGCTAAATAAGAAGGTCACAGGCGTGAGGAAAAAGAAATCAAGAACTTAGAAGGGCAATTCTTGCCTTATTTTTAATTTTTTTCTTTTATTCATGATGATATACTTGATGGCTGAAACGGTTTTTGATTTTCTTTTGTCACAAATCATGAACTAAATTTTCTTGTGGTTCAATAATAAACGAACTTGATGGTTTATTGACTAATTTTATTGTGTAGCTGCATGATTGCTATAGCATTTTATTTTGATAGTGCTTAATTTAATTCGTTATTTGGTTGACCACCCATTTAAGTGATACTAACTAAGAGAGAGCCACAAAATGGCCTATTTTAGTAGAACATATTAGAGCAATACTTGGTTCTAGATTAGGTTTTCCAAGTTGGGTTAACTCAATTTGAATAGGGCCGTGCTGAATCTAAAACTAGTGATGAACTAGACATATGAATTCACCTTGTAGGGTATTAACAACTTTGATCTTATAATGTTATATCTTGTATTGGCATAACAATTGGTTATTGTTAGGTTATATATAGATATAAGAGTTTTAACAAGCAACAGTTGAAAATGTATTAGAGTTCTGCTCAGTGCTGTAATAATTTTTGTAGCAACGATACTATAACAGAAAAAATAGAAAAAACAGTTAATGTCATTAAGTGAGTTGATTCACTCAACTATATTATTCTTAGTGGTTAAGTTCTTGTGTGAGAAGTGTCAATCTATTTAATTGCATTTTACTTTTCTGTCATTTAAATTATTTAGTTTAATTTAGTTGATAAAAGAGTTAATTTGATTTAATTGAACTTACACTATAAGAATTATTATAGCAACTCTGATAGCATCAATCTCTATAAAGACAATATTCGAATATTTATCACTTTATTACTTTTTATGGACACTTGCACACTGACAATCATATCATATCTTGAGATTGACACTAACATTGACCTTACATCATAATGTTCGCACTAAATGTGGTTTAGTAAATGAAAGTTCAACTTACTTGTGGCATAAACGTTTGGGTCACATATTCAAATCAAGAATAAAGAGATTAGTAAAGAATGAAATCCTTCCAGATTTCGATTTTAGTGATCTCAATATTTGTGTGGATTGTATTAATGGAAAACAAACAAAACACATAAGTAAGAAATAAGCCACAAGAAGTACACAACTTCTTGAGATTATACACACTAACATATTTGGGCATTATGATGTTCCATCTTTTGGTGGAGAAAAGTATTTCATTATCTTTATTGATGATTTTTCACATTATGGTTATATCTATTTGTTTCATGAAAAATTTCAATCAATAGATGCCCTAAAGGTGTTTATCAATGAGGTTGAAAGGCAACTAGATAGAAAGGTAAAAATTGTCAGCTCTGATATAGGCGGTGAATATTATGTAAGATATACTGAGAATAGATAATGCCCTGGTCCATTTTCTAAGTTTCTTGAAAAACGTGGCATATGTGCTCAATACACAATGTTAGGTACACTAGAACATAATGGTGTAGGAGAAATGTGTAACCGTACCTTAATAGATATGGTTAAGAGTATGTTATATTACTCGCCTTTATCTTTATCGTTGTGGATGGAAGCATTAAAGACCACCACTTATTTGTTAAATAGGGTTCCTAGCAAGACAATTTTAAAAAATCCTTTTGAATTGTAGACGGGAAAGAAACCTAGTTTTAGACACCTGTATGTTTAGGGCTGTCAGGCAGTAGTCAATGATGAACCTATGGCAATTAAACCACAAGAAGTAGTATTAAAAAGATCTCAAAGACAAATAAGACTTGTTATTTCTAATAATTATGTGGTTTACTTGCAAGAATCAGAATTTGACTTGAGAAATGAAAGTACTAATTTTAATAAATGGTTAGATGCCATGAAAAAAGAGTTGAAATCAATGGATCACAATGATATTTAGGACCTTGTTGAATTGCTTAAAGGTTGTAAACGAATCGAGTGTAAATGGGTTTATAAGACTAAGTGTGATTCAATTGGCAATGTCGAAAGATACAAAACGGCAATGTCGAAAGATACAAAGCGGCAATGTCGAAAGATACAAAGCCAGACTTATTGCTAAAGGTTTTACTCAAAAGGATGGCATTGACTATAAAGAGACATTTTCAACAATCTTTAAGAAAGACTCCTTTAGAATTATTATGGCATTGGTAGCTCATTATGATTTAGAGTTATACCAAATGGATGTAAAATCTATCTTTCTAAATGGGAATTTAGAGGAAGATGTTTATATGGCCCAACTTGAAAGCTTTTTAGCTGAAAGAAAGAAACAACTCGTGTAAATTGAAGAAATTAATATGTGGACTCAAGCAAGCCTCCCGACAATGGTATCTTAAGTTCAATGATACTATTACTTCTTTTCGATTCAAGGAAAACATCATTGATCGATGTATATATCTTAAGGTCAATGGGAGTAAAATTACTTTTTTGATTTTGTATATTGATAACATTTTGCTTACTACTAATGATTTTGGTCTATTTTATGAGACCAAGGAGTTTCTCTCTAAGAAATTTGAAATGAAAGATATGGATGAGGTATCCTATGTGATTGGAATTGAAATATTCCATGACAGAGAACAAAGATTGTTAAAGTTATCTCAAAAAGCATATATTAATAAAGTTTTAGAGAGATTCGGAATGGAAAAATGCTCTGCAAATGTTGTTCCAATTCAAAAAGAGATAAATTTAGCCTTTTTCAATTCCCAAAAAATGAATTGGAATGCAAAAAAATGAAAAAAAATTCCTTATGCATCCATTGTTGGAACCTTGATGTATGCACAGACATATACTAAGCCAGAAATCAGTTTTGTTGTCGGAATACTGGGTATATATCAAAGTAATCCTGAATTAGATCACTAGAAGGCTTCAAAGAAAGTATTGAGATACTTGCAAGGAACGGAGGATCACATGCTCACTTATAAGAGATTTGATCATCTCGAAATGATAGAGTATTCAGATTCAGATCATGATAGCTGAAGGAACTATCTTATGGAAAAGTGCAAAGCAGTGTGTAATTGCTACTTGCACTATGGAAGCTGAGTTAGTGGCTTGTTTTGAGGCCACTATTCATGGATTATGGCTGCAGATCTTTATTTCAAAGCTTAGAATTGTCGACAATATAGCCAAGCCACTAAGATTTATTGTGATAATGCCGTAACAATCTTCTTTTTTAAAAATGACAGGTATTCAAAAGGTGCTAAATATATGGAATGGAAATATCTTGCCATTAAAGAAGAAGTTTAGAAATGAAGAGTGTCAATCGAACACATTAGCACCAATTTTATGATCGCGAATCCTTTAACAAAATGATTAAACCCAAAGGTTTTCAGTGAATATGTTGAAAGAATGGGTATTATTAGATGCCATTATTGACATTATGTTTAAGTTTTTAGGCTCTTTATGTATTTGATACTCTGAGTTCATTTAAGTATTCTTTCTGATTTTTTTATATTCTGTTTGATTTAATGGTGTAAACATGAATGATGATATAATTGTTAATAAATTATGTCTCTGACGAAGACATTATTGTAGGACCATTATTGTTTTTTTTTCCATTGCATGTCATATTAAGTATAAAACTGATATTGTGATACATAGACGGAACTATGTTGAAATAATAATGTGGAACCGCTATGATCTGTATTAGTTTTTACATAATGATAATTTTATGGCTTGACTAATGTAATTAAGGATTGAGCTCTTACTATGCGCATAATGTTTATTATTATTAAATCATTAATTTCAATGTGCCACATGGGCCAAGTGGGAGAATATTGGAATATTTTATAGTGGCCCACGTGCCACATTATTAAATTAATAATAGTTTAGAATTTAAAATAATAAAATAAATTATGAGTTGAAATCCTACTAATGAAATAGGAATAAACTAACTACCCACTTTGATAGAAAGTGAGAATTAAAGTTTTATTAAAATTGCACTTTAACATTGAGCTTGCCCATCACACTCACTTTAAGAGTGTCAAGCTCGGTTGTGGCGAAGGCAATTTTAATTTTCTGTAATGGGTTTATAGATTTTCTCTATTTGTTCATTGAAACTCTGTAAGAAAATGTACATTATTTCTTTTATATTACCCACTTTAGTAGTTGTATTCTAACACTTTACATGCTATGTGCTTGATGATGTGAGTTTAATTTTTTTCACTATGTTGATCTATTTAATTTTTTCCTATATGGTGTATTTGCTTTCTTCAACAATAGGCTTTTGACTCTTTTGAGTTTTTATAGTATAAATTTAAATTTTCAAGTATTAGAATTTTCATCTTGAATTTCGTCAACCAACTAGAGGATTCAAGTGCTATTTGCTAATCATAATCTTATGCTTTTATATGTGAAATATTGACTATCATTTAAGTAATTATGTTCTATGTTCTATTTTTCGAAATTGTAGGTGGTTGCGGCGCATGTATTGTCCTACTATCTAAATATAGCCCTGAGCTTGACTAAGTTAAGGATTTTACAATAAGTTCATGTCTCACACTGCTTTGTAGTGTAAACGGATGTTCTGTTACCACAAGCGAAGGTCTCAAAAATTACAAGGCAGGATTCCATCTCATTCACCAAAGGTTTGCTAGCTTCCATGCTTCTTAGTAGCCCTCTGCAAGATTTTCCAAATTGATGAGGTTAGAAGCAGAGAAGGCTATTACTTGGAATCTTTGTCGCTGTACTGGCTATCGACCCATTACTAATGCCTATAAAAGTTTTGCAACTGATGTTCATATTTGAGAACATAAGGTTTAACTCTTTTTGGGGAAAATGAGAGAGTAAAGAAGTGAAGCTCAGCAAATTGCCTCTATATAAATGCAACGGGTGACATATTTACATTTCCGCAGTTTCAGAAGAAGGAAAATAAGTCTTCGATGCTCTTGGATGTGAAAGGAAGTTGGCACAATCCTATTATTGTTCAGGAACTTTAAAACCTGTTGGAGTCCAATAAGAACAACAATCAAACCTCAATTAAATTAGTTGTTGGGAATACTGGTATAGGTTACTATAACGGAGTTGAGCATATTGATAAATATATTGACATAAGGTATATCCTTGAATTGTCAATGATTAGGTAAGATGAGACAGGAATTGAAATTGGAGCACCTGTGAGAATCTCTAAAGGTATAGAATCTTTGAAAGAAGAAACCAAAGAAGTTCACTTTAAGGGTGTGCAGGTGTTTAGAAAGATTGTTGAACACATGGAAAAGATTGCATTAACATTCATTAGAAATTCTGCCAATGTTATTGGAAATTTAATGATTGCATAGAGAAAACATTTTCCCTCAGATATTGCTACAATACTTCTTGCGGCGGGTGCAAAGGTTAATATAATGAAGGGTTAAAACTGTGAAAAGCTTATGCTTAAAGAATTTTTAGAAAGGCGTCCATTGGATTGTAGAAGTGTACTTCTAAGTATAGAAATCCTATATTGAGACCTGAAGGTGTTAGAAATTACCTTCACATGTATTTTTTATTTTGTGGAGAGCTTGTGACGTGTGTTGATCTTGAATTCGACGAGGTGGGTACCCGAAAAAAGCACTCTGACGCCTAAGTTAGTGTGTGATTGAGATTTGAAAGGAGAAAAATGAAGAAGACAAGGTTTATTTCTCTATTTTTCAGTGAGGAACAATACTTTTTCTTTTGGTTCTAGGGGTCTTTTTTTCTTAAGAAAAAGATCTCTATTTATATATGGTGGGTGACATAGGTTTAGGATTTTGCCTTGCGCTTTCTCCCTAATGACACGTGTCACTCACCATTTGCTATGCACGTGAATGTGAATTTTATTATAGGGAAATAAACATATTTATTCTTAACCTACGTCATTTATTCTGAACCTTTGTCATTTATTTCGTACCTATATGCTCTCTTATGACCTTGGGCGTGGTTTCCTCAGACCTCGGAATCCGAAATTAGAATGAGTTTTTCCGTTTTTAATTACTTCCGTAGATTCTTCAGAATTTTCAACTTAAATGTTATTCCTACGGAATAGATTTGGAAGTTATTTCCATTCCGAGCTAGTTTCTCTCTTATTTTCAAATGAACATATAACATAGTTTGGTGCCTTTAAGATATGGCACCCGCAATTCCGAATGTCCATATTTTTGTGTCATTATGATTTTTGGGTGTGGTTTCTTGGACTGATGGATTACGGAACTAATTCCCACTTCTAGCTATCTTTATGAGCTCCAGAGAAATTTCTCCTTAGGTGTTATTCCTTCGAAATAGTTTTAATGTTACTCCCCTGGAACAGCTTGGGTGTTACTACCCCAGACTAGCTTGGGTGTTATTTCTCCAGAATATCTTGGGTGCTCTGGAATAGCTTGGGTATTGTTTCTCTAGAATAGCTTTTTTTTTATTTGATAGGATAGACACGTGGCATGTTTTAGTGCCTTTTGGAATATGACGCCTACAGGACATAAGTAGAAATGTAACTTTTGAAACCGATAATGTGTTGCTATTTGAAACATACTGAGTTGCACCATGACCCCTTGGAAATGCATTGCCCCATCTAAATGCTGTTTTCTTAGCTAAAGTTTCTCCCTGTAAAAATGGTGACATAATTATAATGAATAACTGTCAGTTGGCTTTTGGAGCTTTTGGGACAAAACATGCAATTAGAACAAGGCAAGTTGAGGAATTTTTAATTGGAAAAGTGCTAAGTTTTGATGTCCTGTATGAAGCTATAAAATTACTTAAAGACACTGTGGTTGCAGAAGATGGTATTCCCAGTCCTACTTATAGATCAAGTTTGGCTGTTGGTTTTCTTTTTGAGTTCTTTAGCTCATTAACTGAGACAAACGTTGAAATTTCAGGAGTTTGTTGTGTGGATATGGCAATGATTTCTTGTTGAAGGACTTAAACGTACAACAAGATTATGACTTGTCTGATAAAAATAAGGTCCCAACCTTGTTGTCATTCACCAAACAGGTGGTGCAATTAAGTAAGGAATATTATCCGGTTGGTGAGCCGATTATTAAATCTGGAGCTGCTTTACAAGCTTCTGGTTCTTAACATATTACTTGCTAAGGCATCAAAATAGAAACATGAATGACCTACTGGCATATTTCACCTATTATCGAATGTCCTGAATAGTTGTTGAAATAATTCTCCAGCTTTCAGCATGATCAGTTGTATTGAAAGACATAAAATATTGAATAAATTAATAATTCACCTTATATACATTAACATATGTTAGAGTTTGATTTTTCTTTAATCATTTGTGATATTTGTTAGGGCTATGTCATATCCGTCTCTCTTTTTCTATTATATGTGTGAGTTTACTGCTGGCAAGACAATAATTGGTAGGAATGGTCTAAATTTGACCACTTTGTTGCGATGTGAATTCGACCACTTTGCTACGATGTAAATTTGACCACAATTGATATCAGCGATTCATAAAGCTTGGAAATGTTTCTTAATATTTTGAAATGACTGTTTTACTGTCTATTAGATTTTCTTTAGCATTTATTATAAATAAGCCAATGACAACTGATGGTTGCTTAAGAATTCATCTGTTCTTTGTTAATCCTTACTGATCTTGGTTGTTGGATGAGTTTTCTTAAACTCTAAATGTTAATGGCTTTATTGTTTTAGCTTTCAGCCTTATATATTTCTTGATTTGTTGCTTCAATTTCACTATAACTGTAGATAGATTTTTCTCATTTAGAAATTTTTGCAAGTAAGGCAGTTTATGTGGATGACATTCCTTCTCCAACGAATTACCTATATGGAGCATTCATTTATAGCACAAAGCCTTTGGCATGAATAAAGAGCATATAATTCAAGTCTAATTCAATACCTTGTGGAGTGATTGTACTTTTGACTATCAAAGACATTCTTGAAGGGGCGAAGAATATAGGTTGTAAATCCATGTTTGGTCCTGAACCCTTACTCGTGAATGAGCTAACTCATTGTGTTGGTCAGGCTGTTGCCTTTGTGGTAAGTCTAAGACTTCTTTAAAATTGTTTAGTGATATCTCACTCTTACTGATGTGCATTCAATAGAAGGCTACCTATTTTTCCTTCACGGGATTCTATATTTTAACAAATATGGCTTTTTTAGGTTGTATATACACAGAAAAATGCAAACAGGGCTGCAAACCTTGCAATGATTGATTATGAAATGGGTAATCTAGAACCGCCCATACTATCTGTAGAAGAAGCCATTGAGCAATCTAGCCTTTTTGCGATCTTTCCTTATTGGTATCCCAAATAGGTTGACGATATAACAAAAGGAATGGACGAAGCAAATAAAAAAAATTCTCTCATGTGAGGTGATTTCATATTGTTACAGAATATATTTAGTTGTATATAGCTGTCTTATTAGCTTAATTATAGGGAATCTAATTTATATAGTTTCCTAAGATAGTTTCCTAGTTTTTTTTTTATATATAATTCTTTTTGATATCAAATAACATGGTATCAGAGCATTAGGGTTGCAAAATTAAGGTTTTATTTTTGGATTTTTAGTATAAACACAAATTAACGTTTAGTGTCTTTTAGGGTGCCATTTTTGTAACCTTCTTTGGAGTGGCCTTTTGTTCTCACCACCTGCCTAGAAAGGAAGCTCAGTTGCCGATTGGCATTTCCCCAGAGTCTGGTGTCCAAAAACCCACGCGTGAGCCCTACGAGCCACTGTATTTGTCTGGCATTCTTATCCGGTTGTTCCCTTATACTTTTTAGCGGTTCTGTGTTTTGTTTGTGTCAGTACGGCTTCTGTGCTTCGTTGATTTATGTTCGTCAAGGTTTGTGCTTGTTACCTTATTAAGGTTCTTAGTTTTGCCCTTGTGTTTGCTGTCTTGCGTTTCTATTTAAGAATTATAACTGAAAATAACTTTGTTGTTGTGTTGGATATGGTGTCTGTGTTGTCTAAAATCACGGACCATAAGCTAAAATGGCTTAAATTATTTGGATTGGAGCAAGATTGTTAGACTTTATCTTCAGAGTATTGACAAAGATACTCATTTGACTGACAATCCTCCTAAAGATGATTCAAGGAAGAAATGGCTTAGAGAGGATGCTCACTTATTCTTGTAGATTTGGAATTCTATTGATAGTGAGGTAATTGGCTTGATCAATCACTATAAATTTGTTAAAGAGTTGATGGATTACTTGGATTTCTTGTATTCTAGTAAAGGGAACCTTTCTTGCATATTTGAGGTGTGCAAAGCATTTTTTTGTGCAGAAAAACAAGATAAGTCTTTTACGAATTATTTTATGGCATTTAAGAAGACTTATGAGGAGCTTAATATGTTACTTCCTTTTAGCTCTGATGTGAAAATTCAACAACGCCAACGAGAGCAAATGGATATAATGAGTTTCCTTACTTGCCTTTCCCCTGACTTTAAGACTGTTAAGTCATAGGTTCTTTCTTATTCTGAGATCTCCTCTCTATATGAAGTATTTAGCCGAGTACTCCGCACAGAAAGTACTCTGCCTGTTCAACTCAGTTATGCTTTAGTGAGTCGAAATAATAATTATAAGCCTGGGAAATCAACCAATCAGAGTGAAAACAAAGGAGGAGGCTCACAAGGGTTTGAAGCTCGGCCACAGGATTCTAGAGGAATTGTGTGTTATTATTGTCACAAACCCGGACATACGAAGTGTGATTGTCGAAAGCTTCAATACAAGAATCAGAAGGCTCACTCGGCCCATGTTGTGTCTACTAATGATAATTCTGAAAAATCAGTTCTTATCTCTAAAGATGAATTTGCCTATTTCCCACAATATCAAGAATTATTAAAGTCCTCATCTCATTCTGTCACTGTTATTGCTGATTCAGGTAAACCAAATGCGTTCCTTCTTTCCTCATCTTTCAAATAGGTCATTAATTCTAATGCCACAAATCATATGACAAGTAATTTTGGTCTCTTTTCTACTTTTTAGTCACACACTTCCACTTCAATCACATTTTTAGCCGATGGCTCAACATTTTATGTTTGTGGGTTTGGCACAATTACTCATACCCCCTTGCTTCCACTGTCATCTGTCTTATATTTACCTAATTTATCCTTTAATTTAATCTCTATAAGCCAGCTTATTTACAATCTTAACTGTTGTATCTCATTTTTTCTTGTTCATTGTCTATTTCAGGATCTTATGATAAAGAAGATTATTGGTAAAAGACATGAGTTTGGACGCCTTTACATTCTTGACACATCAATACATAAATCTATTGCTTGCCCTAGTGTAACATCTCTTTTCGAGGCACATTGTAGGTTGGGGCAACCATCTCTTCCTTTGCTTAAAAAGCTTTATCCACAGTTTAGTAAGGTATCTTCATTAGATTGTGAGTCGTACCAGTTTACAAAACACCATCGTCTTAGTTTAAGTCCAAGAGTCAATAAACGCGCTAGTGTTCCTTTTAAATTAGTTCATTATGATGTTTGGGGTCCTTGTCCTATTTTTTCTAAACCTAGATTTAAGTATTTTGTTACTTTTATGGATGATTATTCTCGTGTAACTTGGTTATATTTAATGAAGAGTCGTTCTAAATTGTTTTCTCTTTTTTGTACGTTTTGTGTTGAGATTAAAACTCAATTTAATGTTTTGAGCCATACTTTGCAAAGTGATAATGCCAAAGAATATACATCCACTTTATTTCAATCTTATATGGTTCAAAATGGCATGTTTCATGAAACATCTTGTGTTGATAATCCATCCCAAAATGGAGTGGCAGAACGTAAGAACGACATCTTCTTGAAACAACACGAGCCCTATTATTTCAAATGAATGTTCCTAAACCTTTTTGGGCCGATGCAATTTCTACAACATGTTTTCTAATTAATCGCATGCCATCATTTGTTCTTCATGGTGAGATCTCTTACAAAATCCTTTTTTTTCCAATAAGTCATTGTTTCCTATTAACCCTAGGATATTTGGTAGTACTTGTTTTGTTCGTGATGTTCATCTTCACGTCACTAACTTAGATCCCAAGTGCTTGAAGTGTATCTTCTTTGGTTATTCTCGTCTTCAGAAAGGTTATAAATGTTATTGTCCTAATTGTTGAGTACTAGAAAGTGTGTATTTATAGTGGAGAAAATCATCATTTTACACTCCAAGTCTCACTAACATCCATACTTTTATGTCTTTAAGTCCCTTGTAATTTAATTATGTATGTTTTATTTTAATTAAGTATTTTATGTATTTTAGGAGATATCATGGTCATTTCACAATGAACGAGAGATGAGATGGAAAAACGGACAGTAATTTTGAACTCAAAACAGTCGAAAACCTTCGGAGGAGCATAAAAGGATAAACGGTATTGTTCACATATACGGTACTGTATACGACACTGTTTACGGCACTGTTCACCTGTACTGTACGCTGATGTGGCACTGTACGATGATGTGGCACTATACGATGACGTGGCACTATACGATGACGTGGCGGCATTTGATTGGACAAATGATGTGGCATTGACTGATGACGTGTCACGATCCTATTGGACCAAAATGCTGATCGGCGACGTGGCAGAATGTTAGTGGACCAAAGAAATGTGTACACGGTACATGCATATACACGGAATGACAACCCTGATGATGTGTTCCATACAATAGGAACTTGCCACGTTGCGCAATCCTGAGCGTTCAAATTGTTTTAATCCGATGGGCATGATGTACTCAATGTATCTATAAAAACGGGGCTCCCCCCTAATTTGAGACCACTGAATCCATTTTTTAGCTCAATTTTCTGTAATTCCATCTTCATCTTGTATTTTCTATGTATTTTAATAAAATTTTCATTTTACCCCTAGTTCAATTATGAGTAGCTAATTTCTTTTTAAACTTGGGTTGAAGGTAAAGTCTCAACATGCTCCATGGGCTTAATTTGGTAAATTTACTTTTTCTTTCCCTTTAATTTATGTGGTTGTTTTGACTTTTCGTAGACAGATAATAATAATCTTGTCTAAATATTGGCAGGTATAACCGCCTCCTTAGGCAAGGTTATTAATATTTTGCACGGGTAGCACTTAGTACCATATCTATTAGAGTGTGGTTCATGAGAAGTGAAAATCCCCCTTCATGATTTAATTGGTACTAATAATGAATGTTGAGCCGATGGTGCATGTTGAGTACAAATCCAGAGATCCAAGCATTTTATTTTAATAGTTTATCCCCACTGCTTTAATTTAAATTAATAGATAGCCTACATCATTTTCATTATAAATCAAACCACCAACTTAGAAAATTAATTCTACAAGCAATTAAAATCCACCTCCTCGTGGGATCGACACTCATCACCGTTGATCTATTCTACAATAGATTTGTACGCTTGCGAGTTTAATAAAATTTGCACAACACTAATCTTAACAAATATCTTGTCTCAATTGATGTTACCTTCATGAAAAACACACCATATTTTTTGTCTTTTCCTCCCCACGTACATCAGGGGGAGGATGATGATTTTCTAGTCTATTCTATCACATCCTCCAAACATATCTCGGCACCAGCTTTTATTAAGCCTCCTATTATTTAAGTATACTCCAAGCGTAAACCTTCAAATCCATGTCCTGCACCTGCTCCTTCGTCATCAGATCTAGTCTTGAGCAATGATCTTTCTATTACGTTACGCAAAAGTAAACGCCAATGTACTTATCCTATGTCTTCTTTTGTTTATTATAATTGCTTGTTGTCTTCCTCTTGTTCTTTTATTGTATCCCTTGATTTTATCTCTATTCCTAAAACTGTTTATGAACCCATATCTCATCCTGGTTGGCATTGTGCAATGATAGAAGAAATGAATGCTTTAGATGACAATGGCACTTAAAACTTGGTCGATTTACCTTCAGGGAAACGGGCTATAGGATGTAAATGGGTGTTCACAGTTAAAGTAAATCCGGAGGGGTCCGTTGCTCGATTGAAGGCTCGTCTTGTCGCTAAGGGATATGCTCAAACCTATGGAGTGGACTATTCTGACATTTTTTCTCTTGTTGTTAAATTGACATCTGTTCGATTGTTTATTTCTATGGCAGCTACTCATCATTGGCCTTTGCATCAACTAGATATAAAGAATGCTTTTCTTCATGGTGATCTTCAAGAGGATGTGTATATGAAGCAACCTCCTGGTTTTGTTGCTCATAGGGGTCTGGGTGAGTTTGTCATCTTTGAAAATCTTTGTATGGTTTGAAATAAAGCCCTCGTGCTTGGTTCAGAAAATTTAATTAGGTTGTTGAATAGTTTGGTATGATGAAAAGCAAGTCTGACCATTCTATGTTCTACAAACAATCGGAAGTTGGTATCATTTTTTTAGTTGTGTATATGGATGACATTGTCATTACCGGAAGTGATACTACAGGAATCCCATCTCTTATGTCTTTCCTTCATACTCAGTTTCACGCAAAGAACTTAGGGATGCTAAAGTATTGCTTGGGTGTTGAAGTTACAAGGAATAGAAAAGGTATTTTTTTTATCTCAGAGAAAGTATGTTCTTAACTTATTAACTGAGACAGGAAAATTGGGGGCAAAGCCTCATAGTGCTCCAATGACTCCGAACATACACCTTACAGGAGATGGAGAACTAATGGAAGATCCTGACAAGTATAGAAGGTTGGTTAAAAAGCTGAATTATCTTACGATAACTCGTCCAGATATTGCATATTCTGTTAGTGTGGTAAGTCAGTTTATGTCATCCCTAACGTTAGAACAAATTTTGTGTTACTTGAAAGGAGAACCCGAACATGGTATCTTGTATGCAAATCATGGGCACACTTATATTGAATGTTTTTCAGATGCGGATTGGGCAGGTTCCAAAGTAGATAGAAGATCCATATCAGGTTATTATGTTTTCATTGGAGGAAATTTGGTCTCATGGAAGAGTAAGAAGCAAAATGCTGTGTCAAGATCAAGTGCAGAGTCAGAAAATAAGGCTATAGCATAGTCAGTGTGTGAGATAATGTGGATATATCAACTCTTGACTGAAATAGGTGTTAAAACTTCAATACCAACAAAATTGTAGTATGATAACCAAGTTGCCTTTCATATTGCATCTAATCCTGTATTTCATGAGCGAACTAAGCATATTGAAATTTATTGTCGTTTTGTTTGTGAGAAAATACAGTGAGGTTTAATTTCTACAGGGTACATGAGGACTGGAGATCAATTAGGGGATATCTTCACAAAAGCTCTAAATGGGGTTCGGGTTGGTTATCTTTGTAACAAGTTAGGCATGATTAACATCTATGCTCCAACTTTAGGGGGAGTGTTACAAAATATATTTAGTTGTATATAGCTGTCTTATTAGCTTAATTATATGGATTCTAATTTATATAGTTTCCTAGTTTTGTATATATATAATTTAGTATTTCAATGGAAAAAATATATAATTCTTTTCCATATCAAATAACACATATTAGTTCTATTAAAATTAATTTCATTCCTCAAATGAATTTGACATTTTTACATTGTTATAGCAAGTTTATAAAGTCATATAGTAAGCATTTTCATCCAAGGTCATTCTCAAATCTTTTGCTAAATTGTTACATCCAAATTAAACTTGGTTCACAATATTATTTTTACATGGAAACGCAAATAGCCCTTAAAAGCTACAGTACTAAAGTGTTTGGTAAATACTAGTGGATGTAGTTTACAAACTATATTGATATAATTTTTCACTTGTATTATGGAAAATCTATTATATCTTTAATAATTTTGTCAAAATTATTATTTAAAATTTATATTTACTATAGAATATTAACTTTTGTTTCATAGTTACAACTTTTTTTTCACAGCAGCTACAACTTAAAAGGTATAACACTTCAATCCCAAACACACCATTAATTTCTTGGGATGTCCTCGATGTTTTTAGGTTGCTACAGCATGTGCACTTGCTGCATACAAATTACGCCGCCCAGTCAGGATATATGTCAATCGCAAAACTGATATGATTATGACAGGAGGAAGGCATCCAATGAAAATATCATACAGTGTAGGATTCAAACCCAATGGGAAGATTACAGCCTTACAACTTAACATATTAATTGATGCTGGAATATATCCAGATATGAGTCCAGTTATGCCAATGATGATGCTGGGTACACTTAAAAAGTATGACTGGGGTGCTTTACATTTTGATATAAAGGTATGTAGAACCAATCTTCCAAGTAGATCAGCAACAAGAGCCCCTGGGGAGTACAAGCATCATTCATTGCTAAGGCTGTGATTGAACATGTAGCATCTACTCTTTCAATGGAAGTGGATTTTGTCAGAAGTATCAATCTCCATACTCACAACAGCCTTAATTTGTTTTTTGAGAGTAGTGCAGGTGAACATGCGGAGTATACAATACCTTTAATATGGGATAAATTGGCCATGTCCTCAAGCTTCAACCAAAGAATTGAAATGATAAAAGAGTTTAACAGGTCTAATTTCTGGCAAAAAAGGGCCATTTGTCGTGTACCTATTGTGCATGAAATGTTTGCTAAGTCATCCCCTGGGAAAGTAAGCATTGTGAGTGATGGGTCCATTGTTGTTGAAGTTGGAGGAATTGAGCTAGGCCAGGGACTTTGGACAAAGGTGAAGCAGACGGCTGCATTTGCACTCAGTTCTGTCCAAGGTGGTGAAGCGGGTGATCTATTGGATAAAGTACGGGTTGTACAATCTGATACCTTGAGTCTAATTCAGGGTGGAATCACTTCTGGGAGCACCACATCTGAGTCCAGCCATGAAGCAGTTCGACTATGTTGCAATGTTTTGGTCGAGAGACTGTCTGCTTTTAGGGGAAGGTTGCTGGAGAGGATGGGTTCTGTAAATTGGGAGACATTGATTCAGCAGGTAGCTATCTGCTCTTCTAAAGCACTCTAGCTGACTTCAGTTTCTGTTTCTCAGCTTCATTTTGTATGCTGACTCTTTTATTATTTTTTTTTCACGCACCGTGTATTCTCATTCTTTATAGGTTATTTATAATTCTATTTAGTATTTAGTTTACATGAACAGAATTTTGGCATCTATTATTAAGGGGGTTATGAAAAATAATAAAGTTTTTTTTTATGGTTGAGAAAAAAAAATTGGCTATGATGAATATAAAATTATGTCCCCATGTTACTGATATCTAACCATGTTTATGGTGAACTTATATATGTCTCCCTTAGGTATTGATAATTAACTATATTTCAAGGACGCATATATGATTGTTTGCCTAAATTATTGTTAATTTGTTTATTTAATGCTTGTTTATTTTGTAAGCTTGTGTCTCATATACAATCATCTTCATGCAGTAATCTGCAAAAATTGAAGTAATATGTAACCATAAATAGGCTCGTGGTTTTCATTTTATATTCATCAGTTCTTGTCCCTAAACTAATTTGGCAGATGAGTGTACTCTTGAATTCAATAATTTTTGCAATTTTCTCCATCTTTTTCTTCCTCTCTGTTTCTTTCTTTTTTCTCTTGGTTTATGATCTAAAAGAGAAAGATCTGTGGAACTAGATAAAATAAGATGAAGGATATTAATTTGTAATTGTATATATACATATATTCTTGATTAAATGCAAAGGGTCTTATACCTTGCAGGCACATCTGCAATCTGTGAACTCATCAGCAAGATCTTTGTATGTACCTGACTCAACTTCCATCCACTACCTAAACTATGGTGCTGCCGTAAGCGAGGCAAGATTCTCCACCTTTTGGTGCTTATGTTGCAGTTCTAATATTGTTCCTGCAAAGTACACTTGAAGCTGCCCCTTGGGCATGATAGATGTATCTAGTGTACTACCTTGCTGGGGATATCTCTTTTATTTTTATTTATAAATATATTTCTTTTCCCAGGTGGAAGTAAACCTTCTGACAGGAGAAACCACGATTCTGACAGCAAATATTATTTATGATTGTGGAAAGAGCCCCTGTTGTTGATTTAGGACAGGTCAGATGAAAACTGTGTTTCTGAACTTTACTTAATTGCCATTATAATGAAGCCTTAGAGTTCCTTGATGTGAAGATTTCATTTAGTGTTTACTTGTTATAGATAGACCTAAGCTTCTGTTTATGAATTTGCTGAGGGTAGTAGGACTGTCAATGGATGCCTTAGATTGATTAACGCAGACTTATTTTGTTTAAGAATTAATAGTGCATTCAGCAGATTGAAGGAGCTTTTGTTCAAGGAATTGGTTTTTTCATGCTTGAAGAATACCCTACAAATTCAAATGGACTAGTGGTTTCCGAAGGCACATTGACTTACAAGATCCCTACTATTGACACCATAACCAAACTGTTTAATGTTGAAATACTGAACAGTGGGCATCACCAAAAACGTGTACTCTCTTCGAAAGGCTATGTAAATGTGTCTCCGACAGTTTTCTAGGATATATGATAATATCATTACTTAATATGTGAACTTGAATCTGTGACTTGCGCAGCATCTGGTGACCCACCATTGCTTCCGCGCTTTCGATTACCTTTGTCTTTCTGACGACCATTCGAGAAGCTCGGAAACAGCTTCTTCTTACTTGGAGTGACTTAGACAGGTCTGATATAACATTCAATTTGGAGGTTCCTGCCACCATGCCGGTAGTGAAGGAGCTCTGTGGACTGGACAATGTAGAGAGGTACTTACAGTGGAGAATGGCAAAGGGATAGCTGTGCCAAAGCCATGGATTGGTCCAAGAGTAGAATCTCTATTTGCACTGTCCAATAATCTATTTCATTGGCATCTTTTGAATTAGAGGGCATTTTACACTGGAAGTTACACAGCATTACAGGTCTGTACAGGTGAATTATAACCAGGGCCGGGGGGTGGGGGGGTGTGGGGGGGGTTGTAATAATGTTGATCTGTTTACCATTTCAAAATTCCTGTGTGCATTGGAACAAATATTTGGAAGCTGCATCAACTACAAGTATTATTGCAGTGAATTGGTAAAAGTCTGTACAGGTAAATTCTTAAAATCATCTTTGTAGAACATCTGTATGAGTCCATTTGAGCTCTACTTGAAATGCAATTGGGAAACTAAGGACTTGTTGCGATGTGTGCATGATAGTTGTTGATTTTGAAATTCTGATCTGAAAAAGAAAAATGTGTAGTAGTGTGGGAGACAATGTAACAACAAATGTATTTTTTCTTTTTTTTTTCCCCTTTTTCCATTGAGTTTGGCGCAAAGGAATTAAAATCTACTCAATCCTGGTATGATTGCTTGGAGTTGAGAGCACAGTAATTTCAAAAGAAAACTTATCTCGGACAATGATGATAAAATTATAATATATTGGCAGAGTTTTAATAGAGCCACAAATTCTTTGTACAATTGATGGAGATGTAAAGTACTATTTAAAAATGGTAAAATTCGGGTTTAAGTTTGGGAATAGTAATGTTCGAACCCAACCCTGGCATAAAAAGTCTAGCCACGGGTCAAGTTTTTTTAATTTGAGTTTTTTAAGCTGGATTTTATATTTTATAATATTATAGATGTATATTTTTAATTTATTTTATAATATATGTATATTTGTAATTTATTTTATAATTTTTAAATTTAGTTTAATGAAATTGGACATGAATATATAAACTTTAAATATTTAAAACTTTAAATAATATAATAGATAGGTCAAATAAATATAATTAATTAAAATAATATATATTTTGTAATACTTTTTAATAAAATTCAGGTTCCAACCTGAACTCCGCACTTATCAAGTGATGAGCAGAACTGACTCTACTTCATCCCCAAGTTGGATATTATCCGGCTCGCATTGCCTGGGTTTGAGTTGAATCCAAGCCGGGCGGTTATTTTTAACATCATCAGTACTATTATTGGTTGGATGAAAACAAAAAATAACAAAAATAAATAATGTGCGTAATGTGGTGCTTTTATCCCATCAATAATGTTATTTCTTATCAATTTATACTTTTATACAAATAATTTTTGTGATTCTAAAATTAGGCAGTCTTTGACTAAGGACTCAAATGAGACCGAATTAAATTAAAAATTCTACTAAGCTCAATTTGGGCCAGACCAAAAACATTAATCTCATCGGGTTTCCTTTTTAAAAAAAATAAAAGTTTTTTAATATTATTAAAGTCGAATATTTCAATTTTTTCAGAATATATATTAGCATTTATTAGAGTATGAAATCCATGCGGGAAAGTTAAAAAAATAGCCAAAAACTTTTGTACTTTTCAAAATTAATCTCTCAAACTTTTTTCTATCATAATTAGCCAAAAACATAAATGTTTAACGAAATTGCTCTCATTACTTTCTTTAAATTTTCAAATGATGTCATTCTCACAACTCAAACCGAGAAACTAACTTAAACACATTTCAACACAGTTAACACTCCAAAAAATCTCAACACTCTCAACAAAACAGAAGTATAAAATCATCAATCATCAATTGGACAGCATATTAAAGGTTAGTTTATGTGCTTACACAATATGGATTTTTAATGTTTTAAGGCTATTGTTTAAGTTGAAAATTAATGTAGATTTTGTTGTAAATGCTGTTATTTTTTTTTTATACAATAATGTAATTTGTTAAAGTACATCTATTTGAGTTGAGAAATAAAAAAAAATTGAAAACAGTAAAAACTCGACTGAGAATCGAAACCCAAATTATGGGCGACAGGCACCTGTCGCACATAAATATGAAGGCTTTATTTTTGTGCAACAGGCGCCTGTTGCCCAGCCAGTAGCACGAAATTGAACCTGTCGCACAAAAATACAATATTTTCAACGACTATATTTTTTGAGATGATAATTTTGTGTACATGTGTCCATTTTTTGCGTATAATATACTGTTTCAAAGCTTGTGACGAGACGAATAAAACTCATAACTTTTTCGCCGATCTCCCCTATAGTTAAATAGAAAAATTATCTCAATTTAATTATGACAGGCACTTATTATAACCGTTTGCGCGATATCTATGTAAAATAGATAGTATATTCACTTTATCATGTTTTATAATGTGTAACCATATTTGTTTTTTAAAATATTTTTCAAGTTTAATGGATTTAGTTGTGGTTCAATTGTGTTACAACGGTTGGTGGGAAACGTTGGCGGATGGGCATATAGAGTACGTGAATGTCAATAATACAGCTTTTCTGGTTCAGAAAGATTGTTCATTTGATCAATTTATGGAAAGAGTTCATGATATTTTACAGAAAGATCATAATGAATGAAATATCACGATGAAGACAACGTTGAGGTCTAGTAATACAATGTATCGTACATGTTCACTACCTATAGACATATTTAATGACGAAATAATTAAGGTTGTGTTACATGTGGCTTCTGATGTGGTCAATTACGGATGCATCTCTATATTTGTTACCACATCTCCTCGAGTTCACAACGAAGATGGAGAGCCATTTGTAAAAACTAAAACTTTTTCTAAAGTAAACGTCTCTGGTCCCGATATTGAAGAAGAGGTATTACCACAGACACTGTCCTTATAGCAACATTACTCTCCACTCCACTATAACAATAACATCATTAATGACAATGTCATTACAATAACAGATGTTGAAGAAGAGGAGTTACCAATAACAATGTCGTTAAAGCAACGTTACTCTCCATTCTATAACAATAATTTCTACAACAATGATGATCCTATTGATGATATCGACAACACAGAAGCAAATAATATTTTTAGGGAACTATAAAATAGTACAACAGATAATCATTTTAACAGTTCAGATCATGATAAAGGCATCAGTCTTTCCAGTATTCCTACTAATGATGAAGATGATGATCAAAGCGATATTCCCACTAATAACAGAGACAGCCGACCCATTCCTTCAATGGCCTATTTGAGAAGAAGAACAACAGTTAACCACCTCGTAAGTCTTGCTCTAGTTTTGCCTTCGAACTTAGTTGCTCCAAATATGGTTAAAAATTGTAATTATGATGATATTGGTGTGGGAAAGTTGTTTGCTGAAAAGAATGAGTTAATACTAGAACTGTGCAAAGTTGCCTTGAAAAGTAAGTTTAATTTTAAGATCACACGTTTCACAACGATACGATTCGAGGCCCAATGTCCTTCGAAATCATGTAAATGACGTATCCAAACAAAAAGAGCTTCAAATGAGCAAAATGTTTCATGGTTAGTGAGAAGAGTTGACAATGTACATATTTGTTGGTTGATGGTGTTCGTCAAGTAAGGAGCCAAGTTGTTGGTCGTATCATCGCAGACAAGTTTATCTAGGAAAAATAAATATACGCTCTAAATGACATCAAAGCAGATATACCACATGAATATAGTGTCCAGTTATCATATCAGCAGGCGTATCAGGCAAAGGAAGTTGGTCTTTAAATAGTACGAGGAAATTATGCAAAGTCGTACAACTTACTTCTCAAGTACTCTTACATTTTGACTAAAGCAAAGAAAGGTACCATTACTAACCTCGAACGGGATGAAAATGATAATTTCCTATACTACTTTGTATCTCTTGAAGATTCTATCAAGGGTTTCATGCAGTACATCAGGCAAGTGATTGCTATAGATGGCACTCATTTGAAGGGGATATATTGTGGAAGTATGTTTGTGGCAACATGCATAGATGGAAACAATCAACTATATTCGTTAGCCATTAGGGTCATGGATTCCGAAAATAATGGTGCTTAGGAATGGTTTATAATGAAATTATATGTAGTGATTGGCGATAGGCCAGAGTTAATATTTATATCTGATCAATGCATTGCCATCAAGAGAGCTGTTTTGAAAGTATTTCGCACTGCTGACCATGGAGTTTGCTTTTACCATGTAAAAGGTAATATAAAGTCAAAATTCAAGATGTCCAAAACTGTATGGATGAATTTGAGTCTGCTTTTATAGACGTAGCAAAAAGGTATAGATATGAAGAATTTAAAAAATAACTTAAAGGGTTGTGGCAGCTCCACGCAGGTGCGGCTGACTATTTAGAGAATAATGCAGGCACATGTAATTAGGCAAGGTCTAAGTTTGACAATCGAAGGTACAATATTCTTATCACCAACATTGCGGAGAGCATGGATTCTTTCATAAGAGAAACGCGAAAATTTCTGATTACTCATCTTATTTTTACTTTAGAAAAACAATTCAGCAATGGTTTTATGATAGAAAAATTTTGGCTAAATCGATGAGTACTCATCTAATAAAATGGACAGATGAAATAGTCTCTAACAGGGGAACTATGGCTAAAAGAATGACGGTTCGTCCTATGTCTCAGTTTTGATTTCATGTTTTGGGTGGTGGTATTAAAGAGGGGATAGTTGACATACGTGACAAGACTTACTCATGTAGAGTATTCCAACTTAATCAGCTTGTCTGTACACATGCAATTGCTGCTTGCCAAACTATACAAGTGGATTATATCAGTCTTTGTTCTAATTTTTACACCAAGGAATCATTAGTGATGGCTTATGCACAACCAGTCGAGCCAATTGGCGAGCAGATTAGGAGATTTCGAAGGAAATCAAGCAATAAGAGTTAACCCACTAGTTGAAGTACCACCATCTAGTTGTCGTCCTAAGCTCAGAATACCCTCTATTGGTGAGGATGTAAACATGAGAACTGTAAAATGTGGGTGGTGCAATGAAGTGAGGCATAATCACAAGAAATTTAAGAATTCTATTGCGTCGAATCAAAACTAATTGTGTCATGATAAATACTTATGTGTTTTGAGCATTTATTTTTTTATTTATTACAAAATTATATCTAATGACGTATTTAGTTTCAATTATATTATTTTAATTGTCTTTACAAAAGAATAATTCCACATGTATCAATATTCAAATGAGTACAATAGTTTAAAGTGCAATATTACCATTAAATATATCAACAACAGTCTTTTTCCTAAAATATTGTCCGTGGCTACCACTAACTTCAAGTCTAAGCCCGAACATTAAATACATTGTAAACACTAATAAAAAAACTCTGCAATCCCCACTTCCAGGCTCTTATTATGGCACATTTTTTACTACTTTCACCTTCAAAGGGTCGACACTCCGTAACTCATGTCGGATGTCATAGAATCCAACATCTTTTAGCAATCGAAAGAAAACAACTTGAAGCTTGAAGTTGTGCTCGTACGTTTTATCGTCCTGATATTCTACCAACCAGTCATAAATCCAAACATTCTTCCTACGAAGGTCCACTCAGGCTATTATCCAGTGATCGCCGCTTAGATTTACAGGAATGAATACCTAAGTACATAAATCAACATTAACTCAGAATTTTAGAAAATTACAAACAAAATTTATAACATTAAGATTATATAGTAATTCTTGCCATATCGATGTCTGTGAACTGTTTGGACATGATATCCAACCGCCCATCAATATAGCTATTTGAAGTTGTAGCTATATTGTAATTAGTTTACATCACAGTTACTGTCGTTCCATAATTGCTTCAAGAACACCTAGTAGATATATTACATGGAATCAAAGTTGTTAAAAGGACTGAAGGCATTAATAGATATAATACTAAATCAATTATTGTAAGCTTTCTGAACTCATTATCCAAAAAAAAGAATCTGTGTGCATGGCACGTTGAGGTAAGGCATTTAGGTATTGTCTTTGCTTTGCACTAATCAACTAAAAATACTCATGGATATGCTGTAGAAAAAAAAAACGTGTCCATTTATAATAGAAGACAATACAAAGTACTTGAAAAAATAAAACCCAACAATACTTATCTCATCCTCTAGCCATTCAAGTGAAGCATGACCCAACAGTATTTGAAAAAATTCGTACGACTGTTAGATTGTACGATCCACTGTGATTTCATCGGCAAACCATTGATCGAACTCATGAAATTGTGTTGGATCCTCTAGTCCTCTAAATGGATTTATATCCACACTCATTCTTTTGTTAATCTCATGGTCTATTATTTTGATTGTGGGTAAAGGATTCACGTTCCTCCCTCTCTTGAAAGACAGAATCACGTAAGGACTATTAACCATATATGACGGCCGATATAGACGTCCAAACTTACTTATGCTCGGGGGTGCCTTCTTGAAAATTTTAACGCTATCACCACTTAGGTCCCCATAGAAACTATACAATGACAAGGGACTCTGATCATTACGATCACTAATATCAGTATAAACTTCATAGTCATCTGTGGCTTGTCAAATAGTCAATATAAATATATTAAACTCATGTTGGATTAAAAGGTAAAGAATAACAAAATACAACACGATAAAGTTGCTCACTGTATACGAGCGTTTAATTGGGGAATCATCGTACGACTACTTAGATGTACCTTCGCTGTTTGAACCAAAAAGTCTTATGACGAGTTTTCTAAACTCCCTTTGTTCTTTACGCTCTGCCTCAAATGTTGACTTCAGCTCAAAAATGTTACAATCAATCTTGTTCTCCTTTTAATGAAATAGTCATTACATAACTTTGTCCTTGACTGTTATCAAGATACACAAATACAACGACACTGTGTTAAAGGCATATATTAATTTGTATACAAGAAATGGAAATGATCTTTGATGAGGATGTAACCTCTGACTTTTGTGGGTTATCGGAGTCAGGTGATTGATCATCACTGTCAGCTGCAGTAGGATCACCCTCAAGTGGGTTTTGCTGCTCATGTGTTCAACTAATGTACTCCTGAGGCTCCTGTACTTCCTTTGGAATAGGCCGCGCATTGATTGTAGGTTCATGCTGCACAAAATATATAAAAACATAAAAAATAATTGGTAAGCGTATCGAGTTTCAATTATGTTTTAAATTAAGTACTCAAGGATACCTACTTTAAGAACCGATATTGGGACGTATGGCACACTATCCTCCACAATCTTTCAATAATCTTTTGCCTTCTCCTTTGCACTTGGTTCGATGATTTGTATAACATTCCTATGTCATAGAGTAGATAAAATTTTATGTTCGAATAATGATATAATACTTAATAATATTAATGGTTACAGGCATAGGACTGTGTTTTTGTGCGACGAAAACCCGTCTCCCGAAATTTTGTGCGACAAGTAGCCTATCACAAAAAAACACAGCGCCTATTGCTTGAGAGGAGAATAAAATGACACAACATAGGCACTATGCTTTTGTGCGATCAGCTGCCTGTCACACAAAATTTTGAGCGACAGGCTCTTGTAACATAAAATTTTGAGTGACAAGCTTCTATCGCACAAAAACACAGCCCATATGCCTGTGTGTTGTGCGATAATAGTCAGGCTGTCGCGCGCGAGGCTTTAACAACAGCTAGGGCCATCACGTGAGGTTTGCGTGGGACAGCCTGGGCTATTGGGAGAGCTTGGGGCTACAGCCCAGGCTATCGCGGGCTATTGGGAGAGCCTGGGCTATCGCGCGAGGCTGGGGCAATAGCCCAGGCTGTCGCGCAAGCCTCGGCGCGACAACCTGTGGGCAAGCCTTGGGCGACAACCTGGGCTATCGCGCGCAAGATTAGGGCGACAGCCCCGGGCTCCATCCCACCAAAATCACTCATCTCCTGCAACCCTCCACCTTCCATCCAAATTCAAACACAACAACCACCACCGAAACAACATCACACAACAACAACACACAACCACAACAAAACACAACACAAAAACAAAATAAAGCATTTATTTCAAATTTCTAACCTATAGTTTTTTAACTTCAATGTTTGATTTTAAATGTCTTCGCTACTATTGGACTTGATTTTGGTGGGATTGATGTTGTTGGACATAAGCCCTCGAGATTGGCCGCTGATGATGGACGCCGATGTTTTTCTCTGATGCTGCTAATTGGTGAAAATTTTGTTGGGAGAAAAGTTTTTGTGAGTCAAAAATTTAGGTGAAAATGATAAGGGTAATATGGTCCAAAATTATGGTGTTTGGCTAATTTTAACAGAAAATAAGTTATGTGATTACTTTTGTAATTTATAAAAGTTTTGTAATTACTTTTGTAATTTATAAAAGTTTTGTAATTCCTCAATTCATGCAGGCGACTTCGCGTTGGGGGGGGGGGGGGAGGAAGGAGGAGGAGGAGTTTAAAGCAACTGTTTCCACATTTAGGTGCAAAATTTGAAGAAGAAAAATCTCAAATACAAACAAACGCTTATTAATATTTTAGCAAAAGTAAAAGGACTTACGCAACCAAATAAAAAAGTAGATAAGATTTTTTGTTTGTAACTTTTCTTTTGGAGCATGGACAAATCAACATCATGTTACATAATAATGTATATTAGAAGATTTCTGACGGCTATTGTGCTTAACCAAATCGACATCATAGCTTAGACAAAAGATTTCTGGTAATCTGGCATAGTTCCTTTTTCTTTCTTCCCCTTTTTTTTTTGGTTTTGACTTTTAATTTTATTTGGTATTAATAGCAGTGAAAATGGTATATTCTATTTAATGGAATATTAAGTACTCTATATATATATATTGATTGAAATTGGTTATATATCTTCTTTAATAGAATTCGAATTTAGTATTAAGTTGAATTTCATTTTAAACTTTGTATAGTATTGTGTTTAGTAGGTAGTAAAAAATAATAATTAAATCTTAATATTATGAATAGGGGTGAGCTTGGATTAGGTTGGATTGGATCGGTGTTGTGAAAATCTAACCCAATTCACTATTGATTTGATTGAAAAAAATTAAGACAAGTTAATCAAATAAACATATCTAATTCTATCTTAAACCATCAGGTTGAGCTAGGTTGGGTTGATCGAGTTGATTGGATTGAATAAAATTAAAAATTAAAAAAATCAAAATTTAAAAAAAAACTAAAAATAAAATTATTTCATAAATCAAATTCAAATAAGAAAAAACATATTAATTCTCCATCATAACACTAAATGTTGTCCATTCTACCCAACATCTATCAATAAACAAAGCAACGAAATAAAAATTGTATAAAAAGCTCTATGACGTTAAATTTGAAAATCTATCAACTTACTATTAGTGGAAATTTAGATTTGATTTCTAAATTTTGAGTCTAAAAAATTTCATTAATGTCAGGTTTAACAGAGAGAAATAAAAAAGAGTTTCTTTCATAAAAGAATAAAACGGTTCAAAATTAAGTTTAATCGCTTAGGGTTTAACAGTTGATAGTTGATATTGATTTTTTCTATGCTTTTTATTATTTTTGGATTGAGTCGGATAATATGGGTTCATGTTAATGAACTCAACCTAATCTAATCTAATCATTAGATGGTTGAAAAAAGATTGATTATTCAACACATTATAATCCAATTAACTCATTTAAATTTGCTTGGGCCGGGTTGAATTGGTTTTGGTCAATTGAATTTAGCTGAGTTTATCACCCCAATTATGAGAGCTTAATACGGTTCAATTCTACTGAATCTAAATCCCCTTAATTAGCTCGTTTTCCTTGAAAATATATCCTGACCAATTCAAACGCAACATGTTCAGTGTTCCCGCAAGACAACAAAAATTAGGCAAATGATACGATCAATCCTCCTCAATTTCATCAAAAATTGAATTCTAAATTCGTTGAATTTTCTTATTTTATTTTAAAATATAAAATATATATATATATAAGTAACAGTCACTTTCTTCATTCGCTTTTTATCCAAAAATAAATAAATAAATAAATAAAAGAGCGGCAATATCTTCAAATTATTTATTTTTCATATCCATACATTCAATCGCGAAGTACCAAGGGACGAGGTCCAAAAATTTAAAAGTATTTTTTTTCGTTTTAACTCAATTAAATAGCATTTTTCTTTTTCTTTTTTTAAATGAGAATAAATTCAAATTTAGCTTAAATCTAAATGGGTCTAACCACAAATATCTAAGTAATATATTTATTTTTCATTTTTTAATATATGTATATAAGTGGACATTTTTTATTTTTATAAATAAAAAATCTTAAACATAATTATTGGACATTTATATCCTTAAAAGTCAAAACAAAAAAAAAAGATTAGGTTTTAGAGTTTAAGAAATAAGTATATTTAATAAAACGATTTTTTAAATATAATATTTACTTCTCATTTAAGCTTTTTTTCTTTAGATAAAAATTTATTTTTTTATTTAGATGTAAATATTTAAAAATTAGATATAAATTAAAAAAATAAACAAGTGAATTTAAAAAATACTTTAAATTAATAAAATTTCACACTTCAAATATTTAAATACATCAATTTATAAAGTGACATGCTTTATGACTCTACATAATGAGTCCACAAAAAGTAACAGCTAGCTACCTTGGACTAGTTCAAAAAGCAGCTATAAGAAGTTTATAGCAACTAATTAAGAATAAATAATAAATATTATGAAATTATTATGAGTTTGAGAGATCATATTCGCCCTACTTAAATCAATGAAAATATGTCTAAATTTTTTCTTAACAATATCAATTTTAATTATACTAAGAATACCAACAATGTTTAATGAGAGATAAAGTAAAAACTTTTAAAAAAATTATATCAACCAAGCATAAAATTTACTTCAAAGACTTAGCTAAATAATTTTTAAGTAATTTATTTAATTGGCTACTCAAGTTTAAATCCTTGAAAAGATGAGGGATACGTAAAAAGATGGATTTTGACAACTAATCTAGTTTAGGCTTCATTACAACTAAATGCGCAAAAAATTATTCTCTCATAGCAAAAAATAGCAAAATTCAGTAAATCACACAAATCCCGCAAGCTGGTGAATGGTGATTGACTTCTTTTGACTGCTATTAAGCTTAACCAAATCAACATCGCAGCTTAAACAAAACGATTTCTGGTAATATGGCATAGCTGTTTTTTTGTTTTAACTTTTAATTTTATTTTGCATTAATTGCCTGTCGAAGTGGAATATTCTTTTTATTTTGCATAGCTCTTTTTTAAATTGGCTATATATCTTCGTTAGTTAGGATTTGAATTCAATGTTGAGTTGTGTTTTATTTTAAACTTTGTAGAATATTGTGATTGGTATTTATGAGAAAATAAAACAAGTAATTAAATTTTAATATTATAAGTAGGAGTATGGTTGGGTTGGGTTAGGTCGATGTTATGAAAATCTAACCCTTAAATCATCGGGTTGGGTCAAGTTCGATTGATTGGAGTAATTAGATTGATTAAAATTAAAAAATAAAAAAAATCAAAGGATAGAAAAGCTTAAAAGAAATTACTTTGTTCTTAAAATCAAATTCAAATTAAAAAAATATATTAATTCTCCATTATAACATTAAATTTTATCCATTCCACCCAACATCTATCAATAAACATAGCAACCAAAATAAGATTGTGTAAAAAACCATATGACATAACAGATGGAAATCTATCATAAAAAAACTTACTGTTAGTGAGAATTCAGGCTTGATTTTTGAATTTTAAGCGTAGAAAATCTAATGGATGTCAGGTTTAATAAAGAGAAATTGAAAGGAGTCTATAAAAGCATCAAAACAATTCAAAATTAAGTTTTCTCATTTAAAGTTTAACAGTTGATGGTTGCCATTAATTGATTTTTATTGTTTTTGGATTAGATTGGATAATATAGTTCATGTTAATGAACTCAATCAAAACTAATCATTAGCTACTCAATCTTTGGCTAAGTATTTAAAATTGCTCCCCTCACATATGTGAGTGCATGAGTCTGAGCCCCTACTAAGCATTATAAGGATTAATTCCTTTCACAATTATGTCATAATTATTCGGAGACAGTCTTCTACTTTATAAAATTGAGTAGAGTAAACGTCCCTGAATATGAGTGAGGATACAAATTTAGATAGCACTTGATAAGGTTTGAATGTAAAATAAGTTAATCCTTCCACAATTATTTCATAATTATGTGAACACAATCCTTTTCCTTACAAAATGTAAGTGGAGTAAGTAGAATAGATGTTTTTAAATATTAGTGAGGATACAAAATTATGTAGTACTTGATAAGATTTAAATGTAAATTGGTTAATTCCTTCCACAATTATTTCATAACTGTGTGGACACAGTCTTCGCTAAATATTAATGAGGGTAAACTAGTTAATTCCATCCACAATTATATTTATGACCATGTGGACGCAGTCTTCTCTAAATATTAGAGGATACAAATCTGGATAGTATTTAATAAAATTTAAAAGTAAACTAGTTTCAATAAAAGTCTAATTTGTAAATACTTGTAATTGTCTTATGTAATAATAATTGTGTCTAGACAGTGCTCTTCTTTACAAAATATGAGTGGAGTAGATATCTCCAGATATTAATAATCTATACTTAATAAGATTTAAATATAATCTAGTTACAGTAATAGTTTGATTTATAAATATCAGTAATTATCTGATGTAGTATCAATAATAATTTGATCGTAATATCATTGTAAGAAAAAAAAAACTAAATTAATAATTAATAATGGTTGAAAAAAATTAACTCACTCAGTCCATCTAAATTTAGTTGGAATAGGTTAGATTGAATTCGGTCCATTGTATTAGGTTGGATTTGCTCACCCCTAATTATGAGAGCTCAAGGTTTAGTACTAAAATCCAAATTCCGTTAACTAGCATGTTTTCCACGATGGTATAATGCTTATCAATTCAAACGCAACATGCTGAGGGTTCCTATATTGTGTAAGTCAATAAAAATTAGGAAAATGATATGATCAATCCTCCTCAATTTCATTGAATTCTACATTCGTTTCTTATCTTTTTTTTTTTTTTTTTTGATAAGAAAGTAAAGCTTTCCATTAAGAGAAAGAGTCAAACAACAACTGAATATTGACTGGAAAGTTTTCCAGCCACAGAGCAGGAATTTCGAAATTTACAGCTTGCTTGGCTAGATAATGAGCTAATCTATTACAGTCTCTAGACACATGCTGGATTCGGGAAAGTTTATGACTCCTTAAGAATGCCTGAATCTCCGCAATTGTCCAAGCTATTTCTGTCAAGCTATCTTTCCTGCTCACAGAGAGATCCACCACCTCTGTTGAATCTGATTCAATTACCATTGATCCACATTGCACTCTAGTGGCGGCTTGAATACCGAACCAAACGACCGCCTCCATATCCGCCACGGTACCTCGGAGAGAATTCTCCGAATCTGCTAGTTCTAATCACTACCCCCAACCCGGTTAATGAATTGCAAAGAAGCAAAACACAAACCCTGGGGGAGTCCAGGATCATTGCTTAGGCCTGTGAAGCTTTGATTCAACTTGATCTTTTGGCTGCTGGATTCTTTTATAAGAATGAACTATAGCCACTGCTCTAGCAGCTGCTAAGTGGGACTCTTCTTGCTTACCCTCAAAGATGAAGAGATTCCTTGAGTGCCATATTGCCCAACAAATAGCAATTATCAGCTCTCTTTCTTCCTTTTTTCGCTTCCCAGCTACTTCATGGATCACACCTAACATGTCGGGTTGAGCCATGAGCTTTACATCTTCGAAGAACTCAGTCCGTTTCCAGATTTTTCGAGCAGCTCTACACTCTATCAAAGCATGGATCACATTTTCACCTTGGCTGCCACATCTTTGACAAGTTGGATCCTTGACAATTTTCCTCTTCCATAGATTTCTTGCTGTTGGTAAGAGGTTTTTTGCAGCCCTCCACAAAAAAATCTTAACCTTTTCTGGAAGATCACCGATAAACATCCCACCGAGAATTGGAATTATCGAGCACTTGGATCATCTTTGAATTTTTCCTTAAAAGCCGAGTATTTCCCAAGCTTATCAAAACGCCAGATCAAAATATCTTACTGAGGAGTTCTCGGAAGAGTAGTATTCAAAATTCTCTCCACTACATCTTTTGGGAAGTTCTGCACTAATGTTGCTTCTTTCCAATGTTGGCTTTCATCTATAAGATCAGCCACGAGAGACTTGGCATGCAAATTTGGGTCGGGGGAAGGTCTGGACCATACATGGCTCAATCCAGCTTCTACTTTTATGAATTTCCTCCATCTCAGCCCTTCCTTCAAAAGGTTTCTTCCCCAAATGATGCTCCTCCAAACAAAAGAGGGGTTTGATCCCAGCTTAGCCTCCATGAACTCAGAGTTTTTGAAGTACTTGGCTTTTAAAACTTTTGCCATTAAAGAATCAGGCTTGTGCAGGATTCGCCATCCTTGTTTGGCCACCAGGGCTTGATTAAAACAAGCCATATCCCGGAATCCCATCCCTCCCTTTTTCTTGGTATGGCAAAGCCTATCCCATCTTAGCCAATGGATGTTTCTCTGAGCTTCATCTGATCCCCACCAGAATCTTGCTATGGCTTTATCTATATCGTCACACAGCGTTTGAGGAATTCTAAATACACTCATTACATACGCTGGAACTGCTTGAACTACGACTTTGATGAGAATCTCCTTTCCTCCACTTGAAAAGCATTTTCTTTGCCTTGACAATTTGCTCAAGACTCAATGTCATTGAAAAAACTGATTTTTGTTCTCCCCACCATACCGGTAATCCAAGTTTCAAATTTTTGCACTACATTCAACTCCAGGATACTATTTATTTCCTCCTCTGCGCTTTGGTTTATCCTTGATGAAGAGCAGGGAAGATTTTTCATAATTGAAAATCGTCAGAAATCAGTGTCACTAAAATTTTCTTCAACTCTCTACAATCGTAAATGAAGGCTCTTATGAAGACCATTGTCATCATCCGAAGAAGAAGATGATTGATTGAGACCTCTCTCTTCAACCTCGGGCCATGAATAAGGTCTTGGTCCTCTCCTTTTCAACAAATAGATTTGAGAAAACTTCTGCACACATAATAAAGAGATATGGGGAAAGAGGGCAGCCTTGTCTCAAGCCTCTTTGGGGCTGGATTAGACCTTTTGCCACTCCATTAATCAGAACCGAAAAGCTAGTTGTGGAAACACACCATCACTAGTTAACCCATTTTTCAGAAAATCCTAGCTTTTGCAAGTTCCCTTATAAAACTCCACTCCACCCTATCGTATGCTTTGCTAATATCTAACTTCAAAGCTATAATCCCATTTTTCCTTTTCTTGCTCTGCCTAATTTTGTTCAAGCTCTCATAACCTATAACTATATTATCCGATATAAGCCTATTTGGAACAAAGGCACTTTGGTAAGGAGAGATAATGTCATTTAGAAATTGCTTAAGCCTTGTTTGCCATTGATTTCGCAATAATTCTATAGATGACATTACGTCGATCCTAAACTCGAGACTTTCCTAGGCTTCGACACTTTTGGGATTAAAGCAATAAAAGTATGATTCAAGGTGCAAGGTTACCTCCTTCATTGAGGATGTGCGGACATGTTGTTACCACTCCCTTTAACTAGCTCCGTGCTTTTGAAAAAAATGGAGACCATCGTTTTTGTAGGGCACATTTGGGCTAATAAAAGGTTTGTCTAAGAGGCTGTTCATTTCCTCTGAAATCTTTACTGGCACATTGGTAAGAGCAGCATTTAGTTGATGCTGAGATGGGCTTGAGGTTGTAAATATGTTTGCGAAGTAATCACAGAATCTCCTCTCCACCTCCTCAGCATCATCAACCCACACTCCTTTTTCATCTTCAATGCCACCAATTTTATTCTTTTGCCTTCTTGAAAAAGCTTTAGAGTGAAAAAATTTTGTATTCCGATCACCCTCCCTCAACCAGTCCGCCCTTGATCTTTGCTTCCAAAAAATCTCCTCTTCAAGCAACATGTTATCAATTTGGTTTTCTAGCCTTCTTATCTCATCCGCGTTGTCAAAATGGCGAATTGGTTTTCATTTCCTCCAAGTCTCGAGCTCCGCCTTAGCCTTTTCCCATCCTCCTTGAACTCAAATTTAGTTGCTCCAAATTTTCAAATCAGTTAGATCGCTTTGCTTTTCGGTAAACATTTCTACCGGGTTTCCTTGATTCCGGTGCTCAACTCTTTCCACTCGACCTTCACAATTTCCTGGCACCTTTGGACTCCACATATCCTCATAAAAGTCTAGGAAAAGTTCCGTGTCAATCGGTCCCCTTGCCTTTTTCCGAACCTCCATTAGAATCGGATTGTGGTCGGAGCTCCAGAAATCGAGTTCGCCGCTTTTTCTTGGAAAACATTGCCAATCACATTTCACAGTACGTAATCTGTCTGCTTCTCTTCATTATATGAGGTCCGTATCTTCTTAGACCATGTATAAGGGTATCCTCCGTCCCCAAGTCCTCAAATCACAATCCTTTAAGGCTTTCCCGAACTCATTCACCATGTTTACCCTTTTCCCTTCCCCCTATTTTCTCATTCAAATTCAACACTTCATTGAAATCCCCAAAACACAAACTACCACGGAAGAGTTGATAATCGAGCTAACCTTCTCAACGACTCCCAAGTATGCCTTTTTGATCCGATTCAAACCATAAATTCTTTCACTATGCACCACCGCATCTATATGATGTTTACTAAAAGATTTAAGATCAACCGAAATATCAAGCACTCCAAAAAGCGCTAAACCACCTCCTAATCCTCTCTATCTAATTAGTTCTTAATTGAAATCTTTTGGCTCGCTCTTGCATTTGTTTAGCGATCATTTTTGTTTCAACGCCTATGCACGCGCAAGAGTGGGGGTTTCTCTCGGACGTTCGGCCATTCCCAACCGAACGTTCCAACTTAAGAGTTTCATTGAGGGTTCTCATTTCCATTCCGTATTTCTCGTCTTACTTCTTTTCTCAATCCCAATAATAAATTAGGAAAACTTTTTCAGATGATGTACGCTTCCTGTTTTGGGCTAAACTTTGCTCTTCTTCAAATTTGTCCTTCCTTTTCATGGAACTACTCGGCCTTTTTCGATCTTATTTTCTTTCAATTATGACCATGTTTCTTTCCATGTTCCGGGCTTGAAGTTTCCATTTCTGTTTCTTGGGCTTTGTTTCAACTTTTCCAAGCCCATTACCCATTCTAATCTCCTTATCTTCTCCTGCCACTTCATCTTGTATTTGGGGGGAAAGGTCAATTGTATTCTGTTGTGGTGTTTTTCCTTTGATGCCCTTCTTGTTTGCCTTTTCTTCCCGCCGATTTTTCCCCTTTTTTTGTTGTTTAAAGAAGTTGTTGTGGAGATTCAAATTCCTCTCTTTTTCTTTACCGTTTGTAGTTCTCGCGCCTACTTCCATATCCCGAGGCACTATACCTTCCTCATCCTGATGTTCAATCATATTTCTCCTAAAACTCGTTGTCACATTTTGGCTGCCCAACCCGGTTCATTTAGACCGACGGATCTTTTTTTCTTTTGGACTCGTGTTGCCCTTCCCCTGCATTTTGCCTTCCCTTTCTTTCGAATTTGTTGTTGGTATTCTTGAGTTTTTGTTATAACCGGGACCCGAATCCCATCTTTCTACTACTCGCTGTTTCCATTTCTCGAGAGATCACATCGCTTTGAGCCATGGACCATAAGGCAATTCATCTTTGCTCGAGACTTATAAAGGGCACACTCTCTCTGATTGATGGCCTATGCGCCCACAACAATGAAAAAATCGCAATGGCAATAACCCGTAAAGGAATGTCTTCTTCGTCTTCCCCTTCGCTCTAATTCAATTATCTTCTTCAAAGGCTTTGAGACATCTATTGAAATTTTACCCGCAAGAACCGGCCCAAAACACTCTCAAAGATCGCTTTCCACTTTATGCCAATGACCTTCCCTAGTTCTACCGCCATCTCTTTTGACATGCACATTATAGAACATCATGTATCCGCACAAAAGATACATGGCTAAAAACCTCGCTTCTTTCCTATCCCCACGGTAGCGCTATAAGAGTCTTTATCAAAGTGCCAGGGCCCCCGCGCATACTTTTTTTCCGCTTGACCAAACTTGAACATGAAGACATTATCACCCAGGCATTCTATTTTAACCTCCCGTGATGTCCTCCACACCCTTTGCAGGGCAGTTTTCAACCCCTCGAAACTAACCCCCCTTGTGTGCAACACTTTCCCGATTAAGCAGCCTACTACTATTTGTTCCCCCTTTGCCTTCATTGTACTTTTAAAAGACACTCTGCCCTCTTCCTCATCACTTAATCTTATGGCTTTAATGAGTTCTTCCGAATCCATCCTCCGATTTCTAACTACCCTTCGATTGAGTAAAGCGAAACCCAACCTCGCCTAATGAAAAAAACTGCTCACTCTGCTTATCACTCTCTTAATCTACAAGGCTCGAACTAAGAAAATTTTAACGAGAAAACCACCTATTGCAAGATGACTTGAATGAGCCATAACGGCTCTATTTTCCTCTCATCCTTGTAGTTTCCAGAGAAAACTCGCGAGGAGAGAGACTGTCACATTCGTTTCTTATCTTATTTAAAAGTAAAAAAAATGAAAAAAGAAGAAGAAGTGACAGTCACATTCATCATTAGCTTTTTTATCAAAAAAATAAAATAAAAGAGCGGCAATATCTTCAAATTATTTAATTCTCATATCCATGCACTCAGCCGCCAAGTCACTAAGGGTAAAAATACATTTTTCTTTTTAATTTAGTTAGGCAGCATTTATCTTTTTTTATCAAAAACCAGAATAAATTTAAATTTAACTAAAGTCTAAATATGTCAACTACAAATATATAAATAATATATTTATTTTTATTTTTTAATATATGAATATAAGTGACATTTTTTTTGTAAATAAAAAATATCTTAAATGTAATTATTTGACATTTATATCCTTGAGAGTCAAAACGAAAAAGGATCAAGTTTTATGATTTAAGAAATAAGTATATTTAATAAAAAAAATTTAGATATAATATTTATTTTTCATTTAGATTTTTTATTTAGATAAAAATTATAGAATTTTATTTTTTATTTAGATATAGATATTTAAAAATTAAATATAAATTAAAAAAATAAACAAATAAATTTTAAAAATTTCTAAAATAATAAAATTTCACACCGCAAACATTTAAATACATCAAGTTATAAGGTGACATGCTTTATGGCACTACATTATGAGTCCACAAAACATAAGTGCCAATAGCTAGCTATCTTTTGGCTAATTCAAAAGCAGCTGTAAAAAATATACAGCAACTAATTAGGAATAAATAATATTAGGAAATTATTATGAGTTTGAGATATCGAAGCACCCTCCTTAAATCAATCAAAATAATTCTTTTTTTTTAATGATATCAACAACGTATGATGAAAGATAAAGTAAATATTTTTAAAAAGTTATGTCAACTAAACATGAAAGTTACTGCAACGATTTGATCATTTCTCAAATCTCAATGCACAAAAAATTATTGTCTCATGGCAAAAGAAAAATGCAAAATTCAGTAAATCACACAAATCCCACAAGCTGGTGAATGGTGATTGGCTTCTTTTGGCCAAAAGAAAGGCTGACAAAGCAAGCTCTCAGTCCTTGTCAAAAAAAAATAAAAAAAAAAAGTCTCAGTCTCCATCAAGCGTCAGTGCCGACGTTCATTTACTTTTAAAAAAAATAGTACAAGCCATGGGATAACGACATCATATTCTTGGAAACTCAGAGAGTTCCAGTTACATTTAAGTTACTGTTTCTTTATGGGTTATCCGTTTCAGAGTGTGTGCAACTGTTAGTGATAGAAAATGGGTGGGCGGCAGCAGCAGCACGGAGGAACAAGACACAGTGTTGTGTTTGCTGTTAATGGGGAAAAGTTTGAGGTCACAGGCGCTGACCCGTCTACTACTTTGCTTGAGTTCTTGCGTTATCACACTCGCTTTAAGAGTGTCAAGCTCGGTTGTGGTGAAGGCAAGTTCTGTTTTTATCACTAAATATGTTGAGTGTAATACCATTACTGTTCTGCTTTTGCGTATATGTAGATGGTTTGGTCTTCTTGAATGATGGGAGCTTTCATCATTTGAGCGTTGACAGATTTTAGCTTGGTCATTTTGTTTTGTTTGAGCTTTTCTTTTATCGTATGTTTACTTTCTTCAATCCTCTGCAGGTTTGGTTACTAATTTGGCTTTAATAGCTGGCTTTTCACCTTTTTGTTGGTTTTCTAGTTGTCTTAATATTACATAAATATCAGTAGTGGGAAATGGTTATTTACAGGATTCTTCTACAGGATACTGGAAAAGAAAGCTTAATTAAGTTTCTGGGACAAAAAAGAAATTGATTTGTGAAACTTTCCTATTGACAGATTTTAGCTTGGTCATTTTGTTTTGTTTGAGCTTTTCTTTTATCGTATGTTTACTTTCTTCAATCCTCTGCAGGTTTGGTTACTAATTTGACTTTAATAGCTGGCTTTTCACCTTTTTGTTGGTTTTCTAGTTGTCTTAATATTACATGAATATCAGTAGTGGGAAATGGTTATTTACAGGATTCTTCTACAGGATACTGGAAAAGAAAGCTTAATTAAGTTTCTGGGACAAAAAAGAAATTGATTTGTGAAACTTTCCTATTGAATTTTGTTGGCCACCAAAGAGAGGATTCAGGATGTTGTTTTAATAATATAAGCTTTTTCATATTCTACTTATGTCCAAGTATGTATCATTTAAGTGTTTGTTGTTTGTGTTCTTTGTTTTGTAACTGCAGGTGGTTGTGGCGCATGCATTGTCCTACTGTCTAAATATAACCCTGAGCTCGACCAAGTCGAGGATTTCACAATAAGTTCATGCCTCACTCTGCTTTGTAGCATAAATGGATGTTCAATTACCACCAGCGAAGGTCTTGGAAATAGCAAGACAGGATTCCATCCAATTCACCAAAGGTTTGCTGGCTTCCATGCTTCTCAATGTGGGTTTTGTACGCCTGGGATGTGTATGTCACTGTTTTCAGCTCTTGTTGATGCTGAAAAAACCCATCGGCCAGAGCCCGCACCAGGGTTGTCCAAGTTGACAATTTCAGAAGCAGAGAAGGCTATTGCTGGGAATCTCTGTCGCTGTACTGGCTATCGACCCATTGCTGATGCCTGTAAAAGTTTTGCAGCTGATGTTGATATTGAGGATTTGGGGTTTAACTCCTTTTGGGGGAAAGGGGAGAGTAAAGAAGTAAAGATTAGTAGATTGCCTCCATACAAACATAATGGTGAGTTATGTAGATTTCCACAGTTTCTGAAGAAGGAAAATTCCTATGCAATGCTTTTGGATGTAAAAGGAAGTTGGCACAGTCCAGTTAGTGTTCAGGAACTTCAAAACGTGTTTGAGTCCAATGTGGGTAGTAATCAGATCACTAGTAAATTAGTTGCAGGAAATACTGGAATGGGTTACTATAAGGAAGTAGAGCATTATGATACATACATTGATATAAGGTACATTCCTGAGCTATCAGTGATTCGGAGGGATCAGACAGGAATCGAAATTGGAGCAACAGTGACAATCTCCAAAGCTATTGAAGCTTTGAAGGAAGAAACCGAAGAATTTCACTCTGAAGCTGTGATGGTTTTCAAAAAGATTGCTGGCCACATGGAAAAGATTGCTTCAAGATTCATTAGAAATTCTGCCAGTGTAGGTGGAAATTTGGTCATGGCACAGAGTAAACACTTTCCCTCAGATGTCGCTACAATACTTCTCGGGGCGGGTGCAATGGTAAATATAATGACTGGTCAAAAGTGTGAAAAGCTTATGCTTCAGGAATTTTTGGAAAGGCCTCCATTGGATGCTAGAAGTGTACTCTTGAGTATAGAAATACCATGTTGGGGTCCAAGTAGAAATGTTTCTTCCGAAACCAATAGTGTGTTACTGTTTGAAACCTACCGAGCTGCACCACGACCCCTTGGAAATGCGTTGCCCCATTTAAATGCTGCTTTCTTGGCTGAAGTTTCTCCCTCTAAAACTGGTGACGGAATTAGGGTAAATAACTGTCGGTTGGCTTTCGGCGCTTTCGGAACAAAACATGCAATTAGAGCAAGCAGGGTTGAGGAATTTTTAATGGGAAAAGTGCTTAGTTTTGGTGTTCTGTATGAAGCTACAAAATTACTTAGAGAGTCTGTGGTACCTGAAGATGGTACTTCAATGCCTGCTTATAGGTCAAGCTTGGCTGTTGGTTTTATTTTTGAGTTCTTTGGCTCATTAGCTGAAATGAAAAATGGAATTTCTAGAGATTGGTTGTGTAGATATAGCAACAATGTCATTTTGAGGGATTCACTCGTACAACAGAATTGTGAACAGTTATATAAAAGTAAGGTTCCAACCTTGTTATCATCTGCCCAACAGGTTGTGCAGTTAAGTAGAGAATATTATCCAGTTGGTGAGCCAATTACTAAGTCTGGGGCTGCTTTACAAGCTTCTGGTTAGTAACATATTACTTGTTAATACAAGAAAACAAAAGTTTAGATTACTTGAATGTTAAACTTTTATGTTAATTCACGGCATCTATCTGCTGTTATTAAATATCCTGGATACTGATTGTAGTAAATTACTAGCTTTTGACATGACCTGTTTCTTGAAGGGCATAATAATGAATAAATCATAGTTTCAGTTATATCTCTTTAATCAATGTGATATTTGAGTTGGTGAAAATATCATATCTGTCTCGCTTTTTTATTTATGTACATGAGTTAGTTGCTGGAAAGACAACAGTTGTTAGGAGTGATCTCAATTTGACCACTTTGCTGTGGTCTATGATTATTATCCAGCTCCAGCTAGATACCTAGGATTCAAAAAGGTTGTTTTTTAATTGTTCCTGATGACTTTTACAGTTTTACTGTTGACTGGATTTTCTTTATTTTTTGTCACTTATGAGCTGATGAAATCTGGTGATTGCATAGCAATTGACTTCTTTATTGATCTTTGCTGATGTTGGTGTTGGATGGATTTTCTTAAATCCTAATTGTTACAAGTGTCTTTTGTTTAAACTTTCAGCCGTATATTTTTATTGATTTACTACTCCAATCTCTTTACAAGAGTATGCTTATCGTGCAACTTTTGTAGGTGAGGCGGTTTATGTGGATGACATCCCTTCTCCAATAAATTGCCTTCATGGAGCATTTATTTATAGCACAAAGCCTTTGGCTCGGATAAAGTGCATAGAATTCAAGTCTAAATCAGTGCCAGACGGAGTCAATGCACTTCTATCCTATAAAGACATTCCAGAAGGGGGGCAGAATATAGGTTCTAAAACCATTTTTGGTTCTGAACCTTTGTTTGCAGATGAGCTTACTCGTTGTGCTGGTCAGCCTGTTGCCTTTGTGGTAATTTATGACTTCTTCTGACTTGTTTAGTGCACTCAGTAGAAAACTGCATAAGTTTCCTTTATGGGAATTTTTCATTTAACTTAATGCATTATATGACTGTTTAGGTTGCAGATTCACAGAAAAATGCAGATAGGGCGGCAGATTTTGCCGTGATTGATTATGATATGGGAAATCGAGAACCCCCCATACTATCTGTAGAAGAAGCCGTTGACAGATCTAGCCTTTTTGAGGTCCCTTCTTTCTTATCCCCCAAACCGGTTGGTGACATATCGAAAGGAATGAATGAAGCAGATCATAGAATTCTTGCTGCTGAGGTGATTTCATTTACTTTCTGCTTCCTGTGCTGCCTTCTCTGTTAAAATACTGAGAAAGCAATTTTATTTCTTTGTTGGATGTTGACGTTGTTATATTTACATAGCATTTTTGTAAAGTTGTCTATTAAGTATTCTCATGCAAGTTCGGCCTCGTGTATTTACTAAACTGTTACATCCAGATTAAGCTAGGGTCACAATATTATTTTTACATGGAGACGCAAACTGCCCTTGCTGTGCCAGATGAAGACAACTGTTTGGTGGTTTACAGTTCAATCCAGTGCCCTGAGTCTGTGCATACTACAATTGCTAGATGTCTCGGTATTCCTGAACATAATGTTCGTGTGATTACAAGAAGGGTGGGGGGAGCTTTTGGTGGAAAGGCTATAAAAGCCATGCCTGTGAGTATCTCTCACGTGCAAACTTTTATTTTAAATAGGTCGAGTGAATCCTTGTTGAGGCATATGTGGTTGTGCTGATTTACTGGTCTTAATCTAGTCTTAATCTAGAAAGGAAGATGCGGAAAAGTTTAATCAGTTATTTTATCATTTTCAGTTTTCTTTCTTCAGAAGAAAAGATAAAACAAAAGAAATTATACATGCACTAACCAAACATCTAATTAATATAGTTTACAGCTTTGTAAACTAACTTCTTACGTTGTTTTTATTGTAGTTTAATATCCTTCGTGCCACTAGAGAACTGCTTACAGTGTACTGTTATTAGGTTGCTACAGCATGTGCACTTGCTGCATACAAATTATGCCGCCCGGTAAGGATTTATGTCAAGCGCAAAACTGATATGATAATGGCAGGAGGAAGGCATCCGATGAAAATAACATACAGCGTAGGATTCAAATCCAACGGGAAGATAACAGCCCTGCAACTTAACATGTTAATCGATGCAGGACTGTCTCCAGATATAAGTCCAATTATGCCATCAAACATGATTGGTGCACTTAAAAAGTATGACTGGGGTGCCTTACATTTTGATATAAAGGTATGCCGAACAAACCTTCCAAGTAGATCGGCAATGCGAGCCCCTGGGGAGGTACAAGGATCATTCATTGCTGAAGCTGTGATTGAACATGTAGCGTCTACCCTTTCAATGGAAGTGGATATTGTTAGAAGTATCAACCTCCATACACACAAAAGCCTTAATTTGTTTTATGAGAGTAGTGCCGGTGAATATGCAGAGTATACACTACCTTTAATATGGGATCAATTGGCTGTTTCCTCAAGCTTCAACCAAAGAACTGAAATGATAAAGGAGTTTAACCGGTCTACTTTATGGCGAAAAAAGGGCATTTGTCGCGTACCTATTGTGCATGAAGTGACACTTAGGTCAACCCCTGGAAAAGTAAGTATTCTAAGTGATGGGTCTGTGGTTGTTGAAGTTGGGGGCATTGAGATGGGCCAGGGACTCTGGACAAAGGTGAGGCAGATGGCTGCATTTGCACTTAGTTCTATCAAATGTGGTGGAATGGGGAATCTGTTGGAAAAAGTTCGGGTTGTACAAGCTGATACCTTGAGTGTAATTCAAGGTGGATTCACTGCTGGAAGCACTACATCTGAGGCCAGCTGTCAAGTAGTCAGAGATTGTTGCAATATACTGGTTGAGAGGTTGACTCCTGTCAGGGAAAGGTTGCAGGAGCAAATGGGTAGTGTAAAATGGGAGACACTGATTCAGCAGGTACAAATCTGCTCTTCTGAAGCACTCTCTACTGAATTTATTTTGTTTATCCTTGTTTGCCAGGGGACATGTACTGACTACTCAAGCCCATCATCTGAGACGTTTTCACCTTCCAACTTATTAGATATATGGAATTCTTTCAGAAAGCCATCTCTTTTGCAGTTGGTAAATTTGTCGATCGCATCTCATAGATTTTTTTCTTTAAATAAACCAAAGCAACAGAAAACTTAAATTAAAAATGAGAAAATATTATAAGAAAACATGGGAGGGCAAAACAGCCAAGCCCCTCAACATAGATTATCCAAGAGAATAAAACAGCAAGAGCAAAAATTAGCTGAAATGAAAATAGAGGTTCATGGGAGCATCCTTTTGAAGAAATGCACTAGAACCCAGGAGGAGCAGTAGACCACCACGTTAAAGTTCTAAGAGAAGAGCCCAAGTTAGCCAGAACATTCGACACCCATTTGCCTTCTCAAAAAATATCACACAACCATAGAAACCAACATAGGACATTAACCATATAATTCTGCACAAGATAGTTAATTCTCTCTGGGAAGTGGGGTTCGCCACTCCCCTATAGGACTCTAATCATGGAGAAAGTGGAGGCTTACTCTTTCCTCTAGTGAGGATGGCAGTGAGGACCAGGGCTCATAGATAAAAATAAGGCTTTCTGACACAAAAAAAAAAAAGGCCTTCTGCCTGATACTGAATGTCGTCAAGTGTGTGCACTCCTGATATATTTGTGTCATGAATTTTTTTTTTTCATCTAATGTTTTCAAGTAATTTGTGCGGTTAATATCTACTTTTACATAGTTTGTTTTTAAAGCATTTTTGCACTTTGTTTGGTACGCAGTGAACCGGTGAAAAATGATAAGAAAATAAAATTAGCCATGAGAGGGATGGAATTTTGTATGTAAAGGTTAATTATGCAACTTCTATGTAACCAAGGACACAGATGTTTTTGTTGTGTTTAATACTAATATATTTTGTTGTCTGTCATACATTCATCTCTTCATGCAATTCTCTACTGAATTGAAGCATGTTATTCTATAATAATATACTCATGCTGTTTGTGAACATGGCAACAAAACTAAAACCAATTTTTATCACAGTAGTTGAACCATTCTTCAGATTAGAACAATGTAAGAATGCCTTTACCATTGATCTAATAGAGGAAGTGCATAGCCTACTTTTAAAAAGTTGATGTAACATCCAGAGATTGACATGATCATAAAAATCCTAACATTTGTTTAAATTTTCCAGTGCCAGTTGGTTCACATTTCTAGTTTATATTATCACTTTGTATTTCTCTTCCCAATATGAACAGAGTTTTAGGAGAAAGGATATCAACTCATAATATTGTTTGGATATTTGATTGATTATATACAGAGGGTCCTTTCCATCTCATTGTTTTAAACTATCATATTGCAGGCACATGTCCAATCTGTGAATTTATCAGCAAGTTCTATGTATGTACCTGACTTTACTTCCATGCAATACCTAAACTATGGTGCTGCAGTAAGCGAAGTAAGTTTCTCTAGCTTCAACAACTGCTGTGGTCACTTTTTGCTGTTAACATATTTTTACTTTAAAATATACTTGAATGCGCCCTTAAATCTAATGTATCCCTTGAATACCAAATTGTACGACCATATCCGTGGTATCTTTGTGAACACTATTCATGAACCCTTTGCTTTCACAGGTGGAAATAAACCTTCTGACAGGAGAAACCACAATTGTGCGATCGGATATCATCTATGACTGTGGACAAAGCCTCAACCCTGCCGTGGATTTAGGACAGGTCAGCCTTGCTTTAATCTTTACAGCTAGATGTTAGAAAATATCCATTTTAAATTTGAATACCTTGCTCAACTGGCGTCATAAGCAAACATTGGCATTTCTGCATGCTTGGAGTTCAGCAAGGTGATGTGTCCTTGGTATGGATAGACCTTAGCTGCTGTATATGGATATGTGGATTTGCTTTGTTGTCAATGATTGACTTGAATGGACTTCATTTTTTAGCAACTAACAGTTTCATTTGGCAGATTGAAGGAGCTTTTGTTCAAGGAATTGGGTTTTTCATGCTTGAAGAATACCCAACAAATTCAGATGGGTTAGTGATTTCAGAAGGCACATGGACTTACAAGATCCCTACACTAGACACCATACCTAAACAGTTCAATGTTGAAATATTGAATAGTGGACATCACAAAAAACGTGTGCTCTCTTCGAAAGGTATGCCACAGATTTTCATCCAAAATCAGTGTTAAGTTGTAGATGCATTGTAGCTAATTGCATCTCATATTCAATGGTTTTTGCTGAGTAGTGGTAAATCCTGTTTGTGCATTTACTGAATAATATCTTCTGTATTGTCAATGTCTAGATGTCTTCTAAACCGATCAGCCTTGTACTTTTTACAATCTCATTGCATACGGTTGGAGTTCCTTCCCATCATTACTTCACTGGCTCCTCCACCTCATTGTTGTTAGATTTACTAGTACATGGACTAGTTAGTTTTGACCTTTGATGGCATGATAAATTGGAGAATCTAGCTTCAGCTGCTTCAGAAAGGAACTTTCAATATTTTAGTTTATACTCCTTCCTCATCGGAGCCAGAGAGAGCTTTATCAGATGATAATATTGTGTTTAAAATTGTCAATTTGAATGTCTTGTGCAGCATCTGGTGAGCCTCCATTGCTTCTGGCAGTTTCAGTTCACTGTGCTACAAGAGCAGCCATTCGAGAAGCTCGGAAACAGCTTCTTTCATGGAGTCAGCTAGATGGGTCTGATTTAATATTCAAATTGGAGGTACCTGCCACCATGCCGGTAGTGAAGGAGCTCTGTGGACTAGACAGTGTCGAGAAGTACTTACAGTGGAGAATGGCAAAAAGTAATGGGACTCAGCCCCGGGGCAATGCAATGGTCCATTCGTAAAAAGTGTCTGTATTCACAGGCAAAATATATTTTCCTGTTTCTGTTTTGGTCTCCGGCTGGTTAAAGAAAAATAAAACATGGTAAGTAGTTGCCATCTGTTGAATTATATAACATTTTATTGCAAATTGAATCTATTTTATTGATCGGACAGTATATATAATGTTGAATCTGTTTGTATAGTACCAAACTGATGGTAGTCCTTGGACAAAGTAGATGAAGGCTTTGTCCTCCTCCGGCAATTTTTCCTCATAATTCTCGTGTTATACAAATTGAAACAAAATCTCTCACATTTAGAGGAACACAAAGATTAACCACTTCAATTACAGTACTTATTTTAGATATGATGTTCCAGATGTAAAGAAAAGCAACGACGAACCACTGAGAAATTAGAGACATCATATTTTACCACCGCAGGTTCCATAAATTTCACAATCAAATCTTGTTGCGCCACATACGCAAGGAACCAAGGAAAAATACTGCTCTCTAAGCCTGAAAATAACGATACTATGTAAAGGAGTGATACCTATGGCAAAAGAGAAGTCATTCCACAAACAACTAGACGTCTCTCCACTGTACTAAGAGGCTAGAACACTCTCTAAAGAGAGAAAAGAAGAGATCTCTGGAGAAGCAACAATGCTCTTCTGGATTGCTTGTAGGTTTTTATTATTTTTACTGATTCTTGTTTGATCAAGATGTTAATTTGAGCGTCTGAGTGTTTTTAGCAAGCACATCATCGAATGCTCGGTGCTTTGGAATTAAGAATGAAGTCAAATCTAACAACTCCAAGTGTCAAGGAAAACGAGCTTCTTCAATTACTGACTCAACATTCTTCAAATTAAATATCAATCAAGCGAGAGTTCTATATGCAGGTTTCCTAACACAAACGACATCATTTCCATGGTAAGTATGGAAAATTAAAAAAAATAAATAAAAAGTACGTTAAATCCAATTACCATCAAATTTACAGTATTGTAGATAACCTTTCACACAAATTAGAAGTAAAAAAGAAAAAAATAATAATTCAATGTCGAACAATTCTAAAATAATGACTAATAACAATCATCCAAAATAAATCCAATTGTATCACTGCAATACTAATTGCAACTTACATTTCTTCACAAACACTCAAAGATGTCAAACAAAATGTAATCAGAAGCAAAGCATAAATAATCGTCGTGATCTTGGTCGTACCTTTTAATAATAAAATCAACATATTTAAGAAAAATTAAAGAAATCAAGTTGGTTGCTTTTGTTTGCTGTAATCTATGGGTAAAATATAAAAACATATATTTCTTATTTTTAATACTTAATTTTTTTATTTAGTTTATATTCATATAATTTATTTAATTTATAATAAATATAAATAAAAGTATATTTGAAAATAGGGATAATATTGTAAACTTATGTTGTAAGGGAGGAATTGGTTATTACAAAAACATCATAGGGTAAGTGTTATATATTAATTACACTAGGGGAGAAATTGATAATTTTTTAAATAAATAAAGAATTCTTTGATTTATAATTAAAAAAGCCTCTGGAACCCAGCCCAAGGTTTAATTGTACTAACAAGCTAAAAAAGTTTTTTTTTTTATTACATGAAATAATTGCTTAGATTACAATTCATATTATATGAGATTACAATTAATATTTATAATCAGACAACTACTGAAATTAATTTATATTAAATTTGATATAATACTGTTTAGATTTATACTCAAACAACTTCACTCATATTTTAAAAGAAAAAATACTGCATTTACTCAAATTTAAAAAAGGAAATTATGGGGTTCAAACCATTATCCGTACACTGGTGATGGAGTGACTACTCGAACGAACAAAGGCCAAGTGGTTACAAGCTAAAACAATTGAGCGAAAAGAAAATCAGAAAATTTTCCAGAAGAAATAGTCAAATAAAGAAGAGATTGCAGGCATTCATTTCTAGGCATAACTTTTTAAATTTTATTTTGTATTAAATAATAAGAGCAGTCAAAACGGATTTTTCTTTTTAATTGAAATATTACTCTTTTTTTTAATTGGCAACATATCTTTCTTAGTTAAGATTGTAACGTAGAAGTGATATTAAATGTCGTTCCTACGTATGTTCCGAATACAAAAAAAAAAAAGATAGCTCTCAATGAGAGCAAACATCTAATTAACAAGACGTAAAAAATTCAAAAGAAAATCTGAATTATTATTAAAGAAAGGTCAATGACAATAACTATCAATAACAAGTATATTTATACTAATAGCTATTACATGATAATCTCTAATAAGAGAAATGATAAAAAAAAAATCTAAAGTAAACTAGAATTATAAATATAACTCAAATAAGCATATAAAACAAGAAAAATCATAATATAATACTAATTATTAAATTTATTCAAAATCTAGAATTCCTAATTTATCCTACTCATATTAGATTGAATTCAATGTTGAGACACGCTTTGTCTTAAACTTTTTTTTAAAAAAAAATATTATGATCGATGGTAATAGAAAAAAAAAAAAAAAAGTATTTCAATCTTTGTAGTACAATACTAAGCCTAAATTCAAACATAACAAAAGATTATGAAGAGGTCAACATATAAAGTTCGGCTTAATTGTCAATACTTGATCCAAATTTATTTTCCTTGATGAATTTAACAAAAGCAACAAGTTGCTTGTTCGCGTAAAACTACAAAAATTAACAAAATGATACGATCAATTTCATTAATTCTGCATTCGATGAATTTTCTTATTTTATTTAAAAACAAAGAACTAACAGTCACCTTCTTCACTAGCTTTTTGTTCACAAAACTGCAATTAAAAGCGAGGGAATATCTTCAAATTGTTTAATCCCATGCATTTGCCCTATGTGTTACACACTCCAAATTGTCTACAACGAGAAGTAAAACAAAACAATCATCTTTTACAAACAAACTCAAATTGTTTGTAATAAAAAGTTAAACAAACAAAACAGAAAAATTGAGATAAATAAATTATTTCGACAAAAGAAAACTTAAAGCTTTCTAATATTTGAGTCCAAATTTAAGTTTCATATCGCTCGTCGTGAAAATGGTCCAAATTTAAGTTTTGTATCACTTGGTATGAGATGGTGAATTTTATAATTTGTAAAATTATTATTTTATTATTTAATAAATAAATATCACATTAGTTGAGAACGAAAAATCTAAGCATGGATAAAACTCAAATTATTTTTTTAAACACTTTATTTTTTTTAAGATTTGAATTCTAAAGATCAATTAAATAAAAAATGTTGAAAACTACTCGACTAAACAGTTGGGGTAGATACAATCTCGTTTGAAAAAATAAATTCTTCCATCATCGAACATGTGAGCAGATTCCACCAGTAGCATAATCTATCTGTATATAAATAAAATAAAATATTCACCAAGTTAGTAGCTTGTTTCTTTCATTGAAAAAAATAGTAAGGTGTTGTAATTTTTAAGTTATACTTACAATAAAAATAATATATAAATATAATTTTTAAATAATAATTTTAAAAAATTTAATAAAAATATAATAAAATTTTCATTATTAAATATAAAATTAATTTAATTTAATTTTCAAACTATAACAATTGCTGTATATTAATATTTTCATGTTAATGTTGCGTTTACTAAACTGGAATCGAAATGAGCTGGAATTGAAATGAGCAGGAATGAGAATTGACTGTAATGGAAATAGTGAATGGAAATTAGAATAAGTTGTTTACTTGAACTGTAGGAATCGAAATTAGAATGAGTTGAATTGCCATTAATGTGTTTATTTTGTCTTAGAATTGGAATCAGAATGAATTAGATTGTAACAAATTATCAAAAAGTACTTAATGAATTATTGTCATAATCATTACTTTATATTTTAATTATAGTGATTATTTATTAAAAAATTATTCTTATTAGTAATTATTGTCAATAATATATTGATATATTAATTAATTATAAAATTAATTAAGTATAATAATTATATTATTAATTATTATAATAACATATTAATTATTGTGATTATTTAATCGAAAACTATAATTATTAATAGTTATCGTTAATAATGTATTAATATAATGACTAGTAGTATAATTATATTAATTAATTAACAATTATATTAATAAATATTATAATAGTATATTAATTAATTATAATAATAATATATTAATTATTCTGATTATTTATTCAAACACTACAATTATTAACATATTATTTTTAATAATGTATTAATATAATAATTAATAGTAATTTTTATATTAATATATTATCAATAATAAATGATTAATTATAATAATAGTAATATGTTAATTATTGTGATTATTTAATCAAAAACTATAAATATTAATATATTATTGTTAATAATATATTTATATATTAATTAATAGTAATAATTATATCAATTAATTGATGATAATATATGAATTGATTATAATAATTATATTAATATAATTATTATAATAGTAAATAATTAATTATAATAATAATAACATATTAATTATTGTGATTATTTATTCAAAAACTATAATTATTAATAGTTATTGTTAATAATATATTAATATATTAATTAGTTATAATAATTATATTAATTAATTAACTATAATAATATTATATTAATTATTGTGATTATTTATTCAAAAATTATAATTATTGTTAATAATGTATCAATATTTTAATTAATTATAATATATTAATTAAATAATTATAATAATATATTAATTAATTATAAATAAGAACAAAATAGATATTTTTAATTTTGAAGAGAGGTAAAATAAAAATTTCAAGAAATGAGAGATTGATTCCCACCTCTCGCCATAGGAATCAATCTCTCATTTCTCATTTTTAAATAATGATAAACCCATAATTTTAATTCTAATTTTAATTCTTACTTTATTTTTATAAAGTAAACACTAACCATTCTAATTCTAGTTTCTGATTTTTCAATCTGACAAATAAACAAACCATAATACTGTACGTTACAAATTCCATACTTTAAGGTATCGACCACTTTTTGTCGTTGAAAAAAAAATCACTCTTAATACAGCATCATTGCTGACAGCTGACAAGCCGGAGTCCCCAGTCAATTACTTTTTAATTAAAAAAGTGCAACTCACTAGGTGGCTAGATTTTATTCTTGCAAGCTTTCAGTGTTGCAACAGTATTTAGTTAGTGTTGCTTTATGCGTAATCCGTTTCAGTGTATGTGTAACTGTTAGTGACTATAGAAAATGGGTGAGCAGGAGCAGGATAAAGGAACAAGACACAGTGTTGTGTTTGCTGTTAATGGAGAGAAGTTTGAGGTCGCAAGCATTGCCCCTTCTACTACTTTGCTTGAGTTCTTGCGTTATCACACTCGCTTTAAGAGTGTGAAGCTCGGTTGTGGTGAAGGCAAGTTACTAAATATGTTGTCTGTTATTTCATTTCTGTTCTGCTTTTTGTGAATATGTATATGGTTTGGTCTCCTTGATGCTGGCAGCTTTCATCCTTTGAGAGTTGACTAAGTTTAGCTAGTTCATTTTGTTTTGATTTACTTTCTTCAATCCTGTGCAAGTTTAATGTTTAATTTGAACTTTAATAATTGGATTTTCACCCTTTTGTTGGTTTTCTAATTTCTTAATTTTATATGAACATCAAAAATGGGAAATGGGTTATTTACAGGATTATTCTTACATGAGGCAGAAAAAAGAAAGTTAATTAAGCTTTTGGAAAAATTTTGAATTGTCAAATTTCCTATTGAATTTCTTGGCCACCAAACAGAGGATTCAGGAGGTTGTTATGCTAATGTGAGCTTTTTTCATATTCTACTTATGTCCAAGTATGTATCATCTAATTGTTTATTTTTTGAGTTATTTGTTCTGTAATTGCAGGTGGTTGCGGCGCATGCGTTGTCCTACTGTCTAAATATAATGCCGAGCTTGACCATGTTGAGGATTTTGCAGTAAGTTCATGTCTCACTCTGCTTTGTAGTGTAAATGGATGTTCAATTACCACAAGTGAAGGTCTCGGAAATAGCAAGACAGGATTCCATCCAATTCACCAAAGGTTTGCCGGTTTCCATGCTTCTCAGTGTGGGTTTTGTACTCCAGGGATGTGTATGTCGCTGTTTTCATCTCTTGTTGATGCTGAAAAAACCCATCGGCCAGAGCCCCCACCAGGGTTGTCCAAGTTGACAATTTCAGAAGCAAAGAAGGCTATTGCTGGGAATCTCTGTCGCTGTACTGGCTATCGACCCATTGCTGATGCCTGTAAAAGTTTTGCAGCTGATGTTGATACTGAGGATTTGGGGTTTAACTCTTTTTGGGGGAAAGGGGAGAGTAAAGAAGTAAAGATTAGTAGATTGCCTTCATATAAACGTAACGGTGAGTTGTGTACTTTTCCACAGTTTCTGAAGAAGGGAAGTTCCTCTGCTATGCTTTTGGATGTAAAAGGAAGTTGGCAAAGTCCAGCTAGTGTTCAGGAACTCCAAAACGTGTTGAGTCTAATGTGGGTAGTAATCAGATCTCAAGAAAATTAGTTGCAGGAAATACTGGCATGGGTTACTATAAGGAAGCAGAGCATTATGATAAATACATTGATATAAGGTACATTCCTGAGCTATCAGTGATTCGGAGGGATCAGACAGGAATCGAAATTGGAGCAACAGTGACAATCTCCAAAGCTATTGAAGCTTTGAAGGAAGAAACCAAAGAATTTCACTCTGAAGCTGTGATGGTGTTCAAAAAGATTGCTGGCCACATGGAAAAGATTGCCTCAAGATTCATTAGAAATTCTGCCAGTGTAGGTGGAAATTTGGTCATGGCACAGAGTAAACGCTTTCCCTCAGATGTCGCTACAATACTTCTCGGGGCGGGTGCAATGGTAAATATAATGACTGGTCAAAAGTGTGAAAAGCTTATGCTTGAGGAATTTTTGGAAAGGCCTCCATTGGATGCTAGAAGTGTACTCTTGAGTATAGAAATACCATGTTGGGGTCCAAGTAGAAATGTTTCTTCCGAAACCAATAGTGTGTAACTGTTTGAAACCTACCGAGCTGCACCATGACCCCTTGGAAATGCGTTGCCCCATTTAAATGCTGCTTTCTTGGCTGAAGTTTCTCCCTCTAAAACTGGTGACGGAATTAGGGTAAATAACTGTCGGTTGGCTTTCGGCGCTTTCGGAACAAAACATGCAATTAGAGCAAGCAGGGTTGAGGAATTTTTAATTGGAAAAGTGCTTAGTTTTGGTGTTCTGTATGAAGCTACAAAATTACTTAGAGAGTCTGTGGTACCTGAAGATGGTACTTCAATGCCTGCTTATAGGTCAAGCTTGGCTGTTGGTTTTATTTTTGAGTTCTTTGGCTCATTAGCTGAAATGAAAAATGGAATTTCTAGAGATTGGTTGTGTAGATATAGCAACAATGTCATGTTGAGGGATTCACTCGTACAACAGAATTGTGAACAGTTATATAAAAGTAAGGTTCCAACCTTGTTATCATCTTCCCAACAGGTTGTGCAGTTAAGTAGAGAATATTATCCAGTTGGTGAGCCGATTACTAAGTCTGGGGCTGCTTTACAAGCTTCTGGTTAGTAACATCTTAGTTGTCAATGAATGAAAACAAAAGTATAGATTACTTGAATATTAAACTTTTATGTTAATTCATCAGAAAGAGTATGCTCATATAACAACTTTTGTAGGTGAGGCGATTTTTGTGGATGATATCCCTTCTCCAATAAATTGCCTTTATGGAGCATTTGTTTATAGCACAAAGCCTTTGGCACGGATAAGGAGCATAGAAATCAAGTCTAAATCATTGCCAGGAGTCTGTACGTTTTTAACATATAAAGACATTCCAGAAGCTGGGCAGAATATTGGTTCTAAAACCATATTTGGTCCTGAACCTTTATTTGCAGATGAGCTTACTCATTGCCCTGGTCAGCCTGTTGCTTTTGTGGTAATCTATGACTTCTTCTAGCTTGTTTAGTCCAGTCAGTAGAAAATTGCCTGAGTTTTCATTAAGTGAATTATGTGTTTTGTTTAATGCATTAAATGACTTTTTAGGTTGCAGATACACAGAAAATTGCAAATAGGGCAGCAGATCTTGCAGTGGTTGACTATGATATGGGAAATCTGGAACCCCCCATACTATCTGTGGAAGAAGCCGTTGACAGATCTAGCTTTTTTGAGGTCCCTTCTTTCTTATACCCCAAATCAGTTGGTGATATATCACAAGGAATGAAAGAAGCAGATCATAAAATTCTTGCTGCTGAGGTTATTTCACTTATTTCTGCTTCCTATTATGCCTTTTCTGTTAAAATATTTAAAAATTTCCTTGGTTGAATGCAGACATTGTTACATTGACTTGGCATTTTTGTAAAGTCATGCAGTAATTTTTTTCATGCATGCTCGCTCTCATAATTTTGCTAAATTGTTCCATCCAGATTAAACTAGGGTCACAATATTATTTTTACATGGAGACACAAACAGCCCTTGCTGTACCAGATGAAGACAACTGCTTGGTGGTCTACAGTTCAATTCAGTGCCCAGAGTATGCGCATGCCACAATTGCTAGATGTCTTGGTATTCCTGAACACAATGTTCGTGTGATTACAAGAAGGGTGGGAGGAGGTTTTGGTGGAAAGGCCATAAAAGCCATACCTATGAGTATGTCGCATGATATTTGCACTTTAAATTGGTTGAGTAAATAATGAGAAATTATACATGCTCTAACCAAATATTAATTTATGTACTTTAGCATTCGCTAAGTTTATTTCTTAGGTTGTTTTTATCCTTGTTTAATATCCGTACCTCTGTACAACTACTTACAGTGCACTGTTTGCAGGTTGCTACAGCATGTGCACTTGCTGCCTACAAATTATGCCGCCCGGTTAGGATATATGTCAATCGCAAAACGGATATGGTTATGGCAGGAGGAAGGCATCCAATGAGAATAAAGTACAATGTAGGGTTCAAATCCAATGGGAAGATTACAGCCTTACAACTTAACATATTAATTGATGCTGGACGATATCCAGATGTAAGTCCGAAAATGCCAACATACGTGATTGGTGCACTTAAAAAGTATGACTGGGATGGTTTACATTTTGATATTAAGGTATGCCGAACAAACCTTCCAAGTAGAACAGCAGTGCGAGCCCCTGGGGAGGTACAATGGTCATTCATTGCTGAAGCTGTAATTGAACATGTAGCGTCTACCCTTTCAATGGAAGTGGACTTTGTCAGAAGTATCAACCTCCATACACACAACAGCCTCAATTTGTTTTATGAGAGTAGTGCAGGTGAACTTGAGGAGTATACTATACCCTTAATATGGGATAGATTGGCCATGTCTTCGAGCTTCAACCAAAGAACTGAAGGGATAAAAGAGTTTAACAGGTCTAATTTATGGCAAAAAAAGGGCATTAGTCGCGTACCAATCGTGTATGATGTGCCACTTATGTCAACCCCTGGAAAAGTAAGCATTCTAAGTGATGGGTCTGTTGTTGTTGAAGTTGGAGGGATTGAGCCGGGCCAGGGACTCTGGACGAAGGTGAAACAGATGGCTGCATTTGCTCTCAGTTCTATCCATTGTGCTGGAATGGGGGATATGTTGGAGAAAGTAAGGGTTATACAGGCTGATACCTTGAGTGTAATTCAGGGTGGATTAACTGCTGGAAGCACTAAATCTGAGGCCAGCTGTCAAGCAGTTAGAAATTGTTGCAATATACTAGTTGAGCGCTTGACTCCTCTTAGGGAAAGGTTGCACGTGCAAATGGGTTCTGTAAAATGGGAGATGCTGATTCAGCAGGTATGTTATCTGCTCATTCAAAGCACTATCTACTGACTTGAGTCCATCAGCTTAGATAGTTTACCTTCAACTAATTAGAAATTTATGGAATTCTTTCAAAAGTCATTTCTTGTGCGGTTGGTAAATTTTTCTTCAAATTATTTGGAGTCTTTCATTTATCTATCTTTATAGACAATACCTGCCATATTATACCTTTCCATCTCATTGTTTTAAAAATCATATCGCAGGCACTTCTCCAATCTGTGAATTTGTCAGCAAGTTCTTTGTATTTGCCTGACTGCACTTCCATGAAATATCTGAACTATGGTGCTGCAGTAAGTGAGGTAAGTTTCTCTATCTTCATGGACTGCTTTAGTCACTTTTTTGCTTTTAAAATATTGTTACTTTAAAGTATACTTGAAGATGTCCTTAAATCTAATTTATCACCTTGAATGCCAAATTATAATACCATATTGCAGTACTCTGAACAATATTTATGGAGCTCTGCTGTCACAGGTGGAAACAAACCTTCTCACAGGAGAAACCACAATTGTGCGATCAGATATTATTTATGACTGTGGACAAAGCCTCAACCCTGCTGTGGATTTAGGACAGGTCAGCCCTATCTTGATCATGTTTACAAAATTATGATAGCCAAGCATAGGGCATTTCTACACTCCTGGCTGTGATGTATCCTTGCTATGGACCTCAGCTTCTGTATATGGATTTGCAGATATGCTTTGTTATCATTGATTGATTTGAGTGGGCTTATTTTATTTAAGAAACTAACAGTTTCATTTGGCAGATTGAAGGATCTTTTGTTCAAGGAATTGGGTTTTTCATGCTTGAAGAATACCCAACAAATTCAGATGGGTTAGTGGTTTCAGAAGGCACATGGACTTACAAGATCCCTACACTGGACACCATACCTAAACAGTTTAACGTTGAAATATTGAATAGTGGACATCACACGTGTGCTCTCTTCGAAAGGTATGCGACAAGTTTTCATCCAAAATCAACGTTAAATTGTAGATGCATAGTTAGTTCATTGCTGAGGAATGGTAAATCCTGTTTGTACATTTACTTTTAATATCTTCTGTACCATCAATCTCTAGATGTCTTCTTAACTGATCAGTCGCTTAGTTTTTACAACCTCATTGCGAATGGTTGCAGTCCATCTTCATCATTACTTGCTCATCCACCTCATTGTTGTTAGATTTATACTGGTACATGGGACTAATTAGTTTTTTAAACTTTGATGGCATTATAAATACGAGAATCTAGTTTCAGCTGGATATTTTGATTTGTACTCCCTCCTTATCTGAGCAAGAGAGAGTTTTATCAGATGATAATATCAGGCTTAACAAGTCGACTTGAATTTGTCTTGTGCAGCATCTGGCGAGCCACCATTACTTCTTGCAGTTTCAGTTCACTGTGCTACCAGAGCAGCCATTCGAGAAGCTCAGAAACAGCTTCTTGCATGGAGCCAGGTGGATGAGTCTGATTTAAAATTCAATTTGGAGGTTCCTGCCACCATGCCGGTAGTCAAGGAGCTCTGTGGACTGGACAGCGTCGAGAAATACTTACAATGGAGAATGGCAGAAAGTAAAGGAACTTGCTGCCAGAGCGATGGACTGGTTCATTTGTAAAATGTGTATCTCTGTATTCACAGACAAACTATTTTTCTGTTCAGTATTGGCCTCCGTTCAGTTAATCAAAAATAAGACGAGGCAATATAGTTGCCAGAACATTTTATACCAAACGTTACATAATATTAAAAGTGTATTGTAAATTGAATCTATTTTATTGATTGGAAGTAATAATGTTGAATCTGTTTTTAGTACCAAAGTGATGGTAATCCATGGACATATTAGACTCAGGTTTTGTCTTCCTCCGGCAATTTTTACTCATAATCATAACATTACACTTTGAAACAAAATCTCTCACATTTAAGGAACAAAAAGAAGTAATCGTTTCAATCACTTATTTTAGATATGATGTTCCTGATTTAAAGAAAACCAATAAAATGTTCGCATGAAGGTATTAATCTACCCATAAGCTTATGCTCGTGCAAGACGAATAACCTCTAAGAAATGAGACATCATATAAATACTAACTCAACAATCTTTAAATATCAAGAAGACAAGTCTTCAACATGCAGAATAACCAACAGTAATGATAAAATTCCATGAGGTATGGAAAATAAAGATTATGTTAAATCCAATTACCATCAAATTTCTTTTGGCTGCAGCTCTGACTCAAGATCTGGCCTGAAGAAAAGCCAACTTGAATCATGAAAACCTGCAAAATAATCATCCGAAACTGTCTTGATACCAAGTTCATGTGTGAATCTTCTGGCGGCTAAGATGTGTCTCGCAGTATCAACAACAATTGAGCTCTTAAATTCCAATACATGTTTGTGGTACATCTCAAAGCTATTTCCAAACAGTATCATCTGTTTTAACATTGCTCCCCAGTTTGCCTGTAAGAGATTGTTGTACAGCTCTGCCTCACAGTGTGGCATGTAGAAAAAAGTTGGCTTTATAGCACATCGGCGACCTTGTTCATTTACTGATAGAACAGAACAACCAAGGGCTTCCAAAACCCGAGCTTCTGTTGCAGAAAGAATTGGATCAAACACCTCAATGTCTCCAATCCAACTGAACTTTCTTTTCATCAAGATCGCAAGACTAAGTTGTAATCTAGGAGGTTCATATGATTCAAGGCTGCCAATACCATAGATCACCATATGCATGCTTGACTCAGAGCCCAAAACATTATAAAATGAATTTAATACTTCTGGAGTTTGTATTTGATCAACCAAAGTTCGATAGAATTCAGAGATCTCCAATTTTTTTATGCACATCTCTATTCTTTGCAATAATTTTGACACTCTGTGTGGATCAGATTCAATTTCAGTCGGGAACCAAGGTTTTTGTGGCTCTTCCGGAGATCTAATTCTGGGCAAAGTTCTTCTTTGTTTGCCACGACGAGGTAAAACAATGGTCCAATCTTCATTTTGCATACGTGTTTCAGGGACAAGAACTTTTGAAGATGCAGCCATTGTTTAAAAAAAAGAAAAATTATACCTTTCTCTCCAATTAATCCTGCCGCTCTTCATACAACAAAAACGGTAAGGTCAACCACTGCACATGGTTAATTCAAATTATAAACATATAAAATAGAATAGCATGCTGAGAACATTTGTGGCACCCACAAAACAGTGCTTTTCATGTTCTTTGGCCATGGGCCTGATGCTTGGCAAAAAACAACAGACTGGTGAAGATTAGAAAAGGCCCACCCCACATCACAATAGTGTTTTCGAAATTAGGGCACATTTCATGCTCTCGGCCAAAAACAATATTTGCATCAAACATGTAAATACGTAACATTGGAGTTAAATATTAGGATGCATTTCTTATGATCCTCAGAATAGAGTTTTCGACATTTTGTTTATTAAATGAAAATGATGACTTTAGATGCTAGTCAATGCTTTGTGAAATAAGTTTGCAAGAGTAACAAAAATAGGATTATAACTTTGAAACAGTTAAAATTAGGGGAAAAAAAAAGCGGGTAAAAAGGTTTTCATAATACTTTAAGAAACCAAAATTTGTAAATGCTAATGAGAAAAAAAGTGTTACATTTTAGCCATGCACAAACTGTCCTTTAAATCAGCCAAACAACCATAGGAGGGGAAAGAAATGTACAAAAAGCTTCCAGAAGTGTCATGCAGTAAATATCTAGAACAAGTCTCCCTGTCAGAGTGCAAGCAGCACTTAGGAGAATTATTCAACGGAAAGCATCAAGCAGTTCATAAAAACAGAATACATTTTCAGACTAGTAAGAGAAGTTGAAGATTTTAGGATTCATTTTGTGATCTCTCCTCCTCTCACCATAGAAAAGAAATTGTTATATTTAATTACAAATACACAAACATGAAAAGTTTGAGCTCACTCGTATTTACAATCATTTTCAACATTAAGCAACTCCAGAAATTGTCAGGCTAATGCTACATAAAATTAAATTATTTTTTTTGAAAAGAACTATAAGCCCTCAACAAAAAACACAAGTTAGAGGAGGATTCTCTCTAAGATGGTCAATCCACACACTGTTTTTTCTAAAATTTTAGCACAGCACCCTGTTAAATTAAAGCCCCTGCCCAAACTTGTGAGCATAGTTCGAACCCAAGTCCTCCTGTTTCAACTTAAAGAGGCAAATGACAATACAAAGCTTCAACTTTCGCAGGGACATAAATAAGTACAAGATTAAAAAAATAAATAATATTAATAATATTAAAAGAAATTAACACTGACCTCAAACTGACTAATGCAAAAACAGACTAAAGTTTCTCAACCAATTTGCAAAAATCTGATTTCCCAGTTGCAGCGGTAAACCAATTAACTATTAATTTACAAACCAATTTACCCAGAAGAGGAGATGCAATTTTTTAAAAAAATAAATAAATAAATAAATGAAACTTTGAGAACAAAATAAGGTCAAATAAAACCATGCAAGCAAATCAACAAGAATTGGTGCGTCATGATAGAGAAATGAGAGTAATTTAAACTACTGAGCTTACAAGCGGCGGTGATGGCGTCGAAACCTGCCGGCTGCGGCGGCGTCCCGATACGTCCTCACGGTGATCGACTTCAACGATTTTTTATTCAATTATTTAAGAAATGCTGGCCGTTAGATTGTTTGTATAATCCAGTGAGCGATTTTATTATAGGTCGGCAAGTATTTATCAAAGAGCACCACTCATGTTTGAAAAAATATCAAGTACGCCCATTTTAGTACTAAATTAGTACTACTAATATACTAGCTATTTCATTTGTAATGTTTAATACTAATGAATGCTGATTTTTTGAAGAGCTTACACTATGTGTCCCATTTGTGATAAAGTAAAATAATAATTAGTTTTGAGCAACCTCTGGCGGACAGGTGTTTGAAATAAAATAAAATAAAATTTTATAGATCTTATTAATAAAACACGTTAAAATTTTAGTACAACTTTAAAAAACACAGTGCTCGTTTAAAGAGGCACATGACATAAATAAAAGGCAAAGATTAATCTAATAGAAATGGATGGACGAGATTAAATCCAAAACAGATGGCATCATTTGAGAAGTGCTTATAAGCAGAGGGACGAGGCTGACTGGAAGGAGATTTCCCTGAGATTGTGAGTGCCCTCTAAGCCACAATTACACGTATAGTCTCCTTTCGAATACCATCTCATGAAAACTAATTTGACATTATTAACTCATTATTAGATGTGGCTTACATTAATTTATGAGAGTCTTGTGTAAGGAACAAAGATGATAATTTTCCGAGTACGGACGTCCATTCTGTATCCAAATTCAAAAATTTTTAAAATCTATTATATGGAAGGGTAATGCGGAGAGAGATCGGTAATGATTAATGAATATCCATTACCATAAAAAAAAAAAAAGAGTATTAAACGCAAAGTCGTCATCGTTTCTTGGCCCATAAAAAAATGGAAAAAGAAAAATGCAATAATTAGAAAAAATAAGAGCGAGCGAGACAGAGAAAGAGAGAGAGAGAGAGAGAGAGGGAGTGATGGCCTCTCTTTTTGAAAATATTATATATTCAAACCGTCTTGTTTGACTATGAGCAATTATTCTAATAAAATTACCATTAAAAACGTTTGATTCAAATCTAATTATGGTATAATTTTTAAAATTTGCAATCCGTTTTTGACCAATAATGGAGCCCCCACATGGCGCCTTCGTGCCCTTGCTTAATATTAAACTTTGCAGTTGCAATTTCCAATAATGAATTATCTTCGGTCGCATATCCATAAAAACAATAAATCCCACCATCATCCTCAATTAATTGATTAAATGATTCTAATTAATGGATTTTAGGCGAGCGACGGCCCATGTATTCATCTCTCATTAGAGACTTGTGGATTTTACTGTACAGTTCGTGTAATGAGAGCCGGACGCGTTGTCGCTCACTTCTCTCTAATTGATTAATCTCTTGCAAGTCCAAATCAAGAAATATTAAGTTTTAGGGAAATTTTAATCAAGGTTTTTTCCAAAATTATAATTGGAGTGGATAGATAGATAGTACTTTAACCATCAATCTAATTTGTAAAAAAAAAAAAAAAATTAGCTCAAAATCATATGCTGAATCAATTTTTTCCCCCTTTAGATTATGTTTGGAAAGTATGCGCAGCATGTAATTAACATTTGCATTGTTTCAATTATTTCAATCTCCCAAGGACATTTGTTAGTGTACAAGTTCATATGACGTACTCAAGAGACAGAAGAGAAGATAATGTAAAAAAAAAATTAAATAGTATGTATTTTTAGCCGACTACGTGCTATAATAAATTAAGTGTAACGATTTTTTTTAACATAATTATTCTAAACCCTTTTTGTTTAAACAAAAAATAATTTCTTTAAACAAAAACTGTTCAAACAACAAGTTTCTATCAATCTGATTCATCAATTCCTTGTACCGAGATAATTTAGTGTACCGACCCACTAAATTTGTCGTCTCTTCTTGAAATTTTTTGAACTGTCTGGTACTAACATGCTTAATTGTCCTAATATAATGACAAAAAAAAAATTGTTTTAATAGAGTCTCTATCAAACGTATTCCTAACGGTACAATTTTTGAAAGTTTAAATCTGTCTTTCGAATAACGAGGCTGCACGTGGCGGCGGTGTGCCCCACCAAGATTTTATTTTAATTTACTTATAAAAATTATTATTATCTTCTTATGTGGTCAATTGCTTATATAGACCTTATATGTTGGATTGAATCAGCGTTTAATCCTTATATTTTATAAAATATCTCAAAATTTTTTTATTATTGAATGCATGATAATCATGTCCATATATTTTCTTTACTTGTATAATAATACTTTTATTACAGTTCTAAAATAGTGTTTGATAATTTTACAATAATCTTGCTAATAATTATTTATAAAAAGTTAATTTATCAAATTAATCATAAATGTAAAATAATAAGAAAAAATTATATTTATTTTTATTTTATCTTTTGGGTTAATTTTTTTATTAATTTTTTATAGATAAATTAATTAATGGTTCCAAGAATATTGTTGCAAAGATATAATTATAAAAGTAAAGAAAAAAAAAAGATATGAATGTCACATATTCAATAACAAGAGGAATGATAATTTTTTTCATTGAGATTGGATCCTATGGGCTCCCTCTTTATTTGAGATGTGATTGAAACATATTTTTACATCTTAAATAAAAAGTGAGATGCGATATGAACAAAAAATAAATCTTACATTTATTTGTGGGATTGAAGGAGGGCCAATTATAAAATTCCATCCTGTCAGCCAAAAGACACAATTAATTTTTTTTTTTTAATTTTTGTATGATCAAAATATAAGTTGGTTACTATCTAAATATATAATTTTTAAAGCATAAGTCTTAATATTAATGTGCAATGAAAGTAAACAGGTAATTAAAAAATGTTAACATAAAATTGTATTCAAACATACATGTAGTCAAAATAAAACTATTATTTGATTACTCTACTTTGTATTTATTTCAGATTTTTATTATATTGAATTATAATGATCCTTAAAAGATAAAAAATAAAATTATTTATTTATATTCAAGACCGTTTAGGATAATATGATGAAATGAGATATTTAACAAGATAAAATTAAGATAAATTTTTATTTCTTTAAAAAATAAAGGGATGAGAATGAAACTTAGAATGAAACTTTTTTTTTATCTCACTTGTAAATATTGAATAGAATTGAGATTAATAAATTTTATTCTATTGCCAATTCTAAATAATAAGAATGTCTGGATATATTTTATTAAATATAAAAATTAAATAAATATTTAACTCAAAATATAAGCACTAAACTAAAATTTATATTTTTTTAATAGTTATGTATTGTACACGTGATTTTGTTTTTTTCTTTATTTTGACTTTCGCTATTTTAGTGGCTGCATTTGTGCATTAAATTATGTACACATGTGAAACTTTTAATTGAATAATTTGTTTGTTGTTTACTTTTGTTTTATTCTTTTTCTTTTAAATTACAAAAATAACACTATCGCTTCTGCTTTGCCTGCGCAAATGATGCGATCCACAAATCGACCCACCCGAAGATGATGAGAAAATATGGGAAGTAACAATCATTGTCCCTATTCTTTATGGTTTCTCAATTAGGACACGATTTGTATATATGTATTAAATAAGTCCTCAAACCTAGCCTTTGTTTTGAAATTAGGTAGGTAACCTTTATTGAAATGACCGAATATTAAGGATGACGAGAATCTTGGCAAGGCCCTCAAGGACCCTTCCCAAAGGATCAGGGATCGAAGGATGAAAAATTCTAAAAACTAATACAAAAAATAATTAAAAAAATTATTTTAATGTCCATTTCTTATTTAAAAGAAGAAATAAGATTATGTGTTAATTCTCATTTTTTTCACTTTTTATTATTTTTATGTTTTAATTTTTTGTATTTATGAGAGTTTTCTTTATTATTTAAAATTCATATATACTTCTCTTAAATAATTACAAAGAGGATAGTAAATACGAAAATAAAAATAGAACTTTAAAAATAAATGTAAGGGATATTAATTCTCGCTCCTCCCTTCTATATTGCTATTCCTACTAAATACCTTGTACTATTATTTAACATGGGCATGTCACTATTGACTATACCAACCCAAAATTCAATAACCTGAGGGTGCTTTGGCCATTTCTACGTCGGTCATAGGCATATTTCATACGAATTATAAACTATATAACATTCGAAAAATTATAAAACAATAGGGACCCAGATGGTATTCACTCCATTAGAAAATCTTAAAGGAGTTTCTATAAATAGTAGCCCAAACAAGCTAGCATTTTCTGACCTTCCCGTGTCCCAGCCCCATGTTCTCGAAGAAAGAGACTTATAAGCCAGTTGCAGTTCCCATTGCATTTATTTTGAATTTATAAATTTAATCTATTCATCTCTTTCAAGTCTCTTTACGCCCAGTTATTAGTTTCCCACTTCACAGTTCACACCTCTCTGCTTCTGGTAACGTACATTTTTCTTCATGCGTTCCATCGTAATGCTCTGTTTTCTCCTCTGTTTTGCTCTGTTTTCATTGTGGTACATGCTTGAGTCCTTCGAGTAATATACACTTCTTACTGTTTTTGAAAATATGCAGATTACCAACCAAAATGGGGAGATTTTTAGTGCCCATGTTGGGGTTTCTGCTGTTATGCTCCCTGGCAGCGGTTACAGAAGCCACATACATCAAATACAAGGACCCAAAACAGCCATTGGGTGCTAGGATCAGGGACTTGATGAACAGAATGACTCTAGCTGAAAAGATTGGTCAGATGACTCAGATCGAGCGAGCTGTTGCTACCCCAGATATTATGAAGCAGTACTTCATTGGTATGGATATGAACTAACTTCATTAGTTTTTATGTGTTTTTTTATAAGGTCATTATGGTAAAATATGGCAAATGGGGGATTTGGTGTAGGGAGTGTGTTGAGTGGAGGAGGGAGTGTGCCTGCTTCTAAAGCAACTGCTGAGACTTGGGTGAACATGGTGAATGAGTTGCAAAAGGGGGCTCTTTCCACCCGTCTTGGGATTCCTATGATTTATGGGATTGATGCTGTTCATGGACACAACAATGTGTATAAGGCCACAATTTTCCCTCACAATGTAGGGCTTGGAGTGACCAGGCAAGCGTGTTAACTTTTCTGCGAACTCGTTCTTATCAAATATTTTGTTCAATCTGTGGTAGAATGTTGATTTCTTGAATTTCCAATTACTATTTTACTCAAATACTCTCACTGTTTGATTGCTGGAGATGAAGATTCTGTTTGTTAATACTAACATAACTGTCACTATTAGATCAGATAATTGAGCATGGGATTAGTTTGCATGTTGAATAAATGGTGGTGCTGGCATCTTTCTGTGTGCATAATTTTGACCATTAATGTTGGCCAGGGATCCTGCCCTTGTCAAGAAGATCGGCGATGCAACTGCTCTTGAAGTGAGAGCTACAGGAATCCCTTATGTTTTTGCTCCATGCATTGCGGTAACTAAGGACTTTGACTTTCTTTGATGTCTCATGTTGTATGTTTAAAAAAGTGTGCTCTAATCAACTGTTTCTACTGTCATAGGTTTGCAGAGACCCGAGATGGGGACGGTGCTACGAGAGCTACAGTGAAGATCATAAGATTGTTCAAGCAATGACTGAGATTATACCCGGTTTACAAGGAGACCTTCCAGCTAATTCTAAAAAGGGAGTTCCCTTTGTTGCTGGAAAGTAAGACCCTTTCTACTAATAGCTTATTTGACACGTCACTTATTTCTTCTTTGTGACCCAGTTGTGATGCTTATCGCTTTTGTTGCCGTGAACAAATTTGTTTCTGATACTTTTCTAATCTGAGTAGGTTTGGTCCCCAATCTGATAGTTATGTTTCTTTGCAAACTTTCTAATTAGGTGCTAGTTATTCTGAAGTTATTTTCTAAAAGCTCGGATTATCTGATTTGTCATTATTAAAGTGTCAAAATTTGGTGAGTATTATCTGTATAGTTTCGTAATGATGAGAGGATAAACTTCTTTTGGACATCTTTATGTGATATTACTCAAGAGCTAAGACCTTGATGGGGGGCCATTTTAGTCCTCAATATTTAAATAATTAGTTGATTATAAAAGTGAAATAGCTAGTTCAGCAAGCCCTTTCCCTTTTTCTAGCTTTACCTGTAAATGAGATCACATTATTTGATCTGCAGTGGTCATTATATAGACAGCATCAATATTTCATTTTTTTTTCCCTCTTAGTTTCGGATCTATGAAGAAATATAACTTCTTTTGGAATTTTTTGAATAAAAAATTCATTGTGGTGGGCCTTATTGCATTAGTGGCCGGCCAAGTTGTCCTCTAGATTAAAAGCAGATTTAAATGGTACAATTCAAAATCCCCCTAACCTTTCCTCATGTGAAAGTTTCATATATGTAAAGTTACTGCTGATGTAGGACTAAAATATCACTAGACTATTATCTGATTCAGCCTAGTGTTGGTCCAACATCAATGATTATGCAAGGAAAAGTGAGATTCTTTTGCTTCTTCCTCACTATCTTTAGTGGAATTATGCCAGTGATTGATGATTAGCGGTCCAGTGCCAGTGATAGGCAAGATCTTGCTGTAATAGTTGCTCCAGTGTGTAATATTTGTTAGATCTGTCGGTTGTGTTAGGTTATATCATATGATATATCTTATCTTCAAATTAGTTGGACCAGAAAAATCTTTTGATCAAATATGTTTAGATATTTTGGTTGTGATCATGAAATTTAATTATGCAAGACATAAGATAGCACTAATCTTGCCTAACCAAGATTATGGAAGATGTTTCGATGGATTGCGAGTCACATCTGAAGTTGAGAGCAGGCCGTACCATCCATGATCCAAGTTAGTGATTAAATGACTCCCATGTATCTGCATTTTACGACACAGCTGCAGTGAACTAAAGACAATTTTCATTGCTGAATCATTATTACTTTTCCATCGATTTTTACATATTAGGAAGCCTTTTGTGGTTAAATCTTTAATATATTGTAAGTGAAAATTTAATTGGTAACCACAAATGTATGATGAAAACCTTGGCAGTGACATTTTTTCCAAACTCCTTGATTACTTCGCTTAGGAAAAAGGTGGCAGCCTGTGCCAAGCACTATGTGGGAGATGGTGGCACGACCAAGGGCATCAATGAGAACAATACTGTAATTAGTTTAAATGGATTGCTCAGCATCCACATGCCTGCTTACTATAATTCCATTAGCAAGGGTGTCGCAACAGTTATGGTTTCCTACTCAAGCTGGAATGGCAAGAAGATGCATGCTAATCATGAACTTGTCACCGGATTCCTCAAGAACAAGCTTAAGTTTAGGGTAACAAAATTTATATGAAAATTCTAATATTTTGCTTACCTTTTGCCAATTTTAAGGAGACAAGGATAGAAGTAATGTGTTTGTTGGGTAATTTCAGGGTTTTGTCATATCAGATTGGGAGGGTGTTGACAGGATTACCTCTCCACCCCATGCAAATTATTCATATTCTGTCCAGGCCGGAGTTGGCGCTGGAATTGACATGGTGAGTAAAATTCAAGTCATTTCAAAATGTAATATTACAAATTTAGTAGGACGTAGTATTGGAGCATCTAAGATCTTACTATTTTATTTCTTTTTCATTTTTTTCTAACAAATCTATGTGTTCCAGGTCATGGTTCCCAATAACTACAAAGAGTTCATTGATGACTTAACCAATCAAGTAAAGAAAAATATTATCCCCATTAGCAGGATTGATGATGCGGTTAAAAGAATCTTGAGAGTTAAATTTGTCATGGGACTCTTTGAAAGCCCATTGGCTGATACCAGCCTGGTCAAGCAACTTGGGAGTCAGGTATTTTGTTATAGAAGGCTGTAATTTCTCTCACACGTTTTCAAATTCGGCTAATGTTAATTTAATAATGCAATTGGACAGGAACATAGAGAATTGGCTAGGGAAGCTGTAAGGAAATCACTAGTGCTGCTGAAAAATGGAGAAGCTGCTGATAAGCCTTTGCTTCCCCTTCCTAAGAAAGCTTCAAAGATACTGGTTGCAGGAAGTCATGCTGACAATTTGGGCTATCAATGTGGTGGCTGGACAATCACATGGCAGGGTCTAGGTGGCAATGATCTCACATCTGGTAAGTTAAATCAGCAAAAATTTGAATATAATTAGTTAAAGTTTCAGCATGCAGTAGATACATCTACTATGCTGCACTTTTAATGAAATGATATCTGTACAAACAGGTACCACAATCCTCCATGCAGTGAATAATACAGTTGATCCTACTACCCAAGTTGTCTTCAATGAAAACCCTGATGCAAACTTTGTGAAATCCAACAAGTTCTCCCATGCCATTGTTGTTGTTGGTGAGCACCCTTACGCCGAAACATTTGGTGATAGCTTAAACCTGACCATATCGGAGCCTGGTCTGAGCACCATCACCAATGTATGCGGAGCTGTCAAATGCGTTGTCGTTGTCATATCTGGTCGCCCTGTTGTGATCCAGCCCTATCTAGCACAAATAGATGCACTGGTCGCTGCCTGGCTTCCAGGAACTGAAGGCCAAGGTGTTGCTGATGTTCTTTTTGGAGATAACGGGTTCACAGGCAAGCTTGCGCGTACATGGTTCAAGACAGTTGATCAGCTTCCAATGAACGTTGGAGATCCACATTATGATCCTCTCTTTCCATTTGGATTTGGTCTGACAACTAAACCTGCCAAGGGTAACTAAAATCCCCACTGCGGCTATTTATTCTTCTACATGAGATATATCGTTCAGAAGATTTCTTGTGATAAGATTTAAACGTAGTCTTGGTCTCTATTACTTCAAAACTAGTGTTATGGAATTTCAATACTAAACCTCAAAATCTATTGAATTGAATGAATCACTTATTGCCTTAATCATCCAATCGGAGAAGCTGATAAGTGCGTATACCACAATGAGAAAAACAATAATGTTAGAGGTCTCAATATTAGAGTCTTAACTTGAGTCTTAATGTTATGCGTTACTCATTTATTGAATAATGAATTTTCTAATTTATAAAATTACTTATTCATCAACTAATAGATGAATGGACACAAATTAAGATATAGATGTTGAGATGTTTAAAATTATTACAAAATTTTAAAACAGTGTGAAGTCATAATCGAGGGTAAATTTTAAGAGTGAATATTTATAAATCTAAATTGTGAAGCTTTCTTCCCCCAACCTAACGGCAATTGGCTTTTTTCATTTGTTGTACCTTATTTTTCTAACCTAACACATGGGTGGAGAGTCCGAATCTGAGTTGGACTAACTACAAACAAACACAATTCGGTGCAAATCCAAGTAGGATCCAAATCCGAATAGGACTAACTACAATGTTCAATACGAATAGGACTAATTATAATGTTCTGACTTAGAATTCCTATTTGTGACACGACTCCTTCCAAATCCAAATAGGACAATAACTATCATATACGACTCCAAACAAAATTCCGTCAAAATTTAAATAAGACAATAACTATAATATCCAACTCCAGCACACCCAAAATAATTCCTCGTACACATTGCGGAGACGTTCCAAATAGGACACGAACTCTTTAAATCACCTCTATAAAATTGACCCTTCTCAGGCATTTTGGTTCAAGCAAAAATGTAATACCAGAGCTCTTTCTCTCCCTTGGCTCTTTTTTTGACGGTATTAACCCCGAACACCAGCAGCACTGTCTCGAGAAGATTTTGGTATCAGCATCATTAATTATATTTTCGTACGTAACAGCCCTTAGTTTCTGAATAGTAGCTGATGCATTATATGTGAAGTGGAAAAAATCAAACTCATAATTTTGACATTTATAACAATTAATACACAATGAAATGAAAATCTATGTATTAATTTCATTCAAATAAATGTATGGAAGAATATTTTATGAGCAATACTAGATGTTCCAATATTTGAATCCGAATTAATATCACATTCAAATAAATGTATAGAAGACTATTGTATGAGTAATACTAAATATTTTAATATTTGGTAATTTTATCATCTATTGAATGGTGGTTAAGTAATTTTATCAGTTATGAAATCATGATGAGTGACGCATAGCATGTGATGCTTAGTATTGGGACTTAAGTTGGTATTTTAATGTTGGGATACATAGCATTATTCGTAATTTATAGACAGAAGATTAATGGAATATTTAACTATTTAAATATGATTTTTTGGTTTATCAGTATTCTATTTTTCAACAAACTTTGAAGTAGTATGATCTTGAGCGGATTTCTTCAAATAATATAAATATTTGACATCCCGCATAATCCATAATAATTCAAATTTGTTCTTATCCAGGATTACGTATCTGTAATCTTTATCTGATGCAATTAACGTTGTTAATTTCCTACTTTAGAAACTTACTTATCCAATTAAAACTGTGCACGTATACTTGACATATTCGATTATAAATTAAATAAAACTCCATGAACTTCAAGATATCTCTAACACATCCACATAATATTCTTGAGTAATATAAACTTACAATAATACCCATCTTTTTAAACTATATATATTTGCTTGATTCTTTTCGTTTTTACTCCCTTTTCAGTATCAAATTTTCTGTGCTAAGCTGGTATGATTTCAAATTTTTATCATCTTGCTTCTTCTTTCTCTCCCTGATTTCTATACTTTCACGTGTTGATCTTTGGTAATTTTTGTAGTATTTGTCAAAATATATTACAATCTATTCGAATGTTACTATTATTGTTACTACATTTTTTGCGACCATTTCATCATATAATTAATGTAAACTAATTGTTTTCTTCTAATTTGTTTTACAGAAACAACAAAAGGATGAGGGTAACTTCACTTGCTACGTTCGGCTTTCTCCTACTATGCTGCATGGCATTCACAATTCATGCATCCGACCCAGGATACATGAAATTCAGAGACCCAAAACAGCCATTGAACAAAAGAATCAGAGACCTTATGAGCAAAATGACTCTAGAAGAGAAAATTGGTCAGATGGTGCAATTAGACCGCTCGGCCGCGACCGCAGAGATCATGAGGGATTATTCCATCGGCAGCATACTTAGCGGCGGTGGGAGCGTGCCTCGCCTTCAGGCCACGCCAGAGGAATGGATTGACGTGGTTAATGATTTTCAGAAAGGTTCTTTGTCAAGCCGGCTAGGGATTCCTATGATTTATGGCATTGATGCGGTTCATGGTCACAACAATGTTTATAAGGCCACGATATTTCCCCATAACATTGGCCTGGGAGCTACAAGGTACTTAAATAACTAATAAGCGTGCCATATTTACATCGATAATTTATTATAACTAATAAGCGTGTCATATTTACATCGATAATTTATTAGAGCTAATGTTGGTACATATATTTGAACTTTTTAATTGTGAAATGTGATCAATGTTTATCGTAGGGATCCTGACCTTGTGAGGAGGATTGGAGCTGCAACCGCTCTTGAAGTTAGAGCTACAGGCATCAATTATGTATTTGCTCCATGCATTGCGGTATTCACACACATATATACTTTCGATTCCTGAAAATATTTTCATGTAATATTTTAATTTTTTATTTGTATTAAAATTTAAATAATAGGTCTGTAGAGATCCGAGATGGGGCAGGTGTTTCGAGAGCTACAGTGAGGATCCTAAAATTGTTGAACTAATGACAGAAATTGTACCTGGTTTACAAGGAGATATTCCTAGTGACTTACCAAAGGGCATTCCTTATGTCGCCGGAAGGTAAGCTATTGCCCGCATTTATGATGATTTTGAATTTTGATCATAAGTGTTGAGTGTTTTTGTGTTATGGCCTGTTTTAATTTATTTTTTCAGCAATATGGACCTGTCAGAACCAAAATTCTGTTTTCGCCACTATTTGAGGATATTTAAAACATTAACTATGACGTTATTTAACGAACAGGGATAAGGTTGCTGCTTGTGCAAAACACTATGTTGGGGATGGGGGTACAACAAGAGGCATCAATGAGAACAATACGGTGATTGATAGGCATGGATTGATGAGCATTCACATGCCAGCTTACAACGATGCAATCATCAAAGGCGTGTCCACAGTCATGGTGTCTTACTCTAGCTGGAACAGCTTGAAAATGCACGCCAATCGGGATCTCGTTAACAATTTTCTCAAGGGCACCCTCAAGTTCAGGGTACTAACTAAGAATTTAGCATATAGCTTTCAGATCATCCGACTGAAATTATGCAGATGATTTGATTTTTTTTCTTTTTTGGCAGGGTTTTGTAATCTCGGATTGGCAGGGAATTGATAGAATTACGACACCAGCACATGCAAATTACTCTTACTCAGTTCTGGCTGGTGTTAATGCTGGCATTGATATGGTCAGTGTAGCTTTAATTAAATGGTTTCAGTTTTGTTTATTTGTTCATTTAATTTAAATTCTGAATCCTTAAAATATATTGGCGTGTTTGATCAGTTCATGCTTCCTTTCAACCACACCGAATTCATAGATATTCTGACTGATTTTGTGGAGAGAAAAATTGTCCCAATGAGTCGTATAGATGATGCTGTGAGAAGGATATTGAGGGTGAAGTTCACAATGGGTTTGTTTGAGAAACCAATGGCTGACCAGACTTTCATCGATCAACTTGGAAGCCAGGTATAAAGGCGAACTTTCACTATCTAATGGCTTTTGACTGATGGATTTGGATTCAGTGTTGATTTGAGTTTTGCTGAACTAACAGGCTCACAGAGATTTAGCCAGGGAGGCAGTTAGAAAATCTCTGGTATTACTGAAAAATGGTGAGAACGCAGATGGTCCGGCGCTTCCTCTTCCGAAAAATGCAGCCAGGATTTTAGTTGCCGGCACCCATGCCAATAATTTGGGCTACCAATGTGGTGGCTGGACTATCGCTTGGCAGGGACTTAGCGGCAATAATAACACTGTTGGTAAGTTAATAAATTCGGAAAAAAAGAATCAATCCCTACCCTTTTCGAAATTTGCAGATCTTTCTAATTTTTCGTTTTTGTACATAGTTCAAACTAATGTAACAATATTACATCGCAGGGACTACTATCTTGAATGGTATCTCAGCAGCAGTCGACCCTGCCACAGAGATTATTTTCAGTGAGAATCCATCAACGGATTATGTCAAGGCTAGCAACGTTTCCTACGCCATTGTTGTAGTGGGGGAGCAGCCGTATGCTGAGACACAAGGTGACAGTTTGAACTTGACCATAAGCGAGCCAGGGCCGAGCACGATCACCAATGTGTGTGCGGCTGTTAAATGTGTCGTTGTGTTAGTTTCTGGCCGGCCTGTTACAGTTGGACCTTATCTTCCGCAAATAGATGCTCTGGTTGCTGCTTGGCTTCCAGGGACTGAAGGCCAGGGAGTTGCTGATGTGCTTTTCGGAGACTATGGATTTACCGGGACGCTGCCTCGTACTTGGTTCAAGACTGTTGATCAGCTGCCCATGAATTTCGGCGACGAGCAATATGATCCGCTTTTTCCCTTAGGGTTTGGTCTCACTACTGAGCCTGTTGGTGCAAGTTAGAAATTTGTTCATAGAATTATTTTTAACTTCTTTTATTGATTCATAAAGTATGAAGCCATTGGATTATTAAGAGTAGTTTCTTGAGTAAAGTACGTTTTATGTCAGCATGAAATTTTTTTAGTGATATCAGGAGTAATTATTCCAAAAACTTTTATCAGATACAGTATTTTTAGTTAATAATATGGGGCTACGGACTGTAATTGGGATTGGTTAAAATTCACGTTTGATAAAAAAAATTTTAAAAAAATCAACGGCAAATCTTCGGAAGCATTAAAGTTGAATTTCAAAATAATTTCTTTGAGAATCACATTTGAATACAAATTTATGTGGATGTATAAATTTTTTGAGTTAAGTGGTGGTCAAGCAGAAAATATACATTAGGTAGATTATATTTTTTTTAAAAAAACAGTTCTAACTTTCTAAGATATAAAATTATTAACTAAAATTTTCAATTACAATATTCTAATATATGTTTCAAAATAGACAATGGAACTTTCATTAGTTGTTTCTTGATCTTTTAATTCAATTGTAACATTTTCACTTATTGATTCTTCACCCAAATTACAATTTTCTTACTACTCCTTTTTTAGATTAAACTAACTTTTCTATTATTCTATTTACATGTTTTTTTTTACTACTCCTTCCTTAGATTAAACTAGCTTTTCTATTCTTCTATTTTTTAAAAACATTTGGATATAGTTTTTTTTTTCCTTTATTGAAATAGACAAAACAAGCACACACAAAAAAGTTACTCATTTTTTAGATTAAACTAACTTTTCTATTCTTTTATTTATGTGTTTTTTTTTACTACTCCTTAAATTAAACAAACTTTTCTAATCTTCTGTTTTTTAAAAACTTTTGGATATAGTTTTTTTTTCCTTTATTGAAATAGACAAAACAAGCACACACAAAAAAAGTTAATAACTGAATACAATAATATTTTAAAATGAAATAAAAACAAGTAAATAACACAATTATTTAAGAGAAGAATTCAAAGATAAAACTTGGAATTTGAGACGAAATTACAAAGTAATTTTATCTTTAATTGTTTCCAGGTTTAAATAGTGACCAATAACCATGGAGAATAGAGAAAAATATTAGGATTTTTCTCTATTTACCAGAAAGCAGACAAAGCATTGTTTTTCTTATGCACCAACCATATCGTGTCTTGGCTGTTGGAGAAAAATATTTAATGGATAAGTAACAAAATTAAGGGCTTTTATGGAGGTTTAAAAGGAATATATAATTTTTTTAATAATAATATATTAATTCTAATGATAAAATAAAGATTTTGCAGGGTTGAAACTATTAATTTTAATGGTTTTTTAGAAAATTAAAACTATTAAGTATAACATAAAGTAGACTTTATAGGAATTCGAAAATTTGTTTAGGAAAAGATAATTACAAAATAGTAATAAAGTAAAAGAATAATAATAACTTTAGAGTTCACATTCATTTTTTATATACAAAATAATAGTTTAACATAAATGTTAGGCCTTCATGTATAATGAGCCCTAAGTAACCACCTTAGTTGCCTAAGGGTCGAGCCGCTCTTGTCAATGAGTATGCTACATATATATAAATCAACTTTATAAGTGTAGCATTGCTTATAACAATCATTTTTCAGGTGCAGGCTTATAAAGTAAGGACTCAGGCACTTTATAGGTAAAGCCCTTATAGAATTATTATATCAACCTTTATACAATTTTTAAATTCTTTAATAGTGTTGTAAAGATTGATTCATACGTTATAAAGTGTGGATGTTTGCATGAGAGAAGAACCTAATAATTAAAAAAAGTATATGAAATTATATTGTATCTTTGATTATTTTATCCAATAATCAAATTTGTAAAAAAACATATTGATAATTATTTTGACAATTCACACATTCTTAACTTATCTTCACATTATAATAATTCGGATAAAGTGTCTACTTAATCTATATATTTTAAAAAGTGCCCGTGTGCCGGCCATGGATTTGATCTTTTTAAAACTACATTGAAACATCGACATTTAAGTAGCTTCCAATAACTCTATGAATTTTCTATATACGTGCTTTTCTCACATATGTCAGTCTAGAAATATCTCATCTTCTTAAATTGATAATAATCACTGCTTAATCCTAGATTTGTATACAATTTTTCTTTTTTACTTGTATTTGTGATTTTTGGTCCCCACATTCAAGTCTACCTACATTCAGTAATATGGTACTATATTATGTAAATTTGAACAAGACAGTAATCTCACCTAATGGTATCTCATAAAATTTATGAAATGGCTTTCACATACCTGCAAGTGGGCAAATTGTAAGTTGTCCCAAGTTATAGAAGAGGTTATGAAATGAAAATTGAGCTATTGATTGTGTGAATAAAATTTCTTTAATACTTAATTGGCAACTATTACTATTGCTTGAATTGCACCATTAGAGAAACTAGAGGTGGTATTATACGATTAGGGAAAATATAAACTAAATAAGAATTGAGTTTTAATTTGGTTTGGATTGATTTAGATTTTAGGGATGGTAATGGGGTGGGTAGGGGCGGGGAGGCCTCTTCCATTCCCCACCATTCTCCACCCTAGGCTAGTAAATGCCAGTTGATTGGTACATTTTTCTCCATCGCCTGCTTAATAAAGGTCAAGTGATACACCTTTATAGAAATAACCTAAACATGATCAAATTAATTTAAGAGATATAATATAGGACAAACATGTATTGTACTATGATGACTTTTGAAACCTCATACTTCTCCACTTAGATATGTCCTAGGCGAAAGGCTCAATAAAGAATGCCAATTTACAAATTCACTATAAGTAGAGAGCATGGTTTCATTGAAGACAAAATATGCAATAATTTTGAGCAATAATTCATAAAAATCATTTAAACTTAATTTAATATGAAAGTACAAAATTTAATAGATAATTCTATAGATACCTTCCCTAAGCATATTCATCAAAAGTGTATTGCATAAGCTTTATTTGGTCAAGAGTAATAAGATCATTAACTTGAAATGGACCAGTTTTGTACTTCTGATTTGTTCCCCCCGACACTTGATCGTAGGGCGAAAGTTGATACCGTCTTGGCCTATAATTCCTAATTGGTCACGTTAGTAGTACACTGACACTAGTAGATGTCTGAGGTTCTTGCCTAAGGTCAATTGATTCGTGTATATCCTATATAAAAGAAATTTAAATTTAAAATCATTCATCAATGAATTATCATGGAAATTGAACTTACAAAATAAGATTTAAAAACTCTACCTCATCTTGGAGAGTAGGTGGTTGAATGGTGACATAACCTATTTTCACCTATTAATTTATTGAGGTTTAATTTGCAGTCCACAAAGTCCTTGTCACTAACTAAAGTCATTTCATTTTTCCCATTATTGGTTGGCTTGGTTTTTTTCAAGTGGACATGTAGGTTTTGGACTTTTGAAGGTTGGATATGGTAATGGATTAGACAGTTGATTTGACAAAATAGTTTGATCTCAATTTTCCATTATGTGCTTAATTCTTTAGATTGGCTCCATAAGCACATTAAAAGCTACCTTCATATTAACATCACTTAGTCTAGTATGTTGAACATGTTGGGAATGAAGGAAATGGCTTTGGAGATAAAAAAAAGTAGCTTTACGCATTAGAACCTAAAATAAATAAGAACAGCAATCATACATATTGACAATGGAAATACATACAATTTGATTTTTAAAATTATATATATGCATGAACAAGACAGAGCCTAGTACAAACCTCACTACTTATGATGTCCTCAAGCTTTTTCTGCAATTTCAAGAATTTGCGAATCTCTTCCTTAATCTATATGCTAATAGGACATATTGTTCTATCAATAGAATAATGATCATATAGAACAACAGTGAAGTATAACAACTGTTCATTACAAAATAAATATTGATGCTATATTGTTTTTCATAGCAAGATATTAGAATTTGGCAAAGTTGTTATTACATTTAAGATTTGTTAAACATACCTCTATGAACACAAGGCAACCATTAACTGACTTCAGTTGGTGTTCTTATACTTCCCTATACTATCCTATAGAAAGTTGAAGCACCATGTAATCCAATACTTTTCCTAATTGCTTGTACATCTTTCAGGGCATAGAGATACATTGAATTGATGTAAGTGACACTTTTGGGATACAATACAGTTCCTAGAAGAAATAGAGAAAAGAAGATCTTAAAATCATCATCATCACTCTGACTGGCCATCAGTTTATCACTGACTGCCAATATTTCGATTTCTCTTTGTCCAATTCTATACTTAGCATGCAGTTCAATAACATAACCCAATTCTTCCCATATGTCTACGAGTTCACCTCCATCTTTAATCTCTATTATGATGCTGAAGGTAATGAGGCTTAAATAGTACTCTTTGCCATACAAAACTATAGAAAGCCTCTTTGTGTCACACTGTTAGACAAGCGTTTCACAAAACTCGTCTTAATTGACCACATTTTGAGTCTAGGATACTTTCGAACTCAATTTCTTTAATTGCAACTTGTTGCTCAGGTGAAAATGTGGAAATAACCTTAGTGAATGTGCTCAAACAACAGCACAATAAAAGAAATTAGTTATGCTTATCCTCAATTTATTGGTCTTTATCAATTTTTATGCTGCTGGTTTCACCAACATCTAAAACAGGGTCTTCAGACATTGCCCTAAATTGATGATTCTTCTTATTCATTAATTTTTTCCACTTTGTTGCAATTGTAACACTACAAACTTTTTAGTCCTCTTATTGCCTAAGCCTATTTTCTTTATATTTATTGTAGCCAACATTCAATCTCATGTGAATAACACAATCAAAGCAAGTTGTTAACATAACAACTTAAAAGAAATTAATTAATTATACTTACAAAAAACGTATCCATGCTCTCTGACCAAGTCTTGTACTTGTATTATCTGTAGTATCCATGGTATAACTGGATTATATTGTTCAAATCCCAAAATAGACAACACATAAATTTAATGTTAATTTAATCAATAATAGTAAAAAAAGTAAAAAAAAAAAAACAAAGCAAATAACAACATAGATAGTAATTGTGTGTGAAATTGAAAAGAAATAGCTACCCGAAACCATGTATTGACTAATTGCTTAGTTATGGCAGAGTTTCTGCCTTCCGAATAGTTAGCCGTTTGGTCTAAGTGGCTAGCCACTTAGAAGGCAGAAACTCTGCCACAACCAAGCGATTAGCTGATGCAAGGATTTTGGCAAGCCGGTTTGGCTCGTTCATCTTCTTCTTCCTTTGATTCTTCATCTTCTCTCTTTAAACCTCGAAACCCACACCTCTCTCTTACTACAACCCAGCATTTTCTTATGCTTTTCTTGCTAATTTCATGCCTCTAAACCATTAATCATCTCTTGAACAACAATGTTTCATCATCCAAACACATTTTTCCACTCAAATTTCATAAACCCCTAATTGTTTCACATAGCATTTTCATAAATCCCTAATTATTTGACATAGCTAAAAGCATATAAGTCAAGATTATATCTTTGCCTTATCCTTTACTCAAAAATCAAAGAGAATAGGAGGAAGATGTCTTCAACTTCAACGCTTTAAGATGACTCCAACCGATTGATGGAATTGACTTGTTTGTTATGAGTGAGATGGTGGCTTCGATTTTATGTGATTAGTAAAAAAAAAATTCCAAGTGGGAAGTTAGTGATTCAAGAGAGAGATGTAATTTTACCGGGTAAGAGAAAAATTAGGGATTTTAAAGAGGTAATGCAACTGGTTTAACATGTTAACCATTTTTTTCTACTTTTAATTTTTATTCGATCTCTAACTGTTGGATTCAACGGCTACATTTAAAACGTGCCATGGTGATAGGCATTGAGGGTCGACATTGTAGCTTTACCATCTCTTAACTTTTTTGTGGAGGAATTCCTGCTTGCTTTGTTTTTCATTATGGTTTGTACTAAGATTGTTTTTTCCCTTCTATAAAGGGTAAAGCTAGTCTCTCGTGCCCTCATTTTCTTCTTGTAACTTTTATTTTTATTTTTATTAATACTATTATCCCTCATCCAATATAGGTTCTATAAAAAAATAAAATATCATATATTCAATGGGAAACCGGCAAATTGTCCTGACTAAACAATATATCATATTATTTCTATATTAACTCCTCTTTAAGTAAAAATACTGTAACATATGCACCGTGATTCCTTAATTCAATTGTATTTTATATTTTTAATTTTGTCACAAATTTTTAAAGTCGTCAAAATTGTTACAAATCGTTGCGGGTAATTGGACACATTTATTAAATTGATCACACTAGAATAATTTAAAATTTTTTCACGACAGAAAATTGAGACAATTCGGACACGATTCAATGACCGCGTAGTTGGATTTTATTTCAACACTCGAGTCCGGTATTAGTTTAATTTGTATTAAGCTTACTAAAAAAAAAGAGGTGTTGGTTTCTATTTAAGGAAAGAATGAGAGAGAGAAACATTTCATTTTCTTTCCAAAAATAGAAAGAGAGAGAGGGAGAGAGAGAGAGAGAGTTGACCTGGGTTTGATCCGTTTGATATGTTTGACCGACCCAAACCTGTGCGACCCGCGACTCAAATCGTGCCAGATGTCTCATTTTCGGCCACTTCAACGGTTGAGTTTGGTACTAATTTGAACCTTGTGAGCCGCCGGTTGTATCCCTACTGTCACCGTCGTCAGAAACTGACCAGAACGCAAGCGATCAAGCTCCAAAACCAGTGGCTCAACCCATTTTTCTCACCATCAATCTTACCTGTTTTAGGCCACACCACCACTTGAATCTTGTTCCTCAGCTTTTCCTCATCATTTTCTGATCAACCGCGTGACCTGAAACGACTGGATTACTGCCGATCGACTGCCAGTTAGGTAATTTGATATTTCAGGGGTAATTCAGTAATTTACGTCATTAGGGGCATTTTGGTAATCTTGCATTTTTGGGAGATAATTTCATAAATTCAAAAATTGTGGATACTTTTATAATTTGAATTGAGGGTAGCTCGGTAATTTGTGATTCTGAGGATAATTTGGTAAATTTTGATGACAAGGGCATTTTGATAATTTTACGAATTTGAGAATATTTTATTGTGGATAAATGTCGTTTCGAGTTTAATTTGTTGTGATTTGCATTTATAGATAGTAATTATATTATTTTCTTAAATTAGTAGCATCCGTGAACGAGAATCAACCCGTGGACGTTGTTGATATCAAGTTTGAACATCATCACAGTGAGTGGAATATACATAACCTATTTTTATAATTTATTATAATAGTAAAATATGTTTATGAAATAAGTTTCAAATGCTTTGATTTAAATGATTTTGTGGAAATGAATTTTATCTGCGTATTGGTATTTATTACAAAAAATGTGTATGATTAATGATTTTTGTTACCGATTTTGAATATGTATGATAATATTTTAAAGAAAAGAAAAAAAAATTTACGGCATGTTAAATGAAAAAGGAAATGAGATTTCGGATGAGATTTTAGATGAAATTATATGTTTATCTATCTATGTATAAAGGTATATAAATATGTGTATAATGATTATTTTTAAAATTATTTGACAGCACTCTTCTCCTCCAGATACAATGAATGATTATTTTTAAAATTATTAGACAACACTCTTCTCCTCCAGATACATTGATATAGATGATATGATGAGATATGAGGCTTTTATGACCTGTCTGAACACACATGAGGTTTTGGGCTGTGTGTTTGGGCGCATTCGCTTTTTAGGGACATATGCATACGGTATGATGAATACAGAGATACAGATATTGAGATACAGATGATACATATATTAAAATACAGATGATATAGATGATACAAATAAGATACAGGCTTTTGAGACTCGTCTGAGTACACACAGAGGCTTTGGTTGTGTACTCAGGAGACTTTGTCTTTTGGGGACCAAATTGTTCATGCACAGATATGATGAGATATGAAATGGTATTTTCTGATCTATCCGTGTAGCTAAGGGGTGTGATTGTACTCAGATAGTACGTCATAGCTCGTCCGTTAAGGTCCGGATATGATCAGATATGAGATGGTACTTCCCTGTCTATCAGTGTAGCTCCGGGGCATGATTGTACTTAGATAGTAAGTCATTGCCCGTCCGTTGAGGTCCGGATATGATGAGATTATTCCCCTGGGTACTTGATAGTTTTCGATATTCAGTATTGATGATATAAATATTATGATTTCATTGATTTTATGTAGTATTATGTGATATTGTTATTTCAGTACATGATTTGAATTTAATAAGTTATTTAAGTTCTTATGATATTTTGATGAAATTGTGTTTAGATATGATATAATTATTTTAGAGTAAAGTTATATTCAAAAACTACCATTCACTCACGGAGTTTTATACTCACCCCATTTTTATTATATTTCCTCTCTCCCACAGGAGATTCGTAAGTACAACAGTCGACTCAGTAACAATAGTTATTTTGGAACTATGGTCACGTGATAGTATTAGGAGTCATAGATGTATTTATTGATATATTTTAAGATTGTATAATTTGATACATTTTAGGAATTGTGGACAACCTATGTATTTTTTCTGATTTTGGATATTTGAATAATTTGGTATTTTATTGAGGAAATTGGTTGTTCAAAGATAGTTGTATTTGAAATTATTTTGAGAGGGCTTGTTTTATAATTTTACAGATTTGGTTATGTGATAATTATAGGGAAGACTTTGCCGAAAACTCTTTTGAACTATTATACTATTTGGTTATGCAAAACTAAGAGTCTTTTCTGTAATTAAATTACCAAAAAATTTATGTAACACAATTTGTGTCATAATTATATAGCTTGTAACAAAATGCATCCAAGCTATCAATTAATAAGAAAAAAGTAGTTCAACCATTTCTTCAATGTCTAAAATAAAAAAACACATCAATAATATATTCTTCTAAACAAATAATACTATCCAAATTAAAATGTTAAATTAATAACATAACTGAAACGTAAACGGTGCTTGGGAAGCTTTGCAATTTTATCACGTTCTTGGTCCATTTCTTGTACTTTTAATGACCTTGTACTTTAATCTTCATTGTTCTCTTTCCTTTCATTCTCACTTTCACCTATTGGAAGTAATTTCTTATCATTATTAAAAGGTTGAAATTCTTAATCATTGTTTGCATATTTTTTCATAAAATTGTGAAGAACCATTGAAGTAATCACAATTTTCACCTGTTTACTAAAAGGAAAACTAAGCATTTGGTGCAAAATTTCCCATCGATGTTTCTAAATATCAAAAGTCCTCTCAATTGTGCATCTCAAGGATGAATGGGCATGGTTAAATATTTTAAAAATCTAGAAGATGATATTGTTCACTAGGTAATATTTACCTGCAAAATAAAAATTCTATAATTGAGAAAAAACATTAAAAAATCTTATATATTAACCAACTTACAAATGGATGAGGAAAATGTATATTCTCCCTACATAGGCCTTTAAAAATATATACGTATCATGGGTATTGCCTTCCTATCCAGTCCATGGAAATGTAAAACATATATTAAAATCGTATGTAGCCATTACATTTTGGGTAGGAATTTCTTTTTTTCCAATATAGAGTATTTGCTTTGACATAGGCACTACAACTGACATATGTGTCCTATTGAATGCCCCAATACAATCTCTAAAATATAGCCATTATTGTTCACTATCCCTAATTTTTTTAGTAATTCTTTTAAATTGTGAATATGATGGTTTCAAAAAATCAATGGCCATATGACAAAAAAATCTAAAACTATTCCAAACCACCTCGATATAGTTTTACTTGAATGTTGAAATCTTTCTTCAATTATTCTATTCCAAAATGATTTGACTTAATGTGATAAAAAAAACATAGCCACTGACTTAATAATAGATATATCATTGTCTCTTTTAAAACCAGAAGATTCTCTCAACTTCTTATTTTCATAAATACATGTTTTTCATTCTAAATTGTTGGTGACACATATCTTTATATCCATTTAGTACCTCTAATACAAAAGAATGTCCTAAATGAAAGGATATTCTACATGGTTCCTTTAAACCATACTTAATAAAATGATTGACATACAATGCAACTTTAGTTCGTACTGTTTGTAACAATTTATATTCATCATCACTTTCATCAATGTAATTATGCTCACTATCATCATCATTTTCTGGGAATTTCATATTTATGCACATATACATGATAAAATTTATCATTATTTGAAAAGAAAAGAAAAAAATAAAAAAAATTATAATAACCATAACATAACTGAAAGCCAAATAAAATAAAAATATCCCAATTGGTTGAAAATACTATTCTTAATACAAGAACATAACTAAAATAACTTAAAGCAAACAATAGTCTTGAATTTAAGAACAAGCCATGTAGAAAGACCATTTCACGAACTTCGACCACTCAATTTGAACATCACAACTCTTGATTTCAACAAACATCTCCCTATTCTCCTTCGTAAGAAAAATTTTAATGGCAATAAGATATAACTCACTTTTTATCTCAATTTTAAGCATGTTACGTAACATTTCATTACTTTTACAATGCTACAACCATTTTCACAATTTCTTATTGCTATAGATGGTCTAGTCTCTATATGCTTGACATAAGCGATCCAATTGTTTAGATAATCTAACTGCAACTCCATCTCTCTTTCGAATTGGTAATTTCCTTTTCCTTCCATTATCATGTCAAGGTGCTATGCAAGTACCATTATTAATGTTAGTCTCAATTCTCTAGCCTATCAAAATTATTTGGTTCAATATTGACATTATAATACAAAAAATATGTATTATTATCTTCACTAGCACATTAATTAGATGGTTCACCATCACCATTATTTGGTATAAAACAAATGGATGATGCTCATGGTCCTTCACCTGTAGCAGCAACATCTTTAAACAAAATCTCTAGTCAGTCAAGATTTCTCAAGCCTTTATAATGAAAGTTAATTGCTTCAGGAATCTCCTACAATAATGCAAAAGAATTATATGTTAAAAATATGTCTAGATTGCTCCAAAAATCATATTATATTATAAAATAAAAAGGTTAGAAATTTTCACCTTCAATTTTCTCTCTCACCATTCATTGCTAGCAGTAATTTTCTATTTTATAGGATTCCATCCTAAAACATTTTTATTTCTCAATAAATTTGTCTAAAGTTGCAAAAAAAATTTTAAGATGTCCCATTTATTTTTCAATTATTTTTGTTCATAGTCTCTATAGGTCATTGCATAAAACTTAACAATAAGTTTTTTCCACCCAATCTTATTAAAGTGACTATTGGTTGATTCCTAGTTGATGCTTCATTCACATAAATCTTAACAAAACTATCAGTGTTAACATCATCTCACTTTGCCTTTGATTTTTTGTTTTTTACTTTGCAGCAATTGTCATTCTAGACAAAGGATATATGATATAATTACATAAAAAAAATGCACAAATAAAATGAAGACGAAAAGAATTTCAAATATAAAATAATAATTGGCATATGTATTGTTAAATAATATAATAAAACAAAAGATGAAATAGTAGCAAGTGATTTCAATAATTGACATTGAATTATATAATAAAAAGAAAGATGAAAGCAGGAATCATTCAACCTGCCACGTTCCTCACAAAAAGCTGTGGCTATGAATATTTTATCAAATGGTGGCAATAATTTATAGGGTCCGCCTAAGTTACAGCTCACGTAGCGCTTACGGCTCTTTTGTCTTTTATTATTTAGTTTCTGTAAAATTTCATTGAATACCTTATACTCTATTTTATTTACGATTTATTCATAAGTATTATGAAATTTTGTACTTACCTATATTGTAAAATTTCGTTGAGACCCTTATATTTTATTTTACTTTATTAAAACCCTTTGAGTATTAAATTCTCTCCCTATAATTTTTAAATTCCAAAAATACCACCCATTTAAATATAAAAAATATAATATTATTAAATGAATTATATTATAATTATAAATATAATTATAATTTTTGAATGGATTATTGTTATTATTATTATTATTAACAACAATAAAAAGTGTTATAATTAATTAATATATTAACAATAATTAATAATATTTTTTAGTTAAATTGTTAATAATAATAATTAACAATACAACTCATTATTAATAATTAATTTTTGAATAACAATAATAATCTCAATAATTAAAAATATAAAATAATAATTATGATAAAAATTAATTAAGGATTTTATAGTAATTTGTTAGAATTTAACTTATTGCGATTTTGATTTTAAAATAAAGTAAACACATCAATGGTAATATAGTCCATTATAATTACCTATACTATAAAAATTCAATTGATCTCTTTACATTCTTGTTCATTTACTATTTTTGATAAGTGTCAAAAGAATTTCTGTTTACAACCACAACACATTAGTTATTATAACACACTAATATTAATAAAAAGACAAAAATATCCTTGAATTAGTACTAAAAATGTGATTTCCTCTCTTAAAGAACTATGGCATCTTATTTTCCATCACTCATCATCAAAAAAATTTCCAAGAATGTTACTATTCATTTTCTTTATAATATCATCTCATAAGAATTAATACTTTTATGTTAAAAGGATTAACAAAATAAAAAAATAAATTCCCTTTGAATCCATCTCTTTCCACTATCAATTTCTCTTCATCAGCAATCTCTATCGACAATTGAAGCCACCATTAGACTTATTACACACACAGAGAGAGAGAGAGTAAGAGAGGGGAAGAAGAAATGGGAAAAAATAAATGAAATGTTTACAATTTTATAATGCGTTCACTAAACAGAAATTGAAATTAATTGGAATTAGAATGAGTTAGAATTGGAATAGCTATAATTGAAATGAGGAATTGGAATCAGAATAAGAATAATTTACTTACTTGAAATGCAAAAATCGTAGTTAGAATGGATTATATTGCTATTGATGTGTTTACTTTATCTTAAAATCGAAATCGTAATAAGTTAAATTCTAACAAATTACTATAAAATCCTTAATTAATTTTTATCATAATTATTATTTTGTATTTTTAATTATTGCTATTATTATTATTATTCAAAAATTAATTATTAATAATGAGTTGTATTGTTAATTATTATTATTAACAATTTAACTAAAAAATTATTATTAATAATAAGAACAACAACAACAACAATAATAATCCATTAAAAATTATAATTATATTTATAATTATAATAATTATAATTATAATTTATTTAATAATATTATATTTTTTATATTTAAATGGAGGGTATTTTCAGAATTTAAAAATTATGGGGGTGAATTTGATACTCAAAGGGCTTTAATGAAGTAAAATAAAGTATAAAGATGTCAATGAAATTTTACGGTAATAGGTAAGTAAGAAGTTTCAAAATATTTATGAATAAATCATGAATAAAACAGAGTATAAGGGCCGAAACGAAATTTTACAACAACTATACCAGAAAAGACAAAAGAGCAGCAAGTTATGAGGTGTAACTAAGAGGATCCTAATTTATATTATGTGTATCAATTTTGAACCTTACAGCTGCACCTCAGCTAGCTTCCACAAAGGTGCATTTGGTAAGATATTTCTCTCTCCAGTGCATGCGTGTCCTTCTACAATTGGGTGCATACAGTACAGATCATGTACCGTAGCAATCTCCTAATAAGTAAATTAAAGAGCAAACTCATTAAAAAAAAAGTGAGGTGGCACAATATGTTTTTTACGAAATAACGGCAATAATTTTTATTGTATAAGTTTTGTATATAGAGAAGGGTATTGTGTAATTAATAAAATATTCTTAGAGAATTTTTTGTATTATATATATTTTAGAAAAGCTCACTAACCTAAAAGAAACGGCACTGTAAAGCTTTAGTCTCAATTCTTATTTAGGCACGAGCAATCTATGTAATCGTGATCTCGAATCTTTGGTAGATTCCCCCCAACGCAAGCCACAAAAATTCCCCGAATCCCTAGCCCCCTTCCTATCACTCAAGAGGGCAGTCCTCTTTCATGTGGAATCGTTTTAGATCCCACCTAAGCCCGCCTCCTTTCTTATGTGAAAGAGATCTTATTTTCAAGATTTAAGGCTATCCCTTTCACACCCCGGCAAATTCATCCATTTCCCCCCGCGTAAATTTTATAAAAAACAACCAAATATCAAAAAAAATTTGAAAAGTATTTATGAGATTAAATAGCGATTAAATCAGTTATATCAAATAAGTACTAAAGCAATATATTATTTAATAATATTTAAGCAAGATTTGGTCCTCCATCATTTGTGACTTTTTCCATGATAGTCTTTGCTTAGATATCATTCAAAAAGCAAAGTATTGAATTTCTTATATTAAAATGAATAAAATTGTGACAGGCCAGCTTAGCCAGTGGTGGAGTCATATTTAAAATGTTTAGAAAATATTTTTAAATTACAATTAAAAATCATATTCATCCCTAATAAAATTTATGATTTGACCCCACTGGTCTTGACTAATTTATAAAAATATAAGCTCAAAATTATATTTTCATCGCTGAAATTCACTTTAAAGATTATGTTAAATATAAAATTACTTAAATATACTTGATAAAAATAAAATTCTTTTTAAATCAATTAAATTTACCCCACTGATTTTGGAAGCTAGCTACGGGTTTAGCATGTGTTGCCCAATTTCCTCTTGAAAGATACACTGATCTATGATTGATGGGATGCTCCTATTTTTTCAAATAAAGAATCTGGATTAAGAAGAATACTGATATCTTGGCGGAAATCTAATAATGTAAAGGATTTTGTTAACTTACATGCTGAGGGTAATAAAAACTAGTTTTAATCGGACAGTTAAAACATATAATAAACGGTAATAGAGGAATTGCAGAGTTGTGAAGAAATGACAAAGATAGTTGTCAATTTTCTAATATTTATTATCCCATCATCTAAGCTAACAAGGGCGTATGGAAAAGTTGTGATTCAGTAATTCACTATGGTTTCCAGTGTCAGTAGAGTGCGTTATTCAGGGGCTGGCTAAGGTACAGATGCCGTACCTTACAGCAGCACCTTAGCCAGCTTCACAAAGGGTGCATTTGGTTGAAATCTCTCTCCTGTGCACGTGTGTGCTTCCCCCATTGGCTGTGTACGATAAAGACAATGTATCGTAGCAATCTTCCATCATTTAAAGCCACGAATGCTCTCACCACATGTATAGCCCACAAGCTTTGTCTTCTCCAAAGAAGTAGAATGGATACCAAGCATGAAGCCAAGCCAAGCATTCTCATGTTACCATGGCTAGCTCATGGGCACATATCTCCATACCTTGAACTTGCCAAGAAGCTTTCACAGAAAAACTTTCACATATATTTCTGCTCTACTCCCATCAATCTACAATCCATCAGCAGAAATATTGAAGAAAACTCCTCATCTTTAATACAACTCATAGAACTGCAACTTCCCAATACATTCCCTGAACTTCCTCCACAAAATCACACCACAAAAAACCTTCCTCCCCATCTTATTTCTACTCTCGTGGCAGCATTTGAAGATGCAAAACCTGCTTTTTGCAACATCTTGGAGACGCTTAAACCAACCCTTGTTATGTACGATTTGTTCCAACCATGGGCAGCAGAGGCAGCTTACCAGTATGACATAGCTGCTGTTTTGTTCTTACCCCTATCTGCAGTAGCCTGCTCTTTCTTGCTGCACAATATCAAAAATCCCAGCCTGAAATACCCTTTCTTTGAATCTGATTTCCTCGATAGAGAAAACAAGAAAATCAATCACTTCATGCATCTTACTGCCAATGGCACCTTAAACAAGGACAGGAACTTAAAAGCTTTTGAACTATCTTGCAAGTTTGTGTTCATCAAAACATCAAGGGAGATCGAATCCAAGTACTTGGATTATTTTCCTTGTTTGATGGGAAATGAGATAATTCCAGTTGGGCCTCTAGTTCAAGAACCTCGATTCAAAGAAGATGATACAAAGATCACGGACTGGCTCAGCCAACAGGAGCCTGGTTCAGTCGTCTTTGTATCATTTGGCAGTGAGTACTTTCTTTCCAAGGATGAAATGCATGAGATAGCTAGTGGGTTACTGCTCAGCGAGGTTAGTTTTATATGGGTTTTGAGATTACATCCTGATGAAAAAATTACTATCGAGGAGGCACTGCCTCAAGGCTTTACTGAGGAGATTGAAAGGAAAAATAAGGGAATTATAATACAAGGTTGGGCCCCGCAGGCTAAAATTTTGAGGCATGGAAGCATCGGCGGACTTTTGAGTCATTGTGGTTGGGGTTCGGCAATTGAGGGGATGGTGTTTGGGGTACCAATCATAGCTATGCCAATGGTATATGAGCAGTCAAGGAATGCCAAAGTGGTGGTTGATATCGGTATGGGCATGGACGTCCCAAGAGATAAGATCAATCAAAGACTTAGAAGAGAGGAGGTGGCGAGGGTCATCAAACATGTTGTGCTGCAAGAAGAAGGGAAGCAAATAAGAAGAAAAGCTAAAGAAATGAGTGAGAGGATGAAGAAGATTGGAGACTTGGAGATGAATGTGGTGGTGGAGAAGCTGCTGCAGCTTGTAAAGAAATCTAAATAATTTTTTTTTCTTTTTTTGGCTTGTTTTGTTTTGTCGTATGAGCTAAAACAAGATACGAAATGGGTTTTTTTTTTGTTTCTTTGTTTTCTCCAAATGTCCTAGTGTACTTTTATGTTATTAATTAATAATAGAAAACCGGTTTGCAAAAAATAAAAGTAAGGGGTCTACTGAAAAATTAATTGCTTGCTTAATTTATGCTCTATCTTTTTCACAAGGGAGACTCTGATCAGTTTTGAAATATGGAAAACAAATTAATTTATTAAAACAATATGAAGGTTTTGGTAACCAACCCAACTGTGTATCGATGGAAAGGCAGGGCGGGACAACCCCCAATCAAGTGTAACGCACGTTTGTGCCACTAAGCCCACCACATGAAGCCACACGTGGCTTATTAAATAAGCAACAGCTAACTGCTTGCCTCCACAAAATCACATGCATGTCTCACCAATACGCTTCTCCTGCTTCACTTGCCACCTCATCCTTGCCCCCTCCTGTTTGCTTCATTCGGTGTGGTATATAAAGCTAAAATAAATTGAAGGCTGCTTGATTTTTCTCAACTTGGAAAATCCAAAATCGAGAGCATCTAGTCATGTTATTATTATCTCTTTCAAGTGACATAGACCTCCACGTCATATGTAAAAATCCAAAAATACAATAGTTAGTTAAATTTTCATAAGAAATTGGAGGGGTTACAATGATCTTATTTAAAATTTAAATTCTTAAATGTTGTATATCAATACATAATTTTAGTGACAGAACCTTTCTATTATACTTAAACTTAGTAATAAGCCTGTTATACATTTATTAGAAGTTTATAATAATAATAATAATAATAATAAAATTAAATTGAAATAGCAAATAAATCAACAATATGTAAATTAAAAAAAAATTCATTAATCTAAGTCCTATAAAATAGAGTGTTCTTAAAACAGATTTGTTATCTTCACAACAATGCTTTGCTTGTCTCCTAGGATACAACGGATTCAAATAATGTTGATAGTACAATCTCACTATTCCTGTGAACCTCAACAAATGTTTGAATTCTACTATTTAAATGTTTGGTGTGTTTTGCAATTGAACACAAAAGCCAATATATATATGTTTCAAGGGGAGCAATTAGTTAGTTAATATCCCATGTGAGATTTTTCTCCACTTTTTTTTTTACACGAATGGATGCTCTCTCAGATCTAATTGCTGATTCACCCAAGCACCAATTTGAGCATTCCATGATTTACTATCACTCCCAAAGTTAGGATCCAACAGTTTTATCAAATCTATGGACATACGATACACACTATCTAATACTTTGTCAAAATATCTACTCACAGTCTCATTGGAATGTTGGAACCGCTCCATTTTTAACTGATTTCCTACATTTTGTCCTAGTATATATAAAAACATTCCTAACATCTTAGCGGCACATGTTCTCCATAAACTCTTTAGCCTATAATTATCTTCTAAGTCAATGTATAATCTTAAAAATACATCACTATCCATTCGAAACATGTTAAAGCACTTGTTTACATTTCCATCAAGTATTTCTATCAACCATTTATGCCTCGTTTGAATAAAATTCATGCAGGTCTCCTTATGGATAAATGTCAAATAATAATGATGCATCCAAACAGTCGTTACACAAAAAAGTTGGTCAAACTCCTCTTCATCATTATCTATATTCTTAGATCAAATTTATAACTGATTATCTAAAATGATAATGAGACAAATCAAACTATTACACAAACAAGATGCTCAAATTCAGACTCCTTCACTCTCAAAGTGAATTCATGACATAACTTGATGCTCGTTTACCTCTTAACACCATGCCCTTATACACCAACTAGCCTCATAAGTTCCTAAAAATGTTTGCAACAACTTGCGGGATTTTCTTTGAAAAGAGAATGAACATAAGCGAAAAAGGCAAAGTTAGAATCTTGATAATTAATATATTTTCATTAAATTCATATGCAGAGTCTTTTCTTATACAATTTAGAATATTCTGCCTTTCATGAATCCAATAACGTCCCAATCATTCTAGCCAACTCAAATTGTTTTCCTTTTTAAGTTCCTCTCCCTACCAAGTACGTTGATTCATATCCTGACCCCAACTTTTAATTTCAACTTTTGATTTGAAGAAATTGATTTGCTATTTCACATTTTACCAGAGCTTCATGCAATAGGGTCCTACATTTATAAAAAATACAGGTGGCCAGTCTTATATTTCTACAAGAAAAATTTCACACATAACAAAATATCAAACAACACGGGTCCACAAGACGGAAATTAAGAATGAAATAGATTGTATGCTTTGAAAATTGGACACAACTTTTTCACATTGACCAAAAGTCTACTCAAGGCTCTGCATGTATGAGTGTCAAGCTGCTGGTCTTTAAATTTATGTAAAGGTTTTTCTTTTTAATTTATGGAAGCAAGTTTCCCACACATCAAACAAAGATCAATAGCACAAGATATGGAAACAATGAAAAGTATGCTTTATGAAGCAGCATCAAAAGGGAGTGTGCCTACCTTTTTAGAATTGCTTCAACAGAATCCATTATTTATGTCGACTTGGGCATGTGGATTTTGTGAAGGAGATTATACGCCAAAAGCCAGAGCTTGCTGGAAGTTAAGACATAATTTTGAGAAGCTTTTATTTTTCCTCAAGCAGATAGTCTAGAAAAATTTCAATAAACAAGCCTCATGGTAAGAATAATGGATACATATTATAGTCAAGAATATCTTCCAGAACAATTTGCATAATTGATGAAATTTGCACAAATAAATCAATAACAACAATTCATATATATTATAATTATAATATAAAGTGTAATTGTGACAAAATAAAAAGTTACATATTCAATCATAAACATAATCTACAAAATGTTGTTTCATAATCTAAATACAATACATTTTAACTTTGTATTTTTCTCATAATTAAGCCATTTCAATTTGACATTTGGATCTTTTATCTCATTAAATAAGTCCCTTTTCACTTTGTCTATAAACAATTGACTAGTAAATAACCACAATTTACTCCCAGCCTCAACATTCGGTAAAGAAACAACCACTTCCAATGCTTTATAAATCTCTTTGCCACTTGTATCATTTTGAGAGTTTGAAGTTGTGTTCATTTTCTCTACCACATCAATGACACGATCATGTTGCCTTGACAATTTTGCAGCACCACCTTCTTTGTTTCCTTTTACAGCCACTCTTTTTACCCATGCTTTCTTTACTATCATCAAACACAACATATTCATCAGAATCAGCAATACTTTCAACATGAAGAGATTCAAATGCCTCATTACTCTCTAAAGGAAAACCAGATGAGGGATCCCAAACATGCTCACCTGTAGCCACAGTGTTTATGAACATTAAATTTATTTTTTTCTTTAACTCTAGATTGATACCATTTTTCCAAAATCTACTGAATTGTGGTTTTACTTTATCTTCTTTTCTCACCATTCCTCACTTGCATCAATTGTCCTTAACGTATAATTCTACCCTAAACCAACTTCCTTGCTAATTAAATTCTTCCACAATTTCCAATCAGTTTAAAGAGAATCCCATTTGTTTTTCATTTGAGTTCTGTTATAATCTAATCTCGTTTCTTTAGTGAACTCCTTAATCAAATTTTCATATCCTTGGGAAGTCAAATGAGTCCCACGATGATGTCCAGCATCCACCTGCTTAATGCATAAGTCACAAAATACAACTAAAATTTGCGGGTTCCAAGTCGCCTTACAAGTTGAGCTACAAGACATAATTCCCTAAAAACGAAAAATAATATTTCTTTGTCAAACAACAATATAGGAAAATAAGAATATAGAAGTTGGGAAAATTACTAGCATCTTGTTATATGGATGGTGGAAGGAAAAACAATTCAATATTAAAAATAATTAAAAAAAAGGTAGAGAGATAAAACTAGACTTAGATCAATATCAACAAGCTGTATATATACTTTATTGTTGACCTTTATTAGTATCAAAAATAGGTTGAGAGACCAGCTATGTATTTAGTTTCAGTAGAAATTTAACAATCACACGAATAGGGAACCCCTTCTATGAGCATCAGCAAGTTACTTTGCTTGAAATACTTTTCCAGCAAACAATAATGATCATAACTCAAGAATAGAAATAGTTACAAGCAATTCAAGAAAGAAACAACAGACAAATCAGAATAAGGAAACAAAGAAATTCAACTAAATAATCATCGTAACCAAGAAAAAGCATGATTACTCAATCATCATAACCAAGAAAAATCATCATAACTGAGTTTTGCCATGATACAAGGAACTGTTAACTCAAATCAAAGATATGGGCTGGTAACTAATTCTTTTCTTAAAAAAGTGAAAATCAGACGCCATATTGTAGCGTTTTACTTTTGGTCTTGCCTTTTCAGATCATTACTCCACCAAAAGTTATTAACTTTAAGCAGAAACATATATTTTACATTTTTACTTAAAAATACATGAATCCTTGAATCCTACGAGGCCAAGTTCCTTTGTTTGCAGAAAAAAAGTTAAATCTTTTTAGATTCAGTTCACACAGGGAAAGCTTGCTATTGCTAAGGCTTACAACCTAATAAACAACCGATAGAACCCGGAATCTAGCATAGAAGCGTTATATAAACAGATTATAACACATCATACCATGAAATCAGAACACTCCATGCAACCAGAAAAATTGAATTTGATCCATGCTGGAGTGTGTCAACAAATAAGCAATAAGGCTAATGGTTTGCATAAATTTGGTACGTGGACAAGTAGTACTTGAAATAATACCAGAATATGGTTGCTCGAACCTAACTGAAGTTTTAGACCAACTATGTCAATCAACCAAATATGCAATAAGATAGAAACAACTGCGACAAAAAAAATTCTAACATCAGTTTTAATCGAGGCAAATGAACACAACCCAGATAATCGATATCATAAACACAAACTTTAAAAAAACAGACTATACCCCTAATAAGTACATACTATATATTACAAATGCTACGCGTAAATATAAACAAAATTGAAACTAGTTACAATATCAGGGCTTGGGCTTTGCTCAAATAAGTTTGAGAATGATTTTTATTAGGGGAATTTCATCAAATAGGAGCTGTGCATTTCAACAAAAGGCAACTATAAAAATAAAAAAAAATACAATAAAAATAGTGATTAAAACAAATAAATCATGTATGACCCATCATCTATCAATTTATTCTAAACAAAAGCCCCAGCACATTATGAACAAAAAGGCAGAAAATAAAAAATTGTATGTAACAGAGTAAAGGAAAACACAAAAAATGAACAACGGATAAAGGAAAATGCACCACTAAAAGAGACATATGAGAATGGCTGGTGTCGGAATCATGTTGATTAGAATTGCTAGAGTTGGAATTGTGTTGATGAGAATTGGCGTTTAGGACTTGTTTTATGAAAAAAAAATCAATTAGAATTTAGAAATTAAGTTTAAAAATGAGAAAAATAAAATTGAAATTAATAATATATAAGACTAATTTTGTAATTTAACACACAACTGGAAAAAAAATCTATTGAGTTGCCAAAACCCCGACTACAAGGTGTTATCAAACACCTTAGCAGCTAGGCTTTAATAGTCCACCTACCACACCACACTTCCAAATACACTCTAATTAAGTCATGCATGTTCATCCAGCCGCCTACTTATAAAAACCACGTTTCCATGATGTTAAGAACAATCTACCCATGTGCACATTATTTGACGATGGTGTAAAGTTTATCATTTTTATGATTTGGGAATGGAATAAAACAATTTAGATATATAATGAAAAAAAAAACTTGATAAATGCTATAATTGATACATCCAATAAATCAATTGAGAATAATTATTAGGTTATTAATATAAATTTGAAACAATTCTCAACTCATTAATTAATTTTTAAATATAAATTAAATATATAAATTTTTATATAATATCATATCTAAGTATAAATGGGGCATAAACTATCTTTCCCCTGATGAAAAACAAGACCTGGGGATGTGTTACCAACGTATATGAGTGCGCTCGAGTGTTGGTCTTTTTAGTCGTTTCATTTAATTAGACTGCATTTATTGTTCATGAATATGCTCACGTGTCGGTCCTTTCACTCGTTTTTTATTCTTTCTACATTCCCCCCACCGCCCCCAACAAAATTTACTTTGCTATCTTCTATTCTTTCTCTAACTTAGCATTTTCTTCATAACTCATTCAAAGAAAATAATTTTCTCATCGGAGACTCGGTAATTAATATTTCCAATTTTCCACTTCCCGACAAAACTTTGAAGACAAAAATCAATCATTTTAATGGCCAAATCATATTGTTGACTGAAGTCAACCATGACTCATCATAGTTAGGATCAAAATCTTCTGCGAAAAATAAATGTTGGACCACTGTATGTGGGCACAACCATCAATTCTCTCATACAGCCCAAGTTTCCCAAAAAAATAGAAATAAAAATAAACACAAAAATAAAAATTAATAAGTGGGAAACGACAAAATAGTGACATGACCAAGCATTTGATAGATGAAACATCATACTCAAAAGTAGAGGTGCAGAACGGTTATTAAAAAGTAAGGTGAATCCTATTTTATAGAATTTATTATTTTAGTTAATTGGGTTTTGTTTATTTTTATTGCTCAATTATTTTGATTTTTTTACTAAGAAAGTCGCCATCTTTTATTAAAATTTAATGAAAGAATTAGTACCAGTGTTCTATGGGCAGGTGTGGTAAATGAAGGAAGGATTATGTCAATGACAACTCATGATGGTTGACTGCACTGAGAGGACCAAACATTTGATAAGACATCATTCTCACTGTTTTGAACATTCTTTTTTTTTTTTTTTATATATATTAAAATCTTTAATATCGATGTATAATAGAAGAATATAGAGGAGATGGCCAGGGGTATTATTTTAGAAACTTTAGTTGTAAAGCATAAGCTAGGTATATTATTTTAAAAAATTTTTGTCAATTTTAGTTGATTGGATGTTCTTAATTTATTGAGGGCGATTTGAGATTATTTTTGGGAGATTTAAAATTAATTTTGAAAAATTAAAAATTAATTTTAGTATTTAATAAATTTTCTTAGAAATATGTCAAAATCACCTCATTCTAAAGTAAATTTTGAAAAGCAATAGGGGAGGTGAAGCTTTTTAAAATTTGATTTTGAAAATCAGTTTTATATCTTATAATTTCTAGGTATATTCTCATATATATTATAAAAATTTAAAATTATCCTTATTAGAAGATAAAACCATTAATTTTAAAGAGAATTATTATTACCAGTTACATTGAGATAATAAAATAAAAAATTAAATTAATAATATAAAACATTTATTTTAGTTATATATATATATATATGTATGTATGTTTATAAATGTGTAAATAAATTTTATTTAACATTATATCCAATTAAGTCATTTATATTTTTATATTAGTTTAATAATAAAATTTACTAAATACGTATGACTGTTTTTAGAATTGACTGTACTTTTAAAAATAAATTTATCAAAAATTTGTTTGATTCTCTTATAACTGATTATTTTTACAGCATAATTAACACTAATTATTTTAAAAGATACACTATTATTAAACTGACCCCCAATGATGATATATTTACCATAGCTAGTAAACTATCGCCATCGAATAGAAGATTTCACTACAACAAAAGAAAAATTTACTAGAAGACAATTAATAGGATGGTTATTATTGTCGGTTTCTTGCAAGAAGTGCTTAATAAATCAATAATAAATTTAAGCCCGTGTGGTTCACAGTTTCATGTTATCAATAATGAGTCGGTTTAATTTCCTTTAAACTTTATCTTTGTCGTGGAATTATCAAATTTAATTTCTCTTAAATTCGGAGAGTAACCTTTTCTTGTGAAATATCGAATCTCTGCTGCCTACTCAATCGGACTGAACCTCTATTTACTCCGTCTCTGTTTGACTCTTGAATTTTCTCTAAAAAATGACACCTTGTATTAAATCCGCTTTTTCCGTTTCAAGCTAGAAACAAATTTTTCTTCCTTCTCCTGGCTTCCTTGGCAAAAATATTTGCACATCAAATTATTTCTATTTTCACTCCCAAGGAAGTAAGCCATGGCATAGTTGCAATCATCTAACATTAATTCGCATAATAATTTTTCCATGGATCGTGGTAGAGCTGTTCCTTAAAAATAGAAAGTTTAATTTTGGAAGAATGGATTTTCTACAAAGGTTATAAAAAAAACGAAATATAAGGATTTTTATGGGTTCATAAAGTAGATACAATTTGTTTCTAAAATTTCATGAATGGGTTTTTTGAGCAAATGGATATTCAATGTCAAAATTTTTCATACCAGCATAGAAAATGTAAATTAACTCTCATTGCCTTTATTCAATTTGGCTCAAAGGTCAAATTATTCCGTTCAAGCTGATAACATAAAATAAAAAACGTACAAACAATCACTAGAATTTGACGATTTCTTCCATATTTACAAAATCATTATAATGGTCGTGATACTCACCATATTTAACATGGAATAATGGCCATGATTTTGCTCATAATTTACTTAATTGAGAAGCTTCGAGTTCATATTTTAAGGATCACACTTGTGATAGTATACCATGTAGGGCGCAGCGCACAAATTGCACTATCCCTTAGTGTTTCTTCTATATATGTTGTTCTACGTACAGTGTTGCTCCCAAAATTTGCAAGCAAGGTTTTAAATCTTTTTAAATTGTTGAGCAAAATCCCTTCAATTTTTGCAGATATTTATAAATACAATGTTCATTATTATACACAATTTAATTTTTAATAATGTTATTTTTACATGACCTTACACAAAAAATTGCACATGACGACTAAAGAAACGAAACATTTCACTACAAAACAAAACTCATTCACTTCATTCTATTTGTCATGTGCAATTGTCATCGGCAAATAGTATCTACCTTTAATTTTCTCAAATTTCAATTATTTTTCTGTAAGATCTGACTTCCAGCTTTAAACTCCTGCTATACTCATTCCTCCCATCATGTTTGGAGACCCATAAAAAATCCTTCGCCATTGAAAATATTTTGTTAACCTTTAACATTTTCTTTTACTATTTTACCCACAAACTCAGACTTACTAATAATTTTTTAAATTGACCAAGTACCAGCAACTAGCATCACTGCCTGCACTAAGATCAGTAATTAATCAAAATAATTCTTAATTATAAGTCCTGGTTAGGATTAAAAACAGTAATATGCACAAAATTAAAAAAAAAAGAAGCCGAAAGTTTACACTTTCTTTTTAACGACAAGAGGGTCGATGAGTTCTAGAACATAAGAGAAAAAGTAATTAACTAACTCAAACATGAAGATTTTGATGACATCTTAATTAGATATTGAGCGCATTCATTTGTACGCATGTCTACACTTTGAGAGAGTCAATTTTCTTATCCTGATTCTTTAAACTGATTGATTGACCTCCGTAAACCAATTGGTTTTGATAACGGTTTAATTGACAGCCAAAAGCCGATTCGGGAGTTGCATATGCTTGATTAACACCAGGAAAACTACATGCTTTGGCTTTGAAAAGAGACGTAGGCGGAATTGTTGAATCACGTAAAAAGACTGACTCCAGGTGCTTCAAAAGCTTATACGCAACATTATTCAATGTCATCAGCTCCTTTTCCACTTGTATGCACACTTCGCTTCTGAGAAGTGAAACTGTGACATCTTCATTTTCAGCCTATGATGAATTAACAATAATATTTCATTTGCATCCTAGAGCAAAAACAGTTTTGCGGCTCCATAAATTCTCTGTTGGGTAAATTCATGGTGTTTTAACAATAGAATGGTAAACCCAATTCATCAGTTTGTAATATAATGAGATACCCATTTGAATGACAATGTATACTAATCATCACGTCCAAATCTTAGTGCAGCATATGCAATGAAACAGTGGCAAATTTGTTTGAATCCAACTTACAAGGCTTTTCTTTGAAAGAATGGTTCTTCGAAAGAGTTGCAAGGATACACGAAGGATTATTAATTGCAAAAGTCTCAGAATTTCGTTTAATTATGAAATAGTACATACAGTTACAAGAAATTTTCTTAATTATAATTTAAGTCATGATTCTAGGATTAAAATAAAAAAAAAATAAGGGAAATTGAAAGTTTATCTTTCTGAAGACATGGGGATTCGATGAGTTTTAAAACATGAGGGAAAAATATTTAGTATTTTCAAACATGAAGATTTCATTAACATTTTGAGACATCTCATTGGGTTTTAAGTGTTTTATCAATTTTCTGCTAAATTAGTTTCAGCATTAAATCCATTATCTGGCATTTCCACAATCAAATACATGTGTGTCATTTAAATGGTTTGATTGACACCCATAGGCCAACTGGTGTTGGTAATGGTATAATTGGCTCCCGTAAGCCGGTTAGGTTGTTGTATAGGTTTGATGAGCACCGAAAAGCTAATTGTTTTGACTTGAATTCAGGTCTTCCATTTTGGAAATCTTCAAGAGGAGTTGCTTGAAACGTGGATGTAAACGGGCTTGTCGCATCATATAAAATTTGTTTGTTTCACTACTCCCTTTTCCCTATCTCTTTACATTTCTGCAAATTTATTTTTCTCCAATTTTATCTGACACATCATTACTTGTGTGTGTATGGAGTTAGGGATGGACTGGACTCATGTTTTGCGTCATAAACGTGCTTGTATGATTCTAGCCACTTGTATGCAACACTCTGCTACTGAGATGTCAAACCGTTCAGATCCTTTGTTTCTTCATTATCAATTGCCAGGATGAGAATCTTGCTTCTAAGATCTTTGAATTAATCTTTCAATTGCCTGGTTCGTAGTAAATATGTCCACCACCTGATGCTTTGTCTGAATCTCTCTTAATTTTATCTCTATTGGGGCTATTTTGGGACTGGCCTAGTTAGCATTTCCCCAGTTGCATTCTAGAGCCAAAACGGTCTAGCGGCTTCATAGATTCTCTGTTGCATAACTCCTGAAGTCACTACTCTCCTGTCTCCTTCAAGTTCAATATCCTGACTGTTGAAGGTTGATTCCGCTACAGCTGATGTTAGGTACTGCTTCATAGAGGCAATTCATCAAACACGGAGTCTATTTTATCAAACATCATCATCAACTAACAGGATACAAGAAGGATAAATTGCAAAAGTCTAACAAAATCGATTATTTCTGAAGAGGAAAATTCTTGTCTTCTTCGCCATTTGTTTATAATTAAAGGGTCTGCATCAATGGAAAAAGCATCACTGTTCAAAGATGATCCAGTAGAAGATGAACCAGATTCAAAATATCTAACCACGAAATCAATATCTTCACAAGTTTGCTGCAAAACAGAAGCTTCAATCGATGCTCTAATCCCTGCTAATTCCAATGCTACTTCTTTCATCGTAGTTCTCTTCTTGCCTTTCAAGCTCAAGCATCTTTTTGCTAGCATAGCAACTGTTGTAATCTCTTCTTTCTCAGCTTTCCAAAGAACTTTAGCATCAAGTACTTCACACAGCATTAAACCATATGATTTAATAGTGTAATAACGTTGGAAAATGATGTTCTTATAAAGCTCAGCACAAAGCTTTGAACAAAAAGGTTCGTTTTGTGCAAAGTATAACATTCACATGTGAGCAACAACTCCACACACGCACGCAACAAATCCCCAGCAATGCATCTCCATCGTCTCCATCGCATCTCCGTCTTTTCTCCCCCACCACACAGCAACATTTTCCCATCTCTCTCTCTCGTGTACACACAAGCTCGGTCTCAGCTCCATTCTCTCTCTCGACGCAGCAACTGTGACAGCTCTCTTTGTCTCTCGCCTGAAGCATCTCGTTGGCTCCATTCTCCCTCACTCTCTCGGCTCCGATCTTTGACTCTTTCAACTCCGATCTCCCTCACTCTCTCAGCTCCGTTGTCCCTCATTCTCTCAATCTCAGCTGCATGGACATTTTCAGCAATTACTCTTTCAGCAAGCTAATGAATACGGAGTTTTAAAATGATTTTGGAAAATAGCATTGTACTTGTGTTTTTAAGTATGAAGAATCAAACGTTTGACCAAACATTGTTGCGTTTTTTTTTAATTGTGTTATTTTTTTTAATTGTGTTATGTTAACATGTATGCTTTTATAATGATGATTTTGATAATAACAAATATGTCTTAAAATTGATTAAGTTTGGAGAAGTTCTTAATCGGATCAAAATATCTTAAGCCGTATAATGAATTGAGCAAAGAATAATCTTTTTGGAAACAAATGATTTTTTGGCAAAACGATTACCTTGAAACAAGATTTCATTAATTTTGGAAGAAATTGGATAACCGTTATCTCATAAAAGTTGAAGTTAAGTTTTTGGATGATAACAACAGACCGTTTAGGAGAAAACGATTAACCGACATTGGACAGAATTGAAAGTTTAGTCTCTAGACATTAATGGCACTCTTGACATCAAGAAAATAATGCTCCGATAATTTGAAATTTTGGTACAACAATCACTTACTCAAGTCAAAACGGTGAACTTGGAGGTTTGAAAGTAGACGAGATTGTTGAACCACGTAAAAATTTTTATGTTTGAATCTCTCTTCTCTTATCTCTTTACATTTGATTGGCTTATTTATTATTGTTTTGAATTTATTTAAGATTTATATTAATTTTTGTTCAAGCATTGCACAATTTTTAAGAAACCCAATTCACCCCTCTTTTAAGTTGCATAGCTAATATTTCATATTACTTGGTATTCAACCATAAGCAATTTGCTTACTTAACTGGATTTATAATTAATGTTAGAAGTACCTTGCTAAGGATTGCAAATAAGAGAAAGTAATATGTTAAACCATGAACTTAATTTTCATTGCAAATAACATAAGCTAATACATTAGTTAAATATACAACTTAAATACAATACATATTAACATAGATGTAATTATCTGTGGGACATATTTTATAATAACATTTGGTTGTCCTTTTCGTGGTTCATTCTCTATTAATTGCTTTTGATCTTCGTATTGTCATCTTCGTTGAAATTCACTTTCAAGCAGTTGAAATTCACTTTCAAGCAGTTGAAATTCACTTTCAAGCAATTGAAATTTAAGAGACAAGCATTCTATTTGATGGCCCAGCTTGCGAATGAAGAGCCTATCAACTGTAGCCTTGAATCAGAACCAGGTTAAGCAACTGAAAAGGGCAAAAAAAAGCCATAACCATTAGTAAGCATGAAGCAACTAAAGGGAAAAAAAGGGGGAGGACACAACAATCAATAAGCAACTATAGGGGAAAAAATAGGCCACAACAATTAGTGATAATTTTGCCATCTCTATAGTCACGTCACCTTACCAACAACACCTACAAGAAAACTTATAATTTTCACTTTCCCGAGGCTCAACATGTGCAAAATAATCTGACCAAAAAAAAAAAAATCCAATAACTCCCAAGGCACCTCATTGTCAATTTAATCTTTGCAAAACTGAAGGACAAAGCAATAACAGAGAGTATATGAAGCTTTTTGGAATAAAAATGCAGAATTTCCATATAAGTTAACTGCAAATATGAAAACGCATCACGGGCAAGTGAAGGAAATGCATAAATTGCTATGATAAGAGTAAGCAAAATCAATTATGGGCCTTATGCTTGAAGCACTTGACAGTGCACAAAATAAATTTTCAAAACACTCCGGTATAACCAGCCTACTATAGGAGACTGTAAATTTGTGACAAGAGCCCTAAAATGACCTAATAGTAAATTTTTAACAAAAATGTGGAGGGTAACCCGCACATATGGGAAAATATTGCTAATGATACAAGGCCCATGTTGTTATGAATGATGCAACATCAACCATACTAATGTTCATTTTGTTACGAATGATACACAGCTTCCCATTCAGGGGAACAATTATTGCAGTCCTTGGCAACCATAAGCAATTTTGAAGACTCCAACCAAACCAAATTGAGAAGGTTCCTTTCTTTATTTTTGGTTAAGAATCAATTTTGAAGACACCAACCAAACCAAAACCTATCAATTTAGAGAACTCTAAGACTCAACTCAAAGATCCTTGAAGCTAGACCCACGCCCTCATGATAAAAGCAAAATTCAAGCAACCATAAGCAAAGCACTCAACATTAATCACCAAATTAATATATGCTCTGTAAAATAATCTGAAAACCACAATACCCTTAACAAGAACAATAACCATTCAAAATCTATAAGGCCCCAAAAACATATTAATTAATCTTTAATCAATTAAGCAGCTTGCATCTTTAATTACAAATTAAAGCTATCAATTTAACATTGACCTTAGCAAGCCCTGTTAAGTCGATTGTGTTAGGGGAGAGAGCGATGCAGCTGAGATTGAGAGAATGAGGGGCAACGGAGCCGAGAGAGTGAGGGAGATCGGAGTTGAGAGAGTTAGAGAGCAGAGCCGAGAGAATGAGGGAGAATGGAGCCAGCGAGATACTTCAGGCGAGAGACAGAGAGAGTTGTCACAGTTGCTGTGTCGTGAGGGAGAACGGAGCTAAGACAGAGCTTGTGTGTACACATGAGAGACAGACGCGAAAACATTGCTTTGTGGTGGGGGGGGGGGGGGAAAGATGGAGACGCGATAGAGACGATGGAGATACACTGCTGAGGATTTGTTGCATGCTTGTGTGGTGTTGTTGCTCACATATGAATGGGTTTTATACTTTGCAAAAAAACAAACCGTTTTGTGCAAAGCTTTGTGTGAATATCGGTATTGAATAACATTACACTGTTAGTAAGACCAGGAATGTTTGTTGGTGGAGTGCATATCATTTTTCACTTAAATTAAATTATGAAGATTGTCATCATTCTTCTCACTTGTTAATACTCTGCCACCTCAGCATCACACGAGTTCAGCACGATTAGCTCAAATCACCTGGAATAAATACCAATCTTAGGATAATTTAGCATTCACTCTCAAGAGATCAATTTGTCCATCTTTCTTGGATATAACCTTCAATCATCACTTGCACACAGTAAAATGTTATTCTTATGTACGTTAGCAACTTTTTCCATAAGGACTATTTACTTATATAGTTACACTTTTTATTTTTTTAAATGGTCACAGGCCAATCATAAGTGGCCAAATAATCATATTGTTCGCTTAAATTTGTGAAGCATCACAGATACTCAAAGCCTTTAACGTTCATATAAAACAGAAAGTAGGGTGTAATATTTTTATTTAATTATTTTAGAAAATTTTATTTCAGTTAACTGGATTTAACTAGCAACTAGTTGGAGGAAGTCACTCCGTTACTTACTAGGATATTTTTTTTTACCAAGTAACTAAATAACAAAAATACACACTACTACAAAATTGATCAATAGTGACGATTTTAAACGACATAAAATAACAATTTTAAAACCATCTTCTTAGACAACGACCTTCAAAGACGTATATTGTTTAATAAAAGTTTATGAACTGTCATTAAACATACATTTATAATGACAGTTATTTTATTAAATAGTCATTATTTGTAATATCTTTAATGACAGTTTTTACAAAAAAAACTGTCAGTATAAAGATTGTCATTTATTACACTCTTTCATAAATTTTTTATGACAGTTTTTTACATAATAACGGTCATCTTTTTGTTGTTATATATATATTTGCAATTCAAGAACCATTTTAAGCCTATGGTTCAATTGCAATTTCTTATTAATTTCACATAAATGTCTCATATACAATAGATAGCTTTATCTAAAAACTTTAACATATATGAACATCCAATTACTTAAAAATGTATACAAAATGATACGTCCGTTTGTGTCATGCTTGTATATTTTCTAATGATAAAAAATTAGAAAAAGAAAAAAAAATCTAGTACTATATCTTTAATTTGCCTTCAACACTTGGCCAAAAATTCTTGATCTTCACAGCCTTTGCCAAAAATTTTTAATCTTCACAGCCTGCATATGAATTCAAAACAAAAATATAAAATATAATTGTATTTTGCTCTTGAAAAAATATTAACAACTCTTTAAATATGTCCCAAGGAAACTTCCAGGTGTGTTTTTTTCTGCATAAACAGCAGCTAAACCACACCTAGAAGTGTACAGATGATGTTTTTCTGCCTAAACAGTAGTAAAACAGCACCTGAAAACATCCAGGTACTGTTTTTTCTGCATGACAGCAGTTAAACAGCACCTGAAAGATTTTTTCTGCATAACAGCAGTTGCAGGTGCTGTCTTTGCTGCATAACAACAACTAAACAGCACCTGCACACTTCTAGGTGCTGATTTTGCTGTACAACAGGAGCTAAATAGCAATAAAACAGCTTGTTGTGCTGTTGCATAGCAGCAAAATACTGCAATTTAAATTGAAAAAGCATAAGTGAGGAAGGGTTAAGCAACCAAAAGTAAATCATCTGCATAAGTGCACAAACAAAATGAACAAATCACTTCCAAAACCTTCAATAATTGTTTTATTTTAAATAGAGGAAGGGTTAAAGTGCACAAAGACAATTTCTTTGCTTTACTTAGTTGAGCTAGTAACCCAAGAAATCAACTCATAATAAAATTTTGCTCTACTTAATTCAGCATCAAAAACATAAATAATTGAATTAATCTTATGGGAATTTCATCAAACATCCTATGTGCATGAACACATTATTCCAATTCCAAACATAATCCAACTCCAAAACCACGAGATAAGATCCAAAACACACAATCTCTTATCAATCACACAATTATCATCACATAAACAATTCTCATGAACTTTACAAACACAATTCTCATAAGCAAAAGCTCTCAATTAACCCAACCTAGACGAAGAAAGGGATTGAATCAAAAGACAAATCAAATCCTGAAAAGAACTGACAATACCTGACTCCTCCATTATACTTTCATTGCTGTAGCTTCTACCAAAAACGGTAATACAAAAATTTCTATTATTCAAATTAGAACTATGTGTTCAAAATGCATTAAGAACTCAACAGAAGCAAAAGATCCAGAATACCCTTTTGTAGGAAACAACAAAATACAAGTGTCTGCTCAATAATAATAACAATTCACTATTGAAGTAGATGGTGTGTAACAAACTACATTTACCAGAAACCAAAAAAGAAAAAGCAAAGCGAAAGGATTAAGAAAATGTATGCTGGTTTCATAAGAGTAAATTCAGAAAATTACCAAATTGTATACATTTTGGTGTCAATGAATTCAAAACATAAAAACAAGCATAAATTGTACAAAGAAACCGGTTCATATACATATATAAAAATCATAAACCACCTACCATTATCAAGTGGCATCCCATCTCCAACAAGAAATTGTCATTGTCAAGAATTCAAATCCATCTCTAACAAGAAGTTCTCATTGTCGGGCATTCTCAAGAGAAAAGCCACACCCTAACTTCAATAGGTCTCCTAAGACATTCAACAGTTCCATTGACATTAACATCTCTCAATTCAACTTCATTTCATCATTAACATTTCAATTATAAAAGTGCATAACTTGCCAAAAAGGAAATCCACTCCCAATCCCCGAGAAATGAGAACAAACTTAAGGCTCTACAAGCCACAAGAACAAAACCCCATTTCACAAATCAGCCATGAAAGCTCAAAACACAACAATTTTCAGATTTTGATCGCTAAACTTAATTCCAAAAACCCGTTTAACTGTACAGTCTCAGAATCATGTTTGAGTCCACATATTCACCTAGTGAATATAAAAAACACATGGAGAATATATATTTACAAAGAGAAATTGGTTTTGATCTCAGAAAGGGACCTTCGATGTGAAAAGTTAATTGTCGACGAGTTTGATGGCAAAAGTTCGGAGACTGATGGGTTTTCCAGCGACGTTTGACCGGAGACGGGTTGGCGGTCTGGCGCAGCTGGGGCCTGGCGGAGTGGCGGTTGGGAGAGATCGGAGAGTTGTGAGAGTTTTGCGATGAGAAAGGCCAGGAGAGGAGAGGTTAGCTTTCTTGGCGGACTTCACGCCTTCGCGGGGCGCGGCGCGGCGGGGCGGGGCGAGGCGGATTTGGCCATGAGGTGGGGGTATTTATATTTTTTTAATTTTTTAAATGCAAAAACTGATTACGTTTTATATTTTTTTAATATAAATTTTTACTTAAAAATCTGATTTACTTAAATTTAAAAAGTTTAGTATGCAAAAATAGATTTCGTCAAAACAAAAATGTAAAAATAGATTTCTTAATAAAATTAAGAGAAATAAACCGATTTCGTCCACTCCCTACTTTCTTTTTATATGCAAAACATTACTGTTTTTGCATATTAAATTTTTTTAATTCATAACGTTATAATTTGTAAATGACTGTTTTAAACACTTCCTTTCATAACAACGCAGTTTATGATTTTGTAAATTTATGTTAAAATATTTTATATATTTTATAATTAATGACCATTATATAATACAATCGTTATTGTAAATGTTAAATTACTTTCAATGATTGCCTTTATATAGAACTGTCATTAAAAGTGAAACTATATTTTATATTAATATTTAATTATTGTTATATAATAGAACCGTTATAGTAAATTTTAGATTATTTTATAGTTTTAAAGACTGATATTATACAAAACCGTCAATAAAACTAATACTATATTTTAACTTCACATTTAATGATTATTATATAATAGAACTATTATTATAAATATTAAATATTATGATTGTTCATATAATAACGGTCATCAAATATTTTTTATAACGGTTGTAAAGAAAAATCATTATAACATATGGATAATTGTTTTGTAATTTTATAGTAATGCAAGTTGTGCAACATTTACTCTACATACGGCAATAATTGATCAACTAGCTAGACAGATTCATCACCTAATCTTTTACAATTTGAGAGGTACAAGAATGTCCAACAAAGCAATCACTTCCACATGGATATTATATCAAAACTTCACATAGCCATAGAGATGGCAAAATCCTCAATAGGTTTGGAGTCTTATGGGGATCCATCTCAAATGTGGTGAATTTTAAATAATTTTTGTAGAATGGGATGGAAAATTGAGGAAAAATAATTCTCAAATTCTTAACGGAGTATGGTTTGGTTTTGTACTCCCCACCCCACCCCCACCCTAATCCCCATTATATATAGATATATTTTTTTAATTTTTATTTAATATTTTTTGTTTTATCAATTACAATATTAGTTAATATTTTTTTTTTATTTTTACTTGATATAAATGGGGTATAACTAAAAGAAAACCATACAATATAATTTTTATTCAACCCTAAAATATTGTTATGTTTTTTTTTCTCTCGTAAAATATTACTCTCTCCAAACATTTTTCAATTTTGATATCATTTCAAGATATTGTTTCAAACATTTTGAGATTTTTTAAATAATTTAAATATTTTATTTTATGATAATGATTTTATTTAAGTCTTTAATTTTTAATTTATTAAAATCATAAATCTATATCTACTATAAAATAAATAAATGGAGAATGAGGTGGGGGTGAGGATATCATTTCTCATGTGGGGATTCTCCATCCCCACTTTATTAAATTTATTGAAAAATAGGGTAGGAACTGGAGGCAAAATTTTTAATGGGGTAAGCCTCCCTACCCCATTGCCATCCTTACATAGCCATTAGAAAATGAAAAATAAAATGATGATGTCCCTAATTTTGAGTTAATTAGAATCTATTAAAGAATCTATGGTCAAAGAATTATTTTTTAATAAATACATAAAAATCATTTTACCCTTGAAAATATTGAAAATTACACATCAGTAAATTACTAAATTGACATTGGATTCAACTAATAAATTGACGGCTATGCCAAACGAAAATAGCCTTGAAAAAAGTACTCGTTTGGATAAAACAACGGCAATTATTTTTGTGCATTTAAACACTGAAATTAATCTCTGCAAATGCATTTCTTTCATCTTTTCGAGGTGGCTGATTGATAGAAAATCAAAGGTATGTAGTGTAAGACATTTTTAGAATTCTTTAGTGGCAACATAAAGTTTCAATAAAATTGAAGTGGTGTAGAAATATTTTTTTTTTCATAAAATAATTAAATTGTAAAATAATAAAATTGCCCACGATCTATATCGGCAAATAGTTAGTGGTAACCTGATATGATTTTATCATGCTTTTTCTTAATGGGTTAATAGGTAGTGCTACGGCCTTTTTTAACGTGTTTTTTTTTTTAATTAATGGTAACCTCATATGGTTTTATTATACTTTTTCATTATTTACCAATGATCGGTAACGCCATATAGTTTTAATGTTAATTCTATCACCATGTTGGAAAAATCTTATGGGTAAATATCGGTACACTTTCTTCAATTAAATTTTTCATAATTAAAAAATTTTCAACTAATTACTTATTTGACTTTATTTCCTTATCTCCCTTCATCTCCTCTTTCTCCAACTAAAGTTTATTCTATTGCATCTAATGAATTAACAGATGAATTTGTTGCATAAATTCAGCAATGTTGTAATCTAACACAAATTGAAAGTACAATGCCCGTCATGCAGAGGTGAAAACAAGAAATTTTAATTTGTGCCAATTTTCTACGATAAAATCTTTTTTGGTCAAATCTCTGGACATAGATCAGCATCGGATATTATCGGTAATGATAACGAGAAAGAAGACATATTCTCTCTTTCTTCTCTCTCTACCGTAAACTGCACAAGACATTTTATTTACAGAAAGTATTTGTCTTAATTTACTGACATTTGTTATTCTAAAATAAGTTTCTTGGGCTAGTTTAATTTGCTTAGATTTACAAGAATGATTCTATGTCAACAGCTCATTTTCCACCTGTACATGCGGACTCTGCTCCTGAGATGTTAAACCGCGACACCTTCTAAGTTTTAATGCAGGCCCTATGTCTCGTTACTATCAATTACCCGAGTCAGAATCTTGCATCTAAGTTCTTTGAATCTTTCATTGCCAGCTTCTTTTTAGATATATGTCCACCACATGATGCTTTATTGGGATCTCTATTAATTACTTTTGTTTCTCTATTGGCTACCTTGGGACAAACCTAATTAGCATTCATCCTAGTTGCGTTCTAGGGCAAAAACAGTCTTGAGTATTCTTGATGAGGGGGTGATTGCTAGGTGCTGCTTCACATAGGCAATTCATCAAACGCTCAATCCATTTTATCAAACATCTTCATCAACTAACAGGAAAAATGATTATTTACTCATATTTTGGCCTCTATATTTTAAAAAGGTCTCTAGACAATTATGTTGTTAAATATATTACACTCATGCCTTGATTTTTTTTTTTTTTACAACAATACCTTTACAACATTATTCTTGGGAATATTTATTAGTTTATCTATAAAAATAAATTAATTAACAAACTAACCCAAAAAGTAAAATAGAAACAAATATAGTTTTCTTGTTAATATTTTATTGTTAGGATTAATTTGATAAGTTAATTTTTTTATAAATAATTATTAGCAAGATTATAATTGCAAGGTATTAAACGTTATTTTTAATGCTCTAATTTAATGATTTGCCAGAAATGGGTTTTATTTACGTATCAATATATATATTAAAAAGTGTACGATTATTGGTTTTCTTATTGATTTTGAGTAATGCATGATAGTATTTAAAAAAATAAAAAAAGAAAATAGATTTAAAGTATGTTATGAAAGAAAGGAGATTTAAAGTATGATTATGTGTTTATGTATACGTGTATAAAAGGTTGTTTGCAAAATCATTGAACAATATTCTTTCCCCACAGTTATAGTGATACAGATGAGATGAGAAGCCTTTGGAGCTCGTCTAAACACACATAGAGGTTTTGGGCCGTGTGTTTGGACGCTTTTGTCTCTTGAGGGCATATGCATGTAGTATGATGATAATAGAGATCTAGTTACTGAGATGCATATGATACATAAGAGATAGAGGCCTTTGGGACCTGTCTAAATACACACAGAGGCTTTAGGCCGTGCACTTAGGTGCCTTTATCATTTGGGGACTAGTTTATGCATGTCAAGATATGATGAAATATATGAGATATATGATATGACACTTCATTGGTCTACTCCTGGTAGTGCTAGGCATGATAGTACCCATACAATATGTCATTGCACTACTCGTATGAGCTCTGAGTGTTACATAATCATTTCCATGGATACTTGTTTAGTGATAGTTTCATATTCATGTATTTTATATTGTGATACCTTTTCCATGATTATTACATACCTCTTTATGTATTCTTTTCAATGTTAGTTACTCAATTTAAACGTTAAATAATTTATTCATGTTTCTTATATGTAGTTTGATAAAATCGTATATAAAAATGATATAATTATTTTACAGTAACTTATTTTCAGAAACTATTATTCACTCACTAAGTTTTATACGCACCCAGTTTTATTATATTTACCCCCCTCCCCAAGGGGGTTGCAAGTACACTAGTTGACCTAGTGATTGTAGATATTTTTTATTTTGGTCACGTGTTGATTATGTTTGTTTAATTTATGTGTGTGGTTATAATTAAGTTTTAGGTATTATAAATAACCTTGTCATTTGTGTTGTATGCACCAAGTGTAAGAAGAAAAAGAATAAGAAGCAAAACAAAGCTTCTAAAAGTGATTTGTGAGAGTGTGTGAATAGTTTTTGTAATGTTTTTGAGTTTTGTCTAATAAAATTGGTGTTTTATTCTTCAAATGCTCCAATAAAGTGGTATTAGAGCTAGTAATCGATGCTCCACATAGCAGTTAGCATATCAAATTGAAGATCTTGATGGGACGAATACAACGCTGCAAAAATTAGCCTAATGGAAGTCTAAATGCTCCTGCAATTGTCGTCAAAAATTTGCTGTCCTACAACTAAGTCAACTCATCGAGTTGAACTGAACTGAGTCAAGCCAAACCAAACCGGATTGGAGTCAAGTCAACTAACACGAGCAAATTGTTGACCATTGACCGTTGACCAAAGTTGATTGTTGACCAACATTGACCATTGACCAAAAGTTGACCCGAGTTCCTTCCAGGGTTTTTTGACATTCCAAATTCATCGGTGAATTTAGAATCTCTAAATTCTCACTCAGCTTGTGAATTATGGCAAATGGTGGCATAATGTCATTCTAAGTTTCATAATTGAATGGAAGTAAGTTTGACAACTGGAGTATCAAAATGAAGACTCTATTAGGTGCACGCGATATATAGGAAGTTGTGGAATAAGGCTTTACAGTGCCATAATATGAAGCTACTTTAACTGTGGAGCAAAAGGAGAATTTGGAAGACTAGAAGAAGAATGTGAATAAAGTAAAGTATCTCATTTTTCAATCCATTAGATGAAGATGCTTTTGAAAAGATTGTTAGTACAACCTTCTTAAAGAAAGCATGAGAGAAGCTAGAGACCTCTTACAAAGGAGTGGAACAAGTTAAGAAGGTTCGTCTCTAAACATTATAAGGAGAATTTGAGTCCTTACACATAAAGGCATTCAAGTCAATTTATGACTATTTTGCTTAGGTTGTGACCATTTCCAATGAATTAAAAAGAACTGGTAAGGAATTAAAAGAGGTATGGATAATTGAAAAGATACTTCAATCAGTAAACTCAAAGTTTGACTATATTGTTGTGACAATCGAGGACATAAAAGATTTGAAGAATATGACAATTGAGCAACTTTAAGGAAGGTTACAAGCTTATGAAGAAAAACTAAAAAAAGAAAGTAAGGAATTAAAGAACAGTTTCTCAAGATGAAGTCAATCCAAAGAAAATAAAAGAAAGCTCGGACATCGAGAGAAGGCATTGTATCCAAGGTAGAGGTCGAGGATGAGGTTGAGGTCATAGTCATGGATGAGGTTGGAATTTCAACAACAATAACCTTAATTATGGACAAGGAAAAAGCTTAACTAGAGGACAAGGTCGAGGCAATCAAAGATCGAGGTACGACAAATCCTACGTACAGTGTTATAATTGTCAAAAGTTTAAGCATTATGCTTTAGAGTGTAAAGCTCCAAGTACCAGAATTGATAAGAAAGTAAATTATATTAAAGAGAAGAATAGTAAAGATGGTACATTTTACTAGTACGCAATGATACAAATGAAGGTCAAGAAAATACATAGTATTTTGACATAGGTGCTAGTAATCACATAAGCGGAAATAGAAGCATATTTGTGGAACTAAATGAATTTGTGAATGGCAATGTTGCTTTTCAAAGGTACTAGTTAAAGGCAAAGGTAACATTCTTTTTTGTACAAAAGATGGTAGCCACTAATTAATTTTCAGTGTTTATTATGTGCCTCATATGAAAAGTAATATCCTCAATTTAGGTCAACTATTGAAAAAAGGCTATGATATTCACTTAAAAGATTATAGTCTTTTTCTAAAATATGACAAAGGAAACCTAATTACAAGAGTGAGAATGTTGAAAATAGAATGTTTCCTTTAAATATTCCAAATAATGTTGCAAAATGTCTCAAGGCTTGTCATAAAGATCCAACCTAAATTTGACATCTTCGATTTGGGCATCTTAACTTTAGTGGACTAAAGCTACCATCAAAGAAGAACATGGTGAAAAGCCTACCTTTAATCAATTATTCTAATCAACCTTGTAAAGGATGTTTACTTGTCAAGCACTTTAGAAAGGGCTTTCCAAAGGAGTTAAACCCAAGAGCTCGGAAGCCACTTGAGCTTATTTGTGCTGATGTGTGTGATCAATTCAAGCCAAGCTCCCTTTGGTAAAAGTAACTACTTCTTTCTCTTTATAGATAATTTTTCAAGAAAAAATTGAGTGTATTTTTTGAAGTAGAAATCAAAAGTTTTAAAGCTTTCAAGAAGTTAAAAACTGTAATGAAAAAGAAAGTGATAGCAGATTCAAAGTTATGAGATTTGATCGAGGTAGATAGTTTACCTGTAAAGAATTCGTAGAGTTTTGTGAAGCAAACGAAATTTGGCACCCTTTGATAGTTCCAAGATCTCTCTAACAAAATGGTATTGGAAAAATGAAGAATAAAACCATTTTCGACATGACAAGAAGCATGCTTAAAAGTAAGAGACTATCCAAAGAATTTTAAGCTGAAGTTGTTGCATATGCAGTTTATTGATCTAACCGATCTCTAACAAGAAGTGTATGGGGCAAGACACCACAAGAACATGGAGTGAAAAAAAGGCTAGCATCGCCCTTCTGAGAGTTTTTGGAAGCATTGCCCATGTATGTGCACCAGATGAAAGAAGAGCCAAACTAGATGACAAAAGTGAGAAGTTTATCTTCATTGGCTACGACAATAATTCTAAAGGATACAAATTAGATAATCCAAACAACGGGAAGATCGTGATCAATCGAGATATAATTTTGATAAAGAAAGAGAATAGGATTTTGGCTCTGGTGTGGATGACTTCAACTTTTTTCCTATTGAAAAAAATGACCATACGTAGATAAAATAAGTAAAAGAACAACAAGAGCCAACTACTCCACTTATCTCACTAGCATCAACCAAAAGTGGAGATTTACCACCATCTTTCTTAAATGAAAGAATTGAAGAATGTACAAAGAGTCTTTAAGATCTCTATGAGGTAATTAAAAGACTTGATAATCTCACTCTCTTCTATCTCTTTGCTAATTATGAGCTAGTCAACTTTTAAGAAGCTGTGCAAGATAAGAAGTGGAGAATCGCAATGGATAAAGAAATCAAAGCTATTGTGAAGAATGACAATTGTGAACTTACTACTCTTCCTAAAAGTCATAAGGTGATTAGTGCCAAATGGGTGCATAAAACGAAGAGAAATTGAAAGGCACAAGGCAAGACTAGTTGAAAAAGGCTATTATTAAAAGGATGGTATAGACTACAACGAGGTATTTGCTCCTTGATAACTCTATGAAATGAGAGTTATCAATGATACTTTTGGACTTAAATCAAGATTACTTAGAGAGTAAATGATGTGTTTTATTTACATTTTAACTTAATTTTGCATATTTATTTATTTTTAGTTATTGCTATAAATTAGGTGATTTTAGAATAAATTGTTCGTGCTTAGATTATGTGTTTACATTGTTGGCAATTGGAAGTGAAAATTCAAAGAAGAAATGTTGTGCCATGGGCTTGGAAAAATGAGGAAGGAAATCGACTGCAGAAAAGTAGAAACTAGTATGAAATAGTGCATTGCTGTAGCGCTATTACTGTAGCACGATTGCTGTAGCAATCCTGGAATAATAGAGGTGAAAAGTTTGCATGAATCTCAGAAAAAATTTACGATCTACAGTTTTCAAATATGGAAGATGCGTGCCCTAAGTGTCTAGTTTTCATGGTTTTCATAAAAGGAAGTGCACACAAAAGAAACAAGAAGAGCCGTCATTCACAAGAATAACGAGAAAATAAAAAGAAAACAGCAGAGAACCAAGAAACTCCAGGGTTGAACAAGAAGATTTCAAGCGTGAAGAAGAAGAAATTAAGATATTAGAAAGGCCATTCACTCATATTCTTATTCTTTCTTGTTTCTTTGTTTCATGATGGTGTATTTGATGACTGAACCGAATTTTATTTCTGTTATGTCACAAATTATGAACTAAACTCTTTGGTAGTTGAGTGATAGACAAGTTTAATGGTTTATTGACTGAAATATTGTTTATTGACTGAAATATTGTGTTGCTGCATGATTGCTATAACATTTTGTTGTGATAATGCTTTATTTAATTCACTATTTCCACTGACCACTTGTTTAATGATATAAGTTAAGAGAGAGCCACAAAAGGATATGTTTTAGTAGAAAATATCGAAGCAATACTTAGTTTTAGATTAGGTTTCCTAAGTTGGGTTAACTCAATTTTAATAAGGCTATACTTAATTTAAAATTAGTGATGAACTAGACATAGAGATTCACCTTGTAGGGTAATTAGAAACTTTGATCTCATAATGCTATATCTTGTGTGATTTATTAACTGGTCATAGTTAGATTGTATATAGATATAAGAAATCCAACAAGCGATAGCTGAGTATGCATTAGGATTTTGCCCAGTGCTGTAGTAATTGCTGTAGTAACGGTACTGTAACAGAAAAAATAGTCAACACCATTAAGTGAGTTAATTCACTCAACTACATCATTTTTAGTGATTATATCATTATGTGAGATGTGTTGATTTATTTTAGTGTATTTTTTTTTCTGTCATTTAGATTTCTTAGTTTAATTTAGTTGTTAAAAATAATTTGATTTATTTAAAAGTGCACCACAATTGCTTGCTGTAGCAATTCTTATAGCATCAGTCCCTATAGAGACGATATTCGAATACTTATCACTTTATTACTTGTTGTGTACACTTACGCACTGATACCTATATATATTAAGAAAGCACCAAACAATAGTCATCATATGTTTTAGCTCAATAGATGATGCATCGGCAAGCATGAGGACATTGTATTCCAAAAATTTACCATAAGCCATAAGAGTAGTCGAAAAGTTATCTGTTAACTACAAAGTTAGCTCCATTCATTGTGACAATGGCGAGATTTAGATCTGCGCCAATACCAAGTCTCAATCCATCTAACTTCAATGGCATTTTGTATGACTTGTTGTCATACTGCTAGGGTGATTTTATCATGTACCCAATGCCACCCAGCCAAGAACTTTCTTTCAACTAGTTTTGCAGTTTCCCATATTATTGCAACAAATCTAGGTTTCACGTTTATATCAAGGTATTTCATCAACCAAATTTAAAGTTTTTCTGTGGCACTTATAGTTATGTTGGTGCTCTTAACCCATTCAAGAATGTAGTGAAGCGCCCAAGTATGGCATTCTCTAGCAATAACTCAATTATGACAGTCCTACAAGCAGCTGAAATAATACGTACATAAGTGCATGGGGAAATTGTTGCATAAGCTTTTTCTAGAGGTTGAAACAACACTGTCTATAATAAGCATAGGGAAGAAACTCCGACATTGCCTCATCAACTCCATTATCCCCATCACACATGATACAAATACCCTTTCCATAATCCATGTAGTCCATGTAAAGGCCGTCATATAGATTCATAATGACAAAAAGACCATAAATGTAAGTTCTCTTCTTGTACTTCACAAAAAGTGATAGGGAGCACAACATCGTTACCATCACGACTCACTTCAATAAGCATCACAGTCTTGTATGGACTGTCAATTCTCTCATCTATCTACAAGTAATAGTCTTGGATATGTGGTCTTGAAAGCATATGAATAGTTGGCGAATAGAACAAACATTCGATTAAATATCAGACCAGCTGGGTCGTTGAGTACTTTTGTTTTTATTATGACAATGTTTTAGCTGTTAACCCTTAACATTTCATTTTTGTATTGGAGTAGGCGTTCATACCCATACTTATAATCTATTTGTAACTAGAATTTTGTCGTTTTGTCTATGGCCTTTAACTTCTATGAGAGTTATTTGAGACCATAATTTCTTTCAATTTTATACCACAATGTATCCAAATCAAAGTCCGGGTTTTGTACCCACCAATGTGCCTTTTTGTCTCGAACAAGAAATTATAACTATGCCTTTTGCACGTGTACTTTGGTGTTATTTCCTATAATACAAAGACATTGCCTTTTCATACCTTGGCTGCACTAATTTTCCAATCATATACAAGGTCAGAACACTTGCAGTTTATGAGGGTACTTGTGTTCTCCATTACATAAAGTTTGATACCATCCCGGATTGCCTAAATCTCCACAGCCCTTCTAAACTGAAATTCATCCTTAAATCTTTGGCCTGGCTTTATTATCATAATGTTGGTCCCCTCTTCTTCATATAAAAACCGATCAACTGAAGATCTTTTCGTTTTATGTAAACTGTTATTTCGAATAAATCATAGTTATATCCTACCCATGACTTCTCTAGTACCCTGTCATCTTGACTGTTGTTAATTAAAATCACACTCCTTCATTGGAGAAGTCAGCTGCATCACACTGATTATTACATAACATTCAAGGTGGTTCGTCCCCTATAAATACCTTTATAAAAAAGTTAATAGAAGAGTGTAAACTATTGTTGATAGTTTCCTCATAATTATTAGATTAGAGCATGTACTACCTCAATGTCTGAAATATATCCTTCCCTTGTCTGTTAAGACATATGTTTCAAATCAATTACCAGAGGACAGTGACGATTAGGCAACTGTAGTTGACATCCATGAGTCGATTCGTCCTAGACATGTCTCTAGCATTGAGGAACCTCAACATCCGAACAACCTTTATTTACTTACCTTTACTTATTTGGAAACAAGACCTGGGCAATGTTTCTTCTACGCATACCATTTTCTATCATCTTCATTGCACGGGTAGCTAATTCAACATCTTCAATATTCCACAGAGTAATATCAACTGACGTTGGGGATGTCCGCAAATGGTTAGGTTCCTTGAAAAATATCATATAATAATCATTGATCGCATATAAAAATAATATTTTCTTTGAATATAGAGAAAAAGAAATAATATAAACTCTGTCTTTAGATGCAGTCAATAATAACAATCATAAAGTGCACAAGTATACTCATTTCATGATCTGCATTTTCTCATGTACTTTTTCCGGCCAAATTGGACTACTAAATTAAAATTATGACAAACACACATGGTGTTGTTTGAGACATGATCTAAAAGGTTATTAGTTCATGATTGCAATGAATACCTCATTAGGGTGTTCTTTGTTTTGTACCAATGGCTGTGTTGCAATTTGTTCATCAATTCGCCTTTTTTTATACTAAATAATTTCCTCGTTGAATCCCCTGTGATACTATAATGAACTATTCATCCCTTAAACCACTGAAGGTTTTTTTTTGTTCTTAATCAATTTTTGATAAAATTTGTTGGCTTCGTGTTTGAGAGCTGCTATTCTTCTAAACTGAAATACTGCCTCTGTTTGTATAGTTTGTTCTGTTTGTATAGATCGTTCTTCCATTCATGTTAGGGTCATTGTGCAAGACTGATTTTACAAATCCTTAAACTTTCGAAAGTGCAGGAAGTGGTGCAATATTCGTATTTTACAGCTTATAAATGGAAGTTCGCCTATAAACTAACAGGTGGCATTATCGTAAGTAACATTTGCAGCACGTCATCCAACAAGTTACATTTACTTCATTTATTAAAAGATATTTCATAAGTTTTAAAAGTTTTCCTAAATTAGAACAAAAGTAGTGTTTATCGTTTTCTTTGTCAATATGTTATAGGCTTTTCCCCGTGTGTGGTATCACTGTCTGAGTGGGCCTTGTGTCTTTTACTCATGGTAACTATTGAAATGCAACTCGTTATATTCAAGCCCATAAATGTCTCTAAAAGGCTTGGAAGAATTTTATTTTTTTTGAATTAGGTTATTGTTTCATTCAAATCTTTTTGTTATTTTAAATGAGTAATATTTATCCTTTAAGTTAATAAATAGTTTCAGGCAAGGGTTGAGTCAGTAAGCAATTATCTATAAGAAAAAAAAAATCTAAGAACTAAGTGTTTCCGATTTCGCTTTGCTACTTGATGTCTAGAATCTTGGACAGAACTCCCACAAAATTGTATATATGAAACGATTCTGAGTTTGATTCGAAATCTGAATTTTGGAACTAAATGAAGTTTACTTCTACTCTTCATTTCATTCATCGTAAGATTCCCCAGTCTAGAAAGTAAATCCACCATCAATGGACATGCTTATTGAATTACCTGATTAATCAAAGCATGTAAATACATCTTCCCTTTTAGGTTGGTCGAAATCAGAATTGGTCGAAGTTAGAACGTAAAGGAATGTGGATGATACCTTTACGAGAGGGAATATGGGAATGGGAATCATATTGAGTTGTTTACCTTGAACTGGAAGAATTAAAATCATAGTTAATATTATATATTTTAATTATATTGATTATTTATTACAAATTATTATTGTTATTAATTATTGTTAATAATATATTAACATATTGTAATAACTCTATTAATTAACTAACTATAATAATATATTAATTAATTATTATAGGTAATTAATAATTACTGTCATAGTATATTAATTAATTAGTTCTATAGTAATATATCACTTATTGTTGAATCCGTTTGTAGTAATAATAATAATAATAATATATTAACTTCTTATCATAATTAGTAATATTATAATCAGTTAACTACAATAATATATTAATAATGATGATAAAATATTAGCATATTGATTGGTAATAACAATTATTATTATTATTTTTGCTTACCAATAATAATATGTTAATTGTTAATAATAATGGCTTAATTTTGTTAATAATAGTTACTTACCAATAATAATAATAATCATAATTGAAATGATAACAACAACAACAATTGATAATAATAATAATAATATGTATTATTATATTCATTAATTATAATAATATCGTTAACTGTTGTAATTATTATTTGGAAAAATATTATTATTATTAGTTGTTGTGAATAATATGTTAATATATTAATTATTAATAAATAATGATACAAGATGCAAACCCTACATTGACTTTATCTATATCGATTGGAATTGCCCTCATTCAATGTATGATGATTATGTTGTAGTCTAAGAGATTAGTAATAACAGTAGTATGAGTATTCATATTGTTTATTATTGTCATTATTATTATTATTAGTAGTAGTAATAGTAGGTCAAATAGTATTAGTAATAGTATTAATTGCATAAACATTATTATGTGTGTAATTACTTAAGTGATTTAAGTTATAGAACTAGAGTGGCTGCAGTAACTGATTTAAGTCAATTGGCAGTGCTTTTGTACCTATTGGAAGTATGGCCGAAGGAATTGGTGAACATATCTAAAAATTTTAATATGTGTAAAACTTAAATCAACAATCTTTTTTTTTGGTAATTATCAGAAACCTCACCTGAAGTTTAGTGTATTCTTAGTTTGAGAGATTGTATTTGTGTATTATCAGCCACCTTCCCTGACGTTAGTAACCTATTTGTTTGACCGTTTATCCTTTTATTAAAATGATGAAAATACCCCTGACTTGAGGAAAAATACTTTCTTTACGGAAATTAAAGAATTATGTGTTAGTAGTAGCATGTATGTTTTTACGCAAAAGTGGTTATATTGAAAATACCAAATCACCCTTGCATCTTTCCAACATGACTTGGATGAAAAAATTTTAATATTTTTTTATTGGAAAAGATGTAAAAATTTCAAAGTTAATACTTGAAATTGAATTACAATTGTTACTAACATTATTACTGTTGAGTACTAAATCCAAGTCTCACTAACATCTATATTTTTATGTCTTTAAGTCCCTTGTAATTTAATTATGTATGTTTTATTTTAATATAGTATTTTATGTATTTTAGGGGATATCATGGTCATTTCACAATGAACGAGAGATCAGATGAAAAAACGGACAGCACTTTTGAACTCAGGACAGTCGAAAACCTTAGGAGGAGCATAAAAAGAAAAATGGTACTTTGCTTCACATATACTGATCTTTGTTCACACATACTGATGCGGTTGATATATACGATGCCGTTTCACGACACTGTTCATGACACACTCGTTCACCGCATCAGTATCTTTGACGTGGCACTGTACGATGATGTGGCACTATACGATGACGTGGCGGCATTTGATTGGACAAATGATGTGGCATTGACCGCTTATGTGGCATTGACTGATGACGTGTCACGATCCTATTAGACAAAAAATGTTGACCGGTGACGTGGCAGAATGTTAGTGGACCGAAAAAATGTGTGTACGGTACATGCATATACACAAAATAACAGCCCTGATTATGTGTTCCATCCAATAGGAACTTGCCACGTGGCGCAATCCTGAGCGTCCAAATTGTTTTAATCCGATGGCCATGATTTACTCAGTGTATCTATAAAAAGGGGGGCTCCCCCCTTAATTTGACACCCCTGAATCCATTTTTTGAGCTCCATTTTCTGTAATTCTATCTCCATCTTGTATTTTCTACGTATTTTAATAAAATCTCCATTTTACCCCTAGTTCAATTATGAGTGGCTAATTTCCTTTCAAGCTTGGGTTGAAGGTGAAATCTCAACATGCTCCATGAGCTTAATTTGGTAAATTTACTTTTCCTTCCGCTTTAATTTATGTGGTTGTTTTGACATTTTGTAGACGGATAGTAATAATCTTCTCTGGATATCGGCTGGAATAACCGCCTCCCTAGGGAAGGTTATTACTATTTGGCACGGGAAGCCCTTAGCACCATATCTATTAGAGTGTGGTTCATGAGGAGTGGAAAATCCCCCTTTATGATTTAATTGGTACTAATAATGAATGTTAAGCCGATGGTGCATGTTGAGTACAGATCCGGATATTCAAGCATTTCATTTTAATAGTTTATTCCAACAGCTTTAATTTAAATTAATACATTGCCTACATAATTGTCATTATAAATCCAATCACCCACTTAGAAAATTAATTCTACATACAATTAAAATCCACCTCCTCGTGGGATCGACACTCGTCACCAGTGATTTATTCTACAATAGATTCGTGCACTTACAAGTTCAATAAAATTTGCACAACAAGTTTTTGGCGCCGTTGCCGGGGAGATAAGTTATTTTAATTCGTAGAATTAATTTTAATTTCTTTATTTATTTTTTTTAGTTGTTTTCTTATAATATTTTTTTTTTATTATTATTAGAAAAAAAAGAAAACAAAAGTGAATTTATGTTTAGAGGTAAGAATTTTTATTTCTTCTTTAAATTTCTGTAATTTAATTTTCATGTTATTTTTTTTTATTTTGTTAAATCGACAGGTTTAACCGCCTATTAATTTATTTTAATTTTTTTCACGTATTTTCTTTTATATATATAGCGTTTGAGTTGTTTTCATAGCAAAATTGTAACAGCGTGATAAGGTTAGTATCGTAATTTTTTCCTCTTCTTTATCTTTATTAATTTTGTTATTTTTGTTTTCTTATTTGCATGCATGGTCGTAGATCACAATTACCTAATCTTGAGCCTATAGACTTTGAATTAGAAAAAACACTTCGTACACACAAGCACGTTGAAATTAAAAATAAATTTGAAATGGATTTGCAACCAGCACCACAAGAGAGGCCATTTAAGGACTACTTCAGTCCCTTAGCTAACTTGAGCACATCATGCATAAGATACCCAAATGTAGCTGCTATGAGTTTTGAATTAAAACATAGTGTGCTAAATTGTCTCCCAATATTCTATGGCTTAGAAAATGAAGATCCGTATAATCATCTGAATGATTTCCATGCTATTTGTCAAACTTTTAAATATGAGAATTTTTCAGATGATGATGTTAAACTTAGATTATTTCCATTTTCTTTAAAGGATAGAGCTCGTTCATGGTTCAATGCATTGCCTGCTAATAGCATTTCATCATGGGAACAAATGGTAACAAAACTTTTGAATAAATATTTCCCAGTATATAAAACCAATGCTATTCGAAGGGAAATTTCAGAGTTTACCCAAAGAGAAGACAAACAATTTTTCGAAGCATGGGAGTGATTCAATGGGCTATTCCTAAAGTGTCCACATCATGGATACGAAAAATGGCACCAATGCCAATACGTTTTGGAGGAATTATTGCCGAATGTGCAAGAATGGCTAATTGCAACAAGTGGAGGAGAGCTAATGTCAAAAAGTGCATCAGAGATTTAGGATTTCTTCCAGCAACAAGCAGATAATTCTCAACAACAGAGTCGTTCACTCAGGAATACTAAAAGAGTTAAGGGAGTGAATGAGGTTCACATTTGTGAGTCAAGCTCAGAAATTAAAGAAGTCAAAGATATAGTTGAAGGTCTTTCCTGACAAATAGCATCATTAACAGCTGCTAAATTAACGGAACCACATGACCAGGACTTATACTCAGATCCAGCCAATGCCATAGATGTAATGAGAAAGCCATCAAACTACAACCCTTACTCCAACACGTACAATCCCAGATGGAGAGACCACTCCAATTTTTCATAGTCTCAAGGATTCCAACAGAATAGACTAGCAGCTCCAGCTCCAGCTCCACCAATGCAACCAATTCCTCAAAATTCTCAAGCCTCTCAACCACCATTTAGACCATACAATCAGAACCTAAACCATTCTTAGCCTAGACCATGGCAGGATGCCTTTCAGAATTTCAAGAATCTTATTTACTCCAAAATCGAGCAACAAAACCGCACCATTGATGAACTACGAAATGAGATGAGAGCGGGTTTCAATTCACAAACCCAATCAATTTCAAACCTTGAAAAAATGGTGGGAAAACTTGCTTCTTCAGTTCAGACCTTGACAATGACTGTTGAGAAAGGTAAATTCGCAAGTCAACCAATGCTTAATCCTAAAGGAGTGTATGAAGCAAGTACCAGTTCACCTCAGCAGCATGGAGTGGTCAAAGCCGTGATGACCTTGCAAAAAGGAAAAGAAGTCGACAACAAAGTGGAGATGCCAGTAACAAAAACAACTCAAATTATACCGATAAATGAAGAAGACTCATCATCAGAGGAGAAAGAAGAAACCAACCCACGAGAATACGTTCCAAAAACTCCATTTCCCCAGAGGTTAGCTAAAGCGAAGAAGGGAAAATCCACAAGTGAGATTTTTTAAATCTTTAAACAGGTAAGTGTTAACATCCCTTTGCTTGACGCTATAAAACAAGTGTCATCTTATGCCAAGTTTCTTAAAGACCTTTGTACTAAAAAGAGAAATATTCATGTTCAAAAGAAGACATTTCTAACAGAAAATGTTAGCTCTATATTCCAACATAAAATTCCTCTAAAATACAAATACCCAGGCTCTCCCACTATCTCATGTAGTATAGGGAATCATACAATTAAGAATGCTTTGTTAGACTTAGGAGCTAGTGTAAATATATTGCTTTACTTAGTATTTGTGAAACTTGGACTGGGAGAATTACACCCAACTCTAGTGGTGTTACAATTTGCAGATCAGTCCATGAAAAAACCTCGTGGTATTATGGAGGACGTGCTTATACAGGTAGATAAGTTTTATTTTCCTGTTGATTTCATTGTAATTAGCACTCAATCAGTCCAGGATTCAAGGAAGCAGATCCCCATTATCTTAGGACGACCTTTCTTGGCAACTGCCGATGCTCACATTCAATGCAAGACTGGAAATATGCAGTTGTCCTTTGGCAATATGACGATGGAGCTAAATATCTTCAACATCGCCAAACAACCTCCCAATGCAGATGATGAAATTGTTGATGTGGATTTAATCGAAGAATTAGTTGATAATACTTTTCTTTCAAATCTTAGTGATAACCCTTTACAAACATGTTTAACTCACTTTGGTTTGAATTTTGATATTGACAGATCAATAGATGAGGTTAACGCCCTATTTGATTCAGTACCATCCATGGACATTAACAAATGGAAGTCAAGAGTGGAACAACTAGTACCATCAGAGAAGAAACTGAATCCATCATTAGAATCACCACCAGAACTTGAGCATCGTGCATACTGGGCCATCAAGAAATTCAACTTTGACATGCATTAAGCTAGTTCAGAAAGAAAATTACAGCTGGCAGAACTTGAAGAAAGTCGTAATGATGCATACAAAAATGCCAAGATTTACAAACAACGAATGAAAATCTTTCATGACAAGCAAATTATGAGAAAATCTTTCACACCAGGTCAGAAAGTACTTTTATTCAATTCTTACTTGCGCCTATTCCCAAGTAAGTTACGCTCTTGATGGACTGGTCCCTTTATAGTCCACACTGTTTTTCTATATGGAGCAATTAAAATTAAGGATCCAAAGAACGGTGTAATTTATAAAGTTAATAGTCAAAGATTGAAGCCATATCTAAAGTACCAATCACATGAAAAAAGGCACCGAAATAAATTTGAGTGACCCACAAAAATTTTGATTAAGTTTTTATTTTTTTTATTTTTTATTTTTTTAAAATAATTTAACTTTTTGCTTTCACTTTATTGATTGAATTGTTTGACTTTTATTTACGCGTTATTATGCTTAAGTGTTGAACTATTGTATTATCTTTTCATTGTACACAATGACAACTTCGATGAGAAAATATCTTTTAAAACGTCTTGGGAAATTTTTATGAGTGAAATTTCACTTGAGACGCATGATACAAAGTTGTAAATCACATCCGATTTGGGATCAAAGACCACCAACATTTATGTCTTATGTTGAGGATTTGAAAAATCAACTCAGAGGAATAAAAGATGGGATATATAACTTCCAATTAAAGCTTGAGGTTAACTCAATAAGAGAACGAATGTAACTTCATTTTTCTTTTTATTGTGTGTTTTCTTATTTTGTTCACTTTCATGTTTGATTCGATTTTTCAGATTTGATTTTCTTTATTTAGTGTGTTTTGATTTATTTTCTCGTATAAGTGGCGGATAACGGTACTCCGTGATAATCAAAGTTGGTTACTTCAGTTTCCCATAATAACTGATATTCTGAGAAGAAGGTATGGACAAAAACGCGATTCTAGCAAAGCTTCACAAGCGATTTCCTTCACTTCCTCAGAATGTCCTCCTTACAATCTATAAAGCTCGGTCCGAACGGATGCGATTGCTTATGAGAAATAATATCCCTGCTGACATTCGTTGGTTAATCGAGGCCAAAGTACGTTTGGCAGGTGAGTTGCCTCCTAAATTTATTGCATACATGCCTGGTTGTGGTAAAGGAAATTACTCGAGAAAACGAAAAGCTGGAAAACTTCATGTTGATTGTCATAAGTGTGCCAGGATGAAATGCGATAAAAGTCCTTGTTCTTTAGGAATGATGTCTGATAACAGAGAAGATAAGAGTCAATTCATTAGGGATGACTTGAATAAAGAGTCATTAGATGATGTCCTTTTGTCTCTTGAAACGCATCCCAGTGGATACGTACAAAGAGCAATTCTCTAGTTATGGCCATTATTTCAAAAAGAGCAGGTACGATATAGTCTTGGGAATCTGACTATAAACGACCCTGTTTGCCAGTTTATAAGAAAACTGGATGGAAAGCCTATCCTCGACCCATAGAGGGCGTTCAAGCCATTTTTGGACGTAGAACCAGAGGAAGATGTGAGCCACAATCACAACTACCTGTAAATATCCTTTTACTGTTGTTTTATTTTACTGTTATTTTATTTCACTGTTGTTTTATCAATTGCATTATTGTCTTTAATAATTGAGTGCTTTTTCTTTTACTATTTCCTTTTTGACTCTCAAGCCATGTGCGTTACGCGTTAATTGACATAGACATGCTACCTCCTATACAGCTGTAAACAATTATCACCAAGATCCTTGATATATGATCTTTTCTTTTTAGACTCAGAAATTATTTTTGAGAAGCATCACAATGGTAGCTACTCCCAATAAACAATTCAAGAACATTTGTGTGCTCTCTGGATTTAACTATGGCAAACATAAAGAGTTCGTTGAGGCAACCATCGATCTTGGTGAACACATAGCAGAAAGAAATTTGCATCTGGTTTATGGAGGAGGTGACCAAGGGTTATCAAAACTGGTCTCAGAAGCTGCTTATCTCAGAGGGAGCCAAGTGTTAGGCATCATCCCAAGAAGCCTCAAACCGTTGGGGTGTGTGTCTAACTCACCAATTGGAGAAGAGTTAGTCGTCTCAGGTCTGCAAGAAAGAATAACTGAAATGCTAAATCATGCTGATGCTTTTATTTTCCTACCAGGAGATCTTGCAACTCTAGAGGCACTAATCACATTAGCATTTTGAGCCCATCTGAACATTCATCAGAAACCCATCGGTTTGTTAAATGTCAATAACTTTTATGATGGCTTCATTGCATTTCTTAACCATGCGATAAAAAAACATTTCATCCCTTTCACAGTGAAAAAAAATTTTATTTGTGCTCATACCGATAACGAGTTACTTGATCTGTTATAAGCTTATAGACTAGAGCCAGATCTCAAGACCCTTATGTTGGAATGGCCAACTAATGATGGTAACAGTAGCCGTAGTAAGAAGTGCAAATTAGATTTAACTCTCCGCTTGTAAATATTTTCTTCTGTGATACAGCACTCAGGTGATGTCTTCTAAACCTTATTTTCTTTCAACATTAAGGACAATGTTTCGTTCAGGTTGAGGGGAGGGAATAGTTGACAATTGTGGAATATCTCAATCTTGGTGTAGTTTTTTTTGTAGAAACTAACTGTGGCTAAATTTTTGAGTCGAAGATGGCTGAATATGGAGTGTAGTGACTCTAGAAACGCATCTTCTTATTATTAAAAAAAAAAATTCAGACATTTCTTGCTTTGACAGTCATTTTAAGTGTGATTTTTCTAACTTATTTTACCAATTAGTTTTTTTGTCATTTTCACCATTATGCATGCATAATTTTCATGACTAAGAATAAGTTTGGGGGTAGAATTTAAAAAAAAAATTGTGTGATCTTTTCATAATTAGATGACATGATAACTTTTAAATTTTAGTATATGTATTATCTTTGATCGTTAGTTATGTTACACTATGTTTGTTGCTTTACATGTTGATGTTGGAGACAAATATAAGTTGCTTGAAAGAATGCACATGTCATAATAATTTCCAAGTGAGTTTTTGAGCTTGTCATTTTTCTTGGAGAGTAACCCTTTTTGCCCATTCTTCATTCAACTTAGCAGCTTATTGCTTTATACATTATCTTCAAATTTCTGTAAAAAAAAAAAAAAAACCTAAAGTGTTTGTTGCCACATCTGAAGGTCCATTTAACTAGTAGATATGGAAGATTATTTAGAACCCTAAAAGATGATAGAAAGGTCATCTTTGGTCCGTTTGAGCCTTTCTACCCAACTTTATTAATATGTATCTATAGTTAACCCCTTTGAGCCTTAAAAAAAAATAATAAAAAAATAAAAATAAAGACTTTTTCTTTGACAACCTATTATCTTGTCTCACTCTAATGTAGAGTATCACCTTATATTTTGTATTTCTCACCACCTATTTATGTTTGAAAATAGAGATAATTTTGCATTCACAAAAAAAAAGGTGCTAAAAAAAAAAAAGAAACAAAAGAAAAAAAAATGTATATAAATAAATAAATAAATAAAATAAAGAAAAAATAAAAAAATCAAGTGAAAAGAACCTTATAATCTCTAAAGTTCTTTATTTTTCAAACATATATTTGTTTTTCCTATTATCATTTCTTTGTTAGCCACGTCCCTAGCCTACGTTACTTCCTAATAAAAGTCCTTCTTGATTTTAGGGAACTATAATCAAATAAACCTGGTTATATAAAATAAAAAAAGATGTGGTAGTGCATATTTAAAAAAAAAAAAAAGAGAATGATGAATACATTGGTTTGATTAGCATTTTTTTAAAATCGTATTATTTCTAAGCTGAGGGCATAATTTTGTCACCTTGGTGAGAGTGTGTGATATTACTTCTTTATTATTTTCACTAAATTTACCATTCACTAGAGTGATTATTTTTTTGTTTAATTTCTTTGTGAGAGTATCACTACTACCGGTGAGATTTTGGGGTTTGATATGTCATTCCTGAAAGTGACTCAATTACTGAAGTTGTGACAAAGTTTTCTAAACTGATCCATGTGGAGAGTTGATGTGGGAATGATATTTCTTTAAACTGTAGATAATGCTTATACTTTTGTTTGATTGTTATCATTAGTCTAAATAAATAAATAAAATTGTTTAAAAAAAAAATTTGTTTCAGTTTTGATTTCGCTTAAATTGCTAAGGACTAGCAACAAGTTGGTTGGAGGGTGTGTTGAGTACTAAAAAGTGTGTATTTATAATAGAGAAAATCATCATTTTATACTCCAAGTCTCACTAACATCTATATTTTTATGTCTTTAAGTCCCTTGTAATTTAATTATGTATGTTTTATTTTAATATAGTATTTTATGTATTTTAGGGGATATCATGGTCATTTCACAATGAACGAGAGATCAGATGAAAAAACGGACAGCACTTTTGAACTCAGGACAGTCGAAAACCTTAGGAGGAGCATAAAAAGAAAAATGGTGATCGCTCACATATACTCGATCTTGTTCACACATACTGATGCGGTTGATATATACGATGATCGCATACCGACAATCGCTTCATGACACTTTCACCGCACTGCATTTATGACGATGACGTGGCACTGTACGATGACGTGGCGGCATTTGATTGGACGAATGATGTGGCATTGACCGCTTATGTGGCATTGACTGATGACGTAGCGTTGACTGATGACGTGTCACGATCTTATTGGACAAAAAATGTTGACCGGTGACGTGGCAGAATGTTAGTAGACCGAAAAAATGTGTGTACGGTACATGCATATATACAAAATAACAGCTCTGATTATGTGTTCCATCCAATAGGAACTTGCCACGTTGCGCAATCCTGAGCGTCCAAATTGTTTTAATCCGATGGCCATGATTTACTCAGTGTATCTATAAAAAGGGGGCTCCCCCCCCTTATTTGACACCCCTGAATCTATTTTTAAGCTCCATTTTCTGTAATTCCATCTCCATCTTGTATTTTCTACATATTTTAATAAAATTCCCATTTTACCCCTAGTTCAATTATGAGTGACTAATTTCCTTTCAAGTTTGGGTTGAAGGTGAAGTCTCAACATGCTTCATGGGCTTAATTTGGTAAATTTACTTTTTCTTCTCCTTTAATTTATGTGGTTTTTTTTGACTTTTTGTAGACAGATAGTAATAATCTTGTCTGGATATCGGCTGGAATAACCGCCTCCCTAGACAAGGTTATTACTATTTGGCACGGGAAATCCTTAACACCATATCTATTAGAGTGTGGTTCATGAGGAGTGCAAAATCCCCCTTCATGATTTAGTTGGTACTAATAATGAATGTTAAGCCGATGGTGCATGTTGAGTACATATCCGTAGATCCAAGTATTTCATTTTAATAGTTTATTCCAACAGCTTTAATTTAAATTAATACATTACCTACATAATTGTCATTATAAATCCAATCACCCACTTAGAAAATTAATTCTACATACAATTAAAATCTACCTCCTCGTGGGATCGACACTCATCACCATTGATCTATTCTACAATAGATTCGTGCACTTGCGAGTTCAATAAAATTTTCAATTAGCATTGCCTTTAATGGTTATATTGTCAGTACCAGTGGCTATATAACCTGCCATAAACAAGCTAAATAAGCAACATACACTTTCAACTCAAATTGAAGAAAAAAATAACTTTTATTTCACTTCTAAGCCACCAAACCAACACTGCCAATATCGCTTCATCTCCTTATCAACCATCTATGATATATTTTCCCATTATCACTTAGAAAAGTCAGCATTTCCCAAGCATTATTCAAAGTTAGAACATTCTTGCACATCAATGGATACACAAAGCTCAAGCAATTTGGTTCGAGCAAACACATTTTATGAGCCAACTTGGAGGAATATAGTTAATGGCAAGCTCATTAGGTTCTCAAACAAGACATGCAAATGCTATATAAAAGTTAATTTAAAGATTTTAGAATCCAATAAGAATTCACATATGATTTACTACCGTTATGTAAAAAAAATGGTTGTGGAGTTTAAGTGGTGGGCACCAAATAGAGATGATTTTAACAATGGAGTTCTATTTAAAGAATGCAGGTCAACAAATGTATGCTATATGGTACTATCTAGAATTGAAAATGATGTGAAGGCAGTGAAGACCATAATGGAGTAGTTATAAAAATCTACGAAGAGTGCAACTATTGCTAAGGTTATAGTTGTATTCAATATGTTGTTCTTTCTTTTCAATGTTGTGATGTATCTCATGTAGTGTGTCACTAAGTCTAATGCTTCCTAAACTAAATGTTCCAATGATGACTAAAAAAGTATTTGTTGCCTTATAACTCAAATGCAATGGTGTTTTCTAAGTAAAATGCATTTATAACTCTAATTTGCAATGAAACAAAGAGTCAATCATGCCACTTATATGTACGAAAAAAAAAACAGCATCAGAACTAATTGAGCTAAGCCATTATCATCATGTAAATGTGTTCGAGCAAAAAATAAATTACAACTACAAAGCAAACAAATAACAGTTTCTGAGAATTTATTAAAGAATCACTCACTCATCCAATCATGTGTATAAACATGGCTCAATAATGTTAATACACCTCTAACCAATCCATCAACAACATAAAATTGAAGTAAAAAAACATTAAACAACCAAATGTAGTAATATGATATTTCAATATCAATAAAATCTAGTAGCAACACAAGTGTCAACTGCCATCAATAGCTATGAAACAATAAGCTAATACAACATCAACAATAGCCTATATTTACAAAAAAAATCAACTCTCAACAATGCAATAAGTTCTGACTTAATTAAAATGCTTTATTAATGGTGTGAGTATTTTCGCTATCACACTATTCACAAAAAAGAACAAAAAGACTCAAACCTATCTATATGGTTGAGCAAAAGATGATAGAACATCTATGCAATTTAAAGCTTATATAGGTAAGGTGAAGTATCATTTTATCTTTACAAAAAATTTATAGTATAGGTTAGTCTGGGCTCTGTCATTATTATACAAAAGAATTTCTTACCACTAAAGTTGCTGCTACAGGATTTATTATTTACAAGCTCTCTATGATTGGGTTAATTGTCCTTCAACAATAAAACTTTGTATTAGCAAGCATGAAACAATTTATAAACAAGTAAATTAAGAAAAGTGAGCTGTTGAATCAGTAAATTTAAAACATTATCATGGATAAATTCTTGTGTTCCAAATTCAATGATAACTGCTGCCTCATGCAGATTTTGGGCTCTTAAGCTTTGTCCTCTCTCATCATTAATCCATAATCCATTTCCCCTGACCTACAATGCAAACAAATCATGCGATTATTGCCTGCTCATACCTTCTATGAATTAGATTCATCCATTTTCTTCTTACCTTTTCTATTATCCTAACAATGGGAAACCCTCTAAAATTGTTGATCCAGTTGTTGAAGGACTCTAACATATTATTAGTTATATGAGAGCACTTTATGTGCATTGGAAATCTGTGCTTGGCCCAGCAGCAAACTGGAATCTACATCAGCCAATGATGTGCTGCAGGATAAATATTGTTCAACTCAGACATGTTAGTGTTGAAATCTGCCAAGTTGGAACTTCTACAAGCTTTCTAGAATGAACTCCGCAATAGCACATTAGGAAATTTATATTGAAATTAGTATGCTTATAACAATACCTTTTTAATGACTCAGGAAACACCCTCTCTAAAGCATTTAAAATTTTTTTTTGCCTATCAATCATGAAACACAACCAATTACCATTTTTACAACCTATTTATTCATATAATTTATCAATAAAGTACACCCAAGAGTCAGTATTTTCACTCTCAATAACACACATTGCTAGTGGGTATATACCATTATTGGCATCTATACTAACTGCAAACAACAATACACCTTTATATAACCCTTTTAGATGACGTTCATTAAGCCCTATAAATTGTCTACACCCCTTGAAGAATCCTCTCCTATTTGCATCAAACATAACAAAGAATCTCTTAAAATGAGGCTTCTACCCACCATCTAACCAATCTATATCTATATTTACAGTTCAACCAGGATTAGAGTTAAAAATCGCATACATATACATGTATAGTTTAGCATAGCTGGCCATATGGTCTTGCCCTAACTGCCGTTGGTTATTGCATTTAATAGCAAATCTTCTAAACAACTCACTGGCAATTACTTCAATGTTCAGTTGAGGGTGCACTCTAAATAGATAAAGAAATATTGTAACAATCCAAGTTAAATTTGCTTCATAGTTGTCATTACTTCTGACACAAATGTGTTTAGGCTGAAATGTTTTGATTTAAAAGTGTTTACCATTACAATTTAGACTTGTATGAACCCTCTAAGTACATCGTGCTGCACATGCCAGTGTGACTACTCTTTTCAATTTTCACCCTTTTTAGCTTGAAACCATTATGTATTGCAAAAACTTTCACCACCTTCTTAAACTCATCCACATTCTTGTAAATTGCTCCCACCATTAATACAATCCTCTCCCCATCCACATGGAACTCAAAACTTTCTGAATTGACCTAATATCTATAACATGCACCTTGAACTTCATCATATGAAGACATATTTGAGTCTGAACAACTATTGTCTCCTGATTCATAGTCATCTAAACCGGCATTCCAAGCATCATCATTTCTAGTATCATACTGACTATCACTATCCACCATTTCATCACACCCTACATAATCATTAGTTATTATATTCTTAGTTAACACATCGTTACTGCAATTCAAATAAATCTTCTACAATAATATTTTTGTTCTAAAGTTATTATGGCTTTATTCAAGTCAGGCACCATAATTTCATTCACTTTAACAACGTCAAACCAATCAAATTTAGCTTTCTTATTTAACGAAACAGGGAATCGCTCAACTGGGATCTAAAATTGTAATATCGTGTTACATCAACATGGTTCTCAAACTTTTTACAAATAATGGCCCCTGAATCTAATTCAGTCATGATTATGAGCATAGCCCATACATATGACTTGTCCCTCGGCTAGTTAAAGGCAACTTGACGTTCTGAATCATTGAGCAAAACTTTATTAGAATTTTGCCATGAAAGCATGACCTGAAACTTCACTTTTTCAGTATATCGTATAGGCTTCCCATACATTATATCTTTGATCTTCTCTTACAGCTTCTTTAAAGTGTATTGCTCAGGGATTACAGACCCAACTTTAATTATTTCACTATCAGCCATAGCCTTAGTGTCCATGTAAATAATGCTGGAAAAGGGAACAACAAGAAGTAGTTAATAAGTTTTCAAAACACGTTCAGTTCTTAATAGATTAAATCATGTAAGTTGCACATTGTAACCTAAAAAAAAAAGGCAAAAACAAATCAAATTTGGCCACTTTAATAGCAAAATCATTACTTAGTAAATGTTCAAAACTAGTAAAGTTAATTCTTTATAAATTAAATCATCTTAGTTGCACATTATAACAAAAATAGGGAAAAACAAATAAAATTCGGCCACTTTAACAATACACATACAAAACAATAACCATTACATCATTGTTTCAAAGCATGAACTAGTGAAGTTGTGTGACACATCTTAACTATTAAAGCTTATTATGTTCTAAGATACAACAGGTACACAACTAAAACAAAGCACTCAAGCACACCTTGTTGCCTAACTCACTGCTCTAGTAAGCAAAAATGCAGCAACTCATGAAATTTTATCAACCCAATCCACTTTAAATACCATTATGGAAATAAAAAATAAAATCTAGTATCCTCAACAAATTAATATGCACTTTAAGCTATCTCTAACATTCAATCCCATCTTCAATTTCACAAAACTAGCATTCATTCATGTTCAACAATCAGTGCAGTAGCTTAAAATATTCAAAATTTTCCATAACCATTTTCAATCATTCACAGGGCAACAATATGTAGGTGAAGCCATTTTGAATCAAAATCAATTGAACATGCATTTACAACCATCATTAACCTACAACTAAAGCCAATAGATGGAAAAAATAGAAGCATTACGAGATATTGTCAAAAATTTATTGACACCCATTACACAAATTTTACCAAATTGATTAGTTTTAGATAATAAAATTGATATGAAAAATAGTAACCACTTTCATACCTCTTTCGTGGCTCAGACGAACTAGAGTTGTTTCAAGGCTAAAACTCATTGGTCAGCGTTCCTCCACTTGGCGGTCGTGATTCAGTTGTCCCTAGTGTTAGTGTCTTTGGGTTCGCCATTGTTTCTCACTCGTGACACCCTTTATCTATTAAAGCATAACAGAGATAAAAGACATAGATGGAATGTTGTGCTTGACAGCTTTTGTTTAAACTGAGCAAGGAGATGCCCATTTTTCTTTTTCTTTTTTTCTTGAGGGATCGATAGCTGTTGGTTAAAGGGATGCTTTTGTTTTTTACCCAGTAGATACAAACAAAATTCAAACGATTCTCATAACCCAATGTGATAATTTAAAGTTTGTTTGAATTTTTTTATTATTAATGAGTTCTATTCTGATCATGTCCTTACCAACTCAAATTACACTCAACGGTATACTAACATCAGGGGAGGTGGCTGATAATACATGTATACAATCTCTTAGATTGAGAATACGCTAAACCTGAAGGAGGTTTCTGATAATTACCTTTTTTTTTTGTTCGGGTGACGTTGACTGAATGAAAAAGGGTAACAATGTTGATAAAATGTGGATGTCTCAACAAATGGTACATTTGTTGACTAATGGCTATCTTGTGGGCCCTGTAATGACAATACGGCTACCCTTATTAATGACTTAATAGTATACTAGACAGCTTCCACACAAAGCATGTCAGCATATTTTTAATCCATTTGTCATGATTTTAAATCTTCATCTATCAAGTGTCATTGAATGTGGATCGGGGGAGCTCGGAAAGGAAGTAATGGCACATGAGGAATGGCATGCAACTTTCATGTCCAAAGATGCTTTGAAAGGGCCTGAAAGTTTTTTTTTATTTGACAAGCTAATGTGCCATCATTACCCTTAATAGCCCATTGGGTTTTAAGACAAATCCAAAAAAAAAAAGTCAACACGTCATGTTGCTTTTAAAAAGCAAGTGATTTACAGTGATTTTTTTAAAATGGAATTTCATAACATTACCTACTTACCTTATCAATTTCAAGCACTGTCTTTACTTTTCATATTGCAAATTAGTCTGCTATCCGAGTGAGTTTATTGTTGACATCCAATGATTTGTCACTCTTGGATACTTAAATACTAAATGGTTCAGTCTTATTTTGTTGGAACGGACACGTCCAGGAATTGATAAGATGTGTATGTTGTTTGCACAAGCATCCTCGGCCCTGGGACTTTATCAAGTCACATGTGACAATTACATTTAATTTGCAAAGTGGCCCTTAATGCGCCGACTATCACTGAATGAAAATACCATATTGATAACTATAGTTCGTGCACATAATGTGTTATGTTAAAAAATAAATGTAGACTAATTATCTTACTTATTATAGTGTTGATTTACGGTTACAGTGGCAATCAAAGGTTGCCAAACAAAGAAATGAACTAATGTTAGTATGTGAAATCATTTCTGTACATAAACGCAAGGGAAATATTAATTTTTATATTGTACATAACACAATAAACTGAATAATACATCGCCTTATCTACAATCCGTTTAATTCACTTAGGCAGAATTATTTATTTTACTCTTCTTATTATATCATATAACTACAAATCCATCATTTATAGTTTAGCAATAGTAATGAAAATTTTATGGCACACAATAAATTACAATCAAGTAAATACTAGGCAGAATTATTTATTTTACTCTTCTTATTATATCATATAACTACAAATCCATCATTTATAGTTTAGCAATAGTAATGAAAATTTTATGGCACACAATAAATTACAATCAAGTAAATACTAAAGTATTACACTGATATTGGAATATTTTACTGACTAAGATGTAGTGATTCATTGGGTGATGATACTATCGTAGAGCAGAGATTAGCTTTTTTTTTCAAGGGCTCTAAGCATATTTTGAATAAAAATATTACCCACATATATCTTCCTACCCAAAAGAATGCTATCCAACAAACACATATCCAATCAAGTGACCTCATCAAAATGCCTCGTCCTAAGGCTAATGAAATGTTGTATGATACTATGCAGGACTCTAACCTAAAGCAGTAACGCTTGAGCTTTAAAAGAAGCGTAACAGAAGAATTCTAATAAATCAGATCTCCTACATATGTTCCACATAGCATCCACAACATTAAACCAAGGCTTTTCAATTTTGGGCCTAGACAAGAAAACTTGGTACCCTCCATTTGGAATTATAAGTATCCTATTCAAACTCCTCTACATCGAAGGCAATTTTAATCACACCCACATTGGTGAAAATCTTATTAGGAGCAGTTGAAGAAATCAACATATTGGAATAAAAAAGCTTGACCAAACTGACATAAACGGGTTCCTTAAGTGTCAACAAGTTTGTCCAACCCATATCAACTAACAATTCCCTAGGAGTTTTATCACAAATTGCTAAATGGTCTAGAAAATCCAAATTAACAAAATAGGAGGAAATAGTTGACCTTGTCATAAACCGATCGTAATAACGCTTTGGTAACCGTTGGCTGGAGAAGTGAGTAGTGAAGAACTCCTGAGCATCCTGTTTGGGTTCCTTTCACTTCCGGGATGGTTGCTTGCACCTCATCATTGTCAAAAACACTCAAATTTGGGTTCAAGGAGTTTTAATAGAAAATGATAAAATCGAACCGGTTAACAAGTTGTGGACAATAAGTAGAGACAGTGTAGAGGTCCAATTTTGTGGGGAAAAATTGGCTTTAAGAAAGTTTTAAAAAAAAACAAAAGATTTGGGATTCAGCAGATAAAATGATTTTATGGTGAAAAATGATTGAAATGATAAAGAATGGTGTATGGGAAATGATTTGGATGACGTATTATGGCGAGAAATTCAGTGAAAAATAAAGCATTTCATAGAAAAATCGAGAAAAGGCAAATGGGTGTAGAGCGAGAAAGAAGCGGCTGACCGCGTGAGTGAGAAGAAGAAGGAGATGGTTAGGATTTATGAGCACAAAGCCGGCTATCCACTTTTTTCAAGCAATTAACCACTTCCTTGCCAAGTATTCCAAAAGCTTAGTGATTAGCCGCTAGAGTTAAGCCGGCTAGCTGATTATTTCTTGCTTCTGAATCTAAAGATCCGCCACTTAAGCGGGTAGCCGCTTACACCGAGCGGATAGCCAGTCACCCTGAATTATGCACAATCGTGATTTATGTCAAAATTTGAACAATTCTCAGATCATTAAATAATGATACCAAACTTATTTCAAACACCATTTTTTATGAATGAAACATGATAAACACTTCACAACATAAAAATCAAGACATCATCAACCAATCAATCAAATGCAAATAATCAAGCACATTTGTAAGCAACCAATGAAAAACATAATGACAAAAAGTCATCATTCCAAGCTCGTGTAATTTTTTAAAATTGTTCTGCACATAAAGGTTGTGTAAAAATATCTGCTAGTTGCTTTTCAATAGAGACAAATTCTAATGCAATACCATCCTTTTGAACATGATCACACAAGAAATTGATTGTGCTAGTGTTATCACACTTAATGGGAATATCAATATTATATTACGTTTATTTCCCAAATTAGGAAATCGAAATTCAAAATTAGAATTATTTATAATATTTACTTCGCAAAATAAAATTGGGAATCGGAATCGAAATCGTGGAGCCTACATAATTTGGGAATGAAAAACTAGAGACTCATTCCCATGGGGGGTGGGAATGAGTCTCCCATTTTCAGGAATGACTATTTTGCCCTCCCTTAAAATTAAGAATGCTCATATTGTCCTCATTTATAATTAATTCAAATATTATTATAATTAATTAATTAATATATTATAATTAATTAATAAATTAATATATTATTAACAATAATTATTGGTAATTATAATTTTTGATAAATAATCACAATAATTAATATATTATTATAATTAATTAATTAACTACTATAATAATTATTAATGTAATTATTATAATATGTGATTTTGATAATAACAAACTATATGTAAAAAGGGTAATTTGGTCAATTCATGCTTTATCATCTCACACATTTTTAAAGACAAATTTTATCCAAGCAGAATCAAGCTCAATCATAAACAATGGCGCACTTGAAGAAAATTCATAAAAAGGGTATTAGCTTGTGTAATCAATCTATTTTATAATTATTGTAAAGCTTGTGCAATTTGTTGTATGTGTACTTCAGCATTTTCAAAAGCTTAAGATACTCTTCATAAACCTTAAACAAATCATCATTTTCCATGAACTAAGGTTTGATGGTATTAAAGAAAATGATTTTATCAAAATTAGTGTTTCTAATATTTAAGGACCAATTTGAAAAGTTTGGAATTTTTAGAGTTCGTAAGCATATTTTCAAAATTTTAGAAATGGATCTATTTGAAAAATATTTAAATGAATAGGGCGCCATAGTATAATTTCGAGAATTATTTTTGGGTCTAAATTCTGATTTCAAAAAACTATGAATCAATTCCAAAAAGTTAGCAGCTAACTGCTAACTTTCAAGTAGCTAACCAGCTACACAGCAATTGCGAAATAGTGATTCCATAGAATTGGTGGTCAACCAACTATTCCAAGTAGCCAAACGTATGTGATGCATTTCTTGTTGTCAATTGCAAAGAGTTAGCAGCTAGCCACATGTATACTAGCAACTAACCGGCTTTCTGCTAGATTTTAACATAAGGGGCTAACCGGCTATTTTAAGCAGATAATCGATTCGTTTTAGAATTAAAAAAAAAATCATAACGGCTAGTTTGAAAGTTTAAAATATATAAACTCAACTCAAGCAAAATTTGAAGCAAGTCTAATATTATTATTGAGATATATCCTAAGCTTACTACTACTATATAAGGAAGCATTCAATTTGCTAATACTTGAATTCTTTACCAAAATTATGAAATTATAAGTGTGGGAAACACTTAAGAAAAGGTGTGTGAGAGTAAAACACCATTGTAAAGATTCATTCACACTTTGGAAGTCAATTGTAAGAGGTTGAAGCCTTAGGAGGCTTAGATAGTGAAATCTTCAAGCGCGGTTAGCTTAGAGGTATAGATGTAAGCGCAGTTTACCGAACCACACAAAGCCTCTTAAGTTTGCTTTTTTTTTTCCTATCTCTTTTTATTGTTTGCTTGAATTTATATTTTGTTAAAATTGCTTAATGTAATTAGTTAAATTTGAGGTGCATAGTTAATTGGCATAATTTTTAAAATACCCAATTCACCCCCCTCTTGAGTTGCACCCTCAAATTACATACAGTCTAATAAATAAAATCTAACAACTTAAAATACCAAAATTGACGACTACAATTACTTAGTAAATGACCAATCGACCTAGCAAACTCATACCCTAAATTGGTAATAATGCATAAGTACACTACTTGGTATATTCTTTATTACACCTAAATATCTCTCTACTCATCTATACATATAGTGGAGAAGGTCTACTGCAATTATTTCCGTGGCCCATGTCCCATTTTCCTTGACTTCAGTCTATTAGCCCTCAGCTTGATTGCCAAATAGTGATTTCATTTCATGGCTTCTTTTTCTGTCTCTCAATGATAAATGCTTGTACTTTGAAATAATTTATCCTTCACACAATTATTCTCAAAGTTCACCAATAGCAACATAAGCCTTAAACCATTCTCCATCAAAATCAGAACTAATCTATAACAATGTATTACCATTGTATGTGTGGCTCAATAAAAGGAACTTATGTCAAAAACGTTAGATACTACCTCTATTTAAGGTTGTAGTATTTGCCCAATATGCTTCATTAATGTAGCAATTCAAAGGTCATACTCGAATGCTTGACAATCCTTCACAACTAAATACGATTAGAAATAGAGAAGGTGATGTGCGAAATTTAAATGTGCAACTAAATATTTGGCTGATCTCCTCATTTAGAACTGTATCAAGATAAGTAAGCTAAAAATCAAATAACTTATCATGTAATGAAGTGCAAAGAAATGATGACAAACAACTTAAACTAAAAATCACATTAATAATATGCAAATACCAACTCTTCCATGAAAATAAACCGGACATAGCTTACAATTTTTTGAACTTCTATCACAAAGATGTTTGACGTCAATGAACTTAGGACAAGGTCTCGTATCTTAGCACAATGCTCTTGAACTGAAACAACTAACAAGTACCAATGTGCAAATCCATGGTTCATTGGGACAATAATTTGTATATTATAATTTAACAACTAATTTATTTCACTCTTCTTTTGAAATTTTGTCGTAATAAACATATAACCAAATTTAAAGCACCTTATTTATCCCCACCCTCTCACATGTACGAAGATCCGTAATCTCTTGACATATGCTAACATTTTCCTCAACCCACCTCTATAGCAGTCCCTCTCCACTAACTACTTGTTGCTGCAATTGACGCTTTCATATATTAATACCACAACTTCTTGACCACTTCACAAATCTATTTCATCACAGTTAAGTCTGCATATGCATATAGTGTGATAATATGCAGTTGACGCGCATTTTTCGTGATAGAATAAATAGTTTACTGTATATAAAGATAGCAAAAATAAACCAAGTAACCATTTATTCCAACACCCAATAAATTGACAAAGCTAAAAAACACTGTGCAGATCATTAAATTAATGCTTAGTCATTGACCGGTCCTTTACAGCATTAAGCACTGGTAGAAACCAACATTTGAGATTATAACCGTTAGTTTTCTGCCTTATAGATAGCAGTTCAGCCATGATGGAGATAATCTGCAAGAATTAAGAGTATGAAAAATTCTCATTTATAAAGTCTATGTCCTAATGAATATAATCTCAAATGCAAATAACATGGAATGAAATGAATAAATGCAAAATTAACATTACTATAACCATAATCCATTTTATTGACCTCTATATTTATCAGGCGTTAGGGTGCTAAGGACAACCTGCATTTCCTACTTAAAGAATGCCTATTCGTCTTCACAATGGTCTCCCTACATGTTTGTTACCTTTATTACATTACTATTGATTTCGGATAAATCGTAACACCCTTGCTAAGTCAAACAATATTGCTTTAGTGCTTACCCTTCATCTAAGTCTTCATCCACGATGTATTTAATTAACACAACATCTCCATGCTCCAGTGACATAGGAACAACAAAAGGTCCAGCCCTATATTGACAGACTCTATTCTTCAACTAGTCATCAACTATGTTAGTATGTTGCCAAATCGATGCATTATTATTGCAATCTTCTTTGAGAGAAATATAGCTACCCCAAGTTAATCTCCTCACTGCACCTGCACTTACAGGTACTGATACCTGACACAAAATGGCTTCAGACATTAACAATTTAATTCATAAAATAGTTTACAAGTATGCTGATGACAAGCCACAGCAACAACCAATACTCATAGGTTTAAAACATAATTCTTAATCAAATCATCCATCATAAAACACCAGTTACCCATTGTAGGCCATTTATAATTAACAAACCTTAATGCTTCCATAATCCCCTTTCTTTTTTAGCCACTTTATTAAGCTCTTGATCTCGTAGCTATTCTCGTAGCTATTCCGTAAGATAGCTTTTTTAGCTATCTTTTTTAGCCACATATCGATTTATCTCTACATAGTCCCTTATATACAATTGAATTAAAGAACAACATCTATACCCAACAACAAGAATACATAAATTTAAGCCACTTTTATCAATATTTGAAAATAAGTTATAGCATGATTACATTGCTTAATTGCAAAAAGAATGCCACAGAAACCTATATTTATTGATATTTCTCAAAACAAAGTTTTATAAGGATAACTCAATATGACTCTCCGTAAGCCCTAATGTAATATTTGTCATTATGTAAAATTGTATTAATTATACACTTAGATGGAATTAAATAATACAATATTTACCTCTATATATAGCATATAGCCACCAACATATGCAAGATGGTCCACCTTATACCTAGTAATACCTTAAATTAATTTGTCATAGCAAAATGCTGCCCAATTCCTCTTATTTATTAATTGAGTGTCCTTTAAATAAAATAAGAATGATGAACTTATGTGTACCCCTATGGGAGGTCACAAGATAGTGCATAAGGTAAATAACATAAATGTAGCTTTAAATTTGTCGTAAGCCTCCCTTGAATTTTGCAGGATATCAGCCAATGTCTTAATGTTAATTCCACTTGATGTTACATTGTACTTGTCTAGATATGCTGCTGTTGTGGTGTAGATTTAATCTCCTAAAATATGGGTGTCAGTGCGCAAGTGTACACAACAAGTAATATAATGATAAGTATTCGAGTATCGTCTTCACAAGGATTGATACTATTAGAATTGCTACAGCAATTAATATGATGAAAATTCAATTAAATTGAACTCTTTTGTTAACTAATTAAACTACTTAAGATAAATGAAAAAAAATAAAATGCAATAAAATAAATCAGCATGTCTTACACAAGAATATAACCATTAGAAATAATGTAGTTGAGTGAATGAACTCAGTTACTGGCATTGGCTGTTTTTTCTCTTATAATATCGTTGCTACAGCAATTACTACAGCACTGGACAGAACTTTAGTGCATTCTTAGTTGTCGCATGTTGGAATCTTTTTATGTATATGTAACATAATAATGACCAGTTGTTATGCCAACATAAGATATAGCATTATATGATTAAAGTTCCTAATACCTTATAAGGTAAATCCCTATGTCTAATTCATCACTAGTTTTAGATTAAGTATGGCCCTATTCAAATTGAATTTAACCCAACTTGGGATATATAATCTAAAACCAAGTATTGTTCTAATATGTTCCACTAAAACATGTCTTTTTGAGGCTCTTTCTTAGCTAGTATCACTAAATGGGTAGTCAGGTGAAATAGTGAATTAAAATAAATACTATAAAAATAAAATGTTATAACAATCATGCAGTAACATATAAAATTCAGTCAATTAACCATCAAGCTTGTTTATTACTCAACCACAAATGAATTTAGTTTATAATTTGTGACAAAACAGAGACAAAAATAGTTTTAGCCATTCTATATATTATCACAAATTAAAGAAAACAAATAGAATAGAGATAGAGGCGAGTACCCCTTCTAGATTCACAATTTCTTCTTCCTCACACTTGCAATCTTCTTGTTCAGCCCCGAAAAAAAAAATTTCTTTTTTGTTCTCTTTTTCTTTTCTTGGTTATTTCTTGTGGTTGATAGCTCTCTCCTTTCCTTTATGTGTGTGCCTCTTTTATAATTGAAAATTAAGGCAAAAAAAGTGTAGGGAGCGTATTTTTTAGATTTGGAAACTATAGATTGCTTTTTTTTTTTTTAGATTCTCGCGAAATTTTCTCTTTTCTTGCTCCAAGATTACTATAACAACAGGTGCTACTTCAAAGGCTACAGCATATGCATTATTTTAGACTCATTTCCACTTTTCTACAACATTCCTCCTTGAAAATTACACTTCCAATTATCTACAATTAAACACATGATAAGTATGCAAAATATAACTCAAATGCAATTATAAGTATGCAAAATATAACTAAAATGCAATTAAAACATGTCATTTACTCTCTAAGTAATCTTGATTTAAGTCCAAAAATGCTATAGATAATTCTCATTTCATAGAGTTATTAATTGTCACGTGTGACTTATCATCCTCTAATAGGACCAGCAATCCCTCATCGATTACACCTATTATGTACCCAAAACTGTTGGCACTAAGTTGTAACTTGCTACCGTTCAATTCTATCTTGCACCTAACCACGTCAGTCCTTTCAGCAAGCCAACAACATAGTTTCCTCTTCGGCCTGCCACAATTTAGTTTAATGAGATTGTCCAATCCCATTTCACAAACTATTTCCCTTTGTTTATATATCAGTTGTCCTACAGCAACTGCAAACCTATCAGGTGCACATTGAGTAATAAATTTTTCCTCCCCCTGAGCAACTTTGTCCAACTCTATGCGATTGACTTATATATTTGCTTTTTTTGCCCAGAGGTAAGTTCTTAAATTTCAATCCTAGTTCTTTTTTAACCTATGGTAATTGAATAGAATATTATTACCTATCATTTGTAACAAATTATATTTTAGCTAAATCAATTAAAACATCACTTCTAGGTTACTAACCTCTCTTGTAATGCATGCCCTTTCATCATTTGCCTTCATCCGATGTACAACTTCCCCACTAAGCATTTAAACATTTCAAGGAAAACTTCTCATTTAGCAAAAAACCAAGTTAAATCTTTTATGTTAAAAATAAATTTAATCAATGCAGTTTTGGGTTTTTTTCACAATCTTACAAGAAGCTCACAAATCCATAGCTACTTTGTGTCCCTACCTATCCTTCACCATTCACAATGCTCACTGATTCAATACAGCTATCAAAATCGCATGCCTTCCACTTACATTTTGTCTCCAAATTCATTCCTGCATTCAAATACTGCAAATGAATCATAAATATCGCTTAAAGTTTTACTGTCTTCTTTTACGGCTTTAGGTCACTCACATCAAACTTAACTAATATATATCATTTAACCATTACCAATTAAATTTCGATCTATTTACTAATAATTGCTATATTAAATACACTCTACAATCTATTACGACATAACCAGGATAGTTCAAACGGCAAAGACAACTAAACCAATTTCAACAGTTGCCATGACACATTTAACATGCATACTGAAATTTATTCAACCAAATTTTATTTCACATTAACAATAAGAACCCCTAAGTATGCAATCCTCCATGTCATGTACCTCGATTTCAAATTACACATTCATGCAACTGCATTTGATTCTCCACACTTATGATGGCACCTTCACAAAATTACACGTTCATATTGTCACATAAGAAGGTTAAAATACCATAAATTATTTTAATTATGACTTCAAAACATACACATGATTGCAAACCATATTAAATTCCCTGAAATGACAAAAAAGAAGAGCAGCCTAGACGACAATAATTTTCATTATTTAACCACAAAAGTATGCCAAATTAACTTGATAGTGTTGAACCTTCAAGAAATAAGCAAGACCAACTCAATTTAAAGTCTATGGAGTTGTTCCAAGAAGACAAAATAGTAGCAGTGACATGTACAATCGAGATAAAGACCAATCATACACAAAGATACTTATTTAATTGTTAAGCTTTTAGGATCCATAGAAATAGTTCTAAAGGCCTCCATAGAGAAACAATCAAAGTGAATAAATTTAAATCTATAATACTCTGATTATAGAAAGAAACCCGACTTACATCTACATTACCCAAGCAAATACCCTTATATTATGTGTATCTTGTTCTATAGTTTCATCCCATTGTATAATTTCAAAGCCCCAATATACCCACTATAAAATTACACAAATGAATTATCCACAAGCATGCTAACTAACACCCTAAAGTTTGCAATTCTTATGAAAAACCTACCTCAATCTTCACTTACGTGTTCAATCACCAGCATTTGATTCTTTGCAAACGATTTCATCTTCATAAAATCCCCTTCAATACGGCTCTAGTACGAGTTCACTTCTCAGTTCATTGATGGACAACGTGATTTCTTAAATTCTCCTCTAGTACCCTAGTGTGTGGATATAAAAAGCCTAATTAACCACTTACCACCAGAAACCGTTTGATGACACATCGCCTACGATTTTTCTAACCTTAGTTTTTTTTTAAAAGCCTGGTTTTGCCGATGACCAATTAACATCTTTATTACCGTATGTTAGTTTAGAGCCGTTGGATTTTTCTCTTTGCAATCTAACGGCCAATTAAGTAAAAGACAAAATCAGGTGATTCCAAATCACATATACACAGTAACTGCACCCTTTGTTTCTAAAATTTAATGAGTGGGTGCGTTGGGCAAATGGATGTTCAATGTCAAAATTTTTCATAACGATATAGAAAATGTAAATGAACTCTCATTGCCTTTATTTAATTTGGCTTAAAAGTCAATTTATAATGTTAAAGCTGATAACATAAAAAAAAAAAAGGAACATAACAATCATTAGAATTTGACGATTTCTTCCATATTTGCAAAATCATTATGATGGCCATGATACTTGCAATATTTAAAATGGAATAATGGCCATGATTTTGGCCAATAACTTAATTAATTGAGAAGCTTCAAGATCATATTTTAAGGATCACACTTGCCATAGTATACTATATAAGGCACAGTGCACAAATTGCACTATCCTATAGTCTTTCCTGTATATATGTTGTTGTCCATATAGTATTTCTCCCAAAATTTGTGGGAAAGGTTTTAAATATTTTTAAATTGTTGAGCAAAATCCCTTTATTTTTTTGCCAATATATATAAATATTATGTTCATTATTATACACAATTTAATTTTTAGTAACATTATTTATACATGATATTACACATAAAATTGCACATGACAACAAAAGATATGAAACATTTCACTACAAAATAAAAGTTTATTTAAACAAGCTCCAGTTAAAAAGCTATATTAAACAAAGTCTTAAACTCTTGCTATTTATAATCATATCTCCCATCATGTTTAAAGACCTATCAAAATTCCTTCGCCATTGAAAATATTTTGTTAACCTCATTTTCATTTACTATTTTACCTAAAACCTCAAAGTTACTAATTTTTTAAAAAAAATTAATCATTTACCGGCAACTACTTGCACTAAGATAAGTAATTAATAAAAAAAAATTCTTATTATGAGTCGTGGTTAGGATTATAATATCCGTAAAAAAAAAAGGTCTAGGTTTACACTATCATTTTAACAAAATTAGTAATATCCATAAAAAAAGGTCGAACTTTATACTATCTTTTTAACGACAACAAGGTTTTGATGAATTTTAGAAATTGGGGTGGGCAAAATCGAGTTTAGATCGAGTTCGGATTAACCTAATTGAATTTTAGGTTGATCGGGTTAAGCAAAAAATCATCTGAACTCAATCAAATCTGTAATTTGATTTGATCTGGATCATATCAAGTTATAAGTTCGGATCAGTTCGGGTTAGATTGAGCCAAGTAATATCAACAACTATAGTGCTATAAGAATCATGAGCCCACAAATGCCCACTACTTTTTATCAAGATTCAAGAACAAGAAATTAAGTTATCACCACCATCAGAACCAAAAGGGTCAAAGATCATAATGTGCAAGTGGGGAAAATATTTCACCAGATTCATCAAGAATTTTTGTATATAGTTTCATCAGTACTTAACTACATGGGTGGGTGGGTGGTGTGTGTGTGTGCACTATGAAAATTGAAAAATTTGGGTTGGAGATTGGAGGACCTTGGTGATGATGGCTGTTGGTGAAGGTGGAGGGAGCAAACTGCAGCAACTGTCATGGTGGAGCAAGCGACACTATAGCAGCAACGATCGAGCTATAGCAGATTGCGTCGACCCATTGTAGGCTCACGATAGACTCAAACTGCAACAAATCGAGTCGGTTGTTATGTTGTTTATGTTGTTATGCCATCTCCGATCTTGAGTGTGGAGTGTGCTACCGCTATTGTAGTATTGTGTGTGTGAAGATGAAGAGATGTTGGTTGTCGCTGTTGTACTATTGTGTGTGTGAAGATGAAGACGATGCATATGCAATTAGTCAAATTAGGATTTGCCCTTTTTTTTACTTATTTAACTTTCAGTGCCGATGTTTGCCCTAAGTCAAACCCCAAAACTAATGTAAACAACATCGTTTGTGAATTTTTCTTTTTTTATCGGCATCAAAACGATGTCGTTGGTTATGCTTCTCATCTCTGTACCAGCACTGGATAAACAAATGGATAGTAAAATAGTCATTTATTTCATACAAGTAATGGAAACTGAAATCGATTTAGCATTCACTAAGATACCAATTCTATATAATACATCCTAAGACATATTAAATTCTACAACTTGAAAGGAAAATCTACTTGAAGAACATAGAAGAAGTTCATACAAGCCTTTCCAAATAATTACTCCAAGATAATGAACTTGGTAGTGCCCTGCCTGGAAGATAACACCTAGTGAACAATCAAAGATATCAAGAGAACTAAATTAAATGGACCTGAAATTAAGAACCATCAACTAATCAGAATCTTGCATCCATTGAATTCGCCAAGTACTTCTCGATCCCTTAAGCCAACAAGAAATTGGGCTAAGCCTTCAAGAAACAAAGCTGTTTGAATGAGCACTTAAGGCACCAACAATTTCAACAATCATACTCTTTCTTAACCTATTAGTGTCCACAAACACACTCACTATATCATCCATCTCCTTTTTCATTGCCTCCCCAATAGCCCCTTTAAGTCCCTCATCACTTTGTCCCTCAAAAGCCACCCAATCCTCTGCTATCCTCCCCACAAAACCATTTTGCACCTTCTTGATTCTACCGATCAACGCCAGCACCATCAACCTCAACCCAAATTCAATTTGCTCAATCTATGACATCAAATTCTTGGACGAATTCCTCCACGCCATGAACACTTGCTATGACCTATTATCAAAAAATTCATCATCATTGTCTTCTTCTTCTTCTTTTCTTTCTTCATCAAAAATAATCTAACGAGGTTGGTAAAGACATAAGGGTGGAGATAGCCAAGAAAGAGGAATGGGATTTCAAGACTATTGCACCAAGGCGGGAAGAGAAGCTTGGGTAGGTTTTCTTGAGTGGCCATATTATCTAATGCATCATACTAGGAAAGAAAATGGCTGAGAAGAAGATCAACGTGAGAGTAAAGGAGAGTTTGCAAAGAAGATGAAGAAAGAGATTTGTGAATGTGAGGGAGGAGGGTTTTTTGCAGAGTGTTGAACCAATTTGTGTAGTAATCTTTGAAGGTAAGTGTTTGCGATTTCTTACGGGAGAAAAGAAAAGCAAAGGATCTTGGCATCTTTGAAGAAGATGATGAATTGAGCTTGATGTGAGCAAATTTCTTCTAAAGTAGCCAAAGAAAAAGAGACAGGAAAGGGGAATATTTGACAAGTAAAGCACGTCATTTTTTGCTTTAGTTGTGAAACGGTGCGTTTTGAGTTTTCAGGGTTTGACCCAGGGCAACTATCATTTTCCTTTAACATTTTTTTGCTAATCCAATTGAATTTTCAGATCGGATTGAACTAGAAATTCGATCCAATCCGAACCCAGTTTTTCGAATCGGATTGAATCATTTGCCCACCCCTTAATAAAATCAAAAGAGAAAAAGTAATTAGTATATTGAAACAACTTGCAGGTTTTGATAACATCTTAATTGGATACTGAGAGCTTTCATTTGTACACATGCTACACTTTGAGAGAGTCAATTTTCTTATTGTAATTCTTTAAACTGTTTGATTTACACCCGTAAACCAATTGGTTTTGATAACGGTTTAATTGGCAGCCAAAAGCTAGTTCGGGAGTTGCATATGTTTGAATAACACCAGGAAAACTAAGTGCAAGGCTTCTATCCCAACGATTAACACTTTTGTTTCTGAGACGTGAAACTGTGACATCTTCATTTTCAACCTATGATCTTTTGAATCTCTGAATTAACACTTCACTTGCATTCTAGTGCAAAAATAGTTTTGCGCCTCCATAAATTCTCTGTTGCATAAATTCATGATGTTTTATCTGTAGAATGGTAAACCCAATTCATCAATTTGTAATATACTGACGTACCCATTCGAGTGAGAACGTATAGAAATCATCACGTCGAAATTTTAATGCAGCATATTCAATGAAATAGTGGCAAGTTTGTCTGAATCCTACTTATGTGGCTTTTTTTTTAAAGAATGGTTCTTCGAAAGAATTGCAAGGATACATGAAGGATTATTAATTGAAAAATTCTCATAATTTGGTTTATTTACGAAATAGTACATACGGCTACAAGAAAATTTCTTGATTATAATTTTAAGTCATGATTCTAGGATTAAAATGGTAAATGGCAAAAAAAACAATGGAAATCGAAAGTTTACATCATCTTTCTGAAGACATGGGGATTCGATTTAAAACACGAGGGAAAATATTTTTGAAAATTTTAATAACATCTTGAGATATCTCGTGGGTATTAACTGTTTTATCAATTTTCTCCTAAATTAATCTCCGCCTTAAATCTGTGATCTGGCGTTCCCACAATCAAATAGACGTGGGTCCGTAAGCCGGTTGGGGTGTTGTATATGTTTGCTTAGCACCGAAGTGCTAATTGTTTTGACTTGGATTCAGGTCTTCCTTATTGAAAGGTGGATGTAAATGGGCTGGTCGAACCATGTAAACTTTGTTATGTCACTACTCTCTTTATCCCTATCTCTTTACATTTCTGCAAATTTATTTTTCTCCAATTTTGTTTGTCGCATCCTTGTGTGTGTACGAAGTTAGGGATGGACTAGACTCAAGTTGTGTCATAAACTTACTTGCATGATTCTAGCCACTTGTATGCAACATTCTGCTTCTGAGATGTTGAACTATTACAGCTTCTAAATTGTAATGCAGGTCCTCTGTTTCTTCATTATCAATTGCCAGGATAAGAATCTTGCTTCTAAGATGTATGAATTAATCTTTCAATTGCCTGGTTCGTAGTAAATATTTCCACCACCTGATGCTTTATCTGAATCTCTCTTAATTTTACTTATCTATTGGATAGCTTGGCGTTGCCTAATTAGCATTCACCCCAGTTGCATTCTAGAGCCAAAACCGTCTAGCGGCTCCATAGATTGTCCTTTGCATAAATTCCAGAAGTCACTACTATTCTGTCTCCTTCAGGTTCAATAAAGAAGGTAATCATTTGAGTGATAATGTATATAACGTGTATTGATCATCATATGCAAATTTTTAATGCAGCGTATGCAATGAAACGGTGGCAAATTTGTTTGAATCCTTAAATGTATTTTCTTTCAAAGAATGGTTCTCGAAAGAATTTGTAAGGATAAGTTGAAAACTCAAGAGAACAAGTAATAAATCTGAAACAAGAAAGAGAATGCTAGGCACACTGTTGATTTCGTTGTATCTCTGATTTTATCCAGGCTGCTGAAGGTTGTTTCTGGTACAGCTGATCATTCACCTGCCACGTTTGCCACATCATGTACGTGTCACTTAACTCAGATGCCGACCTTGATGCTCGATGAGGGTGATTGTTAGGTACTCCATAGAGGCAATTCATCAAACCCTGAGTCCATTTTATCAAACATCTTCATCAACTAACAGGATACAAGAAGAGTAAATTGCAAAAGTCTAACAGAATCGATTATTTCGGAAGAGGAAAATTCTTGTCTTTCTTCGCCATTTGTTTGAAATTAAAGGGTCTTCATCAACGGAAAAAGCATCACTGTTCAAAAATGATCCAGTAAATGATGAAAATCAATATCTTCACAATTTTGCTGCTAAAGTGAAGCTCCAATCGATGCTCTAATCCCTGCTAATTCCAATGCCACTTCTTTCATCGTAGGTCCCTTCTTGCTGCACAAGCTCAAGCAGCGTTTTGCCTGCATAGCAACTGTTATAATCTCTTCTTTCTCAGCTTTCCAAAGAACTTGAGCACCAAGGACTTCAAACAACATTGAACCATAAGATTTTAATAGCGTAATAACATTATACCATTAGTGAGACCAGGAATATTTATTGGTAGAGTGCATATCATTTATCGCTTAAATTAAATTAAGCAGATTGTTGTCATTCTTCCAGCGTGTCAATACTCTGCCACCTCAGCATCACACGAGTTCAGCACCATTGGCTTGAATCACCTGGAATCAATACTGATCTCAGGATAATTTAGCATTCACTCTCAAGAGATCAATTTGTCAATCTTTCTTGGATATAACCTTCAATCATCACTTGCACACAGGAAAATGTTATTCTTATACATGTTAGCAACTTTTTCCATAAGGACGATTTACTTACATAGTTACAGACCATTTTATTTTTTAAAATGGTCACAGGCCAATCATAAATGTCCAAATAATCATATTGTTCGCTTAAATTTGTGAAGCATCATATATACTCAGCCTTTAACGTTCATATAAAACAGAAAGTAGGGGGTAATAGTTTTATTTAATTATTTTACAAAGTTTTATTTCAGTTCTGGATTTAACTAGTTGAAGAAAGTCACTCCATATTTACTAGGATTTTCTTTTTCTTGGGAACCAAGCAAGTAACTAAATGATGGGAACACGGTAATGTAGCATTACGCTGCGTTTGGCAATAACTGACCAACTGGCTAGACAGATTCATCACCTAATCTTTTAAAATTTGAGGGGTACAAGTCCAACAAAGCAGTCGCTTATTTTATCGAAACTTCAAAGTTCATACAGCCGTTAAAAAAAAACGATGATGTCTCCGCACCGCTTAATTTTCCGCTATTTTATCGTTAAGAATGTTAATCAGAATCTATTGAAGAATCTATGGTCAAAAACTTATTTTTCAATAAATACATAAAATAATCATTCTACCCCTGAAAAAATTAAAAATGACACATTGGTAAATTACTAAATTAATTTATTCATGGTCAAAACCTTACTTTTTTCCTTTTATAATAACATCCTTACAACATTATTCTTAGAAATATTAATTAATTTATCTATAAAAACAAATTAATTAACAAACTAACCCAAAAAGTAAAGTAAAAACAAATGTAAATTTTTTGTTATTATCTTACTTTTAGAATTAATTTGGTAAATTAATTTTTTATAAATAATTATTAGCAAGATTATAATTGTAAGGTATTAAACATTGTTTTAAATTTGTTAGAATTAATTTATTTTAAATAATTAGAATATTGTTGTAACAATATGAAAAATGACAGTTCATTCAAAATGATAATTATTGATTAATTTAATATTGATAATTATTGATTAATTTAATAATAAATAATTGTGGGTTAACTGGTTAATTAATTTTTTCTATAGATTAATTAATCAGAGTCTCCAAAATTATGATAAGGTATGATCGTAAAAGACAAGAAAAAATAAGGGTAAAAGTGACACATATTCAAAAACAAATGTGTCTTGAATTATTTTTCAAAATATATGAATAAAGGGCACTCTTTCTAAGTACAAGGACGATTCAATCGTTTACCCTCAACTAACAGGACACAAGACAGGCAAAATGCAAGAGTCTCACAATTTCTATAATTAATGAAATAGTACGCTGTTTGAAGTTAAAGGCTCTGAAAGCAACATTGCTTAAAAATAATCGAGTAGAAGATGAATCAGTTTCAAAATGTCCAATATTGTCATCACCCACAAAATCAATCTCTTCGCAATTTTACAGCATAACAGAACCACCAATGATGCTCTAATTACCGCTAGTTCCAACGTTACCTCTCTCATTGTAGGTCTCTTCTTCTCATTCAAGTTCAAACATATTTTTGTGAGCATAGCAATTATTATAATCTCTTCTTTCTCTTCTTCCTTAAGAACTTGAGCTTCAAGGACTTCAAACAAATGGTTCTCATTCTTTACCTTGAGAAAATACCCTGCTAAACTTCTATTTTCTTCGGCATCAACTGAAAGGATAGGTTTTTGTTTAGTTAAAATGACGAAACAAAAACGTTGAGATTGAAAAAATAGAGAAACACAAATTTTTGAAATGTCTGAAAATTTATCAATGAAAGTCTGAATAATAAAATAAGGATTCTAGACCCTTTTATACTTAACCTAAATATTTTGAATTTACCAAAATAGACAAACTTGAAATATTATTATATAATTAAATTCTTCTAATTGAAATAAGAAAAACAAAACGAACAGCACTTAAATCCAACATCTAAAAAAATGTAAAAATTCTAAAAGCAATAGAAAAAATAGGAAAATATCTTAAACTTACAAAACAACAATAAAAGAAAGGAAATTTTCAGCCGAACCATAAAGTCAATAAGGCGTAGTAGATTAGTCATCTTGCCATAAGTTTTGAAATGGTATATTATATATCCAAATGGACACTTGTAGCTTAATTTATGAGCACGAAAAATACTCTACTCATCTTACGATATCATCCTACATCATAAAAGCTCAACAAGGACTAGACTTGAACGAAAATAATATGGATCTAACTATTCCAAAAGTTCCTCTTATTTGAGTAGTCAAGTGAGTTTGATCAATTGCCATTGATCTAGAAGTCCCAAAATCTAAAACTTTGGCATGATATTTATCATCCGAAGGTATGTTTGCGGACTTGATGTCTCGATGATAAATAGGAACGGAAGCAGTAAAATGCAAATAAGACACAGCACCCAAAAAATCTACAACAATGCTTAAACGCGTATCCCATGTGATTTGCAACTCCTCAGTTTGGTCATGAATGTATTGATAAAGAGTTCCGTTTGGAACAAACACATAAACCGAAGGAAGAACTTATGTCTTCAAGCAGTATCCCAATGACTTAACAACATTTCTGTGGTCAATTTCAGATAAAGTTACAACCTTATTGATTAATGACTCACCATTACTCTCATCCACTAATTTGGAATTTTCAACAGCCACAATTCTTCCATCTGCCAACATTCCTTTGAACACAGTCCCTTAGCCTCCTCGACTAAGGATTCGACTGACATTGTAAGCTAACAATTTTGTTTTCTCAATATTCCTTTCATTTGAAGACAATTCTTACTGCAATAACAAACCACTATTATTTCTTTTAAAGAACTTCTGCTTGCACTTGATTTTCTTTCTTCTTTTTATGGACTTGTACAACCACCACATTCCAATGGCTAGAACAAATAATATTCCAAGCACACCACCACTACCTTCACCATTACGAGACAAGAGTTAACAGCAAATCGTTAAGACCTTCTATAGTGGGAAACTATTCTGTAGATATAATCGTAAATTCTCATATGTTTACATATAATTAATGGTGCACATAAGTTGGGACGCTCACTTTACAGCATTCTAAAGGGCCTTTTACATATCTTTGAGGACGCTGTAAATGTTATATCAATTTATCCACCATTAGATTGCATGAGATCAAATTTTTAGGTAATTTGGGTAGCTAGCAAAATAAAACTACTTGAAAACTTGTAGGGACAAGTAAAAAATTTAAGCTAAAATAGCTCAATACAAATTCTAAAAAATAATTCTAAACACACACTAAGAAATCTATATTATAAAACTTAATAGTACTAAAATAATAATAGATAATTTTGGTAGATTATTACTTCCTAGTTTATAAATATCCTAAAAGCCAAAGGCTTAAACTAGTATGAAGTAAGTGAAAATGTTAAAAGCAAACAATATATATAGGTGTGAGTATCTTCATTGTTTTTAATGCAGACGCGCTCTTAAGCTGTGGGTTTAATAAGCTTATTTTTTAATGAATTATAAAACTGTGAAGTTTAATAACATTAAAAATTAACTTTCTTAAATTATACAACTTAAAAGCATATTCGTATGGAATAAAAAATAAAGACGTCTACACCAGATATATATATATACACACACATGTAATTATTCTCAAGTGTATGTGTCCGCATTTTTTTAAAAAAAGTTAAAAACTAACCCTCTTAAACCATGGAGTTAAAAACTTGTCCGCATGAAAAAAAAAACGAGAATATCCTTGCCCACAACCTACCCAAAAGGGAAGGACCCTTCCCTCTAGGGGTAGGAAAATCATAATTGGGATAACGGACCCAAGGTTATGAAATATTTATATATATATATCCCAATTGGACATTGGCATGTATAATTCCCGTACGTATTCTTGCAAGTACCATCACATGGGTACCCTTCTTTGCGCTCATCAATGTCTGTCACACATATATATTAGTATGATGACAACTTTTAGTAAATAAACAAACTAATTAAAGATTGGACTATTTGAACTCATTAAATGATTCTCTACATCCATTTTCTCGATGCACTCATGAAGAAAAATAAAAAATTAAAATTTTAATCTTTAATCCTTTTGAAATTCCAAAATTAATCCTAATTAAAAATCTCAATTTTTTTACACCTACAAATTTTTGTCTGCACACGTCAAAATCAAACTTTAGCATTTTCATTTTACTATCTTCTTTTACGTTCTTATAATTCCTTTCTTTCTTTCTGTTCTTATTATTATCTTTTTTTCCCTTATGATTCCTTTCTATAAACACAAATCACCTCTAGTGTCTACAATCATATAGGTTATATAATGTATTTCCAAAAATGACAACATCAAATTGATTTATTTGTTGGGCTTTTGAGCTCGATAGTATTTATGAAAACTGAATTTTGTTTTATCTTTGGATTGTTTGTGAATATGTTTTTTTTTAATTTCCTTACTAGAATATTTGTTGATTTTTTTTATTAGAACAATGAGAAAGGTTGAACTCTATGATCAAGTAAACCGTATTACCTTAGGTTATTTTCGTGATTCTCCATAATTCCATATATATTGTTGTTTTGAAAAGGTTTCAGTTGCCATAAATGATTAACATATTACTTAAATTTTCAAGATAGCATGGACGTGGAGAAGATGAAGAAACGGAGAAAGAAGATGGGTGTTAAAAGGTTTATCTTTGTCTTAAATGGTAATTTTAATAATGGATATTTATGTAATATAAATTTTATTAAAAAATTAGTGTAGAGAGTATATTTTATGGCTCCAAATAACCAGACTCATTAATTAAATAACTGATTATTTCTTAAAAAAAAATTAAAAGAGAAATGCCTTTTAAGAGTCTAGCCCAATAATTTTTAAGTAGATCCATTTGACTAACTGGCCGAATTCGAACATACCATAAGTGATAAAAATGTAGCTGATAAAAAATTGATTTGGGCTTATGAAGAATCATAAACATACCATCACATCACATCGTAGATATGGGTTTCACCGAAATTCGGGCCATAAGTGATTATTCTGAACATTGTCCTCAATGCTAAGTTACTAAAAGTGCGCAATCAAATGGCATCATTGGCATGAACACCCTCATTCCACTGTGATTATTTGTGCTGCGAAGAGATAGATTGAACGCGTTGAGTCTGGCAGCAACCGGTGCCTGAGCAGGAATTTAATATCAGTATCCCTATCTCTTTGAATTTGTACATTTTTATTTTTGTGATCACTTTTAATTGACTCATCATTTCTTGCGTTGGTGGGATTGGCAACAGGAATGGACCGGACTAAGTCGTGCGTCATAGACTTACGTGTAGAATATTTATGCCACTCGGTCCTTTTGCACTTGTATGCATACTCTGTTTCTGAGATGTCAAACTGTTACAGCTCCCATCTGTTTCTTCATTTTCATCCCTTCAAGCCAGAATCCTTGTTAGGATAAGAATCTTTCTTTTAAGATATTTGAATTTTTCTATTACGGGGTTCTTTGTACATATGTCCACCACCTGATGCTCTATTGGAATCTCTGTTACGTACTTTAATTTAATTATTGGCTACCTTGGAACTCGCCTGATTTGCATTCTAAAGTGAAAACTGTCTTGATGCTTGAGGAGGGTAATTGTTCAGGTGCTGCTACACAGAGCCAATTCATCAAATACTTAATTTATTTTAATCAAACACCTCATTAACTAATTAACAGGACGCAAAAAAGGATAAATTGCAAAAGTCGTACAATTTCATATATTTATGAAATTGATATCCTTTCTCACGGTTTTTTTAAAATTAAAGGGACAGAATCTTTGGAAAAGCAACCATACTTCGGAAAAGTGACCCAATCAAAGAAGCAAAGGGAGGAAAGACCAGTCCTGAACATCCATTTATATCACTACATATACGTACGAATTAAGCAGCAATACTTCAATGCAAGTCAACACAAGTTTTTCAAAGGCAAATAATTGTGGAAACAAAAGCAAATTTATTTATATGTGTTTCATATCAAGATGAAATACTTGTACAATGATTGACATTGGTCCGATCACATACTGTAACCGTAGTTGTCAATATCAATTGACTCGAAAGTTTGAGTGTTTGGTTGGGCAATCGCAGCCGTTGCATGTGTTGATGATTCCCGTAGCAAATGCTCTGTCTCTTCACTGTTCTCCTGTGCCCATAAATTTTCATGCAACTTTATCAACCTGCCAAGCTCCTCAGAAACTTGATTCATTGTTGGCCTTTTTGCGCCGCTACTTATTAAGCACTCACTTGCAAGCTGAGCAACAATTTCAACCTCCTCCATTTCACTTTCATCAGCAACCCGAAAACTCAGAATCTGACGCAAACTATTATTTTCAATTGAAGAGAGAAAATATTGAACCATGTTAATCTTCTTATCGGATGCCAATCTCATGTCCGATCCAGGCTTCACACCTGTTAATAATTCCACAAGGACAACCCCAAAGCTATACACATCACTCTTCTCTGTCAAATTACCTGTCATTATTAGTTGGAAGCTGGTTAGGTTAGCCAGTAAAACATTTTGGGCGGTACAAGAGATTTGGGTTCAAACCCTAATCAATAGGGTGGTGAAAAAATTACCCGTCATTAGATACTCTGGATCTAAGTAACCAAACGTCCCTTGTATTTTCGTGGCCATAGCGGTTTGATCCGGCGAAATCAGCACTGAAGCCCCAAAATCAGCCACTTTTGCTGTATACTCGTCATCCAAAAGTATGTTGGAGGATTTTACATCTCCGTGAATTATTGTAGGGCTTGCTAAAGAATGGAAATAGTCAAGAGCTGAAGCAATTTCGGCCGCGATCCTAAGACAGATTTTCCAAGTTCTTAACACTTGTGAACTCTTATCATGGATATGCTGAGATAGAGTTCCATTGGAAACAAATTCGTAAACCAGAAGAGGCACTTTGGTTTCCAAACACAGCCCTAAAATCTTGACCACATTCTTATGGTTTATTCGTGACACAATACCCATTTCCTTCTGAAATTCCTGATTTATCTGAATCTTGTCTGTATGTTTAGGCTTCTTCACTGCAACTTGGGTATTGTCAGGTAAGACACCTTTGTAAACAGAGCCAAAACCACCTTCACCTAGAAAGTGGCTATCATCATAATTTTTGGTAGCCTTAACTAGCTCAGCGGCACTGAAAATCCTCACCGGCTGGTGCTTTAGTATCTCACCACCATTTTTTAAGAAATTTTTCTGCTTTCTTCGTTCTATACATGCAATGAAAGTCAAAATTCCCACAATCACACTGAATATAACTGGTCCAATAACTGCACATGTTAAAAAAAAAAATTATATGACAAATAATTACATGTGGAAAGGAAAATGATCCAAGCAGCATTCCAACGTCACGCCCTATCTCAAAAGATTTTAACATTGGAAGCTTCACTCTACCTCTGTTGTACTACTCATTTTACCAGGTAAATCATCATTTGAGAAATACGAAGCATAAAATTATTAATATATTAGCTACCATGTATCAAACTGTCATAGAATCTGAAAAATTAACTAATGTCATGCATCTTAAAAGGGTAAAAAAAAACACAAACAGTAAGAAATCTAGATGACAAACTATAATAATAAAATGACAAAAACAATACTAACAAATAAATAAATAATAAATAATAGAAGAAGCAACAGAAAATTTAGAAAAGGGACATCAGTCATCACCTGCAATAATAGTGGTGATACGAAATCCCCGGCAATCGACTTTACCATCGCCGTACATGCCAATTGGACAATCGCATGTATAACTCCCAATTGTGTTCTTGCAATTTCCTTCACAGTGGTACTTTTTTTTATCTAGGCATTCATCAATGTCTGTCACACGTGCATAAGGTGACAAATTTTTAATTAAAAAAAATTAAAGAACACCGAGATTGAGACTGCATAATGTGACAAATTTTTAATTAAAAAAATTAAAGAATACTGATATTTAGACGAAAAAATTAAACAAAACACTGACAAAAAACAATATATAAACCCCAAGGGAGTTTAAGTATTCAATTTTCTAACATATTAACTCCGCAGCTGTTTTTGTTGGTGTTTTGTTGATATTTAGCCTCTCTATCATTTCTGTGAATAAAATGACTGATTATTAATTAAAACAAATAAAAAGAGAAGAATCAAAGAAACATACCAACACATCCTAGATAGGGGTTTCCCTCAAATCCTAGCTTGCATTTGCAACGATACCCTTTGCCATTTTTGGAGTAATCACAATCAGTATTATCACCGCAGCCATAAACTTTTGAATTTGGATCGTCCGGACACTCCTTTTCTTCAACTACCCATTCAATTGTAACATTTGATCTTGACTTATCTTTAGAGGCTTGAAATTCTGCAATATCGAAGGTTTCGTCCGCTAAGAGTGCATAATCACACGGCATGAACTTTCCCGTATATTCGTGATCATATACGCTACGAAGAGTGAGATTCAACCACTTGAGACTTTTGGGCAATGGAATCTGGCAGCAACCGATCCCTGAGCAGGAACTTTCATTTAACTTGACAGATTCATTTGTGCATATGGAAATGCAGCCAGTCCAAAAGCTGCCATGAAGGTCTCCCATATAGGCCGCGGTATCGCAGCCAATAGCCGTGAGCTTGTTCCTGGTGTCTGAAAACCTCAATGGTCTGGATCCTAATTGGACATAAGGATTGTTCTCTAACGTCCAATTTCCCAAGCCATCGTAGCAGCGGTGAGCTGTAAAAATGGATGCGATCATGGAGCCATTTTCAATTGATAAATTGAAAACTTCAAGTTTTCCAATCATCAATTTGGTAGCAGAGTCGCTTCTAGTGCAGTTTAGGAAGAAATTACTGTTCAGTGAACACTTCTGGTCGCCAATTCCGAACGGATAAGGAACAGTGACATGTCCACATTTTTCCTGGCAACCAGAACCAGGCTTTACATTCGAGTTGCTTGCTGCTGCCAGCGAAGACAAAAGCAGCATCAACCAAAGCATCCACGTTGTTTTCGTAACTTTATTGATCATTGGTCCTGATATGATGATATCTTTCACATGTTATGTTGTTGGCTCCTCATCCTGCGTATATTCATTTGTTCTACAATGGGAACATGCACCAGTGACTCTGTCTGAGGAGACCGACTTTCAAAGACTTGGAGTCCTCGTCAACCCTTAACTCATTAAGTCGTTTTACTCATGTTTATCCAGCCGCCTACTTTGAAAAATCTATGTTTCTGAGATTTAATTTTAAGAGCTATGTAGACATTTTTTTTTTTCAAGTAAAGCGCATATCATGTAAAAAATTGGAGAGGACGACACATTACGAAGACAGAGAGACCGGCAATCATATTGAAAGGCCAAACCATGAATAATATTAATTGCAACGCTAAAAATGTTCAGTTGTGGGCCCCCCAAAACGAGTGAAAATTAAAGTAGTCATGCAACGAATTAAACATCAACGCGTAGCTTCCCATAACTGATGAATTGTCTCTTACGAACCAACTTTTCTCAGCAATGGCAATGCTCTACAAATCTTTCATTTTCTTAAATCGTCTCCTCTAGGTTTGGTGGATTTCCAGTTTTCCACGAACATTCTATGAGACAAAAACCAATCATATAAAAAGCCAAATCATATTGTTCACTTGTGTCAACGATGACTCATAATTATTCTTTACAAGACAAAATGTTAAGACCGCCATAAGTGAGTCACATATGGAAGCATTTGCTAGGTGAAACGTCACACTCAAAAGTCTTGAACATTGACTCAATATTCTATTTTAGAGAGAGATTTATTTTAGTTAACTGGAAAGGATGTTTATTATTTTCTATAGGATGCTTATTATGTATTTTGATTGTTCTTACAAGAAAGTCCCCATGTTTTATTAAAATTTAATTAAAGAATTAGGACTAGTGTGTGTACTAAGGGGAGGTGTAGTAGATAAAGGAAGGCTTATGTCAACCACGACTCATAAACATCTAAGTCTTTGCAAGCTAAAATGTTAAATAAACCATTTATGGGAACTGTAGAACAGTGAAAAGACCAAGCATTTGTTAGGTACATCATGCTCAATGTCTTGAACTCGCCCCGACAACACCACCCCCCGCCCCACCCCCTTCCTTCTCTTAATAAAATTGAATCCCCATCAAACTTTCTCCGCCAAACCATGTAAAAAATTTTTTGTATCCCTACTCTCTCTGTCCCTATCTCTTTACATTTCTGTATTTTCATTTTTCTCCTATTTTATTTGACACATCCTTACTTGCATGGGGATGGAGCTAGGAATGGACTGATCTCAAGTTTTGTGTCATAGACTTACTTGTATGATTCTAGCCAGTTGTATGCAACACTCTGCTTCTGAGATGTCAAACTGTCACAGCCTCTAAATTGTAATGCAGCTCCTCTGTTTCCTCGTTATCAACTGACAGAACAAGAATCTTGCTTCTAAGATCTTTGAATAATCTTTCAGTTGCCTGCTTCTTAGTAAATATGTCCACCACACCACCTGACGCTTTATCTGAATCTGAGTTTACTTTTATTTCTCTATTTGCAACTTTGGGTTTTGCTTACTTAGCTTTCACCTCAGCTGCATTCTATAGCAAAAACAGTCTTGCGGCTCCAAAGATTCTCTGTTGGACAAATTCCTCAGATTACTACTATCCTGCCTCCTTGAGCAAAAGTTCAATGTCTAAGGCAACCATTTGAGTGACAATGTATATTATATATTAATCATCATATGCGAAGTTTTAATGCACGTATGCAATGAAACGGTGGCAAATTTGTTTGAATGCAACTTATATGTATTTTCTTTCAAAGAATGTTTCTCGAAAGAATTTGTAAGGATTAGTTGAAAACTCAAAAGAACAATTAATAAAACTGAAAAAAGAAGTAAAATGCACAGCACAGTATTGATATTCAAATGTATACGCACCGAGTTGTTGCTTGCGGGCCAAGGTATTTGATCCAAGGTCAATAAAATGCACAGCATATTATTGATTTCATTGAATTGCTGATTTATCCCGAGTGCTGAAGGTTATTTCTGGTACGTGCGGATCACCATTCGTTAGGTGATTATAAGTTGCTTCTTCATAGAGGCAATTCACCAAACACTAAAATTCATATTATCAAACACCGCCATCATCTAACTAGATACAAGAAGGATAAATTGTAAAAGTCTAACAAAATCGATTATTTATGAAACAGTACATACAGATACACTTACAAGAAAATTCTTATCCTTTTTCACCATATGTTTGAAAGTAAAGGGTCTCCATCAACGGAAAAAGTAACACTGCTAAAAATGATCCCGTGGAAGATGAACCAGTTTTGAAATGTCTAGCATTGTCATAATCCACAAAATCAATCTCTTCACATTGCTGCAAAACAGAAGCTCCAATCGACGCTCTAATCCCCGCTAATTCCAATGCCACTTCTTTCATGGTAGGTTGCTTCTTCCCATTCAAGTTCAAGCATCTTTTTGCGACCGTCGCAACTGTTTTAACCTCTTCTTTCTCAGCTTCCCCAAGAACTTGAGCATCAAGGACTTCAAACAAACGGTTCTCATTGATTGCTTGGAGAAAATATGCTGCCAAACTTCAATTTTCTTCCACGTCAACAAGACGGATAGGTTTTTGTCCAGTTAAAAGCTCAACAAGAACTACACCAAAACTATAAACATCACTTTTCTCTGTAAATTGACTTGATTGAAAATATTCTGGATCTACATATCCAAAAGTTTCTTTTACTGGAGTGGTCAAGTGAGTTTGATCAACCGCCATTGATCTAGAAGTCCCGAAATCTGAAATTTTGGCTTGATATTTATCATCTAAAAGTATGTTTGCAGACTTGATGTCTCGATGATAAATAGGAATTGAAGCAGCTGAATGCAGATATGATAGAGCTCCTGAAACTTCAACAGCAATGCATAAACGCATTGCCCATGTGATTGGCAATTGATGCTCGGTTTGTTCATGTATGCATTGATAAACACTTCCATTTGTAATAAATTCATAAGCCAAAAGAGGAACTTCTGTCTCCAAGCAGCATCCCAATAACTTAACCACATTCCTATGGTTAATTTGAGATAAAATTACAACCTCATTGATGAATTGCTCAACATTTCTCTCATGTACTGATTTCGATTTTTAAACCGTCACAATTCTTCCATCTGTCAACATTCCTTTGAACACAGTGCCTTGGCCTCCTTGACCAAGGATTCGACTGGCATTATAGTTGCCAGTGGCCTTTTCCAAATCCTTTGAAGTAAACAATTTTGTTTTCTCAATATTACCTTCATTTGAAGACAACTCTTGCTGCAATAATAAACCACCATTTCTTTTAAAGAATTTCTGCTGCGCTTGATTTTCCTTCTTCTTTTTATGAACTTGTACAACCACCATAATCCAATGAGTAGTAGAAACAACAGTCCGAGCGCAACAACACAACCTGTACCTCTTCAAGACTAGAATTAATAGCGAATCATTGAGACCTTTTATCGCGTGGAACTATTCTAAATATGTAATCCAATGAGTAGTAAAAACTTACAGATTTTTTTTAAAAAAAGAATTCAATTGTGAAAGAGTAAGAATTTGATTTGAAGTAATTTTTTTTACTATAACAATTTATTTTTGTAAGAAAGATAATTTTGTGAAATTTTCATAAATTGCTAACTTTGTTAGAATGTCAGAGAACAACCAAGCTTGTGCGTATTTTATACATATTTATTTTTAAATGGAATGCCATAAACTATGAAGTATAAGCCTAAAACAAATTGAAAGTTAGTAATAAGTTAAGCGCATGGGATAAAAGATTAGGCTGTTATCAGTAGTCTTTGCTACAACAAGAAGAAACTTGAAGGGGATGGTTGAAAAGGGAACTAAAATAGGTTGAAATTAAAGAGAGAGACTATCTAAGATGGGGTTATTGAAGAAAAAAGACAAACAAAGGCTATCTTAGGAATTAAAGAGGATATAAACAGAAAAGAAATTTGAAAAGGATAACTGAGGGGAGCTGATAGCACCACACTTTTACGATTAGTGGAAGATTCTATTTGCGAAAAAATCTTTGGCAACTGCAGGTTTATTTTCAATAGGTTAAGGATTTAAGTCTTGTGAAAGCAGATAATAAAATTAAATAATAATAATAATAAATTACTTGGATATATTATTACTTAACTAATATCCTAAAAGGCAAAAGAATTAAGCGAAAATGCTGAAAGAATGACAATCTATGTACATCACCTGCAACAATAGTGGTGATACGAAATCCCCGACAGCCGACTTTACCATCGCCGCGCATGCCAAATGGACATTGGCAAGTGAAACTCCCGGGTGTGTTCTTGCAAGTTCCTTCACATGGGTACCCTTCGTTGCACTCATCGATGTCTGTCACACACGTACGGACGGTGAATACTTTAAGTAAATAAATTAACTGCATCAGGATCCTACCATGATCTGACCTTTAGCCGGAACAGGAATTCAAGAAAGAAACATATAAACATACCGTGACATCCTAGATAGGGGTTTCCCTTATATCCTGGCTGGCATACGCAACGATACCCTTGGGCATTTTCAGAGTAAGTACAATTAGTGTTAGCACCGCAGGACTCCTCATCTTTAATTATCCATTCAACCGAAACATTTGATCTTGACTTATCAGAAAAGTGTAAGCCCGATAAATCAAAGGATTCGTCTGCTAAAACTGCGTAATCACACGTGACGAACGCCTCCGTTAACGTTTTACTGTAATTAGATCGGCTATCAAGAGTTATAGTCAACGTCTTGTTGAGACTTTTACGTAATGGCGTCTGGCAGCAACCGATGCCTGAGCAGGAATTTTCTATTATGTTATTTAGTTTCTCGAAAGATTCATTACTCGTGCATAAAGAAGCGCAGCCACTCCCAAAATCCCCCATAGCGTCGGTCATAAATGCTATGGTATCACAGCCGAAAGCAGTGAGCTTGTTTCCAGTGCCTAACAATTTGAATGGTCTGAGTACTAAGTCGACTTTAATATCTGTTGAGTTCAGCACGTTTCCGAAGCCATTGTAGCAGCGCTGTGCTGTCGGAATACTTGCGATCATGGAGCCATCTGTAATTGATATATTCAAGACAACAACGTCTTCGAACATCAGCTGGGGAGGAGAGGCGCTTCTATTGCAGAACAGAAAGAAATCACCGTCCATTGCACATTTTCGGTTCCCGATTCCGAAGGGATATGGGACAGTGACATCTCCACATTTTTTCTCGCAACCAGGCTTTACATTAATCAAGCCTCCATTTTCTGCTTTTGTTCCTGATGCTGGCCAAGTCAACAACAGCATCATCAACGAAAGCATCCTGATTTTTTTTTTAATGTTTTCCTTTATGGCATTAATATTAGTTGATCTTTAATACTGTACGTTATATATTTGCTCATCATGCACCAGTGTTAAGCTCCCGTCGCGGGCAAAATAAGACATGGCAGTAGGAACCCCATCTTTTTCTGCAATATATGGTCACGATTTTTTGTCTATAAGATGTTAACGGTATTGGCATCCTCTATTATAGAAGAGACCGACTTACTTACTTAATTAGAAAGACTTGAGAGTCGTACCTAAAGTCTAGTCTTGTTCATCAGCCGCCAACTTTGAAATTTGAAAAGTCATCTATATGTTATAATTGTTGATCTAGAAAGCATAAGGAAATAATATAAAGGGCAGGGGCTAAACGATACAAGCCGAGAAGTGGAATGAAATTCCAACTGTTGTCTTTATTCGTGAGTTCTAAAAAACAAAGAAAATCATATGGCCACGGCCCATATATATTGATGTATGGCCAACGAATCCTCCATGCCTGTTTTAATTTTCCTAGCTGATTTTTCAATTTTAACTAGCTAAAATGACTTTCCTCTCCCAAGTAGCTTAGCTAATTAGTCGTGACTAGTTTAATAGGCCCATATATATTGTTTAACACCCAACACCTTTTCTTTATTACTTTACTGTGATGTTTATCCTACCAGATTTTTCCTTAGCAAATGCTAAATACAGTTAAGATAGTGAAGATTCAATGGAGAGACGATCTCGTTAAAAACTTTTGCTAGTTAAAACTCAGTGAAAAAAATTTGGTCAAAAGAAAAAAGAGACGGTGCACATGTGTCTAGATTAGACGTAAAAGTTCTATTCTTGCAAGATTGCACTCCTCATGATGATCAACTTGATAACCTATTTAAATGGCGCATGCCAATGTCACATACTATCTTCTCAAATATTGATGTGGGTAGAGCTTTAGAAACATATCTGTAAAAGTATCAGCAGAGCGTATCAGCTTGACATTATTCTTCTTATTTATTGTAACTCATGAGTATAAAAGAATTTTGGTGAGATATGCTTCGTTTTATCTCCTTTAATGTATCCTTCCTTGAGTTGATCTCTACAAGCAACATTATCTTAATTCATATATCATTGTTGGGACATCCGCGCTTAAAGATAATTTACCAGCTCTCTGGATATGATGGATGACAGATTGCGGTATGCATTCTCTACTTCAAGTATCATAAGAATCTCAAAGTGATTAGAAGATGTAGCGACAAGAGTCTACTTCATAGAATTCTAAGAAATCATTGTGCTATTCTAAGTAAAACCATATCTCGTCTGCAAATAAACTTAATGAGGATGAGATAAATAACTTGCATTTGCAGAATCAACAAAACGTGGATTTTCCATTAGTTCATTAAAATAAAATAAACCCCAAATGAATACTCCCATGAAGGTAAAGAAAACTATGTTTAACATTATTGCCAGAATAAGAATATTGCTTCTAGGATCTTTGAATAATCTATCAGTTGCCTGGTTCTGAGTCAATATGTCCACCACACCACCTGACGCTTTATCTGAATCTCTATTACTTTATTTCTCTATTGGCTACTTCGGGTTTGGCGTAATTAGCATTCACCCTAGTTGCATTATTCCATAGCAAAAATAGTCTTGCGGATCTATAGATTCTCTGTTGGATAAATTCCTGAGGCTACTACTATCCTGCCTCCTTGAGCAAAAAGTTCAATATGTATTTTAATCCACGAAAGCAATGAAACGGTGGCAAATCTGTTTGAATCCAATTATATATATTTTGTTTCAAAGAATGATTCTCGAAAGAATTTGTCAGGATGAGTTGAAAACTCAAAAGAACAACCAATAAAACTGAAACAAGAAGTAAAATGGACACCACACTTAGGGATGGCAAAAAAATCCGGATCCGGTCCGCATCCGCAAAGATCCGGAAAATCCGGAATAAAATCAAATCCGCAAAAAATGCGGATCCGTTTAAAATTTTAAAAACCGTTCCGGACCGGTTCGGATGCACTTGCATCCGAAAACCGGATATCCGGATCCGTTTTTTCAATTAAAACATATATAACTTAAATTAAATCCCTAAGTCTATTCTAAATTTCAAGACTCTAACTCTCTTCCACTCATCCTGGACCGACGCACACCCGCATCATCCTCTATTCTTGATATCATTGTATTGCTGATCTTTCTTCATGATCTACTGAAGGTTGTTTCTGGTTCTCGCGGATCACGCCATTTGCTGCTGATCACCATCGTCATCGGTCTCGCCGACGCCATCTCGCCATCGCTGCATTGCCGGCGTGTCATCGCGAATCTCGCCGGATCACACGCCATCGCCGTTTGCTCTTTGTCGGCGTCGCGAATCTCGCCGATCACGCCATCGCCATTGTCGTCGCTGTCATCGCGAATCTCGGCGGATCCACGCCACTGCTCGCGGTAGCGATGCAGCTTGCTCATCATCCCCGTGAACCCGTGCCGCCGTGCCATCCAAGCCTCACCGGCTCACCCACAAGGAACCGGTCCGGTTATTTGATTTTGTTGCATTTCTTTAATAAATTTTCTGTTAATAATATTAATTAGATGGCTTTTTTTTTTGTTCTTCAATAAATTTTCTGTTTATAATATTAATTACATGAATTTTTTCTTTGGTTAATAATTTGATGTTGTGGTTAATTGTTAATTATTTAATGAGTTTAATCTAATAGAAATTTATTTAAACTTGAATATGTTGTTGGATTAATTTAATTTCTTTGTTGATTCATTGTTTTTTTGGTTAATAATTTGGTATTGTGGTTAATTATTTGATTGAATTTAATGAGTATAATCTAATATAAATCTGTTAAACTTGAAAATGTTGCTGCCTTGCTAGCTTAATTTTATTTCTTTGTTGATTGAATTTAATTTAATTTTGAATAATTGCCTTTGCTAATTTGTTTAATTACTTTAATTAAATGCATTAACTTTTAATATAATGTAAATGTTTAATCTCATTTATGTTTTCACATATGGTAACTCACTTTACGAATTACTTTAATTAGCCTTTTGGATTAGTTGGACATGGCCGAAGAGGAGCAAGGAAATAATTTTTCATTCTCTCCGAATAGTGTTAATGATGCCGATGTTAGATTGGAGGATGTTCACGAACTTAAAAATGACGATGTTGTTGAAGTTGAACCGGATGTAGAAAGTGGTAGTGGTCGTGGTAGTCGTGGCCGTGGCCGTGGTAGTCGTGGCCGTGGCCGTGGTAGTCGTGGCCGTGGCCGTATGCGTGGTGTTAAACAAAAAGGAGGTAATAACAGTGGAGGTGTAGCGGAAGGGTCTACATCAATACAATCTAGTGGTGGTAGGTTAACTTCTGATGTATGGAATCATTTCAAGAGGTACAAGGACGCGGATGGGAATTATCGGGCAGTTTGCAACTACTGTAATAAAGTATTGACAGGACATTATTCTAGTGGGACTACACATCTAAAAAATCATTTTACAGGTTGTTTGAGAAAGAATTTTAAGGATGTTGGCCAAATGCTTCTTGCTAAGAAAAATGATGGATCCATTACCGTTGAGAGCTGTTCTGAAGTAAAATGTGATATGGCGACGGTGAGGATTAGTGTTGCGAGGATGATCATTTTGCACGAGCTTCCACTTTCATTTGTTGAATATCAAGGGTTTCGAGATTTGATGAAGTTGGTTCAACCATCACTTGATACAATAAGTAGAAACACCATCAAGAATGAAATTTTGAAGCTTTATGATGTTGAGAGGTCCAAGACAATGAATTTGTTGGATGCTTGTGAGAGTAGGATTGCAATTACTACCGACATGTGGACGGCTAGCAACCAAAAAAAGGGCTATATGGTTGTTACGGCGCATTACATTGACAATCTATGGGTGCTACGCAGTCGCATTATGAGGTAACACTTTTAATATTTATATTATGCTTATTTTAATGATTTTAATGATTATGCTTATTTTTCTTATTATACTTATTTATATTATGTTTATTTTAATATTTATATCATGATTATTTATATTATGTTTATTTTAATATTTATATTATGCTTATTTATATTATTATTATGCTTATTTATATTATGCTTATTTTAATGATTTTAATTACATTCTTCTTTTTTTTTCTTTGTATTATTAGGTTTATATATGTGCCGGCTCCACATAGTGGTGAAGTAATATGTAATGTGTTGTATGATTGTTTGATGGATTGGAATATTGATAGGAAAGTGTCAACTGTGACTGTGGATAATTGTGCTGCCAATGATGCAATGATAAATATGTTGTTGGATAAATTTTCATCTAGTTCATTGATTTTAGGCGGAAGAATTTTTCACATGCGTTGTTGTGCTCATATCTTGAATTTAATTGTGAGGGATGGGATGTCTGTGATGGAGAAAGGTGTTGAAAATATAAGAGATAGTGTTAGTTATTGGACTACTACACCTGGAAGAGTTGAAAAATTTGAGGCTGCAGTGCGCCAAATGGGTATTAAAGAGTCCAAACGTTTAGTTCTTGATTGTAAGACTCGATGGAATTCAACTTACTTTATGCTTAGTACTGCTTTGTTGTACAAAGATGTATTTGTTCGATTGAGTAAGTTGGATAAACAATATAAATGTGTGCCTAATGAGTCGGAGTGGGATTTGGCAAAAGTTGTATGTGACCATTTGGATTTATTTTGTATGTTGACTGAAATTATTTCTGGATCTCGATATCCCACCTCAAACTTATTTTTTCCTAAAATTTGTGAGATTAGATTGTCAATAAATTCATGGAAGGTGTCACCCAATATGGGGATTAGACAAATGGCTGAAAATATGATTGCTAAGTATGAGAAGTATTGGGATGTTATTCATGGAGTGTTGGCTATAGGGAATATCTTAGATCCTAGGTTTAAGAAGATGATGATTCACTTCTTTTTTCCTAAGATTTATGGAGATGATGCTCCCTATCAAGCTGAAAGGGTATTTAACCTTCTCGGTGAAGTGGTGAAAGAGTATGAAGCAAAGCATGCAACAAGTGAAGATGGAGGAGATTTTAATATGGGCAGTTCTTCTCGAGGTATGTCACAAGCTCCTATTTTTAAGGATTCAAGTATGGCTGGTGAATGGGACTCATTTGTTTCTAGAGAAGTCAACTATAAGCAAGCTAAATCTGAGTTGGAGACTTACTTAGATGAGGGAGTTTTGCCTACTACTAGCAATTTTGATATTTTGTCTTGGTGGAAGAATAATAAGGGCAAATATCCGATACTTGCTGAGGTTGCTAGGGATTTCTTAGCCATTCCTGTGTCTACCGTGGCTTCTGAGTCTGCTTTCAGCACTGGAGGTAGGCATTTGAGTACTCACCGTAATAGACTTCATCAAAATACTGTGGAGGCATTGATGTGTACTCAAAATTGGTATTGGACTGAAATTAAAGGTAAAATTACTTATTTCATTTATTCATGTATTATAACATTTTTATATTTTTGTACTAACATGGTACTTAATAATTATTTTTTATGTTTTAATTGTTAGATCGTGAGCCACTTAAACGATTTGCGGAACAAATTATAAATGCTGAAGGAGTGGAGGATCTTGATGATTGACAATATCGTGGCATGACATTTTGGATTGGAAGCTTTGAATCTATATGGATTTGTAGTATTTTTTATTTGTGGATTTTAATGGTTATGTGCTTGAACTTAGTTATGTTTTTTTTATTTGTGAATTTTAATGGTTGTGCACTTGAATTTAATTATTTTTTATGTTTGATTTGTGTTGTTATATTTTTATTTGTTGATTTATGTTTTTTATTTGTGGATTTTAATGGTTGTGCTCTTGAATTTAGTTATTATTTATGTTTGATTTATGTTGTTATATTTTTATTTATGATGATGTGTGTTATTTGTGTTAAATTGTTAATGGTTAGATTGTAATTGAATTTTATTTAACATTATTAATTAAATTATTGAATTCTTAAAAGATATTTTAAATTATTTAATTTTAGGTTTTCCGGATCCGGATATCCGGAATATCCGCCCGGATCCGGTGCGGATATTATCCGCATCCGGATCCGCAAAAAAAATTGCGGATCCGGATGCGGATCCGGATAAATAAATGTAAATCCGGATCCGGATTTTGCCAACCCTAACCACACTATTGATATTCAAAATTAATATTCAAATGCAAATATAAAAAGTTGTTACTTGCGGGCCAAGGTGTGTGATCTAAGTCTAAAGGGTCTATAAAACGCACAGCATACTATTGATATCATTGTATTGCTGATCTTATAATGACTACTGAAGGTTGTTTCTGGTACGTGCTGATCACCATCGTCAGGTGACTGTGAGGTGCTTCTTCATACAGGCAATTCATCAAACATTAAGTTCATCTTATCAAACAAGTTCTTCAACTAACAGGGTAAAAGAGGATAAATTGCAAGAGTCTAACAAAATCCATAATTTATGAAATAGTACATACAAATAAAGGTAAAAAAGAATTCTCACCTTTCTTCGCCATTTGTTTGAAATTAAAGGGTCTGCATCAACGGAAAATAACACTATTAAAAAATGATCCAGTAGAAGATGAACCAGTTTCGATATGTTTAGTATTGTCATAACCCAGAAAATCAATATCTTCAGAATTTTGCTACATAAAAGACGCTCCAATTGACGCTCTAAGCCCCAATAATTCCAATGCTACTTCTTTCATCGTAGGTCTCTTCTTCCCATTCAAGTTCAATAATCTTTTTGCAACCATAGCAACTGCTATAACCTCTTCTTTCTCAGCTTCCTAAGAACTTGAGCATCAAAGACTTCAAACAAACGGTTCACATTCATTACTTGGAGAAATGCACTGCCAAACTTCTATTTTCTTCAGTGTCAACTAAACCGATAGGTTTTTATACATTTAAAAGCTCAACAAGAACTACACCAGAAACATAAATAATATTGTAAAGAGTGAGTCAATACTAAGCGGATAAGTTTTTGAACATTTAAAAGCTCAACAAGAACTACACCTATAATTAAAGAAGCTTAGGTTCGGACCCATGTTTTACAGTAGTGTAAATGACACAACCTGCCCCGAATCCACAGGACGAGTCTGCTTAATTTTATTTAATCATTCTGACAGAATCTGATTAATAAGGATTCTACCAAAAATTTGACAGTGTCTCCTATAATTATCACATAACCAAATCTGCAAAATTATAAAATGTGCACTCCCAAAATAATTTCAAATACAACTATCTTTGAACAACCAATCTCCTGAATAAAATGTCAAACTATTCAAATATCCAAAATCAGAGAAAATACATAGGTTGTCCACAAGTCTTGAAATGTATCAAATTATGCAATCCTAAAATATCTCAAAAATTACATCTACGACTCCTAACACCATCACAAGACCATAATTCCAAAATAATAATAATTGCTAGGTCGACTATTGTACCTGCGATTCTCCTGCAGGGGGAAAAATATAATAAAATGGGATGAGTATAAAACTCAGTGAGCTCAATGAGTGGATAGTAGTTTTTTAACATAACTTTACTCTAAAATAATTATACTATATCAAAACATAATTTCATCAAAATATCATAAGAATTTAAATAACTTATTAAATTCAAATCATGTATTCAAATAACAATATCACAAATATAATACATAAATCAATGAAATCCGTAATACTTATAACATCAATACTGAATGACAAAAACTATCACCAAACAAGTACCCAAGGGAATAATCTTATCATATTCGGACCTCGACGAGCGAGCAATGACGTACTACCTGGGTACAATCACACACCAAAGCTACATAGATAGACAGGGAAGTACCATCACATATTTGATCGTATTCAGACCTTAACGGGCGGGCAATGACGTACTACCTGGGTACAATCACGACCCAGAGCTACACAGATAGACATGGAAGTACCATCTCATATTTGATCATATTCAAACCTTAACGGACGGGCAATGACGTACTACCTGGGTACAATCACTCCCTGGAGCTACACGGATAGATCGGGAAATATCATCTTATATCTCATCATATCTGTGCATGCATAATCTGGTCCCAAAAAGAAAAAGTTGCCCGAGTACATAGCCCAAAGGCTCTGTGTGTACTCAGATAGGCCCCAAAAGCCTATATATTATCTGCATCATCTATATCATTTGTATCTCAATATCTGTATCATCTATATCTCTGTTTTCATCATACCACATGTATATGCCCTTAAAAAGCAAGTGCGCCCAAATACACGACCAAAACCTCTATGTGTGTTCAGACGGGCCCCAAAAGTCTCGTATCTCGTCATATCATTTGCATCACTATATTTGGAGGGAAATGGTACTATCTAATGATTTTAGAAATAATCATTATACACATATACATAAACATATAATCTCATCTGAAATCTCATTTCTTTTTTCATTTATCATGCCTTAAATCTGCTTTTCTTTTCTTTAAAATAATATCACGCATATTCAAAACTGGTAATCAAAATCATTAATCATTTACATATTTTGTAATAAATACCAATACGCAGATAAAAATCCATCTCTACAAAATTATTTAAATCCAAGTAGTTGAAACTTATTTCGTAAACATGCTTTACTATTATAATAAACTATGAAAATAGGTTTTGTATATTCTACTCACATTGACAATGCCTGAACTCGGTATCAACAACATCCGCGGGTTGATTCTTGTTCACGGATCCTCCTAATTTAAGAAAATAACATAATTACTATCTGTAAATGGGAATTATAACTAATAAACTCGAAACAAAATTTATCCAAAATAAATTATTCTCGAATCCATAAAATTACGAAAATACCCTTGACATCAAAATTCATCAAATTATCCTCAGAATCACATATTACCAAACTACCCTCAATTTAGATTACAAAAATATCCACAAGTTTTGAATTTATGAAAGTACCCCAAAAAAATAAAATTACCAAAATGTCCCTAACGACGTAAATTACCGAATTACCCATTGAAATCTCAAATTACCTAACTGTCCTAATCTAAAATTACTAAAATATCCACCAATTCCAAAATTACAAAATTACCCTTAACAGTCAACGGTGACCGAAACTCAGTCAACGGTGATAGGAAGCTCAGGTCTGGTAGTTCTGACCTTGGTGAATCCAATAGTGTTGGCGATGACCTCTCATGCGCGGCGGTGGCTACGGATTGAGCTCCCCAAAATCGTAAGCTTTTCGGCAGTCGATCGGTGGCAATCTGGCAATTTCAGGTGACGGGGTCGGTCAAAAAATAATGAGGGAAAGCTAAGGAACAAGATTCAAGTGGTAGCACAGCCCAATTCTGGCTAAATTGATGGCGGTGATGACTGGTGGAGCTGCGGCTTTTCGAGCTATATCGCCAGCGTTCTGATCGATTTCCGTTGACGAGGATGGTAGGGATCTGACCGGTGTCTCAAGAGCTTTCAATCGGTACCAAGCTCGGGCGATAGGTGGCTAGAATCGCAAGTTTCGCCCAGATCGAGCCATGGGTCGCGGGTCGGTCAACGGGTCAATGGTTTCTTCTTCTTCTTCTCTCTCTCCCTCTCTCTCTCTCTCTCTCTTTCTATTTTAGGAAACCTCTCTCTCTCTCTCCCCCCCTTTCCATTTATAGAAATCTTTTTTTTTTGTAAGCTTAATACAAATTAAGCTAATACCATACCCGAGTGCCGAAATAAAATCTGATTATGCGGTCATTGAGTCGCTTTCGAATTGTCTCAATTTTGTGTCGCAACAAATTTAAATTATTCGAGGACGATCCATTTAATAATTGTGTCCAATTACCTGTGACGATTTGTAACAATTCCGACGACTTTAAAAAGTTTGGAACGAAGTTAAAAAAATACATAAAACATTCCATTAAAAAAAAATAAGGAGCATATGTTACAGTAAAAGGCCTTTTACATGTTTTTACAATATTGTAAAGAGTGAGTCAGTACTTTATAAAGCATGGACATCTACATCTAATAATCTATTAAACTTTATAGAGTGTATTTTTACTATTACTAGAAGATTCAATTTGTTAATAAATAACTCGTTGTCACCTCCAGGTTTATTTTTAATTAGTTGAGGGTTTAGGTCTCTCGTGTGTGTTGTGAAAGTAGATGATAAATTTAAATAATAATAATAATAATAATAATAATAATAATAATAATAATAATAATAAAAATATATTTTGATAGATTATTACTTATTAGTTTATAAATATCCCCAAAGGAAAAGAAGTTAGTGAAAATGTTGAAAGAATGACAATATATATACATTACCAGGAAGGATAGTGGTCAGACAAAATCCCCGACAGCTGACTTTACCATCGTCATGCTTGCCAATTGGAATTTGGAAATTAGCATGTATAACTCCTAAAAGTGTTCTTGCAAGTTCGTCACATGGGTACTCTTCTTTGTGATGGGAAAGGAATCTACACAAGCAGCTATAAATTAAGCAGAAATAAACTATTTCCTTCTTTATGACTATTTCCTTCTTTATGTGATTAAAATGATATGTGTATCATAAATAAAGCAACAAAAAATAAACTAGTATAGTCCAAAGCAATACAACCACAAGAGACACAAATTTTATGTGGAAAACAAACAATGGAAAAAAAACCACAGGACCGTAGTATGATATAATCTTCCATTATATTAATGGGATTACATGACAAATTCTTCTCAACATAACATTAGAAGCTAATAACATCAAGAATCTTGATAATCTTAGCTTATAATAACAGTCTAATATCTGTTTTTCTAACAAGTAGATATCTCAAATAATTAATCTACCATTATCTAAACGAGACCAACGTCACATGCATTATACTAATGATATGTGTTAAATTAAGTAGATGAATGCACAAACAAATGGATAATGCATAGAACACAAAAATTGCATAATTAGTACAAAATAAAAATTAAATAAGCAAATAATATAAATGTATAGAAATTAAAAATACATAAATGCGAAATAAAAATAAATAAATTAATTAACTAAAAATAATAGGCGGTTAAACCAGCCATATAAACAAAGTAATTAAAGGAAACAAGTTAGGTAGTATTTTAGAACTAGCTATATAATAAAACATAAAATAAAAATTACACAAATTAATGTATAAGAATAATTAAACTGAAATTAAAATGATAGACGGTTAAAATGATAGGAATCAATCTAAAAATATGCTGAGGTTACGGAATTCATTCTCTGATTTCAAATTATTGTTATAACACTTTCTCATATTTTTATTTTGTATTTATCTTGTCAGTTAATTATTATGTCATTTAATTCTTAACGAACCATTATTGTAAATAAATATGGGACCAACTACCTAATGTGTCATAACTATATTAAAGTGTCGACATTATGTCAAAATACGATATAAATCTTAAAAGATCTAGATCTATAAATTAACATAACATAAAAAAAACCGGTAAGAAAGAAAAATATAAATAAATAAAACACACTTTAAGACTCACTTAAAAGAATAACTAATTCAATAATTTGAATTCTTCAACTTCAACTTTCACCTCAGTTTAGAAAATTAGCCACTCATATTCATAAATAAAATACTCATTTTATCTGACAAACTTCTGCAATATATTACAAGAGAATTAACTACAAAAGAAGAAATTTTTTTCTAGCTTTAGACTCAGCTCCCTTCCCCTTCTCTACACTCCTCCCCCGTTCTTCCTCTCCAGGCAAGGAACATATCACATATAAATTTTTTTATGGTTATTTATTATTATTATTTATTTAATTATATATTTACATAAAGAACTATGATGGTCAAGCAACAAAATGGCCACCTAATCATCACCAGCATATTTGTTCACTTTTTCTTTATTTATTTTATTTTTTATTAATTATATCTCTTCAATAATGCATTTCAAATGACTCTAGTAATTCTTATTTATTCATGCTTTCAATTCTAATTCTCTTTTTATTCTTGAAATATTTACAATATAAAAGTTAGCATACTACTAATTAATTTTAATATAAAAATTTATTAGGGGAGCATTAAGAGAATTTAGGAATAATGAGTACATTAATAACACTATAAGTGAAAAACTGATAATTTTATCATTATTAAATGTATACTTTTTAATGTTAATCATTTATCCTTAATGAATTTTCATATATATCATCACATGTAATACATCAATCCAAAATTATTGTTATTCAATTTATAAATAAAAATAGTAAATATATAAGGTAATCATTATTACAATGAGTTTTTACTTTATCTTTGTATGTTCTTTTTTTTTCAATAACCCTTATAATATTTACTTATTTTACATTTTATTTACATAATTTATGTCTTATCATACATTCAATATAGATTTACAAATTTTATGATATATCGATAAGTTTATATTTTGTTTACCAATAATACATTATTTCACTATTCCTATATTAATTTACTTGTTTTACCTTTTATTTATAAATCTTATATTTTATTTACTTAATTTATATTTTATTTTACACAAAATATTGATTTATACGTTTTATGTTATGTTGATAAGGTTTTGTTTTATTTACTAATTATATATCAATTTAGCACTTCTGTATTAATTTACTTGTTTTACCTTTCATTTATAAGTCTTATGCATTTACAACATTTATGTTTTATTTTACAATTAGTGCTGATTAGCAAGTTTTATGTCATATTTATAAGTTTTTATTTTATTTATCAATAATACATCAATTTATCACTCTTATGTTGATTTACTTGTTTTATCTTCTATTTACAAGTCTTATGTTCCATTTATATAATTTATATTTTGTTTTACATTTAATATTGATTTACTAGTCTTATGTTAAATATACAAGTCTTATGTTCCATTTATATAATTTATATTTTGTTTCACATTTAATATTGATTTACAAGTCTTATGTTAAATATACATGCCTTATATTTTATTTATATAATTTATGTTTAATTACGATATTGATACTGTGACTTAAATCACGACATTATATAATGACCCTTTCTTTCTATTCTATAATAAAGCGTCTCTCCTCGACAATTGATGTTTGGAAATGACATTGTTGTTTTCAATATATCAATTGAAGATTGTGCCATGATTGCAAGCATTCGAATGGCACCACACTGCTATAATAGCTTCGAAAGTGTGCCGAATCCTATATACATTCATGTCGACTTAGGACTTAGACCATTCAGATTTTCAAAACCCAGAAACAAGCTGACGGCTTTTGGTTGCAATACCTCAGCCTTTATTGTGACTGACACTTGTAGTAGTGGTGTCTGTGCTTCTATTTGTTTTGTTTATTCTGAAATTGTGAACATCAAAAAAAAATTCTTGTACAACTACTACTTGCTGCTAGACACGAATGCATGAAAGTTTTCAGGGTTATTGAAAACTTGTAAATCAACACTAAATATAAAATAAAACATAAATATTGTATATGCATAAGACTTATAAATAAAAGATAAAACAAGTAAATCAACATAAGAATGCTAAATTGATATATCATTAGTAAATAAAACAAAACCTTACCAATATAACATAAAATTAGAAATCAATATTTTGTGTAAAATAAAATATAAGATTTGTAAATAGAATATAAAACAAGTAAATTAATATAGGAATAGTGAAATAATGTATTATTAGTAAACAAAATATAAACTTATCAATGTATCATAAAATTTATAAATTTATATTAAGTGTAAGATAAGACATAAATTATGTAAATGAAATGTAAAATAAGTAAATATTACAAGGGTTATAAAAAAAACTTACATATATAAAATAAAAATACATTATAATAATGATTACCTTATTTATTTACTATTTTTGTTTCTAAATTGAGCAACAATAATTTTGGATTGATGTATTACATATGATGATATATATGAAAAATTATTAAGGATGAATGATTAACATTCAAAAGTGTACATTTAATAAGTCTATAATTATCAGTTTTGTACTTACAATATTGATTAATGTACTCATTATTCTTAAATTATCTTAAAAGCCCTCTAATAAATTTTTATGTTAAAATTAATTTACAGTATGTTAATTTTTTTTATATTGTAAATATTTCAGGAAAAAAGAGAGAATTGGAACTAAACGTGGGGACAAAGAAGATTTACTAGAGCCATTAGAATGCATTATTGAGGAAGTGTAATTAATAAAAATAAATATTTTTAAAATATAAAAATTAAAAAAAAAAGAAAGAAAGAAACAATGTTAGATGGCGATTATGTACATATATTATAAAATAAAATAAAAAGATGCAAGGAAATGCAAGCAACAAAAGGGAACAGAGAAAGGGGGAAAGCTGAGAACGAGAGTAGTCAAGTAAATCTTTCTTTATTTTTATTGTTCTTCTTGTGTGATCAATTTTCTTGTAATATATTTTAAAAATTTATTAAATAAAATAAGTGTTTTGTTTTTAAATATGAGTGGCTAATTTTCTGAGCTAGGGTAAAATGTGAAGTCCAAGAATTTAAATTATTAATTAAATTACTCTCTCAAGTGAGTTTTAAGGTTTATTTTATTTTGATATTTTTTTCTTCCTTACCAATTTCTTTTATGTCATGTGAATTTAAAGGTCTAGATCTTTTTTGATTTATATAGTATTTTAACATAATATCAACACTTCAATATAATTGTGGCACATTAGGTACTTGTCTCATATTTATCACATTAATGGTTAGTTAATAATTAAATGACATAATAATTAACTGGCAAGATAAATTCAAAATACAAATATGAGAGAGTTGTTATAATCATAATTTTAAATTCGAGAGTGGATCGTGTAACCTTAGCATATTTTTATATTGATTTCTAGCAATTTCTTTTTGGCAATTGATTTTCTTTATTTCACAAATTGACTACTAGAATTTAAACTGGCTATGGTTCGACCCAGACTCATCGGGTTATATTATAACTATATACTCTTATATTTGAGAATAATAATACTTTTGAGTCGTGTCAAATTTTTGGCGCCGTTACCAAGGAGTTTTCTAAATTTGATGTCAGTTTGTTTTTATTTTTTATTTTTTATTTTTTTGTCGCTAGTTTCTATCTTCGTCATTGTATTTTTTTTGCAAAATTTTTGTTAGCTCCCCTCTTCTCTTGATATTTCAATATCATCTATAATATTTGTGAAAATTTTTATTTTGAACCAAAAAAATTTGTAAATCAATCCCTAAACCAAATTGGATGTGGATCTTTAGACTTTGTCTTACTCTTTGGACATTTAGGTTTAAAGACTATATGAACTTAGACCTACGGATTTGTGGACATACCGAACATGGACTTGGACTTTTAAAATTATCATTAAGTCCCAAAAATTAAATTAATTATCTAATCAGTTGGTAATTCATAAAAGTTGTTAAAAAATAAAAAGAGTCCACATCTTAAGGTAAGTATTCCTTTCCTTCCTTCTTCTTTTAAATTATGCAATTTATTTTTCATACTTTTCATATTTTTTTTTATTTTGTTATTTTATATGGTTGGTTCAATCACCTGAATTGTTATTTAAATTTTGTTTATTTTGTTATGATAGGTTTAACCGCCTATCATTTCAATTTCTATTTAATTATTCTTGTACATTAATTTGTGTAAGTTTTATTATATGGCTAGTTTTAAAATACCGTCTGAATTATTAATATTTTGTTAATTGTTATTTTATTCTTGCTTTTAATTATTTTGTTTTTATTGCTAGTTTAATCGGGTAATATTTTAATTTTAGTTAATTAATTTTTAGTTTATTTATTTTATTTCGCAATTATTTAATTTTAATTTCTGTTCATTTATATTATTTGCTTATTTAATTTTTATTTTATTTTTAAATGTATAATTTTCATTTGGTGTTGTATGCATTATTTATTTATTTGTTCATCACTTTCTTAATTTAATTTAGCACACACTCACACATTATCAGCATTGCATGTGATAACTCTATGAAATGAGAGTTATCATAGCACTTTAAGGCTTACATGAAGATTACTTAGAGAGTAAATGATGTGTTTTTGTTGCATTTTAGTTATATTTTACATGAGCGTTCATTCTAGTATAATTTTCTATTAATTTGTGTTGTTTTAGAGTACTTTTATGCTTAGATTGTGTGTATAATTATAGGTGACTGAAAGCTCAAGTTTTAAGGAAGGAATGCTACCGTAAGGAACTCCCAGAAACAATGGAAGAACTTGGCTGCAAAAGAATTGAAACAAATCTAAAGTAGTGCAAATGTTGTAGTCATTGTTGTAATAATCATGGAGCATTGACAGAGAAGATTTCGCGTCAAATAATTAAAAAATTGCAATCTAGAGTTTCAAAAAAAGAAGGATACACGCCACACACTTTTGGTTGCTCTAGTTTCACATTATAAAAAGGAGCAGGCATACAAAGAAAGGAGAGAGTCGTCACTCAAGAAAAAATCACAGAGAAAAACAAAAGAAAAACATAAAATAAGTAGGATTTGAAGGCTGCAACAGAGGATTCATAGTGAGCAAGAAAAAGATATCTCAAGATCAACCGGGCTTCTAATCATTCTATTGTTTTCTTATTCTCTATTTATTCATGGGATTATATTTAAGGGTTAAACTTATTTTGTTTATTGTTTTATCACAAATCATGAACTAAATTCAATTGTCATTGGGTGATAAACGATCTTAATGGATGTTTGACTAGTATATATGTGTTGCTTTGTGTTTGCTATAGCATTTTTTCTTAATTGAATTTATTTCAATTCCCTATTTCGGCTGACCCACCCATTTAGTGGATAATAACTAAGAAAGAGCCTAAAAAAGGTCTGACTTAGTGAAACCAATTAAGACAATACTTGGTTTTAGATTATGTTTCCCAAGTTGAGTAAATCTCAATTTGAATAGGGTCATGCTTGATCTAAAATTAGTGAAGAATTAGACATAGAGATTCACCTTGTAGGGTAAATCAAACATAGAACGGGTAATGCTATATTTAATGTTGACATAACAATTGGTCATTGTTAGGTTGCATTAAATATAAGATATCTAATAGGCGACAGCTGAGGATGCATGAGTGATTCTGTCCAGTGTTGTAGTGAATGTTGTAGCAAAGTATTATAATTGAGAAATTAGTCAATGTCATTAAGAGAGTTTATTCACTCAACTACTATATTCCCATTGGTTTTCTCCATGTGTTTGACGTGAAAATTTCTTTTATTGCACTTTATTTATTGCCATTTTAGTTTAATTAGTTCATTAGTTTTATAAATTGCCTTGTTTCAATTAGAGCAAAACTACACTGTTAAGATTGTTGTAGCAGGTTTAGTAACATCAATTCTTGTGGAGACGATTTGAATACTTATCAGCATATTACTTGATGTGTACACTTGCACACTGACATCTGTAGCAGTAAAATTAACATTAACAGCATGCAACGTTGGCCTCGTACTGATAGTGGTAGATTAATTAGAAAATCACCTTCACCACCTTTAGACATGGCCAACACTGAAGCTGATAATTTTTCTGAGCACGGAGATAACCAAGCCTTGCAAAATCTTCATGAACAACCTGCGACACTTAGAGATTTCAGGTATCCTACTAGAACATAGTCATCATCATGCATACTTTATCCTCCTGATGCATTTTGTTTTAATTTCAAACCTGCTATCATTTAACTGTTGCCTACTTTTCGTGGTTTTAAGTTTGAAAATCAATACTTTCATTTGAGAGAATTTGAAGAAGTTTGTAACACTTATACTGATCAAAATTGTAGAATGAACATAATTAAACTTAACTCTTTCCCTTTCTCATTAAAGGAAAAGCTAAAACTTAGTTAGTAAGTCCTAGGTCAAGATTTATTAAAACTTAGCATGAAATGCAAGCACAATTTTTGAAAAAATTCTTTCCACCCCAAATAACAAATTCTTTCAAAAGGCAAATCACCACATTCACTCAAAAGCCAAGAGAAACCCTTTACTAATATTGGGATATGTATAAAGAGCTACTTAATATTTGCCGACATCATAGTTTTGAAACGTGGAGGTTAGTGTCTTATTTTTACGAGGGACTAACATCCTAAAATAGACAAGTTGCTGAAATGATGTGTAATGATAAGTTTAGAAATAAAAGTCTTGAAGCTGCATTAGATTATATTGACTATATAGCAGAGAATGCACAATACTGGGATACAGTTGGGTCTTATGAGTTATCGGGTAAACCCTAATCATCTCATCTAGTTGAAGCATGTACAACCTTAGGGAAGACCATGACTTTTAAGCCAAATTTGCATCTTTAGCTAAAAAGAATGATCATGTAAAGTCTGTTCAAGATATTGCATGTTATGTTTGTGATTCTACTGACCATTCTACACAAGACTGTCCGACTTTGCCAGCTCTAATAGAAAGTTTACGTGAACAGGTAAATGTCGTCGACAATTTCAAAAAGCCAAACCTCAATCCATACTCCCAAACTTACAACTCTTGTTGGAGAAACCACCCTAATTTCAGTTGGAGAAATGAAAATTATGCACACTTTTCACAACCAGCTCCTTCACGTCAGAATTTCCAAAACACCCAAAATTACCCATCTAAAGATGGGCACGGCACAGGTGGTGAAATAAAGGCTCATTAGGGCCCCCGCACGGCCTACGACACGAGCCCACTTGGGTCGTGCCGTGGGCCGTTCCTAAAAAAGGCCCATCAACCTTTTCTTTTTCCCCCTCAAGCCCACGTGACTAGCGTGCTTTTTCAAGCTCATTAGCCCATATAATAATAATAATAATATTATTAAATTAATTAATTGCCTAGCGTGCTTTTTCAAGCTCATTAGCCCATATAATAATAATAATATTATTATTAAATTAATTAATTAATTAATTAATATAATAATAACAACAACAATAAAAACAACAACAACAACAATAATTTTTATTAGGGAAATTATCCACCGACCACCTAATGTTTTGGGTTTTTTTAAAAATACACAATTCCTTTTTTTTTTTGCCTGAATTACACTTGAAGTTACAATTCTTTGCATTTTTCCACTTCCGTCTGTTGACCGTTAAGATTCCGTTAGTTTTCTTAACAAAATGACGGTTTTACCCCCCAAAATTAATGCTATATGATGAAATTATAATTTTACATTTGGGGGGTAAAACCATCATTTTGTTAAGAAAACTAACAAAATTTTAACGGTCAACAGACGGAAGTGGAAAAGTGAAAAGAATTGTAACTTGAGATGGAATTCAGCAAAAAAAAAAGAATTGTGTATTTTTTAAAAAGTTGAAAAAATCAAGTGGTCGGTGAATCCCTTTTTATTAACTATTAAGAGAACAATTAACATTTCATTATTAGTTTATTATAATTTCACAACTATATATTTAAATATTTAATTTTATAATTAAAATTATAACACAATAGTACATAAATTTAATTCCATAGATCATAGAATGATTAATAAAAATTAAAATTACAATCACGGAATAACAATTACAAGAAGTCACAACTACGAGATATTAATTATAACAAATCACAAGTTACAACTACGAAATACAAATTATAACAAATCGACAAATCACAACTATGCAAATACAAAATATTGATTATTAAGCACGAAATAAAATGTATTAATAAAAAAATTTTTCATTCATAATTTTATTTTTTTGTGTATAAATATGAAAAACATTTCATTCACAAATCACAAGTGAAAAATATCTCCGTTAACTAAGTTACGATTTCATAAAAATGAAATATTAATGTTGTAAAATTTTGATATAACATTTATAAAATCATGATATTTATAATTTTATTTATTAAAATCATGATATTTATTTATTCATTTAACAAATGATAAACATAAAATAATAAGAATTTTTTTAAAACTAAGACTTAAATTAATTTAATAAAATATATTCAAAATTTTAATTTCAAAATATTTATAAAATTATAAGTTCATAATATTTTATTTTTCCTTTTTATTATAAAAATTTACTTTGATATACTTTGGCCCACGTGCTATTGATGGCCCACGGGCCTCGTGGTAGCCCACCAATGAAGCGTGCTTATTACGTGCCTTTTCGCATGCCGTGCTTTGTCCTATCACTAATTGAGCCGTGTTTTTAAGGCCCACGTGCCCAAAATTCTAAGCCTGACCCAGCCCACATGCATGCCGTGCCTCGTGCCCTATCGACACGTGGTCATGTCGTACCATGTCATGTGCCACTCGGCCCATTGGCCACCTTTGTACCCATTATATGTCCCACCTCCAAGAAAAACTATGGAAGATATATCGCATTCATTCATTGAAAAATAAAAATCGATCAATAATCAAACCATGCAAACCTTGACCAATTTGATAAAAACTGTCTCCAAACTTACATCAGCCCTCACCATGCATGAAAAAGGTAAGTTACCTGGTCAGCTTGAACCAAACCCAAAGAGTCAATAACATCCTCAAATGGGTAATATAGGAAACCAAAATATAAGGCAAGTTAAATCGGTTATAACCCTTTGTGATGGTAAAGCAGTTGAAAAACACATTCTGAACCCTCGTGAAATTATCAAGGATTTAATTTTAGAGAATATGGAAGAGTTTATTGAACCTTTAACCCATGAAGAAATAACTAACTATCCTCATGTACCTCTATTTCCCCTCTTGTACCTCCATTTCCTCAAGCACTAATCAAGCCAAGGAAATCAAACCACGATCTAGAGATTTATGAAGTTTTTAAATAAATGAACATCAACATTTCATTACTAGATGTCATTAAATAAGTACTTTCTTATGCTAAATTTATGAAAAATTTGTGTACTGTGAAAAGAAAACATAAGATGAAAAAGAGTTTTTCTAACAGAACAAGTAAGTTTCATTCTCTCAACCAATAATGCTTTGAAATAGGGGTGGGCAAAATATCCGACCCACTTCGATTCAACCCTACCCGATCTGAAAAATTTTGGGTTCGGATTGGATCGGGTTATTAAAGGAATCCGATCGGATGAATTTTTGTAAACCCAATCGGGTTGTGATCGGATCGAATGAAACCCAATCCAATCCGAAAACCCGATCGGGTTACTTAAAAACAAAATGTAAATTAAACACATTACACACATAGAGTCACAGACACAGTGACACACATTCACACACGCCACAGGCCAATGCCACAGCCCCATGCCACACACTCACACAGCAAACACAGTCACACATATTCACATTTCACACAAATTCAACACACTACACACACACAAGAGTACAAGACACTGAAGACAGACACCGTCACACGACTCACACCGAGACAAGACACACTCACACACATCTGCTGCCACCAGCCCACCGATTTGCTGCCACCAGCACCGATCTGCTGCCACCAGCACCGACAGTTGTTGCAAGCCTACAAGTGCAACCCGAATGAAGACTACTCGACCCGAGTTTCCCTCCCCCCATCAGCGTTGAAGCCTTGAAGGCCACCGATCTGCTGCCAAGTGCCACCAGTCCACCGATCTACTGCTCCAGCCTCTAAGCCTCCAACTTTGGTCCAGCCCGACAGCTGTTGCAAGTGCAACCCGACGAGACCCGACCCATGTTTCCCTCGCAGCAGCAGTCTTTTGAAGCTTAGCTTTGGCCTTTTCACCCTTTTGACTCAATTTTGAGTTGTCATGGTATAATACTAATTATAGTGCAAATTAACATTATATATACTATAATTAATTAATTATATTTACATGTTCAAATAATTGTTGTAATTATGTATTTTTAAATGTTAATAATAAAATTAAGAAAATTGGTGTGTTTATAATTTTTTATATGAATAGATATTTGTTAATTGTTAATAACTAACAAAAATTCTGTTAATTGTTAATAATTAAAACATTGTTAATTGTTAATAATTGTTAACAATTGAATTTTTTTATGAATAGATTATGTAGATTAAATATTAAAATTAAATATTATGTTATATATATTATATAATTATAATATGTGTTATGTTATTATGTGTAGTAGCTTCAACTTCAACCTTAAAAAAATTAACTAATTCAATTAATATTTAATTGTATGTTAAATGTTAATCATATGGTAAGTAGATGTAATTTGGGCTTGAAATTTAGGGGTTTATAATAATAATAATAATTGAGACATGGATTGATGGATAAGCAAATAATATTCTAGTATTATGAGGAATGGATGATTGGATATTATAAATCAATTAATTAATTAATCATTAATTTCTTACTTTTTTATGGAATATGAACAATTTTAAATTTTTATATATACAAATATAATTATACACCTAATTATATAAAAAGATTACGATGGAAATGTGAAATGTCAAACTAAACAAGTATCATGAAATTAAATTAATAAATATTTGAATTAGATTATGTTAATAATATTTTTGTGTTTTCATTTTTGAATTAATGATTATTAAATATTATTTTGTATTTTGTGTATTTAGATGAGTGGACACTCAAGATCGAATTTGATGAGCGATGATGAACAAAGTATACAAATGGAAAGAACTCAAAAGGGAAAAGAAAAGGCAAAGCGGAAAAGACCGCCAACGAAGAAAAGATCCGAGACGTGGAATCATTTCACTTTGCTTGAAGATAATCTAGACAAATGCAAGTGCAACTATTGTGGTAGATAATATCAATGTCATTCAAGGCGTGATGGGATTACAAATATGAGAAATCATATACAGACATGTGCAGCTTACAAGACATTTCGGGAACAACAAAGTGGAAGTCAACAGAACTTGACAGCTGAGGGCGGCGAGGGAAATGCAAGTAATATGATTTTGGCTAAAGGGTGGAGTCAAGATGCTTCTAGAAGGGCAGTCAACAAAATGATCATTATGGGTGAGTTGGCGCTTAGTTTTGTAGATAATAAAGGGTTCCAACATTTCTGTAGTGTAGCTATTCCACAATTTGTTATGCCATATCGACGAACTATTGGTAGGGATGTTATGGATTTATTTTTGGAGGAAAAGGCAATGTTGAAGAGTTTGATTTGTGGCAATAACCAACGTGTGTCTCTTACAACCGATCTATGGACTTCCGTTCAAAACATGAGCTACATGGTGATCACATCTCATTTTATTGACAGTGATTGGTGTTTGAACATAAGGATTATCAATTTCAACGTGATTGAAGATCATAGAGGAAAGAGGAAAAACAGTCGGCAAAAGGATTGTAGCTTGTTTACAAGATTGGGGGATAGAGAGATTGTTTGCAATAACCGCTGATAATGCCACTACAAATGATGTTGCTGTTAATTATGTCACCATGCAATTGCTTGCTTGGAAGAATGATGATGCACTTGTGTTGGCGGGACAGTATATGCATATGCGATGTTGTGCACATGTTTTAAATTTGATTGTCGGTTTAGGGTTAAATGAGTTGCATGCTAGTGTTGCCGCTATCCGGAATGCTGTGAAGTACGTGAGATCCTCCAGCTCGAGATTATAGACATTTAAACAATGTGCTGAACAGATGAGATGTCCAAAGGGAACAGTTGTTTTGGATTGCCCTACTAGGTAGAATTCCACCTATTTAATGTTGATGACTGCATTGAAGTTTCGAGCGGCATTTGATAGAATGGTTGAAGTGGATAAACCGTATGATGCATACTTTCTAAAGAAAGAAAATAATAACAAAAGGGTGGGCCCTCCTGGACTTAAAGATTGGGAGAGTGCAGAACGGATTGTGAAGTTTTTGAAGGTATTTTATGATGCCACGTTACTATTTTCTGCTTCTTTAAGTGTGACTTCTAATTTGTGCTATGATACCATTGGCTTAATTGAGAATTCATTGACTACATTAGAAGCAAGTAAAGATCCTTGGGTGGTGTCTATGGCTTTTAATATGAGAGAAAAATTTGATAAATATTGGGAGTCCACATGAAAGATAAACAAAATGCTGATTGTTGCCTCCATTATTATCCGCGAGCCAAAATGAACTTTGCCAAACATATTTTTGAGATCATTTTTTATAATGATGGTTTGATGGTTGAACAAATGACCAAAGCAGTGAAAGATTTGTTAAATGAGCTTTACAGTGCATATAATGCATTGTGCTCCAGTTCCACCCCATCGATGTGTAGTGAGAGTGTTCCTAGTGGCAGCTATGGTGGTACAAGTTCTTCTCCAAATTTTATAGCTGATATTGGTATGGCAGAGGTTCCTAGCGTTGATGGTGATAACATTTTTCGAGTTTCTCGCCCTTTCTTTGGATATGCAAAGAAATTCTCTGTTCAGAATGAGGGCAAGAAAATAGCATCTGAGGTGGAGCGATATTTAAGTGACCCAATTGAATATCCAAGCAATCTTAAGCTCAATGTTTTACTTTGGTGGAAGGTGAATGGATCAAAGTATCCAATATTAGAGAAGATTGCAAGGTATGTCCTCGTTGTTCCTGTTTCTACAGTGGCATATGAGTCTGCCTTTAGTACTGGGCGTTGCGTAATTGATGACTATAGGAGTTCTTTGACCCCTTGTATGATTGAGGCATTGATATGCACAGAAAATTGATTGCAAGCCAAACTTTTTGCAAATCTCATCTACAACCTTCAAGAAGACATTAAAGAGCAAATATTTCATATGGAGCTACAAGAAGGTAATATTTTTCTTAAACAATTGGCAAAGTTAAGATGTATTATAACTCTATAAATAGTATCTACATGTACTTAAGTTACTAATTTCAATTTTTTTGGCATTTTAAAGAGTTTGTAAGATCACAAGCTTCAACGGTGGAAACGGTGAGCACTGACATGGGTGCTATGGATATTTGAAAGGTAATTCTCAATAGATATTATTATTCATAATTAATATACATTTAGGTTGTATTTAAACTATAATAATAATTGTTATAGTTCTAAGTTTTAAGTTTAAATGTAACATTATAATTGTTTTAGTTAGACACGTTGAAGTTGATGGAATGGTATTGCCTAGAATTATTAATTGTTTTACTTGGTGGTGAATGCCATAAAATAAGTCACAATTGATTTAATTGTTTTTCTTATAGGGCATAAAATAAGTCACGACTGATTTAATTTTTTTCTTATATTTAATCAAGTATATTATTGGGCTTATGTGCTTGTGTTTAATGTGCGTTTATTTGCAGTGCGGCTTAGAGAAAGTAGTTATTGTATATTATTTCTTCAATTCTTCTCTAAGGGATCGATGCTTCAAGTCTTCAACTTGGACTCTTGGAGTACAAGAAGTTGAAGTTACAACTTGTCGAAGTGCTTGCGAGGAGTGGCGGAGCTGTGTAGGAAGTTTATTTTATATTTATGTTTAAACTTAATTGTGTTTTGGACTTTGTCATTTGTGTTATGGAATCTGGACTTTATCATTTGTGTGTGCGAAAACTATTTGAAGTTGTGGCTTTATGACTTTGTGTTTTAAACTTTAAAGATTAATGTTTAGACATTGTGCTTTGGATGGAGATTATAAATTATTAAGCTTAAATTTTGTGTTAATTTTAATTTTTATTAAGTTTACACTTTGTGTTAATTTTAATTTTCATTCATTTGAATTTGATTTTATAGTAGGTTTTTCTATGGTTGGTTGAAAAATGATAAAAAAATGATTGTATTTAAGAAAAACAGTTGAAAAAACAATCTAAAAAGCCTAAGAAAAGAAAAAAATAGCTCAAAATTGTATCAACCCGAATTGACCCGAATTAACCCACATCCGATTTCATCCGACCCGAATACAATCCAAATCTGATCCGAACTCAACTCAACTCAACCCGAACTTATAACCCGATCCGATCTGACCCGAATATAATTTGGATCGGATCAGATCGGGTTATAGATTCGAGTTAAGTTCGGATGAATTTTCATCCAACCCGACCAACCCGAAACCTGATCGGATTGATCCAAACCCGACCCGAACCCGATTTTGCCCACCCTTACTTTGAAATACAAAGATCTTGGTTGTCCAACTATTTTTTGCATTATTGTTGGCCATAAAATTGGACATGCTTTACTTGATCTTGGTGCTATTGTCAATTTGCCATACTTAGTGTACCAGCAACTCAATCTTGGTGAGTTAAAACTAACCTCTACCATCTTTTGCTTCTCAATAGGTCGATTAAGGTACTAAAAGGACTAATTGAAGATGTACTAGTCTAAGTCGATAAATTTATATATCCTGTGGATTTTATTGTTTTAGAAATGGAACCAATTGCTAAAGAATGCAAACAAATTCTTGTTGTATTGGGGCAACCATTTTTAGCAACAGTTAATTCTTTAATTAATTGTAGGAATGGAATAATGAAATTATCTTTTGGCAACATGACATTGGAACTTAATATGTTTAACATGTGTAAACAATCTCGCGATACAAAAGATAATGATAGTGAGAATAAGGAGATTAATCTCATTGAATCAATCATTGACAAACAAATTCAGGAAGAGAAATTGAAAAACTCTATAGAAATTTGTTATGTTGATTCTTTTGAATTAAGTAAAGAATTAGAATGTAATACTATTAACATATGGTCAATACTTGATTCTACATAGGTACCTAAGGATGATATTGGCCAATTAAACTTTAAAGACATTATGCACCTTAAATAGCCACGGGAAAAGGAAGAATTAAAATTGGAATTGAAACCTTTATCGGAATAATTAAAGTCTGTGTACCTCGGAGATCAACAAACATATCCAATGATAACTTTTCCCCAACTTGCAAATGACCTAAAAGAGAAAAAAGTCAAGAATTATGAGGAATGGATGAAAATCTTTGACATACTGAGACGAAATCTCTTACACCAGGACAAAAAGTGCTTATTCAACTCTTACCTGCATCCATTTCCTAGTAAGTCACATTCTTAATGGTCTAGCCCATTTATTATTCACACTATTTTTCCAAATAAGGTTGTATAAATTGAGAATCCAAAAGATGGTGTCACATTTAAAGTTAACGATCAAAGATTGAAACTATATCTAGAATACCGACCATGTGAAGCAGACACCGAAATCAATTTGAATGACCCACTAAATCTTGATTAAATCATTTACTTTTAACTTTTTTTCATTTTTCTTTACTGTTACTTTACCGTTTGAATTATTTGATTTTTTTTCTTAAATAAAGTGTATTACATTGAATTTTTTTTGTTTGACAATTGTGTTTCATTTTACCATTTTTAATATTTTTCATGTATACCTCCATAAGAAAGATTCTTTTCAAACATCTTAGAGAAATTTCACCAATAAAATTTCACCTAAGAAGTTTGCTTTGAGTTCATAAATCACATCATATTTGGGACTCACAACCACCAGAGTTAGTATCCCACATTAAAGATCTAGAAAGACAACTCAAAATAATAGAAGGTGGTAGTTATGAACTCCAACTGAAACTTAAGGTAAATTCAATAAAGGATGAAGGTGAGTTGGATGTTTGATTATAGCTATTGTGTGTTTTTATTTTGTTGTTTTCTTTTCCTTCACTTTTGACTTGATTTTGCAAATTTGATTTGTATTGTTTGATTTACCTTCCTGCATAAATGGTGGATAACGGTACTCTGTGACTTTTTAAGTTGACATTTTCAATTTCTCACAATAACTAAAACCCTAAAATCAAGTATGGAAGAAATACAATATAAATTGCATAAACATTTTCCTTCTCTCCTTCAAAATGCACTCAAGAAGATTTACAAAGTTCGTTATGAATGTCTGAATTTGTTGATGATCAATGAGATTCCTGCTAACATTCGTTGGTTAATTAAAGCAAAGATCCGATTGGCTGGTGAGTTTTCTTATCCATTTGTTTCTTACATGCCTGGTTCTGGTAAAAGCACATTTGCTAAAAAAAGAAAAGCTAAACGACTTGGCTATAAATGTCCTAACCGTGTAAGACTTGCTTGCAATAAACCATACTATAAAACTTTAAGAATAGTTTATGTAAATCGTGAAAATAAAATCAAATTCGTTAAGAATGGCATGAGTAAAGAATCATTGGATGATATTTTATGATCTCTTGAGATGCATGTTGTGCAAATTTTATTGAACTTACAAGCGCACAAATCTATTGTAGAATAGATTAATGGTGACTAATGTCGATCCCACGAGGAGGTGAATTTTAATTGCGTGTAGAATTAATTTTATGAGTTGGTGGTTGGATTTATAATGAAAGTGACGTAGGTTATCTTATGATTTAAATTAGAGCGGCAGGAATAAACTATTAAAATGAAGTGCTTGGATCTCCGGATCTATACTCAACATGTACTATTGGCTTAACATTCCTTATTAGTGCCAATAAAATCATGAAGAAGGATTTTCTGCTCCTCATGAACCTCACTCTAATAGATATGGTGCTAAGTGCTTCCCATGCCAAATAGTAATAACCTTCCCTAGGGAGACGGTTATATCAGCCAATATCTAAACAAGATTATTACTATCTGTCAACGAAAAGTCAAAACATCCACATAAATTAGAGGGAAGAAAAAGTAAATTTACCAAATTAATCCTATAGAGAATGTTGAAACTTCACCTTTAACCCAAGCTTGAAAGAAAATTAGCTACTCATAATTGAACAAGGGGTAAAATGGAAATGTTATTAAAATACACAGAAAAATACAAGATGGAGATGAAATTACAGAAAATGAGGCTCAAAAATGGATTTAGGGGCATCAAATTAGAGGGGGGAGCCCCTCTTTTTATAGATACAATGAGTAAATCATGGCCATCGAATTAAAACAATTTGTACGCTCATGATTGCGACACGTGGCAAGTTCTTATTGGACAGAACATATCGTCAAGACTGTTATTTCGTGTATATGCATGTACCGTACACACATTTTTTTGGTTCACTAACATACTGTCACGTCGCCGATCAACAACACATAAGCATTTTAATCCAATAGGATCGTGACACGTCATCAGTCAACACCACATCATCAGTCAATGCCACATCATTCATCCAATCAAATATTGCAACGTCATCGTACAATGCCACGTCATTCATCCAATCAAATATTGCAACGTCATCGTACAATGCCACGTCATCTTACAGTATATGTGAATAGTACCGTGAACAGTATTATGAATATTATCGTATATATGTACAGTGTTGTGAACAGTACCGTATATGTAAATAGTACCATTTTTTTTTTAGGCTCTTCTTAAGGTTTTCAACTGTCCTGAATTCAAAATTGCTAACCGTTTTGCTATCTGATCACTCGTTCATTGTGAAATGATCATGATGCCCCCCAGAATACATAAAATACTCAATTAAAATAAAATATACATAATTAAATCACAAAGGACTTAAAGACATAAAAGTAGGAATATTAGTGAGACTTCGAGTGTAAAATGATGATTTTCTCTTTTATAAATACACACTTTCTAGCACTCAACAATGCATCCGAGCAAATATGTGCAACGTGAGATTCATAATTTATAAAAGCCATTTCAAAAGGAAAGCGTACAGTTTAGTCTTAAGAATTGAACTCTAAAAAATCTTATTTGCTAGTTTATAAGAAAACTAAATGGGAAGTCTATCCTCAACCCATAAAAGGTGTTTAAGTCGTTATTTAACGCAAAACTAGAGGAAGATGTGAGCCACAATCACAACTACCAATAAATATCATTTTATTTATTATCCCTATTTTTATTATTATTTATGTGTCATTTCATATCTAGTCACTACTTCCTTTTTCCTTTTTACTACTTACTTTTTTCTGTTTGCCGTTGAAGTTTTAAACCACCAGCTTTATGCTTCATTTGACAAACACACCACCCTATTTACAACTGTACATCATTGTATCTATCACCAAGATCGTTAAATAGGTTCTCCTTTTCCGGCACTCATAAATTTTTTTTTTAGAAATGTTCCAATGGCAGCAACTTCGAATAGACAACTTAAAAACATTTGTGTGCTTTCTGGATTTCGCTATGGAAAGTATAAAGAGTTTGATCAGGCAGCTCTAGATCTAGGTCATGCTATAGCAGAGAGAAAATTACATCTTGTATATGGAGGAGGTGACCGAAGGTTATCAAAACTTCTCTCAGAAGTTGTTTTTGTTTGAGGAAGCCAAATGCTAGACATCATACTAAAAGTCTTAAAACTTTTGGAATGTATGCACGGTTCACCAACTGGAGAAGAGTTAGTTATCTCGAGTATGCAAGAAAGAATATCTAATATGTTAAATCATGTCAATGCCTTCATTTTCTTGCTAAGAGATCTTACAACTTTTGAGGTAATAATTACATTTTCTTGTTGGGCTCATTTGAATATCTATCAAAAACCTATCGGTTTGTTAAATGTTTTTAACTTTTATGATTGCTTAATAGCATTTCTTGATCATGCAATAAATAATTATTTTATTTCATCCTCAATGAAAATACTTTTTATTTGTACTCCGACTGCTAATGAGTTACTTGATCTCTTACAAGCTTACAAACCAAAGCTACATCTGTGACCTTAACGTTGGATTGGTCAACTGATGATGATGGCAATAACCCTCATAAAAAGTGTAAATTAGATTTAACTATCTGCTTGTAAATATTTTTTCGCAGTGAACAGGTGATATCTTCTAAATTCTACTCTTTTTTTTTTTTAGACATAGAAGACAATGTCTCCTTCACATTGAGGGGAGGAAATAGTTGACAATTATGGAATATCTCAATCCTGATGATGTTTTTACTAATTTTGCTGTAAAGACTAACTTTAGTTGAAAATTTGAGTCGAAGATGGCTGAATATAGAGTGTAGTAACTTTGAAAACGCATCTTCTTAGTTTCAAAGTTTTGTTTCTTTTTTAAAAAAAAAAGAATTTACTTTCTAATTTTTTTTCTTTTTCTTTTAATCATCTTCTTTAAGCCTCTGCGATCATTTCCAACTTTTTCTTTTATTATGTTTTCATTAATTTAAAAAAATGTTAAAAAAAGATATGAGGAGTTTTGTTTTTTATGTTTTCTTTAAACTTAAAAAATAATTGTGATCTTTTAACATTGAATAATATGATGACTTCCAAATTTTAGTATTTTTATTATCTTTGGCATTGAGTTATGTTACACCATATTTTTCACTTTGCATGTTAAATTGTAAATTGAGAAATTTGATAAGTGAAATTGATTAAGTTATTTGAATGAATGAACATGTCATTGTAAGTTCAAGTGAGTTTTTAAGCCTACTATCCTTAAAGAGTAACTTTGTTTGCTTATATAGCTTCAGAGTTTATTATACAAGATCTCTATATTTTTCTTCAAAGAAATGAAAAAAGAATTTGTGTAGCTACATTTGAAAATCCATTGAACTAGTGGATATGAAAGATTATTTAGTACTTTAAAAAATAACAGAAAGACCATCTTTGGTCCGTTAAGCCTTTCTAATAATTCCTATTATAAAGTATCTATAATTAACCCTTTTAAGCCCTTATAAAAAAAAAATCTTTTTTCTTTGATAACCTATTATCTTGTCCCACTATAATATGGAATATCACCTTATGTTTTATGTTTTCCACTACCCATTTATGTTTGAAAATAGAGATAATTATGCATTCATGAAAATATGCTATGAAATTAATAATAAAATAAAAATAAATAGAATAATAAATAATTTGAAAAAAAACAAAAGAGAGAGAGAGAGAGAGAGAGAGAGAAATCTAAGTGAAAAGCACCTTGCAATCTTCAAAGTCCTCTATTTTTCAAACATATATTTTATTTTTTCTAATATCTCTTCTTTGTTAACCATGTACCCAGTCTACGTTACATCCTAATAAAAGTCCTTAATTTTAAAGAACTATAATATGAAGCAAAAGTTGGCAATATAGACTTAAAGATGTGGTGATGCATAAATATAGAAATAAATTAGTTCGGTTAGTAATTCCATTTACTTCAAATCATTTTAATTCTAAGTTGTGAGTATTATTCTTTCATCTTAATAAGAGTGTGTGATATTGTTTTACTATTCTCTCAATCTACCACTTCTCAGAGTGATTCTTTTTCTGAATTTTTTTTTTAGGGAGTCACACTTAACTGTGAAGTTTTGGGGTTTGACATATCACTTTTAAAAGTGGCTTGATTAATATAGCTATGATAATTAATCATTTTACATGATTTTACCTAATTGATATGTGTAGGTGTGATTTTCTTTAGGCCGAAAATAATGCTTATACTTTTATTTCATTGTTTTCATTAATCTGATGAAAGAAAAAAACTTTTTTTCGATTTGGATTTGAAATTTTGCTAAATTTTCATCACTTAAATTGTTAGGGTGTAACAATAAGCTAGTTGGGGGGTGTGATTAACACTAAAAAGTGTATATTTAATAAATCTAAAATTATTAGTTTTTTACTTACAATGCTGATTAATGCGTTCATTATTCCTAAATTATCTTAACGCTCCCTTAATAAATGTTTATATTAAAATTAATTTGTAGTATGTTAATTTTTTTATATTGTAAATATTTCAAGAATAAAGAGAGAATTGAAACTGAAAACAGGAACAAAGAAGAATTACTTGAGCTATTGGAATGCATTATTGAGAAGATGTAATTAATAAAATAAATATTTCAAAAAAAGTAAAAAGAAAGAAGCAATGTGAGATGATGATGGTCAAGTTGCAAAATCACTTTTCTATGTATAAATATTATAAAAAATAAAGAAATAAAATAAAATAAAAAGATCCTTTTGAGCCTTTTTTTTTTCTTCCTTACTAGTTTTTTTTATGTCATGTTCATTTAGAGACCTAGATATTTTCTTATTAATATGGTATTTTGACATAATATTGACACTTCAATATAATTGTAGCACATTAGGTACTAATACCATATTTATCACATTAATTGTTAGTTAAGAATTAAATGGCATAATAATTAACTGACAAGATAAATGCAAACTACAAATATGAGAGAATTGTTATAATCATAATTTAAAATCCAAGAGTGGATCCTATAATCTTAGCATATTTTTAGATTGATTTCCAGTCATTTCTTTTCAGCAATTAATTTTCTTTGTTTAACAAATTGACTAATAGATTTTAAATTCCCGGTTGTTCGACCTCGAACTCACTAGGTTATATTATAACTAGACACTCTTATGCTTAGGAGTAATAACACTTTTGAGTCGTGTCAATAAAACTTAGATGTTGTTTGTTTTTTGTTTGAAGTCTGAATTTTACTTATTTTTAGAAATTTACCATTTTTAATTTGTTTATTTTATATTACTTATGTTTGACTAGAAGATATTTAGGTTTGAATGGAAAATATTAAAAATTTTGACTTTTATCTTAATGGCAAAATATTTTAATGAAACTTTAATATTCTTTCTCATTATTACCCCTTTTAATTAAATTTATTTTCTATTATATAATTTATTTTTTATTTATTCCCATTTTTTTGTTATATGCACATATTTAACTTTTTTTTTGTGAATGAGAATTTTAAGTGAGTGTATTTTATAATAGGTTAATATATTTTTATTTATATTTACTATTTTTATAATATATTTTAAATTTTATTTAATACATTAATTTTAATTCAAATGATTAAACAATTCTTGATTGGCTTATGTACTTAACAAGAAAAAAATATCAATATAATATAGTAAAAATAACAATATAAATATCATATATTAATGTAAAAAAATACATGTGTTAGATATATAATTTATTTTTCATGCAGTGTTAAGGTAAACATTATTGAATTTTTTTTTCCTAATCAAATGATTTATTTATAAATTATTATGTGTTTAACCAATAAAATATAAGTATTGTTAATATTTATGAGGTTAAATATGTCAAAATATTATTTTTCAAATGTTTTATTTTTTAAAAACAAACAACTTAACACTTACATTTAGATATTAAAAAAAATAAATAAATATGTCATTCAGACATATGTATTTAGACCTATTCAAACTTCAGTTAAATTCAGACATATTTAGACTTTAGAGAAAAAAGAACAAACGCTATCTTATCCTCAAATCAAATTTTAAAAAACTTTCTTTTCATATTTTTCAAAACTACATGAAAAATGTCTAAACTTAAAAACTACATGCAAAGTCTAAAACTACATGAAAAATGTATAAACTTAAAAATTAGATCCAATTTTATTGATATTTCATATATGTCTATTAATATAAAAATATGTTTTCAAATTGTTTTGGCATGATCTACATCAAGAAAAAATAAGTTTGTTTAATTAACTTGTATAGTAAACAAATACTATGATAATGAAAAAAAAAATTATAAATGTCCTAACATGAATATAGAACTTATGATTAAACCAATTTAATAACACTTATTCTGATGCTTTTCAATACAATTTTTTTATTTTCAATGGACGAGTAAATTTTTTTTCTTTTGCTTAAATAAATTAAAGAAATAAATTATTTTTAAATTAAAGTTTAATGTTGATTTACAAATTTTTTGTTTATCTTTATAAGTGTTTGTTTTTTTTGTAATTTTAAAATACCAATTTACCACTCTTATATTAATTTACTTATTTTACCTTTTATTTACTAATCCTACGTATAATTAATAACATTTATATTTATTACAACATCAATGCCATAATTTTAATCGAGGTATCATATAATTTTCCTAGAAGGAAATCACTGGACATTTGGAGTTGCCGATTCCGAAGGGGCAAGGAACGCTAACATCTCCACATTTTTTTCTCGCAGCCTGCCTTTACATTACTCAAGCTCCAGTTTCTGCTTTTGTCCCTGTTGCTGGCCAAGACAACAGTAGCATCATTAACCAAAGTTATTTCTCTTTTTTTTTTTTTGTAATGTTTTCTTTTATGGCATTAGTATATGTTACAAAGTTGGAGGACGCTAACATACCTGCATGTATGTAATACATGCAGGTATGTTGGCCGTTAGATTCAAAGTAATGAATCTAACGGTTGAGATGAAATTAAGAAATGAAAAAAAAAAACTAAAAAACCTAAAACTTATATAACCTGTTACAAATTCTCTGTGGAAACTCTTTCTTTCCTCCCTCTTGAGAAGAAAAAAACCTCAATTCTCCTCCTTGCAGCACCCACAGCCGGAAAAACAGTAAAATCTTCCCCCTTCACTATTTTCTGTCTTCACTCTCTTCCTCACCTAACACCGATCGAAGCGTTTTCTTTCCCTCCGTCTTGCCTTCTCCCTCATTCCATTACCCACGGCTGGGAACAAATATTGGATTTGTCCCTCTCCTTGACCTGACGGTTCACTCTCTCCCTCACCTCACGGTTCCGTCTGCAACAATTTGCTCCCCTCCACTCTTTCACGGCAGCCCTCACTAAGGAAATGAACGACAGCAGTTGACTGAATTGAAGGTGGTGGCTGATCTGGATTCGCCATTCTTAGCTACTGTCAACCCATCACCAACTCTCCCAAGGTTGTTTGCACAGTTGACAAAAGGTATTGACATGGGCATTGTGGGATTTGATTTGTATGATTATAATTGTTGATTTAGTATATTAATAAGCTTAAATAACCTGTCAATGTTATTATTTTTTTTTTAATTTGTTGTATCACGACGAATTAAATTTGAAGTTTGTGGTTATTGTTTATGAAGTTACCGTTTGTTCATGTTAATATTTTGTTTATTTTAAGTTTTAGCGCAAGCGTCGATGAAAGTTATTGTTTGATTTATTAATTTGGTTTGTTTTTGCTAATTGAATTGTTGTTGTAGACCCATATAATTTTGATACATTAAGAAACATTATTAGTTTGAAAAGTTTAACTTTATTAGGAAAGAGTTAATTTGTTTATGCATGTAGAGAGATTAATTGAAGAATGAATGTGTTGTGTTGGAGTTTGGTCTAATAAAAGTGAAGCATGAGCATATGAATCCAGCTGGGGTTATATTAATTTGGGTGATTTGACTGAAATGCATAAGTTTAATACGTTGGCATGCTTATGAAACTATCATTTGAACTTGTCGTGTTTTCATGGAATGTGTAAAAATGATATTGTGTGTGTTGATAATTGAAGTCTGTAACAAAAAAATGCAAACAAAATTTTCCTCATTCTAATTTGTTAGTTATGTTCATGGTTGTCTTAATTCATTTATCTATATTGATATCGCATTTTTGAATGAAGTTTCCCAAACTTGGTATCTAGGTTTGCTGTTATAGTTAGGCATAGACGATATATTTTTCCATGAATATGATGTTATAAATTTTAGCTTTTACTGAGTAAGATCATTAGTGCATAAATTTGGGTTATTTAATAATTTATATGCATTTAGAATTCAGAAAGATAGTAACACGGCATTATTAGTGCGTATTGGATACAATGGTTAAGCAGAAGGTGAATGTCGCAGGCGACATTGATACCGAGTCTGAGAAGCTCGAATCTCCTAGGCCGGGCAAGCATTCGTACACATACTACTTGTAAGTTAGTAATTCATTGTTGATATTTTTGTTGTTTACAGTTTGTAATGATTTTAGTGTAATACAACTAGAATTTGAGTTGTCAAACAAGGAATTGATATTAGTTTTTTCCACAGCAAAATAGAATCCCAAAAGTTGAAGGAAGAAGGTGTGAAGGTGGATGAAATAGTTCGTAGACCACGATTCTGTATTACGTCGTAGTTAATGATAATTCGACGGATGTTTGATGAATGGATATTTTTTGTGAGTGTAGGTTAAGAGGCATATACGTGATAAATGGTTAAAACTCAGCTCAAAGGAGAAAATGGAATTCGTGAAGAGTTATAATAAAAATGCAGAAGTTAACACGAGAGGGGCTAGTGGATTGTTACACGAATCAATTCCAACAGCGGAGAACAATGCTGATAAGGGTAATCCCCTATCTCGATGTGGTGTTTTGCGGTTTTCCAATATCATATCTTCTCTATCTATTGAGCAACAGAATGCTGTGAGAGAAATTGGATTCAGAAGCTTGCTGGGTATAAGATGTGGGTGACTTAGGCAAGATTTATGTCGAATGTTAGTCAAGCAATGTAATGTTGATCGGCGGTCCATAACAGTACATGGAAGGGAATATAAGCTAACCCCAGAAACTTTTACAAGTGTGATGGGTGTTGAAGACGGAGGAATGCAAATTGTGCTTAGTGGAGAAGATAGCGAGATAAGTGAGTAACGGGCGAAGTACTGCATGGTAAAGAAAGGCATCCCAATAAGTGCAGTAGCTGAAAAATTAAAGAGAAGCACTTCTGCAGATGAGGATTTCTATATTTTGTTTAGTCTTTTTGCAATTGGAACTATTTTGTGTCCCACTCCAGCCACGTACATCAACCCATTATACCTGCATTCTTTAAAAGATGTAAGTAACATTCGCGGCAAAGATTAGGCTACTTGGTCTTTCAACTTCTTGTGGGAAGGAGTTTCAAAGGTCAACGGAAATCAAGTTTTGTCCATGAGCGGATGCGTTATATTTTTATTGGTATGGCCTGTTGAGTATGGGTGTTCAGTATATTTGTATTGTTGTTGGTTAAACGATTATGATACTATTGATCATTATTTTCGTACTAACCAATGTTGTTGTGGCTTGGCAGCTATTTTACATGTCCTCAACAAAGTTTCAACTATCTTATGATACTAGGAATGGATGTCTTCTTAGTGCATGGACTGATAGTGAAATAAAAAAATTTCTCAAGTGGCGACAAAACTTTGGTGATTTTGCGAGCAATGCGGTATGTTTCTTTGAATATGTTAAATGTTGCTTTATAGTTATATTAGTAAACGAAAAAGATTATTTATGGTTTTAATGGTTTATGCAGGTTCCGATGCGAGAAATCAGTTGCGGCACATCAGTTGATGCAAGTAGGGGACAAACTGCAAATGGTAATACAGCAACACAACATTCCTTCCAGGCCGTATTGGCAGCAGTGAATAGAATGGATGACCATATGAGAAGAAATAACGATTTGCTGTAAAATATGGTCTCGAAATTGGACGGTCTCACTAAAAAGGTAGAAAAGTTGGAACGAGCATACTTTGGTAAGGAAGGACAGAACGTTGCTGACGAAAGTCAATCACGTCCTTGCTATAATGGTGCGGAAGGTAATGATGGTCCAATCTTTTCTTCTCCGAAGACGAAGAAGCATCCATCTAGCCCTGCGGTTGTCACACTTTCATCTCTAGTGCGTGAAAATGGTAAGCCTGTCGAAGTCCAAGAGCAAAAACCAGTGTATCCCAGCACATCCACCGATGAAGAGGCTCTCCTAAAGCAAAAGCTAGCAGGAGTACTAGATAACGTGATGAAGCCTAAATTGGTACCGGAACTTCAAGACGAGGTATACATACACTAATGGTTTGTTAACCTTTGTTCAAATGGCTTTACATAATTGGAAATGAGTTAGGCGTAATGGTATCTTTCTTCTTTGTTTGTCTTTAATAAATATGCAGTCTTCCACGCAACAAGTGAAAAGTTATCCACGGGCCGAAGATTTTAATCCGCTGTCTTTAGTTCCTCCTCGACCATGTAGAAATCGAAAGCCAGGGAGGTACAAATTATCCCCATATGATCAAGTCTCATGCGGTCCAAAAACAAAATACCGCGCGAGAGTTTTTTTTGTGAATGAGCCGGTGACTCTCGATCAATTGAAGATGCTGCAGTATGGATTCGACAAAAGTGCTAGCCTAAAGTAAGAATGCCCTCACACACCCACATCAACTTGTTTCCAAATTTGTTATAGTTATTCGGCTCTCTTAATATATCATCTACTTTCCTTGTAGTGAGATTATTATACGATCAAGTCACGAAGATATCACTCGTCGAGGCTTGTTATCACTTTTGCCTGATGCATCACTTGACGAGGAGGTTTGTTCATTATTTTAATTTATTGATGAAATGTTAGATCATTAAATGACTTATAATTACTCTTATGGATAGATTATTTGTATGATGAGTGATTATCTTACAAGACGCGAATCCTGCAAAAGCCACAGCGAACCAATCAGCTGGTTCCTCCCAACCAGATATGCAGTGAGTGTTTCCTTGTGCTACATTTGTTATTTTTCACATCCTTTTACTTATGAGTAACTTCACAAATTTAACTAATATTTTATATGAATTTCATGTTATACACATGCAGCAATTTGCTTCAATGCCTAATGCACACTTAGATGGTTTCAAGGCTGCTTCCCAATACCGCAAACGTTATATGTATGAATTGCACCGTTGCCAGCAAGTAGTGTGTGCAGATGTGTTTCAATTATTATGTTATTTATGCGTACTGTGTGGTATAACTGATGAATGTTATCGAATAGATCTTTGTTCCCATGCATGATGGTGGGCACCATTGGTTCCTACTATTGGTCAAAATGGGAGAAAAACAGGCTGAGATTTGGGATCCACTACCAAATGCGCGAAGGACACGAGATCGTGAAATCCAAGTTAATACCATTGTAAGTATGATCATCTGTTGCTTAAAGGCATTTTCACTTTTGTGTATATTATGTTGTTAATCTACGAAGTTGCTTTATCTTCAAATTAATTACACTCGTTAGATGCTGTTCTTCGTGGCGTCGTGGATTCTACATATCAAGTATCTTGGAGTTTCTTGTCATTTACAGTGACACATACTGTGGGAGTTCCTCAGCAACCTAATGGTTTTGATTGTGGAGTTTATGTTATCAAATTTATGGATACTCCTGCAATGATTACCAACAAATCGTATGTAGTATGGTTTGTAAATCTGATGTACAAATAGCTTTGTGGATGTTACTAATGATGTTGGACCGTTAACATGCTGACATTGTATGCTTATTTCGGCAGCATGACTCACAAAATGTTCGCGCTCAGCTCGCGTTACATCTAATGGACTCTCCGTTCAACGAACAACGGGAGCAATTGTTGACGTTGGCTAATGCAAAGTACACTAATGCAGCTAATTATGTACATGATGCGAAGTTGGTATCAATTATCAAAAGCCGTAATGTTTCTACCAGAAAAGGCCATAACAACACTTCTAGAAAAGGTCGTGCAAGGCGACAACGGTGATAACTCTTGCCAAATCATGAACTGACATGTTAACTTGTCTTACATAATTGGTTATAGTGTGCAACTTTTTGAGTCCAACTGGACAGAAAACGGCAGTTCAATGGACATTTTTTTTATGGCCATGAAGTGCAATCATGAATGGCCGTTAGCTTTATAGTTGGTCTTTGTACTGTTAGATTGCTGAGAAGACATTAAGGATGTTAGAAATTGTTATTGCGTGCTTTTCGCGTGCTTTTCCACTTCAAACTATGAACACCCGAAATTTTTTGCCAGTAAGTAGTGATCTTTTTTGGCATCAGTTCGCATACATAACCTTTGACAAACACAGGATAAAACATGTATCTTTCGTAATGATGTTAATTACTTTATGTTCGAAGTAAGATAAGTACTGTCATTTTTGTTTATCATCAAGTACACATGATGTTAAACAATTGCTAGCATTGTTCATTTCATACGTCAAAATGCACACGCAATAATTCGCAAATGGGTCATTCTCCCACTGTGTCCAGAGTGTCTCGTCTCACCACCTCTAAAGCGATGTACCATCTCTAACTATGCACAATAATACTCGAAGTTAGTTAAACAACAGTGCAAAGTAATTTCAGCAACGTCAAATAAGAAGCAGATAACTTACAGGTTATAATGAGGCCACCAATTATAGTTCGTGCTACCATCAGTGTCAGAGGTTATTCCATAGGCACTACTATCTGCGTAATGGCCATCAGTTCCTTCTGAAATGTCATGTATGGACGAACAACCTGTCGTAAAGGTAAATCCTATCAACCCTGGGGCGGCGGATGCCATTGACTCCGTTGGTGTGAACATAATGGGTCCGGATACATCATTCGCTAGAGAATCTCTACCGCGAACCATGAAGTGACCGTGATTTTGTTGTACAAACATTGATGGATATACTTGGCAAGTCCGTTTTGTATGGCCAGGCTGAAAACATTTACTGCATTTCTGATTATTTGGCCCATCACGTTTAACGGTTTTAGTGCAACCTTTGCTGGTCACCATTACAGGGTCTTTCAACTTCAACCCTGTTTGAAATCCGCATTTCTTGGCTCGCTTCACTGTTTCATGTTCGGCTTGCATTTTTTCATAGCGAAGAGTCAGCCATTGAATCTCCTCGAATGCTAGCATATAACTTTCATCGTTCATTACGGCGATTCGACAAAGATTGTTACACGATGCAAAGAGAGAGGCAAACTTTGCAGTTTCAGACGCTTCTTTATCGATATGTGAGGCGGCAGCTGTCATTTTCATCGCCTTATCTACCTTCGCTGATTTGATCCATCGACCCATAATCAAAGTTTCAGGCATACGAACTAATTGCTCTAACTTTATGACGTGAAATATGTGCTTACACGGAATACCTGTAGATTCCATCATCTTGCATGAACAACTAAAATCAACTACTTTGTTATAAAACACCACTGTCCATCTTTGTCCCGGGTGCTGAAATTTTGTGAGGGTATACACATGGGAATCACTTGTCTTCGCACAGTCAAGCATAATCAGTGTGGCTTCACCAAGGATCTCTGTCCGAACCCATTGAAATACATTCCTTGTATATATTTCGGATATATGTTTTTCAATGCTGTGGAGATGTGTGATAAGAACAGAGGTTGTGTGGTTTGTGTCAAACTCATCTTGAACTTCTTTGTGCCTTATGCAATACATTGCATGATGAATTTGTCTAATAAAATCATATAATTTTAGCTTCTGTTGAACAAACCGGCGCAAGTATGAATTCAAGCTCTTGTACCTTTGTGTGGTACGCATCCCAGCAAAAAATGTTCCTTTCAAATATGTCTCTGCCCATTTGGCCCGTTTTGCATACATTTTCTGAATCCAAGGATTTTGCTCCAGTCCCATTTCGTACACTACAGAGAACCATAACCGTTCAAACTCTTCCGGGGTCATTAGATTAAGCATTAACTGTCGAAATTTTGAAGCGAACTCTTCGTTCTTCACATTTGCTTATGCATTCCTCTCAAGATGCCAAGCGCAGAGTCGATGCACACATCCACACATTACTGTTTTAATAGCTTTTGACATGGCTTTATCATCGTCAGTTATGACACTTGTAGGTTTTTTTTGTTGCATCGCTGATAAAAAAGTCTGTAGCAGCCATACATACGATTGAACAGTTTCATCAATGAGTAATGCGAATCCAAAAACGGTGGTTCTCTTATGATGGTTTACACCAACGAATGCGACCAACGGTTTGTTGTACACATTTTTCTTGTATGTTGCATCAAAAGTTAAAACATCACCAAATTATTCATAGTCATACCGAGCCACTGTGTCAGTCCAGAACAAGTTACGCAGTCTGTTTTCCTCATCCAGTGTATACTCAAAGAACACTCCAACATCATATTCAACTCTCCCAGATAAGTACGCGATGGCAGCTTCTGTATCAGTGTCAATAATTTGGGCACGTTGGCTCGCGTCTATTCTGTTCTGCATGTCCTTACCTAGATACCCAACATAATGGAATCCTCCAGCTTTGTCAGATTTATAATCCATGAACTGGCACATTTTAACCCCAACTTGTCGCAGCGCCTTTGCCTATGCCAGATCAGCATCAGTCACAACTCGGTGCGAACGAAGAAATTGTGTCTCATGTGATTGAACCAACTTATGATTGTGGTCAACAACTAATTTAGTTACCATGTACTTCCCTTTCAACTTGTTGAACTTCACTCGAAGTTGAGCATGGCAGCCGTTAAGAGTTATGCCCCTCGGTTCCCTCATTCTGTCTGTATTTTCTATCCATTTTTTTAACCTATATCCTTCACCTGAGCAAACCCATCTCAGACTTACAACCTCACCATTTTTTTTGTCACGACGGAGCTCGTCTTTTCTGACCGAGAATCCGACAGACTTAGCATACTTTTTATACCATAAATGTGCGTCATTTACAGTATCAAAATATGATCCTACACCCACTGAAGTCGGTTGACTGTTTGTGGAAACATTTTCCCTTGTATGAGTTGCTGATATTGCCTCAGATATGTCTCCAAGATACGGATCACTGCACGCAACCATTTCCTCTGGTACTGACGTACAAATGCTTCGAACTTCCGATCTGTCTGCCATGATGGTTGTCAATATGGAATGAATACTCTACCAAACAAAGAACTTGAACATCAACTTGGTTTCTATTAAATACACCGTTTTTCCTGTATTTAATATATCGTTAGTGGACGCCTTTAATGTCATGAATAAATTCTTACTTTTGGTTTGGTGCGTGGTTGGTTATCAAATTTAATTAGTTAGACCAATACCATTAATAACTTAAAGTCACCCACTTAGCAGAAACGGTAAGCCGATTTATTTCAAACGGTCTCCCGGAATCGATAGGGTACTCACTGGCCGCTAACCGGCTGGCTGATCGTTTTTGAAACGGCTAGCCGAATGAATAATGAAGGTAACTGCACCTATAACGGCTAGCCGAATATTAGGTAGACGGCTAGCCGACATCGCGTCAAACTTGGTTAACAATATCCGGCTAGCCGTTTCATTAACAAACGGCTAGCCGAAATCACTCGGGAACTTTCTGGACATGAACCGGTTAGCCATATTTCAATACCGGGAAGCCAAAAAATTTGGTAAACTTACTGGACAGAAAACGGCTAGCCGTGCATTTGGAAAACAGCTTGCCGATTTCGGTGGGAACTTACTGGAGACAAAACGGCTAGCCGTGTATTTAAAAATCGGCTCGCCGCTATCCGTAGGGAACTTACTGGACAGAAAACAGCTAGCCGTGCATTTCGCAAATGGCTAGCCGTGCATTTCGCAAACGGCTAGCCGGTTTCGGGGGGAACTAACTGGACACAAAACAGCTAGTTATGCATTGAAAACGGCTTACCGGTTGCGGTGGGGAACTTACTGGGCATAATTTGGGTATCCGTTTATTTTAGAAACGGTTAGCCGATTTCCTCGGGGAACTGAATCGGCAGATAACGGTTAACCGCTTATCTGAAAACGGCTAGCCGGGTGAAAAATGTTTGTCTCTGGAACATAAACGGACAACCGGATAAACATAAACGGCTAACCGGTTAGTTTAACATATAAAAGGCTGTTCATCTTCTTCCTCATAAATCGGTAAACCGCTTCTCTCTCTAAAAATCGTTTCGCACCAATCGCGCTCTCACTCTACGAAATCAACCATTTTAATGTAATTTTAAAGGCATTAGCAACGAAATTGTTAATCCCCATTGTTTGTTTATCTTTAAAAACCTTCCAATAAATCATTATAGTTATCTAAACCAAAAAAATCCCAAATCGTGGGTTTGCATTTAGGGTTTCAGCAAGCCGGTAATTTAACTGTCTGGGCCAGTCTAAATACATACAATTTGCATCCCTCTCCATCATGTCAACTTCCAAGCGAACCAAAGGGAAAGGGAAAGGGAAGGAAACTGCTGCACCATCGAAACGGCCACGATAGGAAGCAGGCACTGTAGAACGGCCTGATTTTGAATCAAGACACTTCCCTGACAAGCGTTTGACCAAGCGTTTTTCTGAAAGATTCATGACGCGCACGGTACTTCCTACCTTTTATATCTTGCCTGATTGGCTTCGTAGTCTTAGTATTAGCAATAGAAATTTGTTGCAGTTATTAGAGGAAGTTGGTTGGATTAGTGCGCTTATGGTTGATGAGGTTGTGTATCCCGACTTGGTGCGAGTTTTTTACTCGAATATGGATACTTCCACGGAGAAAGAGAATCGAGTAATCACCAATGTTGGAGGAGTTTTTATTGAATTTGATGATGCGGAGTTGAACTCTATCATAGGAACATCGGACTTTGGGTTAGAAATCTTTTCGATTAGGAAAGCCCCTGAGATTGATCACTTTAATCATGTTGACGGTGTTAGAAACATATGTAGGCGCACTGATGTTTCTGATGAGGTTTGTAATCTCCATTTCAGAGCTCAGTGTCTATGCCTCTAATTCCGCATTTTACATCTGTTTATTCATACTATTGTCCTTCCTAGGTCAGGGCACTTAGACGAGGTTTCCCACACGGATGTTGCTTTAATTGATTGTATCCTAAGGCATCGTAAGGTTAACATTGGGTACACAATTGTACGCAACATGCTTTCTATACCCAACTTGATTAACCGTTTCCTTCCACATGGTAACTTCATCACTCGGATCCTAAAATACTTTAGGGTACCCATTAATGAACCATCTTGTAAACCCTCAAAGAGTATAGGGGACGAAGCCGTGTGTGCCTTAGGATTTGAGTGGCGTAATGGAGCATGGGTGAAGATTAGTGGGAATAAGTACACATTGTATGCTCCGAGTGATGATCGTTCTGTAAATGAGGTGGTTCCTGCTGATCAGCTGCCCGATTTTTCGCTTCCTTTTAGGGGTTGGCATGGACGTCATGACCCTCATGTTCGGCATCCTGTTGATGATGCTTCTGCATCTGCTGTACCACCTGCACAACCTGATGAGTCCGGAGATGTCACTCTTCGGCAGCTTATGGATGAGGTGAGGACACTTTCCTTGCAGCAGACCAGCTTTCAGCAGCAGATTCTCGATGAGCACGAGCGTATCTCACAACAGCATCAGCAGATCGTTGAAGGCCAGCGCCTCCTGTTCGAGCACTTTGGGATTCCATATTTGTTTCCACCACCATCTCCGCCGCCACCTCAGTAGTTTTTTGCTATTTTTGCTATCTTCGTGTCTTTCTATGTTGTTATTGTTGTTTTATGTTTTTTTGTGATTTCGGCAACGTGATATGTAGCTTGTTTTCGCACCGCTTCTTACTATCAAATTTTCTTTAATCTAATTTTTTTCCCAAACTTTGCGAACTTTGTAGCAATAATAATCTACTGATATTGGCCCTTCGTTTACTTCCTTTTCATGTAATTTTTTCCCGTCTCCTCTCAATTATTCCCCGTACAAAACATGGACATGTTGCCAATTTTACAACAATGAAATTTTTTTAATCTTACTTTGTTATCAATTTGTTTGTAACCATGAAAATTATGCAATTTATGCACCAATAAACATGAAACACACACCATTGCCATGATACCATACCATTAAATGTGAAACTATAGGAACGTGAAACTTAATTTAATAAACGTGAAATCGAAAATTATTAAGTAGCAACCACAAAAATCATGCAATTGATGGACCAATAAACGTGAAACTCTTACCATTAACATGATACCGAGGACATTAAACATGAAACTATAGGTACGTGAAACTTAATTCAATAAACGTGAAATTCGGAATCATTAACGTGTAACCATACGATCATTAACTCGCAATCACAAAAATCATGCAATCGACGGATCAATAAACCTGCAACGCTCACCATTAACACGATACGAAGGCCATTAAACATGAAACTATAGGAACGTGAAACTTAGTTCAATAAACATGAAATCAGAAATCATTAACTAGCAACCACGAAAATATGCAATTGATGGACCAATCAACCTGCAACGCTCACCATTAACATGATACAAACGCCATTAAACATGAAACTATAGGAATGTGAAACTTTGTTCAATAAACGTGAAACTTTGTTCAATAAACGTGAACTCGCAAATCATTAACTAGCAACCACGAAAATATGTAAGTGATCGACCAATAAACCTGAAACGCTTACCATTAACATGATACCAAGGCCATTCAACATGAAACTATAAGAACGTGAAACTTAATTCAATAAACGTGAAATCCGGAATCATTTACGTGCAACCATATGATCATTAACTCGCAACCACGAAAAGCATGCAATTGACGGACCAATAAACCTGCAACGCTCACCATTAACACGATACCAAGGCCATTAAACATGAAACTATAGGAACGTGAAACGTAGTTCAATAAACATGAAATCGGAAATCATTCACTAGCAACCACGAAAATATGCATTTGATGGACCAATAAACATGCAACGCTCACCATTAACATGATACCGAGGCCATCAAACATGAAACTATAGGAACGTGACACTTAATTCAATAAACGTGAAATCCCGAATCATTAACGTGCAACCATACGATCATTAACTCGCAACCACGAAAATCATGCAATTGATGGACAAATAAACCTGCAACACTCACCATTAACACCATAACGAGGCTATTAAACATGAAACTGTAGGAACGTGAAACTTAGGTCAATAAACATGACATCCGGATTCATTAACGTGCAACTTTGCGATCATTAACGTGCAACCACAAAAATCATGCAATTCATGGACCAATAAACCTGAAATTCTTACCATTAACATGATACCGAAGCCATTAAACGTGAAACTATAGGAACGTGAAAATTAATTCAATAAACGTGAAACGTAGAATCATTAACGTGCAACCATGTGATCATTAACTTGCAACTACGAAAATCATACAAGAAATAAACCAATAAACATGAAACAATCAACATTAACGTGATATATTGACCATTATACTTGAAACCAAAAGAACATGAAACTCTTGACAATAAACATGAAACCTATAATCATTAACTTGCAACCATAAAGATTATGCGATTAATGAACCAATAAACATGAGATGCCTATCATTAATGTGATATAAGAACCATTAAACTTGAAACTAAATTTTTATTATTATAAATTTTTTTTGTGTCCTTTCTTATTAAAATAATCATTTTTTTAATTTTATTAAATATTATTAAATTTATTTATTATATTATATTATACTTTTTTATTCATTCAAAAAGCAACCGGTTGCTCTTATCCGGTTGCTCCAAATCTTTTTTTTTTTTTGTGTGGCAGCCAAACAATGGTACTAAAATAATTATTATTTTATTTCATGTTGGTATTACATACAAACATGTATTGTAGTTGCCCCTTACAAAGTTATTATCCTTTCGTACAGCAAATATTGTGACTTGTTATCCATCATATGTTGTGTTATTCGCTAGCTGGCACCGCATCTTGCAAAAGCATGCACCGCTAATGCCTGACTTAGGAAGACTTGATTGCATATTTGGTTTGAAAAAAATATAGTCAAGAGAGGAGAGGAAAGGAGAAGAGGAAAAAAAATTAAAGGAAGAAAGATAAATTTAATATCCAACCAAACAATAAAAATAAAATTTACCTCTTTTTCACTCATTTTTCTCTCTTCTTTTTTCTTTTTATCTCCAACCATTTTTTCAAACCATATGGGCTGAGAGTTCAAATGTTGCTTTGGGTTGAAGATTTTCTTTATTATTCTGACTTCTCTTACATTCTTAAAGAAATTAAGCTTCGGCGTTTGGTTATTCGGAAACTGAATAAAAGCTACAAGAAAATTGAATTTGTATTTCTTGAAACTGAAATTAGCTCCTAAACTCCCCTCCTTTTGAAGAATCTCTTAACTAGGGTGAATACTGGGTTTGGTATTATAGCAAATCTGGAGAAGTGGCCAATATTACCTGCAAAGTTGGGTAAATACCACTTACCATGACATGTATTTAACCAATTCGGGTATCCAAAAGGACCAAAACCACCATTACTCTTTAACCTTTCAACACATGGATCAGACATCAGTTCATTACAATTTCAAAATTCAAAGAGCTCTACATTAATTGTTCTATATATGGAACATCAAGAAGGAATCATATCCGTAACAATCAACTATTACAAGAACATGATTCCACCTTTTAACACATTTCAACACCTATACAACACCCAGAGGTTCCTCTAACATACCAAAAACAAGATCCAAACTTTTTATGTAAAGCAAATAAATCTAACCACAGAGCCGTAGATATTGAACTTGTTGCAGTCCAAATTCATCTTCCGGCTTCGAGTGAGAATCCTGGAAAAGAGAAAACACATCACATTACATTCTCAAGGTCATTTAGTGGTGCAGATGTAACTAAATGAAGATGCATACAGCTTTTGCTAAAGCATTAATAAAATAACAGATGTAACTAAATGAAGATGCATACAGCTTTTGCTAAAGCATTGATAAAATAACAATACTGAAATAATCTTTAGAACATGATAATGCTTAGATGATATGTTTAGGAAAATCTTGTAGTAGCTTTTTACTGCATTTAGATATGAAAAATGTAATTTAGTTGACAGAAGAATCTAACTTTCCATTGACCTTACCAGAGAGACCATATATATATATATACACAAAAACCAAAACCAACAAATTTGAAATAAATAATCGTCTCAAGTGAAAAATCCATTGACCTTACTACAGAGATCTCAAGATCAATCTCCTGATACTTTCTGTACCAAATTATTCATCTCATACATATGAAACACACCAATAAAGAGAAATTGCATAAAAGTTTCTGACCTCATTCCGCATTGTGGGACTGATCATGCTCAATAAAATCTAAAGCATCTTCCTTGGATACAACATTAACACGGCTCACTCTGTTTTTGTGCGTCACCCCATAGATTTTGTCAGCAACTTTCACAAGCTCTGGACGAAATGTTGTGGTTATAAATTGAGTATTTGCAATGTCCGCCAAACGACGAATCATATCTATGAAACAAATAATTAAGGAATGCCACAACAAATTCAAGAGAAAACACAGACAATAATCTGTTTTAACTAATAGCACCTGCTAACTGATGAAAGTATAAGAGTACAAACCATTGCATAGAATTGTCAAATTAGGGCTGCCTGATGCTCTAGTCAAAGATGTGTCGCAGAATATATGATTATGAATCCAGATTAATAGCAATATCTTGATGAATAAACCCATTCTACCAACTCAATGGGACCATAGACAGTTATCATCTTGTCATGATCGATGAGAATGAAGATTAGTCGTACCTCTTCTAATATTCTACTCCTAAGAATAGTTACACACATAACCTAAAATTCATAGAAATCTTCATAAACTATCAGAGTATCAGTGCTCCCAGTTAGGACAACTGAGCTGAGATATAAGCCAAACTAGTTTTCCGTGACCTAAATATTGTCAGCGTTATTAAATCTAGACATGTAGAGGACAAACAACGAATTGCATACTAAGGATACTGCCAACAGCAGTTCGATACTGAGGATCCAGTGCTGCATCAATTTCATCAAACAGATAAAATGGTGCAGGATCACATCGCTGTATTGCAAAAATAAGCGTCAGCGCCACGACAGTTTTCTGACCTCCAGATAATTGCTTCATTGACTGTGTCTCCCCTTGCCCAGTAAAGGAAACCTACCACATCAAAGGCCAACTTAGAAACAAAATTACAATGAACTGACAACCTTAAATTTTTTTAAAAGAAAAAAAGGAAGAAAGAAAAAGATCATAGTGCCTTTGGTCGTTAAATTAACAGGATCAAGTTTGTAAAGGAGCACAAACCCTTGTATAAACATAAATAAATAATGAAGACTAATGGCTCTAATATTGTGTAGAGGGTATCAGTTTCAAATACTTAACGTATATTACGTTCTCAAATATTTGGCAATTCTATTTTGATAAAAGTAAATGAATTCATCTTAATGGAAGTACATGCCTTCACTTTCACACCAATATATTTCTCAACCCTTCCTTCAACATCAGCTTCACGAGGAATATCATCGTCGTCGTCATCACCATGATCACCATCCTGTCAATCATCATTGAGAATTTAGATTTACAAAAAATAACACATTTCAGAAATCATATTGTGATAGATGATTCTTCTAATAAGATAAACAGCTCAAATACTAACCAAACAGCAACACCACTCAATAGTTCCAAGTTAAAACGCAATTTTTTTTTTTTTATTTTAAACATAGCATGCTAGTAATTAAAGTCCCTGACAGCAAGATTCGAACCCCAGACCTCTAGTTTCAATCCAAGAGATTTTATCAACTGAACTAGTTAGCTCCCACAAAATGCTAATGAAACATCTAAGCCAGGCATTATGTCCAAGCCAGCCACCAAATGTATTAGAAACAATACCTTTAGGAACACATGAGAAATCTAGGCATCCTCTTTGCATTCTCATTTGAACCAAGGATGCATTTAGATAGTCTTTTGAAACTAGGGTGTCCACAAGATAAATTAACAAGTGAAACACAAACAAATGACAGTTTCTCAAATCAATAATATAGCATAGAGATGGGAATGAGAACAGATACTAGGATTTAATTATTCTATCTGGTTCACATGCTCATTTATCATGTGAGATTACCCAAGTTCCACTCAACCAGCAAACAAGGTAAAATCGAGCAGATTTTGACTGGTTCATTCAACAGACTAATTAACATTTTTTACAGTTAATTTGTTTCCAAAAAAAAAAACAATCAGATGATAATTATATTTAAACAAGGTATACTTCAGGGCTTCCCATATATGTGTGGTAGAACTACTCCCCCTGAAAGAAAAGGAAGGGCTATTTTTATGGAAATATTTTGCTAAAAAATTATATTTTATTAATTACTAGCTTGAGTTGATTTTCTAGATTCAGTTTTCTTATTAGCATATAGATTGGTATATTGTAGTGATTAGGTTCCTGTTCGGCCATGATAAATAGGTATGCTTTCAGTTTTCAGTCAAATGATAATTGGCTTTTTCTCCTGTATTCTCTCTTCCCGAGTTCCTTTCTATCTTCCACCAACTACATTCTAGGAAAATCATCCGAAACCATCATATACATACACAAAATATCCCAAAACACAAATTTCCAAACAAGATTATCACAGATTTGAGATGTGAAGACAAGATGGTTCTCTGCCCATCAGGTAGCAAGATCTTTACAGATGTTTCACCCACAAACAAAAAGCAAGAGAAAATAATAATTAAAAAAAAACAGCTATGCAAGAAATTGAATGGCTTAAAGAGAATAATAAATATATGATTCTAAAAACCTTTTTCTTCATCATAACTAGATGGCCGTGGCCACCTTGAACAAGCTCAGAGAATACTTCTCGAAAATGACGAGCAACACCTTTGAAAGTACGTTCTATCGATTCATCTTTCCGCTGATCTAAAACTGATATAAGTTCTTTAATTTTCTGCAAAACCGCATTAGTAAAATCTTTAAAGACATACCAAGCATATAAGGTTCAACATCAGAAATCAATTGAAATTGCAGGCTCAACAACATTTTCAGTCATTTGAGGTGGGGTGGGGGTTTGTTTGGGAATGGAGGATGATTAGGGCAGACTTCAATGTAGTAATACCTCATCACCTGCATCCAGTTCAGCTTGCCTTCTCTGAAGTTCTTCTCGCTGCTCTGTGAAATTTACATATTGGTCAAGTGCTTTCTTATTTACATGGCTAAACTGCTGCAATTGCTCATTGCACCTGTGAAGCATTTTAAGCAATTCTTTGACACCTTTCCGCTTGTATCTGCCATTCCCAATATTAAGGAACAAATTAACATTAAGACAGAAAATTGTACAGCTGGAAGCAAATGAACAAGTGTAACTTAGTGAGTATATAGAAGGTACATCACCAGACTAACAATAAGAAACCATGCTTCAAGGAGGTCATTGTATAAATAGAAAAATAAATTAGGTAGAACAGATCAGAAGATAATAAACCTAATAAGTATAGATCTTCCAAGTTTAGGCAACTTGAGACTAATCACATAACAATTCCCACATGAGCACAACATTTGATATCATTTATCCAGCATACTTTAGCAATGAATTAAATTAAGTCAGAGAGGAGCTATACGTGTCAAAAGCATCTGATGACAATGGACCCAATTCCCGAATTTTCTTTGAGTATTCTTCCTGTTTAGCAAGAAGAATATTTCTTCTACTTAATAGTTGTTCAAGTTCTCTAGCATCATCCTGCAGTTTCCTCTCATAGTTGTCTTCCAAAGTCTGCATTCACAAGGATTATCATTTCAGTAAGGCAAAACAAGAATAACCAACACACTCATATGATTTACCTTCAACTTGGCCTTTTCATCCTTTATCTTATTGAGTTCCTTTGTAAGTTGAACTATACCGTCAGAAACCCCTGCAGAGCAATACCCTCAGTGAAAACATGGAAACCATAAACTACACTTCATACTTAAGACATTTCATGGAAGAGAAAATAATAATATAGATATAAAATCTCACGTTTAAGCTCTTGTCTTGCATCTTCAACCAATGATTTAGCATCTGCCAATTCCTGCTTATTTGATTCAGCTTCACTTAGCATCACATCATTCTCTGCAGAAGATAGAAGAGCTTCCAACTCTTGCTTTCGCCTCATAAGGTTAGTTGTTAGATTAGTCTCAAGCTCGGCTTTTCTGGTTTCATACTGAAAGAAAAGGCACATAAATGAGAGCACACAGCTTTATTCAAGCTGCAACATTCTATAGCTCCAATAGTGTTCACTATGCTAACCTCAATGCGATCTGTCCTGCAGGTGATAAGCTTCTCCTTGAGCTCAGTTATTTCAGGATTCAAACGCGATAGAAGATTTTTTTCAACTGGTGATAAGTGATCAATTAGGTCTGTGTTCATTTCAGCCTGTTTCATAGCCATACTAGCTTCAAGTTGATCAAGTTGAGTACGTACATCTGCAAGTGACTTTTCCTACAAACAAGTGAAAGAATATGATTACACAGCACAGTGGGTACAAAGAAAAAAATAATTACAAGCTGCTAACAGTGAATGCTCAATTGCAAGTAACATAGAATATACTAAAGCTCTTACAATACCTTATTTTCAAGAGCTTTAGAAATAATTTGCTTCTGCTTATTAGCATTAGCAATATCCTGCTTAAGCTGTTCCAGTTCTGATTTATCGTGAGCTCGCTTTGCATCAGTTTTCTGCTGCTCAGTAACATGTTCTGTAATCTTTTGGTCTAGATGTGAGATCAGCTAAGTTAAAGAAAGTGAAAATTACAAATGCAGATCATTCGGTATCAAAAAGAAAAAGATATCAGTCAGATACAAGTATTAAATCACTGATTTTCATCTCTTCAATCTGTAAAAAGTAAATGGGTCTCTATTATTCAGCAGCACCAGAGAATATCGAATCAAAAAATGAGCTTTCACATATCAACAAAAGTCAAGCATGCAGAAAACGGATTTCAACATATTTCCCTGGCATTTTATCTTTTTTTTATACAGAGAAGCAGAGCATTTTCTTCCCTAACTGAAATTAAGGAAATTTTCATTCTGATATGGAGGTAAGAAATGATTAATGTGTCTACACTATGCTTAATGGTCTCAGACACATTCAGAGCCGATCCCAAGATCAGATGAGAAGATTGTAATAAAAGCTAGAAAGCCAGCAAGTCTTATTGCATCTCATGGTAATAAATCCCAGTGCAAAAGGATTCATGGAACAGACTTCATATGCTTGGGACCAATACTTGCTTCGTTAACCACATAGAGCAACAGCTGATACGAGTTGATAGCTAAGAGGGAAGACATAAATCATACCAAGCTATTCAGAAATAAGAGGTCAATTGAGCCTATTTAAATTAGTAGAAATCAGGAAGAAAAAGAGTTTGCATTTTTCTAAAGACGGAAGCTTTTTGCACAAGAAGAGAACAAACTTCAAACTCTCTCAATGAAATTTACCATTTACACTTTTTTCATGTTATTAGATGACTAATGATCATCAGCTCCATCCAAACTAGATTCCAACAATATGAATTAAATGTAAAGTAATAATTAGGAGTTCTATATGTGAATAAGCAAGTACAACCAGACATATGTAAATCAGATGCAAATTTCTATGATCTCTTACATCTGCTTTCATTTCTCCAAATTCCATTTAACAAACACTTGTCATTACCCAGAAAACATAAAAAATCCATCAAACTCAGACCAGGAAACAAACAGCTATATCAGTGTATATATATATTTTTATGTATTTTTGTGCGCATGTGCACGTGAGCGTGTGCATATGTGAGGGCATGCATGCATATGTACGCATGCACGAGACAGTAAATGAATAACACTGAGAGAATGCCGAAAACAAAGGATATCTTGGAGCTTATATCTAACTTTTTCCACTTCTTCTTCCTTGGCATTGATAGTTTTTGTGTTCCGCATAATTATATTCATAAACTTCAATTTTGAACGTCTGTAATCATAAAATCCCCCTGTCATACCACCCTTCTTGCTTACTTGGTCACCTGTTTTAGGATCAGCATGACATATTAAAACATCAAAGGCACAGGCATCAGTGTCACCATAAACAATATAATACAGTAAACCATATATCCCAACCTTCCAAAGTAATGCAGTCAAGACCATCAGTTCGAGCAACTCTTGTGCACACATCCAAATCTCGACAAATCACAGTTCTTGCAAATACCTAGGAAAAAGGAACATGTATAACAATGAAAGCTTGGTTAAAAGGTATCAATTATATATATAATAGAGGCGAAAGCAATATTCAATATGTTCACAGGCAGGTCAGTGACACTCAACCAAACTGACTAAAAACATCACTGAAAAGAGGTTTCCCTCTTCTTGATTTACTATTTCTTACTCCTTTTTGATAAGTGAGATTTTAGGCAAAGACCTACTGCAACCCACCTCACTCACAAGCATTTGAGCTAAACCCCTCGTGGGTGGTAAGTGGGGAAAATCTTTTGCTAATATAATAAACAAAATAATCATTCGCTAAACTGGAACCATATAAACCTATCTAGGTTCGGATAAAATTTGTTGCACCATTTATTCTTTCTGGGGAAATTGAAAAATTTACAAAACATCTCTCTTCCAGTCACTTTTTGGCAAACAATGGCCTTAACCTCTTAACATCTTAAAAATATTCAAGAACTTCTGCAATGAAATTCAAGAACAATCTACATCCAACCAAGGCTACAAAAGATAAGGTAGAAGCAGACCTGGGCAAATGCTGGATTGAAATTAGGAGAAAACTCCAATCTATCTAAAAGAGGTATCACATCATTACTCCTCGGATAAGTTACGCGAGGAGCCTTCACCCGATTTAATGGTATAAAAGTCACACGTCCACCTTTTAATGAATTAAGGTGTCTAATTATCTTGGTTGATGTTTCATCATTGTCCACCACCACATGAAATAAGCTGCTCAAATTTCAAAATAAGTCAAAAATATTAAGCAGGGAATGAAAACAAAAACGAGTAAACACACTGCATATTTTGGTAACCTGGTAGGTATTAAAAAAACAAGTCCGAGTGCAAACAGATAAAACAGAGTACATACCTGTTTCCAGCAGTAACCTCAACTGCTGTAAAGAATTTTTCGTCACAATCAAGCAACTCAATAATTGGACCATACACTCCATCAATTTTATACTCTCTGCAGATCCGCCGGATAGAATTCAGCCCTCTCCTCACATCCTGACAAGAATACACAGAAAAAAGTGGGGATAGAAGCTTAGTTAAGATGATTCAGTTCATAGTCATATACTCCTTCATTTAATCAGGTTAAGATGATTTGAAAAGCCAAAAGTACCCAGAAAATCAAAGTTTTCTCATTTTCTCTTATATGTGGACTGCTAAAACTTGTAATATAACACACAAAAAAAGACTTTCATATGTCTGTCCCCCATTGTTGCACAAAAAGGATATCTGGTGACAGTTTTGTGCCAAAGACTGAAGTTTGATGGGATAAAGTTCCTTAATTGGCTTCACAATAGGTAAGCTTATCGTTGTAATACATTCTGATTCACTTTCTCCAATTTTACTCTTTAACCAGAATTTTCTGAAAATAACTCAAGTATGACCAGATTATTTGGAAGAGTGTTCTTGTCCCCTCTCATTCTCTCTATTCCTTTCCCTTTGTTAGTTCTCTCTTCCCCTTTATCCATCTCACCCTCAACTTAAGCCCTCTGTTTTATAAATATTTTCGTTCTGCCTCAACCAATGCCACGAAACCTTGAATGAAAATTAAGCAGAGCAGTTAAACATGATTAACAGCCATAAATAAGAAAGGCAATTACTCACCCCAGGAGTTGCATGATCAAGGCTCTTCTCTGCCTTCTCAACTTCTGCTTTAAGCTTATCAATCTCAGCACAAAGTTCACTTTCTTTCACCCAGAAGGATCTATACAAAAAAGGAATTTAATCATACTGCAAATATTTCGAAGAACTTGAGGGAAACTAAAGGAATGAAAAGCATACTTCCGTTCATCCTGCATCCTGTCCCTCTGTGTCTTATGATTATTAAACCCTTCACGAGACTGGGAGATGGACGACTCTAGAGATGCAATTTCCCTTTTCCGACTCTCAATGTACTCATCCTGCTCCTTTAAGTCACCTTTTAGCCGCTGAATTTCTTCTCGAAGCTTTTGGTCCTAAAACATATAAAAGAAGATGAATGAATAATCTGCAAAAAACTGAAACAATGTGAAAAAAAAAAGGTCCTTATACTGGAGTTCAAATCAGGCACTGTTGTCAGACCCAACACCTCTAGTAATCAAGAAAAACAAAAAAGATAACATCCTGGTAGGCGGCCAACGATATTTGAATGCTAACCTTTTGGCTAGAAACCATGTCAGCTCATAAAAGCAAACCCATGCCTTAATGGCAGTTGTGAGGAAGGGACACAAAATGTATGCACAAGAACAAGCAAAAACACAATGCAAACCAGAAGCATGTGTGCAGCCACATCGATATCATTTATCTAGATTTTTGAGAAATACAGGAAATATTAACCCCGTAGACAAAGTCAACACTAGTGAAAATCCACATAGAAGCAAAGTTCACAATTGAAATAATGAATATACAATGCTCAAGAGTGCAGCTGATCCATCATCTGCAAAATGAACAGAATTACAAACAGCATCAACAGCAATGACAACTACCCTTACTTTTGAGATAAACCTAAAAAATAAAAATAAAGGACCAAAAAAGACTATATTCTGATTTAAAATTATCTAATGCCTTTGCCTGATTAAAATCAAGATGATCCTTTCCCAAGTAATTATTGACCAATCAAAACAAAATAAACAACCCTGTGTCCTTCCATATTATTTGGAAGGAGCCCCTGACATGAACTTTTGAGTACATTTATGTGACTAAGAATAGAAAAAGGCTCACCTGCTTCAAGTTTGAAGAATGAACTCGTTCCAGATCATCAATTTCCTTTTGAAGCCATTTATCACGAGCATCTTTACTGGAAAATTGGGTGGCACGACCTTGTTTCTGATAAAGAATGCTAAGCTGCTTTTCGCGTTCCATGATACTATAAATCATCAAGACAATTCAGTAAGAAACAACGATCAGAACCTATCAAGATACTTAAGAGGACAGAATGATGAAGTTATTTTAAGTGGCAAAAATGCTATATTGACAAAAAATCCTATATTGAAAATTTGGAGTCATGACCTTGTTTATTCAGATAAGATCTATATTGACAAAAATTGCTGCAATACCAGAGTTCAGAAAAGTTAAAAGGAAGTACAAGGGAACACAAGCTGATGCCACTTCCAAATAGCACAAATTATGCACCCATCAAATCTACTAATTAATAATTGCACTACATGTAACCTTCAGCGTGGTTGGTAATTCTCAAGACTATGCCCATGCACTTGCAACAGGCATCTTAAGATTAACAACACATCGGACTACGGATGTTGAGGTGACAAAGAAAGAAAAAGGGATAAAAGGACCACATGTAAAAGGAGGAGAATAGAAAAGAACTTGGAAGAAGAAAGAATTGCTACACGATATGTTAAATACATAAGTGTTATAATTTCATAAACATACACAAGCATTATAATTTTATAAACATACTCTTTCGAACATACTCTTTCGTTATCTTCTTCTCCTCTATGCATTTGTTCTCATATAAAGTATTAGCTTTGTCAAGGTCCTTGGATGAGTCATCTATTTCCTCCAGTAGTGAACGAAGCTGCTTTTTTGCATCGTCCTAGAAGCATGAAATATCCAACCAACACATTTAGCCTCGTAAACACAAAAAAGCTTAAGGATAATGCATATGTACATGTTAACAATACAAAGAATACTAGTAGAACATTACTCTGGCTTGTGAATTTCCAGAAATCCTCTCTTGTATGTCTTTCACATCAAGCTCAAGTGCTGTCTGATTCTTTATTGCTTCAGTTAGTCGCTTTTCTACAGCTTCTTTCTCCTTGTTTAAAGTCTGAACTTCTTTCATTAGATCTTTGAACCTCTTGTCTGAATCCTTGGACTTTTCCTGAGCATCCAACAAACTGTTATACATCTTAGCTGATTCATCAGAAAACCTGGTTCTAGCATCATCAACCTGAAATGAGGAGAGAAATATTAGCATAAAAACTACCGCCAGCACTAAAAGGAAGCAAGAAAATAAAAGTGAGCAAACTATAGCCAACACAGAATATCATCATAAAGTACATAACCCTGGCCTCAAAAAATAAAATTGACAAATTATTTGGTGCCAAAGTTTATTCCTCAGACATTTTTTAGGTAATCAATTGTTTTAACCTATTTTAACTTCTTTCCCAACTCTCTCCCCCCAACTACTCCTCTCCCCCCCCCCCCCAAAAAACCCCAAAAACCCCCGGGGAGCCTCATTTGGAGGGGTGAGTTGAGAACAGTGGCAAACCACTATATAAAACAGTCAAACTAATAATTTCCAAAACAAATTCAATGCCAAAGTGCAGATTAAGACAAGAAAAGCAAGAAGCTATATGAACCACACCAACATGCTATGCAGCAGGTTCCCCACTTATTTCAATCACCACACCTGCATAGACTAAACCTTGAATACCCATCACTAATTATCCCCAGTCTATGACAATTAAGCATCACTGCACAGCAAGTACAACTCTTCACTTCACAAATCATCACAGATTTTCGGAATTTATTCCTAATTCTCACTGCTAACTCATCTGCCATAACTTCTGTGGGAAATGCAGGAACTAGAACCATGGCAACACATAAACCTTGACAAAGTTTTGTTATTCCTGACTGCTTTTTCCAACTGAAATCAAATATTACTACCGAAATTTCATTGTACATCCAGAATAGTCTAGGAAGACAGGATCCCTAGTGGTTACTTAACAGGTCCACAGCATGAAAATATTCCATAATTGTCATCCTGTTAATATCAGTTCACGCTCCAGTGGGCACATGTTCATGTTATCAAAGTGACCAAATATTTAGAACCAAGTAAAAAGAAAAGCTGGTAATCAGTTTGATTGCATTCTTTGAATAGGCATGAGCTCTTCAATCAATTATATTTGCTATAATACGCATGAATCTTCAGCACACGAAATCTATGGTTGATATTCTATAAAAACTACAAGGAAGCATTCTTCAAAATTAATCTTAGACAGAGGACAGATAAATTTGCATCTCCAAGCATCAGAACATAGACTAACCTCCACCAATTTCTGCCTAGCGTCATGTAGTTCCTTATCATAAATGGTGTACTCTAGAGATTTTCTCTGCTTGTCAAGTTGCTGGTATTTTCTCAGCTCCTCTTTCTCTTCGTCCAGTTCTTTCAGTCTCTCATCTAAGTACTTAACAACTTGAATTATCTGCTGTCTTTTGTTGCCTGATATGCAGAAAAGTACATGTTATGTCAAAAGCACAAACATGCAAAACAAAACAACTAAACCACTTGCCTGTGTCTTGCATAATTTTCAAACTTTCACGACGTCTCTCCTCATAAACTCGAGTTCCACCAATTTCCTTAAGCAAATCCAGGCGCTCTGAATCTTTCATCAATGTCAAAGATGCTATCTACTGACCAGTGCAGAAAAATTAGAAAGAGACCCCAATACAACTAAAAGCAAATTCAATTGGAAATAACAAAGTTTAAATAAGCAGAAGCATCCTACCTTTCCTTGCTGCACAACATAGTATGGATTAGAGCGAGAAAAACCAGCACTTTCCAGTAAGTTCATAACTTCTGTTTTCCTGCAAACCATGTTAGACTTAGAGTTTGCCACCCAGTTGACCACACACATGCGTAAATATAAATGGGTTTTTCTCCAACACAATAAAAAGATAGATAGTTACGTGATGTGCTTTCCATCTAAGAAATATTCATCCTTTTTCAAACCAATTGTTCGACGCAAGCGCACCTCTTCCTTGTCGACCTGTCATGGAGTACAGAAGCAAAGTAAATATTAACAAATGCTGAAAATGTGGAAGGCCTAAAAGAAGAATTAATTCCAAATTAACAAATACAAAGTGCAGTGTTACATTAAAATAAATTTGACTGACATTAAAGTATAAAATAGTTTGTAGAACATTACCGGGATGCGATTGTCAGAATTATCAAAAACAATCTCCACAAATGCAGATAAAACTTGGTGCCCTGCACCTTCCTGTTCAGTATTAAATTGTTAAAAGAAAAAAATTATATCAAAAGAAGCACTAAAATGATAAATTAATATGAGGTACAGCAACAAAACATACATGGAGTAGCGCATGCCTGTCTTCACTGCGCAGGTTGTGAAAGAGGTCACTCAAAACAAAACGAATGGCTACAATTCAAAATCCAAAAGGCAGGTTACATGTTAGCAATTTTGCAATAAAACTAGTAATCAACAGGCATAATACATAACAATGATCACCCGTATACTGACCATGGAAAAAGTTTGTCTTCCCAGATCCATTAGCACCAACTGCAGAAGCCATAATTGAAAATACAAACAAAATTTTCATCAGTGACAAAGTTAAAGTACCTCATTTTGTTAGAAGTCAAAAACTGATATGTATAAAACTGAAATCTAATTTATTTAACAAAATAAATTTAAACCATAATGTTAACTGGTGCTAGTGTACTTGGAAGTCCTTAAAATTATAACTTACAGTATAAAACCTTTAAAGAACTATATTTGATATCCACCCTTTTTCCTTTATAAAATTTATTTTCGTTTCCAACCAAAAGAAAGTGGGGCAAAAAAATCTCCAGACATAAATTGTGATGCTGAAATTTACACACTAATTATTTGACTAAATAATACATACTAAGAGTTACAATTTCTTTTTATCCTTTCATAAGTGTAAATATTTTTCATTGATAATTAGATAAAATGACCCATTCTTTGCACTGAACCCAATAAATGATTTTCACACAGATCTCAAACAAAAAATCCAACAGAAGTCTGTTTTCCAATCCATGAACATAAGATTGCCATTTAGTATGGAGTATTTGTTTGTCCAGTTGTCTTTGAAATTTCCTGCTGTGGAGGACTTTCCTTTTCCAAATTATATTGAACTGCTGGAAAATCACAAGAGGTGATATCTTCATTCAACCTCAAGAGATAATAATTACAAAAAAAATCTATGAGAGACATCAAATTTCTCAAGTTCTATCTTATATTCACCCAATGATATCTCTAATATCCATTGGTGGGTAAAATAGTCTTGCACTTCTCTCTCATTTAAGGTTTGAACAAATACCATTGATATAGCTCTACAAGTAAGATACTGATCACTACTCAATACGAAACTAAATCAATAATATTTTACAGTCATAAGTATACGAGACAATATACAAAATTTCCTTGCTGAGCAAGCAAGAGAATATATGAAGCAGAGGACATGAAGGAAAACATTATTACCAACGCAATTAACTTGGGGGCTAAAGGGCTCCGTAGCAACTTGTTCCCTATAACTCTTAAAACCTTCAATTATAACCTACATTGAAACCCAAATACCAAAACAGTGTTAAAAGTTAACTTTAAAAAACGGACAATTTCAAAAAAATTTATCAAATACTTCATCTGCAAATAAGATATACCTGCTTTATGTGCATGATAAATTACCAAATCATCAACCTTCATCCAAAAGAATCACGAAGAAAACATAATCAGATAGCAATAACAATAAAACCCAGAAATAAAACTATACTACAGTCTATTAAAACAATTTGAGAGTATTAATAAATTTCCAATACTAGAATGCCACTGAAACCATGATTTTAAGTTGGACTCCATGTTAAATTTCAGTACTTGGATTGCTTCCAAATTTTAATAACAAGAGTTCATTCAAATTTATATAACAGTGTTATTAGAAACAAAAGTCTCAAGCAACCACAGCTCAGAACAAAAATTAATAAAAAAATATATCAACTACACTTACACCGAGCAAATTAAATACGGACTTCAAGTTCAAAGCCCAAAACCTAGCGATAAACAAAAGTGGAAATGAAGTTGAAGCTCAAAATTAAGATGAGTACGCCGAAGAAAAAAAAACAGAGACTTTAGGGTTTTCACTGAATCCAAGCTCATTCTAGGGTTTCAGTTGAACGTCTGTAATTATATAATTTAAAAAAAGTAAAATAAAATATAATAATAAAGCGTGAACATAGAGACAGAAAGTTTAAGTGAAAGCTACCAATTGAAGATCTGAATTGAGCCGAGTTTCATGCGCAAGTGAGAGAAATGGACTGATGATTCTTGTTGCAGAAGCTTTGAGTTGAGTCGAAATGTTACTCATAAGTTTAAATTTTTATGTAATTTAAGGAAAAAAATAAAATTTTCTCAAACAATTATCAAAATACGAAATTTCCATTTACCGCATTTTCCATGTTACCGCTTTACCGGCTCACGGCGACGACGTAGAAACTCAGATCCCACTTTTTTTATGCCACGTGGCAGATAATTACAGACGAAAACAGGCGACAGCCGGTTGCAAACCGGTTGCTAGTTTTAAAAATTTAAAGATTTTTCTCAAAAGGGCCAAATTGTCCAAAACTGCAAAATATTTTTATTTCCTAGTGTGTGTTGGCATATTTTACTATATTACAGGATATTTTATTATTATTTGATGAAAATATATTTTATTAGCATCGTATTATATTAATTATATTAATGTTATAAAATATTTGTTGGTTATACTGTAATACATAAAATAATATTTATTGTATTATTTTTATAAATATTATGATTATTATTAATATTTTATAAAAGATTAAAAATTTTAGTTAATAAAAATATTAATCAATTATAATTAGGAGTTAACGTTATGCTGCACATACGCTAGGGGGGTCATTATTGTCTCATAATCTATGTTTTTTTGCGAGATCAAAGCTTTCAAATGAGACGACAGAGTTGGGGTCAAAAGGATTAGAGGACTCCCCAAAAATCTTTACCGCTGAAGTAAATTATTGCTTCTATTAATTTTATATTTTTATATACCTTATATTAAAATGTTTCGAGTTTATATTAATTGATGATGAATTTAATTAGTTGGAGTTTTTTGGCTTTATTCGAATCAGGTTGATGACGAGAATGATATAAGCAATTAACCAAATACAGAAGAAATTATTGACCCAAAAATTGGAATGATTTTTGATGCAGTTCGGGATTTGTTTGAGTTTTACAAGACGTATGGGAAGTTAAAAAGTCTTTATTTTTGTTGCAAATAATCATGTGCGGGTATAATTTATCCACTTATTGATTTAGCGCTATAATTTACCACTTGAAAGTGATGATGAAGAATATATACCAATTGACGAACTGCCGTTGGACTCAAAGCTGTAGATGAAATTGGAACAAACGACGAGGATGAAATTTTCCAAGAAGATATTCAATACAATTCTATGGCATTCAAGCCTCAATGTGCTTGCATGCAAAGCTGTTGTTGATTAGTTATTTAGTAGAAAAAAATAGATTATAACCTCATTTTCTGCATCAAGAACGATTATAATTTATAATATAGCTTGTGTATCTTGGAGAATTGTCCAGTCATGGCATTAGTTCTTTTATACTAAATTGCATTGCATGTAGCAGATAGTGAGGTGGCCGTGCTAGCTGAAGTGCTCACTGTGCTAGAATGGTTAACTGCAAAAACATAACACTATAATAGGCATAGAGTCATTGACATCGCAATAACCCAACCTATAAACATCCATGTAATTAAAAGTCCACAAGTCATCATAAATTTCATAGCAAAAACTAAACTCTGAAAGTGATTTGACAATAATCTGACATTATATTTTTGATGACTTAAAGGTCTTCAAAAAAATACTTCAATGAAGTTCCATCTTTTTATATTTGTCTTGTTGGTAGCTCATGCTCCAACCTCTTTACAACTCTGGATCGACCTAATCTATTAAAAAGAATTAGTTTAAAGGAAAAAGCTAAAGGTTTACAACTAAGAGAAAAAAACATGTTATGGTTTTATTTGTGTGTTATCCTAAAGATAAGAGGAAAATGGCATAGACCTAAATTACCTAATGACAATTTAATAACAAACTCCTGATAATTATAAAATCAAACACGAAGAATAATTAACACGTTACCTACATTGGATTTTCAAAAGCAATCATTTTCTCTAATCCACGTCTCTGTGGTTCACCACTTATTATTTGAGACCTCTTGAATGAAATAATATATAGGAATTACAAGAACAGTATAATAAAATATTTGACAAGCATTTTGGATAAAATTTATTTATTTCATACCTTGGTCGTTTTCTTTTGCTTTTCCTTTTGAATAATTTACTCACATTTAGATTGCTTTTGCTTGTAAGGCAGACGACCCTTACTTCTAATTATAATGGAGAAAGAATTTTACCACTATGTATACTATGAAGCTCCCCATATTTTGTCGTGCCATGAACTATATTGCTGCCAAATTGACTAATTTCACTAATAGCTTTATTTAACATCAATTTTGCTTTCAAATCGTCTAAAACCTCAAAAACTATATTGCAATTATTCTCGTTATTAGTTGTTAGTTCAGATACATCATAAAAAAGAAAATGCACATCTTATCAAATCTAAGTCCTTCATGTTTTGTGCTCTAAGTCATTATGTATTTTGACCTTAATGTAACATCTTTTTACATCTTTACTCCATCGCCTTAAAATATAATTATTAGAAACAAAAAAAAAAATTGTTTATGAATAAGCACCGTAATGATGTGATGGCATAATATTCCTTTAAATAGTTGACACTTGCAGCCAATCTCACAATTAACCTCATTAAAAGAAACTTGAAAGGTCACGATGGCAATTCTTTCCAATTTTAACATCTTTAAATACTACAAATTTTGAAGTTAAAATATTTGTTTGACATGAAAACAGGGGTGGGCAAATAACCCGACCCAACCCGATTTGACATGACCCGATCTGACTCGACCCGATCCGAAAATTTTAAATTCGGATGAAGGTTATAATCCGATCGGATTGAATTTTAGCCAACCCGATCGCATCGGATCATGATTGGATCGGGTCAAACCCGATCCGATTCAAAAATTTGAAAAAAATATAACTAAAACAATAGAAAATAATCTGATCTGGATCGGATTATATGTTCGGATTGAGTTCGGGTCACATTTTACTCAACCCGATTAACCCAAAATCCGATCATGTTGATCCAAACTTGATCCAACCCGAAGTTGCCCACCCCTGCATGAAAATATCTCAGAAAAAATTTTACCTTTTAGCTCTTGTTGAAAATATCTGAATTTTTCCATTGTATAGGCATATCAGAATTGCTGCTCCATCGTATAATCAATAAAACAAGGGATATTAGAATTAAAATCATTAAAATCAACATGATTTTCTTTTTCCACCTTGTCTCGTAGTGCATTCCCATATCATTCAATAAATTGTTTTAAAGTAGTTTTTTAATTTACATGTCCAGTAAAGAATGCATGCTACTCTCGCTTCATTGTGCTGTACACATTCATACCCAAATAATGTTGTTGTTGTTGTTACTATACTTATTATTATTAGTATTTTTAAAATACTAATGATAATAATAACAATATGCTAACAATAATAAAATGGGTAATTATCAACCAATCATCTGTTTGTTCAAGCCTTTTAAAAAATACACAAACACTTTTCTTTTTTTTAGTGTGCCACCTAAAGTTTACTAATTATATCATTACTTCACTCCCGTCATATCATCGTTAGAATATTGCTGACATCAGAGGATTAAAATTGTCATTTAAATGAATATAGAAGAACGACATCATATTCCCCCAACAAAAACAACCACCAATTAGTGTTGTTGGTGTTGCTGGTGTTGCTCTATCTCTAATATCGAATCAAACAAAAAAAAATGAGATAAAAACACAAAGCATACCCAAATCAACTATCCATGAATATGCAACAAATCCATATAAAGATTTGGACAAGAAGCAACGTTGTTTTTTCATTTACAATCAAAAGCTTGCAAAAAGACTAACAACGGTGAACCACAAACCATATTTAGTTAATTTTATTCATATTATAATCTTAGGCATGTTCGGTCTGCACTTTTAGCCACCCTCAGCTCCAAATCTCATCTTAAACAAGTCATAATGAATCTTGATAGGCTACATACCACGTTTGTTGCAGCTGCTGCACCCGTTGCAACCGACCTCGCACTTATAGCTAGAGCCACAACACAGTTTTCGCCATAGTAAGATAATTAAAGAGGAGAAGATTTTTAGATGAATAGATTGAATTCAGATTATTGGGATCGATTTTTTATTCGATAATTATGTTTTCTATATGTAACTTGTATAATCTAATTTTGAATCTTATTTTTGACTTTTATTTTGGGTAAAATTGTAATTTTATATTTAAGGGGCAAAAAGATCTTTTTACTAATATTCTGTTAAATCTATTAATTGAGATAAAACAAAAATGGACAAGTACAATAAAATGCTAACTTCAGGTAGCCCGTTAAAAAAAAAAGTGCTTGTGTATTCTTGAAAAAGCCTAACAAACATGTGGTTGATGGATAATTGTCCGAATAAAATATTAAAAGCATTTCAATCGACGCATAGCTATTGGATGATATCGTTGTTTATCATTTTGTTACCTAACGGCATGGCATCTGTAGGAAAAAAAATGAGAAATTTACAAAACTAACCACAAAATTTTCTTAATTTTCATAACTAACCCTCCAACATTTTTTCTATCATAACTAGCCAACCATATAGGTATTGTCCCAAAATACCCTTGTTATTTAAGACAAATTGCACACTCGTTTACACTCTCCTCAAAAATTTGAAACTGTAAGTTGCTTTCTATCATCACCAAACGAAACCGTAAGTTGTTTTCTCTTCGAACTCAGTATCGACGACGGAATTTGGCAACGGCAAAGAACAATGAAAACTTGATGAGTTCCGCCAAATACACCCAAATTCAAGTTTAATCCAAAACCTAGGTAAAATAATTGAACTATTGTACATAAGTTCAAAAAATATTTCTTAGATTGTTTGTTTATGCTTTATTTTGTAATAATCAAGTGTTTATGAGGCGTGTGTTAACTTAAAAATATGTTTGAAGTTTGATTTGGTGTGCCAATTCTGTAATTGGCGCCATTGTTGGTTCTTCCGCAACAGTCTTCTGGTGCGACAGTACATCATGTCATTAAAAATTTTGCGCGACAGTCTGTCGCACCAATATGTGCGACAGTGCTACTGTCGCCCAAATTATTTCTACAGCATCGCCCAAAATTATTTGCGACGACGACTGTTGCCGAACTATGTGCGGCGAGGCTTCTGTCGCGCACCATTTTTTTATGACGAGCGACTGTCGCACCAAAAAACAGTTTCAATTTCTGAAAATTTTTAAAAATATTATTTCATTTAATATAATAATATTATATAAAATGTGCTTCATATTCTTCTCTTTTTAATGTTTTATAGTTTTTAATTATAATATTTTTTTTTAATTTCAGTCTTAATGGATTATGTTGTGCTTGAATTGTGTTATGATGGTTGTTGGGATACTTTGGCGATGGCGGCGATATGGAGTATGTGAATGCTAAGAATACAGCTTTTTTGGTTCAGAAAAATTGTCTGTTTGATCAGTTTTTGGCAAGGGTGTACGATGTGTTGGAAATAAATCCTCATGAATATAGTATCACGATGAAAACAACTTTAAGGTCTAGTAACACACTGTATCGTGCATGTTCACTGCCCATGGACATATGAAATGATGAAATTGAGAAGGTTGTATTACATATGGCCTCTGATGTGGCCAACTATGGATGTGTCCCTATATTTGTGACCAAATCTCCTCGAGTTCGAGAGACAAGATGTTGAGCCACCAAATGAAATCGAAACTTTCTTCCGAGCAAACATGTATGTCCCCTAGGTATTGAAGAAGAGGTGTTCCCAAGGCGGTGTCGTTGCAACAACATTACTCTCCATTCAATGACAACATTGCCGATAATGGCATTACGTTAGCGGATGTTGGACACGAGGTGTTACCACAAACGACGTCATTAGACCAACGTTACTCTCCATATCACAATAATGAATTCCGTGACAATTATGATCCGATTAATCACATTAGGAACACAGAAGCCAATAATATCTTTACAGAACCGTCTTGTAGTACGAGGGGCACTCACTTCAATAATGAATTTGATGACAGCGTTGGTCATTCCAATATTCCGATTAATGATGTTGACGGCGTGAAGATGATATTCCTATCAATAATAGAGGCAATGCGATCTATTCCTCGCAATGATCGAATTCGAAGGACAATTGACCTCTCACAACTGTCGCTCCAATTTTGGCCTCAGATATAGTTGCTCCAAATTTTGTTAGCAATTGTCACTCAGATGATATTAGTGTGGGTAAGCTTTTCGTTGAGAAGAATGAGTTAATATTAGAACTGCGGAAGGTTGCCTTAAGGGATAAGTTTGATTTCAAGATTGCACGGTCTACAACCACACGTTTCGAGGCCCACCGTTGTTCTAATCATGTAAATGGCGTCTTGAGCAACGAGATGTTCGAATGAGCAAAATGTTCCTTGGGTGGTAAGGCGTATCGACAATGTGCACACTTGTCATAACGAAGTTTTGTCTGATGGTCGTCGTCAAGTAAGGAGCCGAGTTGTAGGTCACCTTATCGCGGACAAATATATTCAAGAGAAAAGGATATACACTCCGAATGACATCCGAAAGCGGATATGCAAAGGCAAGAATACGGTGTTCACTTAACATACCAAAAAGCATATCGTGCGGAGAGAAGTTTGGTCTAGAAATTGTTCGAGGGAATCCTGCAGAATCATACAACTTGCTTCCAAAGTACTCTCATGTTTTGACCACAGCAAATGATGGTACAGTTACCCATCTTGAATTGGATACAAATGGTAATTTCTTATACTACTTTGTAGCTCTTGGATCTTCCATCAAGGGTTTCTTGCGCTTTATCGGTCGATTATTCTATTTGCTTGATGGCACTCATCCGAAAGGAGTATATCGGGAACCATGTTTGTGGCAACATGTTTGGACGAAACAATCAATTGTATCCGTTGGCCATTGGGATCGTGGATTCGGAAAACAATGAAGCTTGGGAATGGTTTATGACGAAGTTACATGGACTGATTGGTGATAGACCAGACTTAGTAATTATCTCCGACCGATGCACCGCTATAAAGAGAGCTGTTTATAAAGTATTTCGGAATGCTACACATGGGGTTTGTTTTTACCATGTAAAAGGCAACGTCAAGTCAAAGTTTAAGATGTGTAAAGCTGTTTGGGATGACTTTGAGCCTATCTTCATAAACGCAGCAAAAGCATATGGGCACGAAGAATTTAAAAAACAACTGGAGGGGTTGTGGATGCTACATTCGGGCGCGGCTGATTACTTAGAGAATCATGTTGGTACGTGTAATTGGGCAAGGTCTGAGTTCGATGGTAGGAGATATAGTATTCTTACCACGAACATTGCGGAGAGTGTGAATTCGTTTATGAGGGAACCACGAAAATTCCCAATAACTCATCTTGTGGATCACTTCAGAAAAACACTGCAGCAATGGTTTTATGATCGGACAATGGTGGCTGAATCAATGAGTAATTGTCTAACGACGTGGGCAGACGAAATAGTCACCGAGAGAAGAACTTTAGCTGAAAGAATGATTGTTCGTCCTGTGTCTAGGCATCGATTCCAAGTATTATGAGGTGGTATTAAGGAAGGGTTAGTTGACATAGACAACAAGACTTGCTCTTGCAGAGTATTCCAACTTGATCAGCTTGTTTGTGCTCATGCAATTGCTGCTTGTCTTACTGTCCGAGTGGATTACATACGCCTTTGTTCTAATTTCTACACCAAGGAAGCATTGCTGAGGGCTTATGCACAACCAGTGGAGCCGGTTGACAATGTGGCCGATTGGGAAGTTCCCACTAAAATTCGGGAGATGAACGTTAATCCACCTATAGAAGCACGACAACCAGGTCGTCGCAAGGAGCTGAGAATACCTTCTGCCGGTGAGGATGTCAATAGGAGAACTGTCAGATGCGGACGATGCAATGAATTGGGACATAACCGTAAGCGATGTAAAAATCCCGTACCATCCGATCGAAGCTAGTTGTATTGTTAATGAAGTTTTATGAATTGTTATTAAACCGTCTTGTATTAGATAATTTTATTTCATTATATTTTTGAAGATTTTTACGTTATTTCCACCTGTGAGAAGTCAAATATGTCAATAGACAAAATGTTGGAATGCAATGTTGTATATATACAGATTCACCCTCACTGTAATTTGGTGCGACAGTGACTGTCGCATGCAAAATTTGTAGCGACGGCAGTGCTGTCACACCAAATTACAGATTCACAGTCACTGAAATTTGGTGCGATAGGCAGCCTGTCGCCAAAATTCGGGAGACAGTGCTGTCGCGACCAAATTACAGATTCACAGCGACTGTAATTTGGAGCGGCAGGCAGCCTGTCGCCAAAATTTGGGAGACAACGAATAATGAATTTGGGCAGTGTGAATTGTACTTAAGTTTATTAGGCATTTATTTATAATGAACTTTAAAATACTATAGATATGTAATATGAAAAAGTATGTAATGAAACTGTACGTCCATCACAAAATTTATCCATACATCAAAATTATTCACGGTACAATGGCTTATAGTCCAATATCGCCATTAAATATATCCACTGCAATCTTCTTTCTAAAGTATTCTGCATGACTAGCGTCAAAATCAAATTTATGACCAAACATTAAATACATAATAAACATCAACATAAAAACTCCGCAATCGCCACTACCAGGATCTTGTTGCGGGACACACCTTTCTTGTTATGACTTTCCATGGGTCAAAGATCTGCTTTCTTGTCGGATGTTATAAAATCCGACAAATTCAAGCCACACAGGGAATATAACTTCGAATGGCTTGAATTGATGCTTGTAGGTCTTATTGTCGCGAATCGACATTAACGAGTCATAAATCCAGATTTTTTTGGTGCGAAAGTCCGCTCGGGCTAAGACCCAGTGATTGCTGCCCAGATTAACAGGAATTAATAACTGCATAGAAAAATGGTGGGAAATGTGTCATCAATGATGTGTATAACACTGGCCTAAATTACCAAACAACACTATGTATAAACCACAACATTATGCATACCATATCGACCTCCGTGAATGGCTTTGACTGGATGTGCTGCCGCCCACCAATATAGCTATTCAAGCTATCATTAAATGCTAATGAATCGAGCGCACAATCCCCGTGGTTCCACAACTGATTCAAGAACACCTAGTACATAAATAACATGAAAGATTAAATTTATTAATGATTTACTACATTAGCAAAAAATATATTTATTTTATAATTAAAAGTTTTATAAAATGAACATTACCCAAAAAAAGGTGTCTGTATGTGTGACCCGTTGGGATAAGGCAATGGGATACTGCCGTTGCTTCTCGCTTATCAGACGAAGATACTCATGAATATGCTGTGCGAGAACAACTATATGTCAATTCACTATATATATATATATGTAAATATATCAACACTATTGCGTGGAAAAGGTCGAAATTATCTCGTCATCTAGCCACCCCAGCTCCGCATGGCCCAAAAGTGTTTCGAAGAATGAATGAGACTGGTGGACTATCCGATCCACTATGATATCGCCAGCGAACCATCGGTCGAACTCATCATATACTGTTGGATTGTTCAATCCTCTAAGTGGATTTATGTCCACACTTGTTCGTCGGTCAATGTCATGATCGATTATTTGTGGTGCAGGCAGAGGCATGACATTCTTTCCTCGCTTGAATGGAGGAATCAAGTATGGACTATTCAAAACATATGATTGTTTGTATGGTCGTCCAAACTTACTAATGCCCGGAGGCGCCTCAGTGAAGACCTGCACGCTTTCCCCGCTTGGATCTCCATAAAATGTATACAATGACATAGGTGAAGAAACATTCTGATTGCCAACATCAGGATGTACTTCATAGTCATCCGGGACCTGTTAATTTAATAGGATGAACATGTTAAACAAATATTCTGCATGAATATAAAAGAATGCAATAGGTAAATTTTATATTTGCTTACCGTATATGACCGTCCGCTCGGAGATTTGCCGGATGAGCGTTTACTAAATGAACCCATAAATCCCATCACTGCTTCTCTAAATTCTTTATGTTCTCTCCGCTCTGCCTCAAAAGCCGTCTTCAATTCAAGGATGTTACGATCTATCTTATCCATCCGTCGTCTGACGTAATCATGATGATGCTTTGTCCTCGACTATTACAAAAAAAATAACTTTAATTTCACAACCAATGAGTGACTATATAATGATTTATATACGAGGAAATTAAATGATTTATAACCTCTGAATAACGTGTGTCAGGTGATTCCGGTGTTTACTCCTCACAATCGGCTGCAGGTATCTGGTCCTCATAATCAGCTGCCGGTATGTGATCCTCATTCCCATCAGCAGGTATCTGGTCCTCAACATTTTGCTGCTCAAGTGTTCGGCTCGGGGAAATGTGTGACTTCTTTGTTTGTCTTGTAACGGGTGGCGCGTTGATTGAAGGTTGATGCTGTAGAAAGTAACAATGAAATTGAGAAAATAATAAGTTTAACCATTTCAGAGTTTCCATTAACAAATAAATAATAGTGGTTTAATGCACTATTGGATACTCACATTACGGACCCATCTTGGAATATGCGGCACGTAATCCTTGACGGTCTGCCAATATTTTTTCCCTTTCTCGATCTTATCTTGCTCAAGGGTTTGCCGAATGTTCCCTTCCTATAAATTCAGCCAAAAATTTTCACTTCGTCTGATGATAGTATTTAATAATACGGAAAGTAATAATATACATCCACTAATAAATAATACTTACAAGACGAGAATTGTCATTAAGAAATGAATAAACTTCTGAAAAGTTTATTTTTTAAGAAGCCATGGGTTTCCATTGCACGATTCGCGGAATCTTTGTTTTCGTCTTGACGACCCACGCAGACGGAAGGCCTCCAATCGCTTCGAAAATCCAAGCCTGCAACAACCGAAGTACAAAATCCATAAAACTTATAGTTAAATTTTCAATATTACAAAACTAATTCATTTAAGAAACTAAGTTATCAGCAAAATTTTGGGAACTCACTTGAACCCCAGACGTGAAACCATACATATTGTACTTTTCAATTTTGTGCCTTGGATTTGTCAGGCGACTCTCCTTAAATTTCTCATCCTTGCCGCCTAATGCATTGTCCAGACTGTGGTATATCGTTTGCCAGGACAAATAACCCCATGGATGCTTTCGGAAGTGATCGATGTCGTCTACTTCATTAAGCAGCGAGAAATTTATTTGACAGTGGTCTTTTCGACCATCCAGAACTCTGTCCGCAAAATAAAAGAGTGCGATCTTAACTGCATCAATGTCGTCCATTACCTCGAAATCCAACTCTTCAAATATTGCGTCGAATTCCTTAAGATTAATGTTGCGAAACAAACTGTCAAAGTACGTACTAAGTAGCCGATGAACTGTTTTTTACTGTTTCAGCACAGCACCTACACCATAGGTAAGTCCAGTAACTAAGCACCACTCTCCAACTGATAATCGTATCAGTTGGTCACCAATTTGAAACCATAATTGATTTTTGTTCTTCCGTTCCTTATCCACCACTTGCCTCAGCAACAAGTTGTGCAAAATTACGCCACTAAATGGAAAGCTCTGACACTCCAAGAAATGCCCAAATATGTCATTCTTAAATAGTTGCAACTGCCGTTTTGTCAACTTTCTGTGGATCGCTTTCACCACTTTATCGAATTTACACATACTAGAGATACGACCGGGAAAGTGATCGATATAAGCAAACTTCAAAATGCCCGGTTTATTTCTACATTCTCACGATCGCTCACTCGCCATGTATCTGTTACATTTATTACATTATCATGTTAAAGGAAATTTATAACAATTTAATAACATAAAAGAAAAAAATTTCAAAATCTGTAATTTTGTGCGACAGGCGAGCCTGTCGCACAAAACAAGTGCGACAGCATGCATGCCGCCGCGTCCCAGGCACGCAGTCAGTGCGGCACGCTGCGAGATCGCTGTCCGCCGACGCATGATTGCGCGCCTGTCGCGCGAGACGTGGGACAGTAGCGCGATCTTCGCCGCTCGCCACAAGCACTGCGCACGCATGATCGCGCGCCTGTCGCGCGAGACGTGTGACAAAGCGCTGCGGGCGTCGCGTGCGACGCGCGCGATCTTGCTGCGCCGCCGCGCTACTGTCGCGCGCTCTTCTTTGCAACGCGAGCGCCCCGGTTGCCCTCTCTCCCACACATTCCACCCTCACCCACACCATCATCCCAAGAGCAACATCACCCACTCCACAATTACAATCACTTCCATCACCAACACAAAAACTTTCAAACATAATCCACAATAATTTTTTCTAATAATTTAGGGTTTTGAAACTAACCTTCTATTTGTTTATTTTAACCGTAATGTGGGTGGTGTTGGCTGCCGTTGATGGACTCCGACGTGGTGGGAAGCCGCCGCCGACAACAATTTCACTTGGAGGAGAGAAATCCGTTGAGCAATTCGGGAGAGGAAGTTGGGAGAATGAGAGGGGTAAAATCGGAATTTTTTCAATTGTTGGCTAGTTATGATAGAAAAAAAGTTGGAGGGTTAATTATGAAAATTGTGAAAATATTGTAGTTAGTTTTATAAATATCCCAAAAAAAATAGGACGTCATATCATTATTGTCATTTACATAACCGACATACGAAAATAATATGCATTCATACATACTCTAGATAACTTGTCATTTATGATTTAACTTTTAACAATAATGACATGTACCTAGGTCAAGTGGTGCACAATTGCCATGACGTCTCTCAGTTTTTTCGGCAAAAGATGCATCATCTATAAAATTGAATTCGAAATGATTTTTACAAAAGTAAGGGATTTTTTTTAACAATTAGATGGAATAATAATATAATATGATATAGTATTATTAAATAAAATATAATTTATTTTCATATTTGATTTATCATAATAAATATTTAAATGTACTTAATGCCTTAATTGAGGCAAAAGTTGGTTGCATTAGACAAAACCTGAGTGGTGCATTGCATGCATTATGATAATAATAATAATAATAATAATAATAATAATAATGATAAAAATAATAATGCACCACAATCCAATTTCCAAAACTTCCAAACATAGGTGAGCAATAAATTAATATGAACAGTAACATAATAGAATATATATAATACTATGTTACAAAATAATACACACTCTTAGTTAATTATTGTTCTTAATATTATTATTATCATCTATTATAATAGTAACCATAATAACGATAACATTCATAAAAATAAAAATAAAAATATAATATTATTAAAAACAATGATAATAATGATGACAAGAATAATAATTATAATAAAATATTAAAGACATTTTAGTCGACACAGGTACAGGTACTAGATGACACTGTCATTTTTCGTTTTGTAAGCAAATGACATGACATATAGAGGGCAAAAACTAAGGCTGTGTTTCATTATTTTCATTTATACAACCAACAAGTAGGGTTGGCAAAATCTGGATCCGGATGCATATCCGGATCCATAAATTTTTTTTATGGATCCGGATGCATATCCTTATCCATAAATTTTTTTATGGATCCGGATACGGATAATATCCGTATCGGATCCGGACGGATATTCTGGATATTCAGATCCGAAAAATTTAGAATTAAATAATTTAAAATATCTTTTCAAATGTTAATAATTTAATGAATAATATCAAATAAAATTCAATTATAATTTAACATAAATAAAATATAACATCATCATAACTAAAAATATAACTATATAACAACATAAATCAAACAAAAAATAAATAAATTCAAATGCACAACCATTAAAATCTACAAATAAAAAATATAAATCAACAAATAAAAATATAAAAACATTAATCAAGCATAATATAAATAATTAAATTCAAGTGCACAACCATTAAAATCCACAAATAAAAAAACATAACTAAATTCAAATACACAACCATTCAAATTCAATCAAACAATTAACAACAACAACAAATTATTAATCAGAAAAAAAAAATTGAATCAACAAACAAATTAAATTAATCCAACAACATTTTCAAGTTTAAATAAATTTCCATTAGATTAAACTCATTAAATATAATTAACAATTAACCACAATATCAAATTATTAACCAGAAAAAAATCCATGTAATTAATATTATTAATAGAAAATTTATTGAAGTAAGGGGGCAAAACAAAATGACCGGATCCAGATCCTTGTGGGTGAGGCTTGGATGGCATGGGTTCACGACGGGGAGGAGGAGCATCGACTGCACCGCGACCGCGAGGCTTCTTCGACAAGATGAGGACCGCGAGTAGTGGCGTGGATCCGGCGAGCTGCAAGAACACGGAGCTGCAAGAAGACGGTGAGGATCGCGAGGCTTGGACTGCGATGCTTTAGCTTTGACGTGAGGATCGGGCGAACTGCTTCAACGTGAGCATCCGGCGAACTGCTTCGACGCGAGGATTCAGCAAACTGCAAGAAGACAGCGATCGGTGATCGACAAAGCCGCTGGTGAGTTGAGGTGAGGTCAATGTGTGTGTGTGTGACAGTCAAAATCAAGAGGGATGGTGGGGAACTGGGGTTAGGGATTTTTGTTTATTTAAGTTATATATTTTTTAAGTTATTTTTTACTTAAAATATATCCGGATCCGGATATCCGGTTTTCTAAATACAAGTGCATCCGGATCTAGATCCGTGTGAATTTTGAATTTTTAAATCCGGATCCGGATTTTCCAGATCTTTGCGGATGCGGACCGGATCCGAATTTTCCTGCCATCCTTACCAACAAGTGTAAACAGTATGAGCTGACAGATACTTTTGATAACTCATCGATTTTTGTTTTAAATAAGAACGACATGCCACTAGATCTAATAGTTTTCGAACGCCATGATGTCTTTCTGATTTCCAAGAAAACGACATGTCATCTATAAAGTTGACTTCAAAATTATTTTAATTAAAGAGATTATATTTATTTTTAACAGTTACATGGAATGATAATATGATATAATATAGTATTACTAAATAAAGTACTATTGTAATATATTTTTTTTCATATTTAATTTATTATAAAACAAACATTAAAATATATTTAATGCATCAATTGAGGTGAAGGTTGGCCGCAAGTAATAAATTAATATGAACAATTATAAAATACTATGTAAGTAATAGCACTATGTGCCAAGCACCACCCTTTGAGCTTTGGTGGCTTTTTTTTTTTTTTTGCTTTTTCGAAATAAAATTATTTTCAATTTCTTTTATTTATCAATTACAAAATACATTTCTTATGTTGCATGGTATGTGTTGGGCACTGTTCTCCAATACCGAAACTCTACTAAAATTAGAGTTTCTTTACTGATATAATTTCTGTTTTTAATTCATCATAATAAAGACACAAGGTTGGTTCGAACTTTTTCAATGTAATAATTTTTATATTGTCCATTATTTTTTTAAAAAAATCATACTAGAAAATAGAAATTGATTGCTAGTTACATTTCCTGTCTTGACAAATCATAATTAAAAGCCAACCTAAAATCAGTCTCGAAAGAAGAAGAAAACACACGTTTCCAGAATTCACTGGGAGAATTAAACCCAACACCTCGAAAATGAGACGATAAGCTATCTTCGAACCATCGACCAAGAAGTGGTTTGCACTGTATTGTCGATTAAGATACGAAAATTAACAAGAAGAAATGGGACAATCACTAGTATCAGCATTCACTAACTCTCATAGGCCACAGCTTAATAGATTTGTTGAAGTTATGCTGGAATTTTTACAATCCAAGTCCAAGCCAAAATTCTAAAATTGCTATTCATCAAGATCCAATGGCTTGAAATACTTGCCCTCAAGGAGATAGGTGCCAATGCTTAAACGAACTGCCCATACATCCTTTGGTTTCCTTGAAATAATTCTGCACAAACCTTCACTCATCAATAACCAGAAATTAAATAAAGAACAAGAATCATACTTTAGTAACACATATAGGTTCACATGTTACATTTTTTATGTTACCAACTGTGGTGATGATACATATTTTGCCACAAAGGGCATCTTACCTTCCAACATCACCAGGCTTCACCAAGCCAGAATTAGCCCTGAGGCATGGAACTGAAGCTGCTGTTTTGATCATTTTAGGAGCCTCAATGACAATAACAGGTGACCCTATGGCAAGTTTTGATCTTCTTATATCCGATTCCCCGGATGACTCTTTTGATTCACACTTTATTTGCAAATTCGGTTTCCGGGCTTCAGTGTTTAAGCTGTTGAGTTGCAAGTTTGAGCAAGCAATTGAGGAACCTGAAAAGAGGTTCAGTGCCATGAGAGAAGAAAGGATCCTGTGTTAGCTTAATGGGATAATATTTCTGTGGTTCAAAGGCTGTATTGTATCCGGATGAAGTTGGTTTGTTCTGTTTCTGCTGGTTAAGCTGCAAATAGCGGTCTTTCGTATATGGGTACAGATAATATTTGCTTGCCAGCCCAACAATTAAACTATGTACTCAAAATTTTCCTTTAGATTGATCAATTTACTATTACTATATCTTGTAGGATGATATTTACTTTCATTTGCTATTTTATCAATAAGATCAATTAACAAAATCTTACAACAAGCTTTGGACAGATGGTGAGAGTAATAGTTTCGAGTCTCTTTGGGGACTCATTTTAGTTTTTTCTTCCACATTTATGGGTTACAGGTTGATCTATTTTCCGATATATCAGGATAAAGATCTCACATTTTAGAAAAGCCATCCATAGGAGAAACATTCACGTGGGGTGGAAGGTGATTAGGCTTTCAGTTATGCTATGCTTAATTAAATTTTAAAAAAATGAAAAAGAAAGAAACAACATATGAAATTAGATGAACAAAGCTTAAACATTAAAATGATAACAAAAAACACTGAATTATTGGGCCATAAAGGGCAGGAAAATAACAAAAGGAGGGAGAAAAAGGGGGGAAAAACATTTACAACCTATACAAAATTCCATCTTGAGATTGCAATAAGATCATCTCAATTCTATGTTTGCCAAAAAGAAAATATCCACCTTCCTGCTCTGAGGTCCCTTAAGCTGTGTCTCTGTATGATAAATATTAAATATTACTTTCTGGTGTATGTAAGATACAGGTCTTGAGCAAGAGTTAACACATCGGGCCTCTCGGCTTGGTTATACGTTAGACATCTTCGAATTAAATCCTGCAATCAATTAAAGACATGAAATGGAGAAAAATCATCATTAAAAGCTAACATATGTTGCTAGATTTGACAAAGTAAGGAGGCTGGAAGCTCATTGTATTTTGTTGAGTTAGCCAAAAAGGCAGTGGTAAACTTAAGCTTTTTAACATGAGCTTAGGAAGATAACAAATTCTTATTAGTGGAAACTCAAAGAGATAACTCTATATAAACGTGCCCGCATCTACATACCCCAAAAAGAGGAAACATAATTCCATATTTTTTTGGATGTTTAGAAGGAATATCTTCAATCCCACAAGCCACTAATTAATTAGATAAATTGACTGAAGAAAGAGAGTGTGCAGCAGCAACAGTCAAATCAGAGGAGGAGGAGCTCACCTTCGCCTCATTTGAGACAGCAGGTCTTGAAGGGAATTCAACCTTACGTGCTTTGATAATTGTGTCCTCACGTAGTATTCGTTCTTGGGTTTGATCGTGCCCAAAAGGACGCCGACCAAAGAGCATTTGGTAAAACAGAATACCAGCAGACCAAACATCCACCTGATTGCCCAGAATATAGAATGTCATAAAAGGCAAAAATCCAATTGAAGAAAGGGAATTAATGGCAGCAAAGCCGGTGCTTTGAGTGAGACCAACAGTTAACATACTCCAATAATAGATTCTATGGAATCAAAATTATCAGAAAAGTTTAACTTTGCACAGCCAGTATGCATTTTCACCTCTTCTTATGCGTTAATTCTTCACTCATCACTCGCACACATGTAAAACAGAGGAAGGAGGAAAGAAGGGTGTTGAAGTCACTCACCTTTGATGAAATAAGTGGAGTCTTGCTGAGCTCAAAGCACTCTGGGGGCAGGTACCTAAAATGACAATATCAGGAGGTGAGCCATTTGAAGTAATCCAATCTGCCTTCAAATTGATATTAAAATAAGTGTTCAAGACATAAAAGAATGTTGCACCAGACACAGATGGCATAATTCAACAACAGCAAGGAAGGAGAAGAATAAGTGAAGCACTTTGAAGACATGGCAAACAGATAAGTGCTTTACAAATATTCTAAAATTTTTAAAAAAAATTGACGTGTAGGGATGGCCTGTTAGCACGCCAAGCATCTTCAAACAGAGAGAATAGTAAGTCTTCAAACATCCAAGCAAAGCATATATACTGAACTGCATCACTCACCAATATGTTCCAGCTCCTTGGGATGTAAGTTCCATACCCTGGGATCCAACATCATCCTCTACTATCTTGCTAAGCCCAAAATCAGTCACTTTTGCAACACCAAACTCATCAAATAGGACATTCCCAGGTTTCAGATCATAATGGATAATCTTCTGTGCTCTTTTGTTCAGGTATATAAGGCCCTGAAATATCTGAACAATGATTATCCTAGCTTCCCTCTCGGGCAACACAGGTGTTGCTTTTAGAACAGCGTCAAGGTCTTTTCCTGAAAATAAGAAACACAAACAGAAGTATGCTTAGGAGTTAGATTCCATCGATTCACTTCCAGGTAACTATATAAGACCTTCCAGATTATTATAAAATTGAGGCAGAATACATATACCACCGCAGTACTCTAATACAGTGCAGAATGTGTTCTGGTCAATCTCAAAAGTGTCCCAAAGCCGAACAATGTGATTATGCACCAAGGTCTTGTGAATATTGTACTCCCGGATGGCATGCCGTATATAACTTTGCTTCTTCTCCTCACTCCACTGAGCATTCAGGCCGTGAAGCTTACAAGCAACGTATCTATGCTCTACCAAGTCATAAGCCTGCTGGAAATTTCTTACTTCAAATCACTGCAAAAAGGTATATATTTACAATTGCCAACATTGGCAAAGAAATAATCTAAAGTTTTATCATAATGAAGGGAAGCTTTGGTTGAACATGTGGCGTATTACAATCATTTACAGTTATAACATTCACCAAAGTTCTGACCTTGTAGACCTCACTGAATCCTCCTTTTCCAAGAAGATTTAAAAGGGCATATCGGTGGTTCAAAATCTGAAAGTTGTTAAAACGGGAGCCATCCTCATCCCGTATGCGCTTCATTTCACGAATAAGCCTTCCCTTCTCTAGCTCATAACGTTCTCTCTCACGCAAAATGGTTTCCTCCTCCTGTGGAAAATCCAACAGCTCAGCAATAGAGGACATATACGACCAGAATTTTAGCAATAGCACATGGTATAAGAATTAATGAAAACAACAACAACAAATGAGAGGCTAACTTACCCGTTTGATGCTGGCTAGACGGGATTTATATATCTCATCTTGAATGAGTAAATCTTCTTCTTGCACTCCTGACTCCAAATCAACTCCATCACCCTTGTCTTCAAGCAACCAAAGCCGCTGTTAGTACTCAGAATGTCACCATACAAAAATCACTACGACAAACAAGGAAAAACATTTATACCAAGGACACATTTGATCTGCTGCATTAGATGGATAGAATCAGACTGGATTTTACTAAATATTGTCTTCTGTTTATTGTAGTATAAGATTTGATTACAAATATAATTTTATTATCAAAATTATTACAACGAACACAAATTAAATATTTAAATAATAATTCAAATTTAATTATTGTAATAATTGTCATTTATAATAATACACATGTTATACTAATAAGAAATATAAATTTTTAATTATTATATACTATAAAAGTTGGCATTAATAATTATTCATATCAATGTGAATGAAAATTATTAAATACTGCAGTGGATGCCAATCAATTACCAACAGTTTCTATAGCATAAGTTAGGATAACTTATCTAATGATATGAAATTTAATGTTGGTAATAAAATAAATGTATATCAACATAAATTGAAAAAAAAAATATTTGAATATTAGATAATTATATTTTGAATTATTATGTAAATATTAATTAGTTGTCATTTAAACTTTTTTAAATAAAGTAATGGTCAAATAAATGTAATCGATTAATTATTTTTATATACTTCTTAATCATTTAATAAATTATAATACAACTCAATCCAATCTAGTACTATACAAGTAGAAGATATTACTAAATGTATTCCAATTTAAACCAATCCAGCATTACCCAACAAGAACGAAACTGAATCTTTCCTCTTATAAAAACTAGAATTGATTATTCCCTTCACCATAGGAATTCTCTCTAAGTTTCCCCCATTTCTTCAATTTCCACATTCCCCCATTTCATCCTCATGATCTCCATTTCTTTTGAAATTTTGTTCTAGAGCAGAAAGTTTGAAGAAAAAAGAGATTTTCAATACCATATGGCAAGATTTTGCCCACACATCAAAACCAATTGAAAGGTGCAGGATAACTCCATCAATCAAACTTCAGTCAGCATTCACTAGACTATCAAGACACACAGTGGCAACACAACAAAAGTAAATAATGCTTGGCCTAATAAAAAAAAATAAGACGTGAGTCTATGCTAAGGAATAAACCTGGCCAGATGAATTAATTATGTGGTAGTAAACTGCATGTCATGCCGTGTCTACCCATGCTAATAACAAACCAGGAGGAGAATGAGGAGGGGGAGGGGGATGGAAACAAAAAAGAAATTGCGGAACAAAGTAACTATTTATAAAATTTTCACAAGATGAAGCTTCCAAAAAAAAAAAAAAGACAAAAGAAGGTGGAAATTATTTGCAGGTGTTGGAGCCAAACATTCAGGTACTAATAAGTTATGCCTAAAGATAGAATCTGTTGCTGGATAGAGATTTAAAACACGGAGACAAAGTTAATATCATTGAGTAATCCTGGACGCTATAATTTGCAACAGAGGCTACATGACTTTATTCCTAAAGAAATGCTATACGAACTGTTGAATATAATTCCAGAAAGCAGCATGGAAGCAGAGTTATATATTTTTATCAAATGATACTTCACCAGGTTGCCGTTTCTTCAGTGACTTTCGCTGCCGCTCAACAGCCTCCTTTGTTTCTAACAACTGTCTCTGAAAAGGCCAAAAAAGAGAAAAGGGACTAAAATCAGCCACAGAAATTTTAAATTCCACCAAGATATCCAAGTTTTTAAAATCCAGTTGAACTTTCATGTAAAATGAAAAGTTGATTGGTGCATCTTCATAAAGCATTTGGCATCAGCAACTCTTTCCCAACTAATATCCATACTCTAGGTCATTGGGAAGTGGGGAGTTGCCAAATACCATTAGATTTGCAAAACTGTTTGACTTGTGTTCGTAAAAAAAATAAAGGAATTGAAAATAGCCTATTTTTTCTGTATGCAACAAGAGGAATATAAAAAATCAAACAAGAAACTAATGTACCATATGCAAATAACCATGGCCAAAAGAGGGAAAGAAGTAGAGGAGAATTCACCATCTGTTGGCTTAAGTATAATGTTTATGACACTTCTATAATACAGTTTGGCAGGTTGGACACTTGAGGACACGATACCCATTTCAACACACATGCAACAATTTTTCTTTTTTCTTTTTTTATTGATAAGCCATACATTCATTATTAGCACAATGCACATCCATTTGCATCATGATGCCACCAATAAAACTTATAGATTAATGCTTGTTTCATTTTCCCAGAGGAAGGAAACACAGTAATAATTACCAATTCAATTTAAATTACAAAAATTGTGCAGATAGCTTGAGAAGGAAAGAGTAAAAGCTGTTGAATATGAAAAAGCCATGAAGAAAATAGCATTCACTGGTTCCACAATGAAAGGAAAACAAAAGAACATACAAGATGAGCATTTAGATCCTTCAGTGTTTGTCCATCCTCCCATGTCTCAGAGATGACCGTTCCAGCTCTGCAGTTCACAAAAGGTAAATTTGTTCATATAACTCCACTTACTATGTGAGGAACCGTAGAGTAGACTATGCTATGGTAGGACATTTAAGTAGCAGCTTATAAAATAAACTTCAGTTACAAAATCCATAATCAACAGTTTCCAGGTTTTGACAGACCAATCACTAAATTATTCCCTGGAGTCCTTGAAAATGTTTTTTAAACATTTGTAAAGATAGTTTTTCCATTCACTATCAGACACTCGGAGAATTATAATCACCAGTCTTCCCATATTTTGTTTCAAGTGTGCAGTGCAACATTATGATATTCACAGTTTTCTTTTTTCTTTCCTTCTAAAATGTTCTCCATTCCTTTATTCTCTAACCCATCTGGTGTAACAAATAAAGTATGATAAATAACTTGAAGTGCATTAGCAGCTTAAGAAATAATGAAATACCTGATTACACCCACATTTCCAAGCCTCACAGAATCCTGGCGTATTTTCAGCCTAGCTTCCTGTCTCTCAGCTTTTGAAACAGATATCAACAGATCCGATATTATTTTTGTTCTCTGCATGGGAAAATGGAATCGATAACTACAACGACACAGAGGTAGTAGCAAGCTCAGCAACGAACATATTCACAAAATAAATTTGCTCTCTTGCCAACCAATAGTTTTTTACTCTCTAGCCAGCCAATGGTTTTTTCTGGAAATAAATTAAGCATGCATATGAATCTCAAAGCTCGCAAGCATACTTGAAATAACAAAGCCAATATCAGAGCATTTACACAAGGCAGCAGCCATGCGATCGGTCATGTTTAAGATGGAGTGATACTATCACATTAACCAAAGTGCATAGATTATCTATTTTCCTAATTGACTGCAAGTCTCTTAGAGCCTACTTTACAAGGCTCAGCTGTTTTGCACTTTGCACGAAGCATCTCTATGTCCCCAACTCCCCCCCCCCCCCCCACACACCACATATGTTGCTTGAGACTTCATAACATGTTGCAAAGCTACAAATGTTATGGCACCCAATTCTGTTTTTCCTTTTCAACAATTTACCAGACATTAGATGGTGAATCTTAAGATTTAAAAACCAAGCGTAATGACAGCATTAAACTTATAATGAGACTGAACATATTGATCCAGGAAGCAACAAGAATGCTGTCAAGTTGACCAATGACAACTCATATGGCCACTTTTTTAAAAGGTATTTAGGTTACTCGATAAGACATGACAAGGATTTGAACAGGAAACCTGTCCCTAGAAGACCAAACAACTGAGCAGAAGAGAGACTAAGAGAGGAGTTACCACATGGCACATTGTGTTCCATGAAAACTTGCACTTTTAACGATAGAACTCAAAAGCATATTTAAAAATGAAAAATAAAATCAAACAATTCAAATACAGGAATTAAAACATGCAATAAATTAAGGTCCTAAGAGAAAGCACACCCTTGGCTTCATTTGTTGCTCATACTCTTTAACATCCTTCAATTCCTATGCAAAAGACAATATTGTTTAGAATTAAAATAAGAAAGCAGCAGGAAAACCTGTAAAGTTGATTATAGATAGCATTTTTACACCTTTTCCAACTGGTGGCAAAGATTCTGATAATCAACAGCATTCTGACGAGATTTACGTAGGTCTTCCTCCAATGCTGCAACTTTTCTACGTAAAGATGTGACCTCCTCCTAGTTTAAGTTAACAAAATAAGGAATAAGAATATAAAATTTTTCCATAATCTAAGACAAGATAATCCACACATGACATAAGATACATTAAAAAAACAACAAATCACCCCAAAGAGTTTCTATCTTCGCTTATATTCTGACTCAAACAGTAATATATTTCTTTCCTCACAAAAAAAATATAAAATTATGTTTGAAAGGATTAGTACAAAGCATACCTCTAATGAAGAGCGATTATCAATGAGGAACTGTTCTTTCGGCTTGTTGTCCTTCAGAATTAATATAAATGAGATCAGTTAATACATGTAATTTCTCACAGACAATCCATTTTGTAAGAAAGATGGAGACATGCTACACAACCACCCCCTCTCCAAACAGAAAAAGACTAAAGAGCCCATTCCAGTTGGGAAAATGTGCATAAAGGTTTTATATCAGAATAACAACTAAGACCAGTAGTCACATTGATGATGATAATTACAAACTACAAATGATTGGACAAAGATAGAAATGAGATCAGCACATGCCAATAACAGCACACCTTATAATGCGAACTCTCGAGCTGGCCATTTGAAGGTGAAACTATTGAACTAGATATCTGTGATCTTGTCTGTTCATTTGCTCTGGAACCACGACCTCTGCCCGAACCAGAATTCCCCCTACCACGACCATGTTTTTTCCTATTCACATCACTGGTCTTGGCTTCCAAGGTTTCTGTAGTATTTTGCCTTCCATCAGCCACCACCTGATACAGTTTAAGGAAAAGAATCAGTTGTATTTTCCCAAAAGAGAGAGCGAGAGAGAGAGAAATTTATAGTTGAAGCACATAGTTATAGACCTACATCACAACATAACTCAAATTTCTTTAAAGGAACAGAACATTGACATTCGAGATAAGAGAACATAATGATGAGACAAAAAATAAAATTCAATACATTCCAAAAATTGAAATGTGATAAGCCATGTCAGTCCACAGGAAAAACTGCAATCCCAAGCTTCCAATTTTTTCAACCATCAGCATACCTCCACACAATCAAAAACAGTTGAGTTATCATCTTCTTTAAGTTTCTGTCGCTTCTGAGTGTTAGCTTGTATCAGAAACTCCCCTCCAATCTGGCAACATCAAATGAAGAAAATGGTATGTGAGGCATAAATCGAAATAATAATGCAGCTTAATTTTTGGGACAACCAGATCAAACAGGCCATAAATACACCAATTATTGCTTACTATATACAAGCATTTATTTAAATAAGCATCTTACAGCGCAGCAATCAGACACAGATGCACACATAAGTAGACAGATTACAGTGCCGTACATTCATTGAACTTTCCTATCTTTTTCAGCAATTATTAGTTTATCACATCTTATCGTGAAAAGCTCCCACTACTTCTGATGAATTAAATCCTTTTAAATGCAAGTTCCCAAGAAACAAACAACATGGTAATAAATTCTCAACCACTAATCAAATTTAAATGGCATCATCATCCGATCTTCAATTCCAACCAATATTTGAAAAGCACAAAGTACAAAATGAACTCCAATAACTGAACAATACATTCAATTTTTTTCCTTGTTAATGGCTTGATGGCAAGCCAACTCCCTTCCCTCCTGAGTACCCGACCTTGAAAGCGGGGTCCAAACCCCATACCTATTGTACCACCCCCGAAAAGTTTTACCATTTACATTTAATAAAACACAAGCAACATGAATACACAAAGAGAAAATTGTATAATTGAAGCTTACATCATCATCAGAATCGCTAGAAGACGACTCCTGGGCCAAGTCCTCAGCGGCAGCAACTGATCTTGCAGTTGAAGAAACAGCAGCCCACGTGGCATGCTGCTGGTGTTGCTGTTGCTGTTGCTGGGCAGCAGGAGGCTTACCGACCATACGAGCTTCAAGCTTAGCTATCTTAGTGGGCAAAGACTGGTCTGATTGGTTCGAAGAGTTAGAGGAGAAATGCATCAACATATCATCCGACATTGCGCCTCTTTCATTCATTAATAAAAGGGTTCTGGGTAATAACAACAAGAAGCCCTAAAGCCAGACGAAGAAATGGAGAGAGTCTCACAGAGACATGACCATCAGAAGCTCAAAAGGGTTTTTTTGTTTTTTTCCTTTTACAGAAAATATATAAAAATTAGGGTTTTGAATTTAATGGTAAGGGAATAAGGGATCATCAAGGGATTCAAGAGTGGAGGGAAATGAGGCTTTTTTGTTGTGTGATGATGGTGTTTTTTTAGCTTTTGTTGGTTGTGGGTTTTGAGTTTTGACTGGAGACAGAAAGTTTGAAAATTGGAAGTGATTTTGTTGCTGCTGATTTTGTTTGGTTTGTTTTGGTCAGGGGTCTCCGGGCCTGCCTACTAGATACTAGTGAAAAAACATTGGACGACTCCTGTGGAATATTAATTGGGAAGCCATGGCTTTGTGTCAAAAAGTGAGAAACGGAGAGATATAGAGCCCGACAGAACATTCGATGTGATGCTTGCTCCTACATTCATATACATGGTAAGCTAAGGTATAGCCAAATTAATGGGCCTTTAGTTTAATGAGAGAGTCTTTACACTTACAATTGTGAGAGTAAAGGTTCGAGCTTCAATAAAAGTATTATGGAAGTTAATTTCAGTCTTCCTCAATTATCATCTAATTGAGTGGAGGTAGTCTCTCCCTTACGAAATGTGAGTGGAGTAGACAGCCCTCGAATATTTGAGAGGGTTTAAAAAGTGTTTGGGCAGTACTTCAGTGAAAAATATATGGCGGGAAGTGTCCTAAATGCATAGTTTAAATTGTAAATATCAGTTGTAATTATAACAGTCTCTCTATACAGAATTAAAAAAAAAAAGCAAGGTATAGTCCAATAAAAAAAATTAAAAATGTATTTATTTAGTCCTATCTCTCATTAAGCACGGGTAAAAAACTTATTTCTATGAAAGAATCAAGTTTTTCTATACAGAATTAAAAAAAAAAAGGCAAGGTATAGTCCGATAAAAAAAATTAAAAATGTATTTATTTAGTCCTATCTCTCATTAAGCACGGGTAAAAAACTTATTTCTATGAAAGAATCAAGTTAACTGGGGATTTGTTTTAGTTGGATTTTTAAAATTAAAAAATATCAGTTTATATTAATTTTTTTAAAAATGCAATCTAAGATAAAAAAATAAAATAATTTGGCTAACATCGCTTGGAATTATAATTTTTAAAAAGTAATTAATTTAATTTGATTTAAAATTAAACTTAACCGTGTCCACCCTATCTCTTATCATTAAGTCCGCCTAACCCTATCTCTCGTTACTAATTCTTTTTATTTTTACTATACCTTACAACAAAAATAAGGCAGCCAATTAGCAATGCCGAGCCCATAATAATACCTAGAAGTTGATTAACAAACTATTCTTTAAAGTTTGTCGCACCTTTAAAGAATTAAGTTTGAACATTTGTGCATGAGAGCATATTTTCTTCTTGAATTTTCGTTTTGGACGACGACTTTGATTAATCGGGACACAATTGCCAATGCTTCTCCGAAAAACATTTGTCTATTAATTTATACTAATTAAAATATAAGTTAAAAAAATAAAATTTATTGTGGACAGAAACTAAGTAATCTAGTTATTTCACTTAATTTTATCTATTTATTTGACAGTTTTGAATAAGATGAAAATTAGACATAATCATATTTTAATTGCGTTGATATATGACAACCCATTTTTATGTGTACATTCTTAAATGGCTAAAATATAATTAATTATTCCCTTAATTATGGTTACTCGACCCTACATGACACTTGACAGTTAACCTTACTGGTTCCGTCAATGTTACCATAATATTCACTCACTCAACTTATTTGATCCAGCTCAAAATACTTGTTTAGGTTATTCATTAAGATATTTACTAATATGTCTTAATAGGTAAATTTTGTTAATTATTTTGCAACTATTTAATATATTACTTAAATATTTTCTATTTAAAATTTTAAATGAAAATCATTTTATGAAAATGATTATTTGTAACTAAAAAATATGGACATTTTTAGTTGTGAAGTGTGAAGTTACTTGAAATTAAAAATGAACTATGAACTTAAATTGAAATTATTTTTTTTATTTAAGAGTGGTCTTTTATAAAAACGTATTTTATACAAATTGATGTAACATAAATATATTAGTCAGACGTAATTATAAAATAATAAAAATAAACCATGTAAACAAAAAAGTGCTTAACAAAACCAATTAAATTATACCACATTAATTTATATCTCTATTTATACTTTAAAAAAAAATAATGACAAATTATATTATGAAAATGCATACAAGTAAATTCATTTAGTTTGAAAGTTAACAACCTTATTGAATCATTTAGATTTTAAATAAAAGTCAGAAATTGCCTTAAGAAAAATGACCTCAATTAGGTTTTAACCAAAGCAAAAGGAGCACATTCTTAAGAAGCAATCAACTGAACCCCGTTACTGCCAAAAGCACACAATAAGGCTTATTTGCCCTAGGAGAAAAATGATTTAGACATTCCAACCCACAGTCCACAGCAAAAAGTTTTTAAAAAAAAATTGATTTAGTAAATAACTCAAATTGTTAAGTGATCCTTACAAGGTTACATAAGGTTACACAACTACACTAGGGGAGCAGAAGCAGCAACCACCTCTCACTGTTTGTCCCCATCAAATGGCCTTTAAATACTTAGCTGAGAAAAAAAAAAAGGCTCCTACCACCAATCATAACCTCTCCTTATCCCATCACCACCAGAGTTGTCGAACCTTGATGCTGAAAATCTATGACGAGAATTCCTCTTTTTGGAGGACTGAGGACTTGAAAAATGATCTCCACAAGTTACAGCTGAAATTTTATGAGCCTTACTAGATGGTGCTCCAGGAGACCTCCAGAGGTTCCCCTTCGGCTTCCCATAGGAGATATCTCCAGGATCATCTGTTATCCAACCACCTCTCTGTTTTGATTTTTTAGCAGTCATAATGCCTCTTTCTTCATGCTGAGTTTTCTTCTTTTTACGCACTTTACCAAGATCATGAGGCGCAGACTTAACTCCCGAGTAGTCTTTATTTTCTCTATGAGGTCTCAATGTTGGAGTCGATGTGTCAACATTCCTCTTGTGAACCTGCACAGAGCCCAAAAGGTCATTCTAAAACTGATAACAGAAATAAAGAACTACAACTAATGAAACTAGATTTAAAATGACAAATGAAAAAAATTTGAAAACAGTCGCACAGAACATGATAACTCTGAGAGCACGTAACATACCTTGGCAGAACTCACACATTCACGTGCAAAATGCCCTTCTGTACCACACTTGTAGCATGAACTAGGTGACGCTCCTGCAGTTTCACCACGAGATCTAGCGCATGCCTGCATACATGAGTTCCAGTGCTAAAAATACAGCATCAAGAATGAGCAAACGAAGATACAAAATTCAAAACCCGTTTTGACCACAATGACTAAATAAAAGTGAAAAATCAACTTCATAATAATTCCGTGCCAGAAAATAAAGAGAACTAATCATAGAAAATGATTGAAAGTAAACTCCCACTAGTACACATCAAAAAGTTATTTATTCTTCTGTCAGCATTTAAAATATAGAACTTAGGGTGTAAACGGGCGCAACAGAAGCTTGATCACAAGGAAAAACCATTTTAGCTTCAACTTTCACATATCACGTTGACAATCTAAAAATATATACGCCATGAGCATGTCTATTAGTATCTAGTCATGGTGGATGCTTTTGGAGAGGAGACCTACCCTTTAGCATATTCAATAAAATTGCCACTACTAAAATAGTTGTAATACACTATCATAAATGGCAAGCAGAGGTTACATAAATCTTAGATTTAAAGTGGCACTCTGCCTTTCTTATTTTTATGCATTTAATATCCTTAGTTTCTTCTCAGAAAGAAAAATGAATGGCATAAATAATCTAATCACATCGAATAGATTTATAACCAAATCAGAGAAAATTATAGAATATCAAAAATAGTAGCAATATACAACAATCATCCTAGCAATAGGCATGTAAGTTAAAGCACCCACACATTTCCCAATATATAATCACCAAAATTTCAATGGACAAATTTAATGAACTTACCAAACCAGTGTGACCTAATCGACCACATCTGAAACAAGAAACCTCTCCTGGAACCGCATCACTGACATTAACGCAACACAAATGGCCAAAACTCCTGCAGATGTAACATTGTATTTCCTAAAAAAACCAAAAAGGAAAAAAAAGGTAGGAAAATAGTTATAGAAGAACAGTTTCATACCATATATACATACAAACTCAAGTAATTTAAAACTTATTAAAAGTGACTGCATTTGGCATAAAGCTAAATGTTGAACTACGAAGCATAAACAGACCTTGAGGTCATCAAGAGAATAATTGTTCCTACAAGAAAACATATCATGCCCAGAATCTCCACATTTTAAACACACTTGAGCATTCTGGACGCCACTCTTGTGTTTATCTGGACAATCTTTCGCACGGTGACCACCTTTTTTGCAAATGAAGCAATCTTGTGCCTACAAGGAAACATAGTTAAGTAACAAGGTGAATGACAAACAGAGCCACACAAATCAATCTTGAATGAAAAACTTATACAAGAAGTGAAAAAACGAAAATAATAGAAACATCTATACATTATTAAATCACACAGTTTTAGACCTTTTCTATACACTCAAAGATACAGAACCAAAAGTAGCCACTTATAAAGTGAGACAGACTCCACTCTTGCCAATTCACCATGAAAGTCCTTTTAACTTCTTTTGAGTTTTGACCATACATCAAAGTCTTTGCTCTTGCAATACAATTAAATTTTAATAATTTTAAACTAATCCATTCTTCAGTTTGCATTCTGCCGCAGCATGCCTTGTGCTCAAGCATCCTTGAGCCTGACATTAACACATACCACCATCAACACGAGTGTGAAGTGAATATATCCTCTACGAATAAACTATATGTATTCTGCTTTAAGGCATCAGTTTCTTATAACTCTCAGTTTACGCATATGCAAAAAAAGCAATTAAAAAGAACAATTAATGAAAGATGAAATATCTATTTCAATACAAGACTCCTAATCAACTTAAACACACGACATTTGATATATGTATCAAGATACTTGTTACAACTAACCTTGGAACATTGCTTGACACCATGTTCCAAACTCCCACAAACAAAACAAGGTTTCTTCCGCTTGACAGCAGATGTACAGTTCACCGCCATATGCCCCTCTTCGCCACAATGATAGCACATTTGCCACCCGCCATCTGGAGGATCAAAATACCTTGGCCCCCGCTGGTAGAATAAATATAAAGATAGATACCATACTAAGGCTCCACATGGAAATCGTATAGTTTTCAAAATGGCAGTTCTAAGCAAATTTGTTTTGACTCACAAGAAGCTTACGAAGCACAATATTGTTCGATATTTCAACAGTCTTAACCCCCTCATCACTATTATCAGCCGTCTCCACCTTCTGTTCTTCCTTTCTAACAATTACCTAATAAATTGTCATTAATTACAATTTTTCCATTTTCAATTATCGAAATAGAATTAAATTAAAAAAAAGAACTCACAGATTGGTCCTCAATTTCGATCTTCTGAACTTCCTTCTTTTTCTTCTTGCGGACCCTAATTCTCTTCTTATCACTGCTCTTCACATCCTCGATCATGACGTCATCAGTGGCCCCACTCGGACCAGGGACGACGGCCTCAACACCGCCGTTTTTATTTTTACTATTATCGTTAGTATTAGTATTGATATTGTCGTCCAAAACGACGTCTGAGTCACTGTCGTCGTGATCCAGCTTGGCGGCGCGCATCAACATATGCTTCTCAACGATCTTAAGGCTGAGATCCTCGTTTCCCTCTTCATCGTCGCTACTCATTGCTGCCGCCGACTTCAATTTCTCTTCTTCTTCTCTGTTTTCTTCGGGATATAGCTTCTCTTTCAGCTTTTGCCTCTTCGCCATGTTCAAAAACCTCTGAAACTGTATGGTCACTAACGCACATACACGAAGCTATCTAGGGTTTTTTTTCTCGTGCCTGGTGAGAAGAAGCTGCCTTTTATTTTTCAATTTTTTTAATTATTATTTTTGAAGTGATACACTCACATTTTGTGTAGCTTATGTAATTAACGGCTATGATTTTTCCGATCTTGGCGGGTCGTGGGCCGGGTGGGCCTAGGTTTTGTAATTTGCTAGACGATTAGACACTGTTAAGCCCCCATTATTTTTTGCATTAACCCCATGTTCTATTTCTATTAATTTGCTTTTTACTATTTAGCTTTAACTTTTTAAAAAAAAAAATATTGATATCCCATTTATCTTTTAAATAAAATACTACGAAAATGACATAAAAGATAATTCAACAAAATAATGACATTTCAACATTAATAATTACAATTGTCTGTCACAATGTGACATAATAATTTTCAAACAGTTCTATTTGGTTAGTCATCTTTTTAGAATAAATATTTGAAATTTACTCAATCTAATCTTGAGAATTAAGTAAACATTTTCTGCAAATACTAAACCTTAAAAATGAGATGTAGATCGAGATGAATTTGCAAATAGCTTTCACATGCCATTTAATGTTGAATGTCTTGCAACATTGTGATTTTACAGTTCGGTTGAAGAGTTTCCTTCTATTATTTTGAACTACCTATAGTTGATTTCATTATAAATGCATTTATTTTCAAGAAACGTACAGTCTTCTTTTATGAATTATATTACTATCTATTAATATTATAACCAATATTTTTACAAAGTCTTCAACATTCAGTGACAATACTATTGAGTGAGGGAGTCCATCAAAGTGATTGTATCTTATAAATATGTACTAATAAAGGCAAAATTTAATAATAATAATAATAACAATAATAATAATATCAAATTGTATTATGACAAATGCAAATCTACTTGAGTTTTGCATCAAACAAACATGAAATAAGAAAGCAATTATAAATTAAAATTAGATTAACCATTTAAAGTAATTGATACACTTTACGTCATAAGAAAAACAACACACCCTTAATATTTTCACTTGATTACAACATTAATTTAGAAGACTAATTTGTTGATCTTGACCTTTACCACATATAGGAAACATTATTCAGTGCCACCTACGTGGTCACTTTCACTTTCACTCTATTAAAATCAATTTATGTTATTTGTAGAGAATATATAACCATAACACTGGATCATTGTATTAGAATTTAAGTTTGACTTGGTTTGAAATTTTGAATGTTGTTTAATTAAAAGTTTAGTTCTATAGTTTTAATCATTCGAAGTTTCACTCATCTGGCTGGTTTGCCCGAGAGGTTAAGGGGGAAGACTTAAGATCTTCTGCACACAAGTGCGCGTGGGTTCGAACCCCACAGCCAGCATTTGAAGAGTGTTAATATTTTTCCTTTGTCTAATCTTTTTTAAAAACCAAATTAAAGGAAAACATTTGATATATGAACTTTTTTCCCAAATACGATAAATTAACTAAATTTTATGATTGTCGTATTTGAGTTTTAATTTTCAATTCCTCCGATTTGTTTAGTGAAATACTGACAACACTTTTGCTAGGAAAATATAATCACAAGTCAAAACAGTTTTCTAATTCTCTCTCCAACCTACTTGTTTAGAAAAATAATAAAAATACTTTGTTGGGAGAATTAACTTGATTATTATTCGTGTTGCGTAGATGTTGAACCAGAGTTTCATATTTCTATTCCAACATCAAATGCAATAAAATTAGGATTTATTTAAGTTTTACAGTATTTTAAATCAGAGAATTAAAAAGATTATTATTTGTGTTGTGCTTGTGTAATCATTTTTTATTTCATATTTGAGCTTCTTTTTTTATCCGCCATATAATGGATTTTATATTTTGGATATAATCTTATCCAATCACTTATTACAATCTAATATAATCTAAACCAACAAAAGTGAACTTCAATTTAATCCAATCCAATTAATCCCATTTTTTTAAAAAAAAATCTAATATAATCTAAACCAACAAAAGCAAAATTCAATTTAATCCAATCCAATCAATCCCATTTTTTTTTAAAAAAAATCTAATATAATCTAAACCAACAAAAGCGAAATTCAATTTAATCCAATCAAATCAATCCCATTTTTTTTAAATAAATCTAATATAATTTAAACCAACAAAAGTAAAATTTAATTTAATCCAATCCAATCAATTCAATTAAAAAAAAATCATCAATTGCACTCCAAAGTTCTAATTGAAAAAAATATATATGTATATCAACTTTCTCAATATTTCATGATTTGTGGCTTTTGTGATCGCATAGTGAGAAAAAAAAATACAAAACTAAAATATGAATACTTTCAATTTGCAATCTATCTTATCACTACATGTATATTTACACTTATACAAAATTATGTTTTATTCTTTTTAGGAAAATAAGCTTTTTTTTAAAGAGGGTCAAAAATAAAGGTAGCGTGTACAAAAGATGACTTGTCACTTCAAGGCATTACATGCAGACGGCAGGCCAGTTTTTGCATAACTTAGAAAATGACATGTGGTAAATATTATTTACCGATGCATACTTTTGACGAGTTATCTTTTACGTTTTACAAAGGAATGTCACGTCATTCTCCTATTAAAGTAAAGACGACATGTCATCTCACTTTTTTTTGGGTAAATATCATGTCATCTATTTTGTGCAGTTCCGCATGACTTTAGTAAAAGTGTCCTTCATTTTTTTTCTCTTTTATAATCACATGGAATAATAATCAGTGCAATTGTAATTGTAAAAAGATTTTTAAAAAAAGTATGAGTGAATCCACCATTTGAGTCCCAATTGATGCAGGTCACTATCTACTAAATTATGAGTTTTAATTATGAGTTTTATAATATATAAAATTACTTATCTACTATCCAAAAGATATGTTACTCAATTTTAATAGTAATTGCAATAAATATTATAATTACAACTACAATAAAAAATATATTTGTGATTGTAGTGATGAGAACATAATAATAAACTTTAGTGATATAAATAAACCTGTGGATGGCAAAACAATCTTTGGTCACATAGAAGCTACAGTTAAAGTTGACAATTCTAAAAACATGAAGAATATTTAGAGGCTCAAATCGAAATCAATGACATGCCATCATCAGCAGCTGGATCATATGCTATGAGTCATCAATCTTTGGACGAGGGTATAGCTAAAGCTGTTGACAAAATGATGGACAGATAAAAGACACCACCAAAAATTAATTAGTTAGCAATAAACAACTAGTATTAGTCAAGAGTTAAAGTAATTAGAGTCATATATTTTTATAGATGACCTCTTTTTACTCACTATTCAATAAGAGAGAAACTGTGAATGCATCTTTTTTGTTTTGTCTTTTCTTACCGACAATGAGTCAACTTAGAAAATAGTAGCTAATAAATTTTTTTACTTTTCACTTTTTTAATTCATTGTTAGCTTTTTAATAGTTGTAAAGTCTAACTTTAAAGTTTTGTTCTTTATACATAGAGTCGTAAATTGTATCAATAATTGTCTCAAGTCCTCAATTGTTATATTAGCAATACAAACTGATCTTGTCCCCATTTAGGTTGACTATCAAAATATACATCGTTGATTTCTTATCTATATATAGAGAATTTTAAACCCGTTTGGCAAAAACTAACATTTCAAATTTTATTTATTTACTTCTAAAAATATGCCGGTTAAAAACACTTTTTAACTCCTAACTCACGCCCAAGAACACCTTCTCAACACATTAACAATTAAACATACCAATGAAGACTATGTTTAGAGAGAAGCTTTCAGAAAATCAACATAAACTTTTACTAAGTTTTTATTATTTTTGTAAAAAATAAAAACCTTAATTTTCAAAAACCTTTCCTCCAAACTCTTTTTCTCTTGAATAATAACAAGGACGGTATTTTGTTAATGTTTTAAATATAATTTATACTCTATTAACTAGGCAACACTTTTGAACCCGAAAGTTAAATAAATAAAAATAAAGAAGTTAAATTATGTTAAAGGCTTGTTAGTTGCTATCTAAAAGATGAATAAGAACTTTTTATTACTTTTGTTTTTTAGTACAAAAGAGTGACTTGATTTTTTACTTCACCACCCCCCCTCAAACTATACTTAGTGATTTGAGAGTTCTCTATATACCACATTGAAGCTTTTTTTTTTAATATAAATTTGAAAATATATTAATAAAAAAAGGGAGAAGAGTGACAAAATCCTCATGTATGACAACTCCTTGTTCAAATAAAAAATAGTAATTCAACTAAATCTAGAATGTATAAAAGTATTCTAAAAAACATTTTTGAGTGTTGACTATTGTTCAGTTAAAAGAATTTTTGGGTTTGAAGTTTGAATGAAGCAAAAAGCATATATCTGGATTCTTATTCATCTATGATAAGAGAAATTACCTCTTTGAAGTAAAATTTGAGTTCTTGACTGTATGAGACAAAATAATGAAGCTTCGAAGAAAAGATCAATTTAAAAATAAATGTGATGGGAGTAGGGATGGCAAGTATCCAGTTGAACATGGATATTGTCCACCCATGTGTAAATCCATAATTATCCATGATGGATTTATCTATATCCATATCTAATTTTAAATCCATAATTATCCATGATGGATTTATCCATATCCATATCCAATTTTAAATGTTGGATATGGATATAGATTTTATCCATACGGATATGGATATCCTTGGATGTCCATGGACATTAAACTTGTATTTCTAAATTAAAAAAATAATATAACTTATTAATGAAGTAAAAGTTAATTAATAATGTATTACATTAAAAAATTATTTTTTATTTTCTATTTCCTAAAATCGTTATTTTAAAAGCTAATTAAAATTTATTTTGTATAAAAATATTAGACGATACTACTATTTTAATGGCTGCGGCATTGCTGTTAACTAAGGAAAAATTTGTTAGACTCAAAATTTCACGATCTATGCAATGGTAATGAATTGGTCAGTAAGAAATAAATCAAAATTTAATTAACATTTTTTAGAAATTTTGAAAAAACAAATTGTTACACAATTCTATCGCTGGCTCCGTCGTCTCTTCCGGCACAACCTGCAAAAAATCATCCCCACTCGACACATCCCATACCAACAAACAAGAAATTTAACGATCAGTCTAAAGGTGGTGTTTGATTTAGAAAATAACAAATGATGGAGGCACACATGCATCACAAAGAGCGACGGCCACCATCTGACCGTCGCATGTTTGTGTTGCGTGTACCTTCGTTCTTTGTGATTGCTGCTGATCGCTTCCATATTTGTATAAATCATGTAGTTTCCAATATATTTATGCCAATAGTGTCAACATTGGATGAAGTTTTGCTGCTAGTGATGAAATAATGGTGGTTTCGGCGACAAAACAATGTCAATGGTGAATTTTTCAAAATTTGCAAAAATTACAATATTTTTCTATAATTTTGTTGTGGATATATTTGACAATAAATATTTTAGTTGAGGAAAATCTTGTATTTATTTATTTTTAATATTTTTACAATTGCTTGTCTATTACATTTTTCATTTTTCATTATATAACATAAACTTTTAAACTTGTGTTAGGTTAAATGGATATTTATTAGGTAAAAATAATTATCCATATCTATCCATATTTATTTGTATGTAATTTTAAATTATCTATTTTAAGATCCAAAAGGTTTTGGATGTATATTATCCTATTCAATTGGATGGATATTATGGATATCCATTATGGAGCAATCCAATTGCCATCCCTAGAAGGGAGACGCAGATATACGGCTAATCTTACATAAATGAGAATATCTAATCAAAATGTCGCTAGGAGAGCAAACATTATGGATCCATCATCAATGACATGTTGACATAATACCTCTATATAATAAAATGAAGAGTAAGATCAGAGGAACGGGGAGTGGCCAAAGTGATAAAACCATTGCAAAACTTGTTTTTTTTTTTTTTTTCTTTAAGGAAAAGAAAGAAAAGAGAGCAAAGCTTACATAGACATGCAACTTGAACAAGCCATGTACTATAAAGGGGGGCTGAATAAGAGAAGAAAGGGTGAGACAAAATTGAAGGGAAAAAGCTACATTGAAACTTCATCAGCAACGCCAATTGAAGCTGGCCAATAACTCAAGCAAAGCATGAGTGCAAGGCATCAACAATGGCTCATCGTCAATTCAAATTAAAAACAACCAGGAGCAAAAACACAAAGACTCTTCATCAATGAGTACAAAAGCGTAGCTGCCATCTCAAGCACTTGGAGTAATTCAAAGCTCTTGGACTACAGCCGAAGCATCCAGCTTAATTTTAGTAACAACACTTGTACATGCATATATTAACATTTTAATTGGTAATCAAAGCTATAAGATAGTTTTTAGACAATGTACAAAAACCTTTATATAGAGGCAGCAAAAAACCAACAAATCATCAGATAAATGCTGTCTACAATATATCTCGAGAAAGTCTTATAATAATTTGAGGAGAAAACACAAAATCAACAAGCTTAGTTTTATTTAATTGATTACCCGAATCATTAAGAGGTAGGGGTTAAACAATTAATTTGGAGTTTGCCCACTCATCAACTTTTAAGAAAAAAAAAACACTGTCATAGTCCTAATCATTTTGTGATTGTAAGTATTAGTACGCTTGATCTATGTAATAGTCAAAATAGGCTCCTGATTGTAATATTAATATGGTTGGTCTATATAGTAGTCATAATAGGCTTCTGATTGGTAATATATACATATTTGGGTTTAAAAGGATTCATTGATGCAATTTTTTTTTCCTTTCAAAGTGTATTGATGCAATTTAATTTAATAGAAGAAAAATAGATAAATTGATAAAATTAACTTCAACTCTGGAATGAGCAAATATCGGTTCTGTTAATTTTGTTAAAAAATTAAATCGTTCTTAGGTTAATCAAATTGTACAAGGTCTTCACGAATTACTAAAGATATTGTAACATAAATCAAACTTATTATATGGGTTTGAATAGTTTTAATTTCTTAATAGATTAATCTTATATCCTTTTAGATGCCATCTTCTTTTTTGAATTATTTTACAAGAATGTACTAATATTATAATCATTAGACTATGGAGAATGTACATCTCACGATGACAATATACTCTTGAATTTAGTCCCTCTAATGATCTAATTCAACGATCTGCCCTAACAAATGCAACATCTACTTAATTTATACTCCAGAGATCTTTATAGTTTCATGCTTCAATTAATGAGACCATGTACACAAATGGAAACAAACTTGGATTTTGAATTAAACAGGCTAAATTAGGAGGGGAATAAAATCCCACCTTATACTCGGATTAAAACTTCTTGTTTCCCACTGTGCTACAAGTTCACTGGTCTGTGAACATTAGAAAAAAAATTTAAAAATTAAAATTGTTTAACATTTACAATAATTGACACATGTAACATGCTACATCGCAAGAAGTATATATAGATGGGATAAGGAGTTGCAGAATTTGACATTTAATAGGAATCGTTGTCCATTCTCACTTTCACACTTTTCAAATCAATTTACGTTGCTCGTGTAGGATATATTTAATCAGAATGACTGGAACATTCAATCGCCATTAGCAGTTTTGACTTGGAAAAAGATTTTCAAGAAGTTTGGTTAAAATTAGTACGTTGACATAAAACCACACTTTGAATTTTGACGAAGCTTGTTTGCCCGACTGGCAGTCAGTTTAAATCTTGGGCGCACTCAGTGCTCTTGCGTTCGAACCACGCCGCCAGCATATATTGCCCAACCCATTTATAACAAGATTACTTATTCTACTAATCACATTGTATTAATTCACAATATATGATTGGCCCATATTATATCAGGGCTAACTTGCTGTACACACACGACTATCCGGTCTAATAGTTCAGCCGAACAGACCCTTTTGGTTTACCTATATATTAGGGCAAAATTTGGAGTCGGAACGGCATTTTCCTATTTCAATTATGCTCTTTTTGAAATCTAAAAAGAGGCATTAATTTCTTGCGAAGCATTTTAGAATTTGTTTAAATTTTGAAGCCCAAAAAAGAGACAAAGAAAAATCCATCATTATTAACGTTGTTTTTTAAGAATATATTTTTTAAAAAAATGTAATTAATTAAACGATTCTATGCAAATAGAAAAGAGCATTAAAGGTTAAATTAAGCAACTTTTAGATTGCATAATCCACAATTAGGAATAGCATTAAAGTTTTTACACCAAATTATTGATTACGGAGTGACAGTGGGGCCCCTAATGTTTTATACTGTCTCAAATAAATAAAGACATAATGTGTTCGTTTGGCATCAAGTATATGCACGACGGTTCAACGTCTTATGAAAGAGTAGGAGATCTTGACAGAACAATGGCCAGGGCAATCCGGTCAATCGAATGAACAAAACGTTCAACTTAATGTAATAAAATGTAAAATAGAGGGAGCCGTTTGTTATTTACCGATTCTACGCGAAATTCCGTCATACGTAAAATGAGATTCCGGTAATGCCCCTACTCCATTTAAAAGACCGAAACATTACATAGGTTGCAAGGGCCTTTCTTCCTCTCCACCCCCTCTTCTGGTGATCTCTATTGCTTCAGTGTAATCTTTATAATTCGTGCTTTTTGAATCCCCCTTTCAATTCTCTTATTATTCTTCCTTTTACAACAAAACTACGCGTTGTACCCTCTCCTCACTCACACCATGACTATCATGACCCCTGCTCCAATCGATGTACGTCTCCCATTCGCTCTCTGCTAAAAAAAGATAATTATTTTTAGTGGCAATTTTTTTTTTTTAATTTTCAGTCTTGTTTTTGGTAATTAGGGCTTTGGTTTTCGATGCCTAGGGGTTTTGGATTAACTTGTAAATTGGAAATGATGTGAAACGTGCATAGTGATTATTTAGGGTTTTTATTTTTGTTGTGGATCCGAACACTTACGTTTTTCTTTTATTTTCTAATATCTTATTTAATTTCTTTATAGCAACACGAGGATGAGGAGATGCTCGTGCCACACTCTGATTTGGCCGACAATCACCAGCCCATGGAAGGTAGTGATTCATTTGATCCCTATTCTATGAATTCTTCTTCTTATTTTTTTTTTGTAAATTTCTTTGGTTTGTATTTGTTTTAGTTGCCAATTGATTTTTAGGAAAGTTAGGAGTTGGTAATTTAACAATCGGAATCTCATTGAGTGTATTTGAGCCTAGTTGGAGGGTTTGGTCGACTTGCAATAAGTGTAGATTCTGGTTTTAATGCTTGTGTTTATGTTGACATGTGATTAGTTGTTGATCAACTTGAACCTGCCAATGCTGTGGAGAATAATCAGCCATTGGATGATCCTCCATCGTCAAGATTTACATGGAGGATTGAGAACTTTTCAAGGTTGAATACGAAGAAGCACTATTCTGAGATTTTCATGGTTGGTGGCTTCAAATGGTATGCTGGTCACTTTTTGTCCTTTCTATGTCTTTGTTTGTTTATTTATTTATCTTTTTATTTTTACTCTCCACAGAGAAAGATGGGTGGTCATTATTGTCTTTTTCCCCTCTGCTTTTGCAGGCGTGTGCTTATTTTTCCAAAAGGAAACAATGTGGATCATCTGTCAATGTATCTAGATGTTGCTGATTCAGCAAGTTTACCATATGGTTGGAGTAGATATGCACAGTTTAGCTTGGCAGTGATTAATCAAATTCATTCCAAGTACTCGGTGAGAAAAGGTACCCTTAATATGGAGCATGGACCACAAAATGCTTTTAAGAAATCTTAATATATAAGGCAATGCATGTTTATATTGTGCCTTTATGTATTTAACTAATGTGCTGAACTCTTGTGTTTTTGCCTTAGAAGTATCATAGAAAGTAAAAGAGTCACTATCAAAGAATCTGAAAGTTAAGATGAGAATTGTTTAGAACCTTTAATGTGTAAACATATGTGGGGGATTGGAATTGCATTCTTAGTATGACTGTTATATGAATGTTGTAAATGCGTGGATACAAGTGCTGTCTTTCAAGTGGATATAGTGGCAAAAGTTTGATTGGGAAATGTTTGTCCTAAAAATCATAGATATATTTAACTTTAGTTTTTGTTAATTTCTGATTTTTTTTTCCTTGTATGTTACATGCGATTCTCTTCTTGTATTATTAATTTTTAAATTTTGAGTAACATGTCAAGCATATTTAGATTATCCAAACTAATCTATGAAACTGTTATTTAATATGAAGATATTAGCAGGGAGTTTATTTGTTATTTATTAAAGATATGGAGTACCCTTTCGTCAAATGAATTTCAGGGTTAGGATACGTATGGAAATTGTTCATTACATGCTTTCTCTCTTCCTATCTCCCTGTCCTTTTGTGTTATGTTATTCTGTCATCACTGACTTGGTCTTGGAGGAAGATTGATGCCAGGTTCTTTCTTTTGATATTACCTGCCCTGATGGAGATTTAATAATGTATTGTCATCATTGAACATGTGTTTCAGCTATCGTAAGTTGTATTGTGTCAACAAGTGTTTGTTACAGCCACTTTTCGCATTAGTTTATTTGTTTGCTGGACCGTGTAATTTTAGACAATCCACTCTTTGCATAACACCATTTTAGTGGTGAACATTTTGAGAGCAAGATGTTGACTTTTGTCCAGCTTTATTTATAATACAAGTATAGTTCACTCTAGGCTTTCTGGTTGCCCTTTTGACAATATTTTTGTAACCTGAACTTCTCAGATACACAACACCAATTCAATGCTCGAGAAAGTGATTGGGGTTTTACATCCTTTATGCCTCTTGGTGAACTCTATGACCCTAATAGAGGGTATCTTGTGAATGATACACTTATAGTTGAAGCAGAGGTTATTGTGCGTAGGGTTGTGGATTACTGGTCATATGACTCAAAAAAAGAGACTGGTTATGTAGGACTTAAGAATCAAGGGGCCACATGTTACATGAACTCTCTTCTCCAAACCCTGTTTCACATTCCTTATTTCCGGAAGGTTAGCATTCCTGCTTCACCTTATATTCTGGCTCACCTTGAGTTGAATGATTGGAGTTGCGTAGAAGAATAACCAATGTCTTTGATTACACCTTTCAGGCTGTTTACCATATGCCTACGACAGAAAATGATATGCCGTCTGGTAGCATCCCGTTGGCTCTGCAGAGTTTATTTTACAAGCTCCAATACAGCGACAGCAGTGTTGCAACTAAGGAGCTGACCAAATCTTTTGGATGGGACACATATGACTCCTTCATGCAACATGATGTGCAAGAGCTTAATCGAGTTCTGTCTGAAAAACTTGAAGATAAAATGAAGGTAAGAGATTTCACAGCATTTGCTATGTGGAGTAGACTGCAACTTTTAAGGTAAATCTAATTGGCATTTTTTGATTTCTTAATAGGGAACTGTTGTAGAGGGCACCATACAACAGTTATTTGAAGGGCACCACATGAACTACATTGAGTGCATCAATGTAGATTACAAGTCAACAAGAAAAGAGTCATTTTATGGTACCTTTGTGATGTTTTTTGTTATTTAGGTCTAAATAGTTCCTTTTTTATCATACAATGTTATTTATCTAAATGTGTCTGCAGACCTTCAGCTTGATGTCAAAGGCTGTCGTGATGTTTATGCTTCTTTTGATAAATATGTAGAAGTTGAACGTCTTGAGGGTGATAACAAGTATCATGCTGAGCAATATGGATTGCAGGTTAGTTGCTGTACCTATTTTCTGGTCTATGTAATTGACTTACCTTTGTTGAGTTTCAAATGGAAAGTGGTCAATCAAAGCTAGAATGTTGTGTTTTGAGTCGCTTTAAATACTTCATGAAAGCAATTATGTCACTGCATAATGCTTGTTAACAGTTTTAGTTTATTCTTGATGCATTTTCTGTTTGTCTTCATATCCAATTTGTCAAATTAACTATTGATTGGTGTGTTTTAGGTCTGCCTTAGAATAGTTATTTCCTATGCTGAAAAAATCAAGTTCTTTGCATATACTGAAAACATGTGGAGACTGGAAGCTTTTTACCTCTTATGGTTACCTATTAATGTAAATAGTTATTCAGTCCACGGCGTAGACAGATCTAGTATGTATATGGCTGTATTGAGGTGAGTTTGGGGAATGAATGATCAAATCTGAAAATAGATGGGCAAAGCCTGTTTGCTAAGCCTGCTACTTTGTGTGAGAGGCGAAAATGCAAAAGCGAGCAATAAGCTTAGAAACTCTACATACTGGGTCACAAATTATCTGCTCTCTACAGAGGAATGTCAATACAGAAGAATTCTTATTGGTCAAGCCTATTACTTAGTGCCAGCTTTGAATTTTTTTTAAATTATTATTTAGCCTAATGGCAATCCAACCCCTTGACCTGCTGTTTTTTAACATAAGAGATTTTACCATCTTAGCATTTAATTCCACGCAGGCATTGCTATTTGCATTTTACTTTTTGTTTTTTTAAATCACTATGTGCCATATTTCTATTGGTCATGAAAGCATGAAAGTGTTCTATTTAGCTACTTTGAACGACAAGAAGTTGATTCAGGAGCTCTGTTTGTTTCACTTGAGCACAAGTGGAGAATGAAATTCTCCGAACAAAAAAGGAAGTCATTTTTTACTCTATTTTTTGAGTGGATGTAAAACCTTTTACATTTCAAAGTAATTTTTATGCTGATACAGAGACAAGGAAATATCATTTTGACCAAAAGTATTTTCTGTTCAATATTTTGCCTGGAAACAAAACTGAGCTTTGATTGGATCATCTGGTTTTTTCCCCCTCCTATACCACCTGCTTTTTGGAAATTAAAATTGGCAACAAGAGTGAGATTATGATTAGAGAGACCCTACGATGGCCCAAAATACTCTTTCCATAAATTATGCGACATGACTGTCTGTTTTGTGCTGGAATGAGGCTTTTCTGAAGCAGGTTATAATTGCATAGGTTAGGTCGTTTTATTATGGAATCATACATATGTTGCTTGGTTTTTGAACACAATCATATGAAAAGCTTTCTGATTTCTCTTGTTGGTCGACTGACTATATCTTGAAACTTAACATGGCTTTTCAGGATGCTAAGAAAGGTGTGTTGTTCATTGACTTTCCCCCTGTCCTTCAACTTCAGCTGAAACGATTTGAATATGATTTTATGCGGGATACCATGGTGAAGGTCAGTGCTTGATATGATTTTATAATCTATGGAGCTTTTTTTGATATTTCCGGTGCATGTTAGCAAAATGGCTTCATAGAATCAGGCACATGTGTGATCTTATAATTATTGGTTCAAATGTTTGTTATACATAACTTCTTTGTTGTTTGTTTATTTTATTTTCTGCTGTCAATTGTTGCCTGAATTTAAATAATTATTTTTTGGTTTCATATAATCTGTTGTTGCCTCTTTATCTATAGAAATCCTCATCAGTTATGATAATGATCCAGCTGCTTGGGTCATATCTAGATTTTTCCATTCGATTGCATCATTTATATAATGCATTATCTGCCTTTTAACTATGTTCTTTTGGAAACATAATGTTTTAAGTTTTGATAGAGAAGTGGATTCTCTATTGTGGACATATAAATTTATTCCATAGTTATCTTTCTTCCTTTGTAGATGATAATTTGTTATCCTCTGATTCTGTAGATTAATGATCGTTATGAGTTCCCTCTGCAACTTGACCTTGATCGAGAGAATGGCAAGTATTTGTCACCTGATGCTGACAGGAGTGTTCGCAACCTTTATACACTTCACAGGTACAAATGATAGTATGTAATGGTAGAAGAATATTGAAGCACATCCATGAATTTTCTATTTTTTTGGGCTAATGGCCTGGTTGAGCTGTGGTGTAATTTCATCAATATTTGAGTGTATGATTTGTTGCTTTATGGGTAGTCAAAAGATATGCAACTCTGTGGTTATCAAACCAATAATTAGTTCACCTTCATGCTTTGTTTTCCTTTAGTATTTCTTCTTCTTGGTGGAAATATTTTGATGCTGCTTACTTTTGGCGAGAATACCTGGCATTTTAGAATTTGGCATTATTTATCTCTGATGTTAATGTCTTTTTGTAGTCTACTTATGCATTTGAATTTGCATGCAGTGTTTTGGTTCACAGTGGTGGGGTGCATGGTGGTCATTATTATGCCTTTATCAGACCGACTCTTTCTGATCAGTGGTATGCATCATCTTTCAAGATGTCTTGTTAACATGCGTTGCTTTTGAATCTGTGTGCACCTACTTTCTGCATTGAATTCAAGTTGTCTTGTGTGTGTTGGATAGAGCAAAATCAGGATTTGAGCACTAGGCATACTTGCACGCTCACTGATTTAGGTCTGGTTTGAAAATGTGTGATTTTAGAAGGCAGTCAATAGGATTTAAGGATTTGAGATTTGATTTTGGCTTCAAACTACTTTCGTTAGATGTTGAAAAGAAAGAACTGTGGCATAATTAAGTGGATATGAACTCAAATGTTCAAGGTAATCAGGAGTACTGCTAACTGTACGTGAGTTTGAGTTATCAGAAGGAGAGATCAAAGATTAAGAACGGGAGGAATATAACAGTAATTGGAGGGATTGAAAGAAAATTCTGGGAATAGTTAAGAGAATCAGCTCAATTCTCCATTAGACAACTCTGATGAATGATGATTATAAAAAACAAAGCGTATCTATTTTTGATTCTTATCCTGATATGACTGGTATTTCAATATTAGAGTTGAGATTTTAATTTAAAACCTAATCAACTAAAGATGTGAGAAAGCAGGTCATCTTATTCTATATTAAATTACCAAAGTTCCCTAACATGAAGGATTTGCAGTTGGGCCCGTACATATTGGAGTACTCATTACTCCTGAGTCAACTCTATAAATGAAAAACTAGTTTATTTTAAACTTATAATAATGAAATCTTTGCAATCATGAAATCTTGCAAATATTGATTGCCATCTGTATTCTGGCCGGGTAAAACTCGAGTTGCCTACAGTTATCTAGAATTCATGTTCTAGTGCTGTGTCACTCTGTCAAAAGATATATTTGATTCTTCATATTACTTGTAAGTACGAGTTTGTTATTTTGTATTTTGAACAGCAGCATGTTGTTTCATCCATATTCTGAGCGTGTTGTTTCATCCATATTCTGTCTTGCTGCTTAAATGGGGTTGCTAAGTTTACCTTTTATGGTATGGTAGTTGCCTTTTTTGGGCAAGATTTTACTTCTGACAGTTGTCAACATGACTAGAGAAAGGCTATTCCTCATTGCTTTTGCATGAGTTTAACTTCTTAGTTCTTAGAATATAGAGTTTTGGGTTCTTAGTTCTTAGACTATAGAAACTACCGAAAAAGTGTTCAACCTTGTGCTTTGAGTTCTGTTGTTTAATTATCTGATGATTTGTCCATTATTTAGTAATATAAATACTCATAGTTTCACACATTCACACACGTGTGTATTTATGCATGTATGTATGTATGTATGTATGTATGTATAATATTTGATTCATATGTCATTTATCGGATGATCATACTTGAGTGCTGCGTGTGAATTGAAGGATCGGGTTTTAAAGAGGTTCATTGCCTGAGACAATTATATGACTAAAAGGGGTTCAACTATCAGTTTTGTTATATGGTTCACTGAGTAATGCCAGTTAAAAGGATGCTAATAGTCTTTTGTTGTCCACTGATAAATTTAGATCTCTTTATGGCAGTTTAAATTTTTCTATATGATTAATTTACTTACTGTTCATGTGGCTTGCATTTGTGTAAAATACTGGATCGGTGATAGCCTGGTATTAATATTATACATGACCAAGTATTGATTAAATTATACCATTGCCTTACTTTGCTTAAAAAGTTTAGTGGATTTCAGGTATAAATTTGATGATGAAAGGGTAACAAAAGAAGATCTGAAAAGGGCACTAGAAGAGCAGTTTGGCGGTGAAGAGGAGGTGACATTTCATATGAATTTCTATAATAATTCTCTTTTTTTTTTTAAATGCCATATACTACTCTTGGTATATAATTTTACTTATTCTTCCTGCTTTTAATTTGACAGTTGCCACAGACAAATCCAGGATTTAACAACACTCCTTTTAAATTTACCAAATATTCGAATGCATATATGCTGGTGTATATACGTGAAAGTGACAAGGACAAGATAATTTGTAATGTGGACGAGCAGGATATTGCAGAACACCTTCGTGTAAGATGTTACTCTTAAATCTATGAAGAGCGTGCATCCATCTGGTTCAATATAACAAGCTCTTAACTGGTTTTATATTTGTCACCTTCAAGACATGAATAATGAGAAAAGTTAACGTGGTGCTTCTGTGCTTATTTAATGTAACTAACCGTACTGAATCTGAGTAGGTTGGCAACCTGAATAAACAAGCCTATTAATCAAGTTGTATATTGTTCTAGATTAATTGAAAATACTAATTAGTTCTTAAAATAAGAGTGTACTTGTGGATTGTCCATATTAAAAACGATTTCAAATGGCCATCTCAGCTAGCTTGACTAACTAGTTTTGCTTTATAGATTTTTGCATTTAATCAAAATTTGAAATTTATGTCAGAGAAAGGAAAAACTTGAAATCGCTTTATTCTGGAAAATTGAGCCTTGGAATTAATCATTTATTACAGGAAAGGTTGAAAAAAGAGCAAGAAGAAAAAGAACACAAGAAGAAAGAGAAGGCGGAAGCACACCTTTATACAGTTATCAAGGTTGCCCTTTCAACCTCTGCTTATTGCTAAACAACTTGTAGTTAACATTTACTGCCTGGTTTATCATATTTTTGTATTAACTATATGACATTTCTAGGTTGCAAGGGATGATGACCTTTTGGAACAGATTGGAAAGGATATTTATTTTGATCTTGTGGATCATGACAAAGTTAGGAGTTTTCGTATTCAGAAACAGATACCTTTCAACCTTTTCAAGGTACAATCACTGGGTTTTTCCCCTTTCTGAAAGAATCTGTTGTTTTTCTATCAGCATTTGATGATGTTTTCACATCTATGTATGTATTCTCTCTCTACATGTACATCTCTTTGAAGATACTTGTATATTTGTTTGTTCTTTAGAGAGGAAAGGTCTTTCCTTGTTTAATTTTCCCGTTGTTGGGGAAGGGATTAGTTGGATGGCGACTGATTATTACTGCAAGTTATATTGTACCCACTCCTGCACTGGTATTAGAACTGGAATCATTGAAATTTGCATCGTTATCTTGTTGTTTTATATAAATTAATAAATCTGGCTACGGCAATTGGAACTGTTGCATTCAGATGTTTCAATTACCGTGTTTGGTTCCTGTTTCTCACATGAACCATACAACAAACATGTTTTGTGGGGATTTGTGATATCTATATTCAACATCATGTTCTCCTGAGATCATATGATATTATATTGGTTCATTTGCTATGAAATTTGCTAGAGAAAAGCCTTTTGCCCTACAGTATGCTCATGCTGTTGTTTTTGTTATATTTGAATCATGTTGTACTGATTCATTTGCAGTCAAATCACAGAGTGCAATTTGCCTTGATTTTGTGAAAGTCCTCTTCTGGTAAATATTAGAGAAATTACCTGAACAATCTGGACAATTTGGAAAAGTATTTGGTTTGAAGACTAATAATAATTATCCCATGCTTTCTCTGACTTAATTCCAAAAAATTAATTGATTTGACTGAAAAGGAACTGACATACTTAATGGTCCTCCTTTGCAACTTCCAAATAATCTTTAGAACTGCTAAGATGTTTGAAACAGTGTTTGAAGCTTTGCCATCCGTATATCAAAGTCGTTAGCTATCCTTTTCTATTTCGATCTTTCTTTGCTATACCGTCTGCAGATTTACTTGTGTGAATTTGATTTTCTGCTCATCTACTGATTTCCTATGTTCTGAAGCATCAGCCTTTTGTTTGCTGCAATCAAGTTTCATTTTGCAATGTCTTCATGAATTAGTGATTTTGCATTATGGTGTGTGCAGGAAGAGGTTGCCAAAGAGTTTGGTGTTCCAGTGCAATTTCAGCGCTTTTGGCTGTGGGCAAAGCGTCAAAACCATACATACCGTCCTAATAGGCCATTGACACATCTAGAGGAAACGCAAACTGTTAGTAAATTCTGCTTGCACTTCTCTGGTGCTGTGGTTTCAAGGGCATTGTTGTAGCCTATTGTATTCCATGTCTTCTATTTAAACTTTCCCCATTTAGTCTTCTATTTTGTTAACTTGTTTGTGGCTGGGGATGTGAGGTATTTGCAAGAAATGGGGAATATTCTGGTTATGATAAGTATCATATTTCGTTGTGATTGTTTACGTTGTGTTTGTTATCCGTTTGTATGTGTTTAATTTCACTTTGCTGTTTCACTTCATTTTCCCTCAAGAATATTTTGGGTCTTGTGGTGACATATTAGCAACAGTGAGCATCTTTCTGCTGTTACATTGCTAAATACATGTCTTGTATACCTCTACTTTATTTCAGCCTCATGTGTATTACTGTCTGGTATGCGATCCTACTCTATGGCTCTTGCATGTTAATACCCATATCTGACATCATGTGTTTTTGTTGGAAGAGTCGTTGAATCAGTCAGATAATCATTGTGCATTATATTCAGGTTCTGCAGTGTCCATTGTGTTTCTTTCTTGCTCCTGCTTATTATAAAATGTGTGGTGCCCACTGCTTATGTAATTTCCAGAAGTCTCGTTTTTGCAGCATTGTGACTAACTATTGTGCACTCAGCGATGCCTCTTTCAGGAGTTATTGATTTTTGAAATTTTAAAGGTGTACAATGCCTGATCTCAAGTTCTTTTCTTCATCTGTATTTTAGGTTGGACAGTTGAGGGAGGTGTCAAATAAGGTCCATAATGCAGAACTGAAGTTATTCTTAGAAGTAGAACGTGGACCGGTAATCTTATTTTTCAAACTTAGCCATCCAAGTTCTTCCTTGAAGTACCTCTCCTTCCAGTATTTCTCATTTCTAGCTCTTCTTATTCAGGATTTACGCCCTATCGCTCCACCTGAGAAGACAAAGGAAGATATTTTGCTTTTCTTCAAGCTTTATGACCCTGAGAAAGAAGAGCTGCGGTACTTATTCTCTTTTATATTCACTCAAATCTATGTGTGTATTTCTTTTCCTTTTTTCTTCAACTGACAATCTGAAGAAGTTAATGTGAGAATTATTTTTTTATCAACAGTTATGTTGGAAGGCTTTTTGTGAAAAGTACTGGTAAGCCGATGGAATATTTGGCAAAACTAAATGAAATGGCTGGTTATGCTCCTGATGAAGAAATCGATCTATATGAGGTTTGTTCCTGTTGCTAAAATTTCTTTTCTAGTACCATTTCATGGTGAAGTATTCGTTGGATGGTGGTGAAGACTCAAGTCAAGATAAAGATTTAAGCAGTGGTTAAATTATTTCCATATTACCATAGTCACAAAAATGTTGGTTAGATGTAGGTGGTTGACACTCCAAAAAGGTTGATCTAGACATAATAATTTGAAATAATCCTGTGAAGTGGTCCATTTATTTGAATTCGAAGTTGGAGCATGTGCACGATTGGTGGTTCTACTGAGAATCTTTAACTTTTTGTGCTTTTGCTACTGTAGTTATGCTGAGACTTGAAGCAATGTATAACCCTGTGTTTAATCCCTTTTTTCTGGGCTCACTAGAAACACATTACCATCTGACCTTAAAGTACTAGATTCATATACCTGCTTACTTTCAATCTGAGAGTGGAGTGGACATAAGTTAGATGTAGAGTTGCCCACTTTCCTGGGGTATGTCTGGTACTGCTGATTCTCTGCTCTTCTTAGAATCTACTTGTCTGGCTATTTGTCCTTTGATTAGTTGGAGTTTGATTGGTATTTTATTTTGACGTTTTATGATATTCTTACAAATGTGGACTTTGAGGATTTGAGCCGTGCAAGGGTTAAAATCTCTGAGGAATAGTTTTCTTTGGTTCTTAAGTCCATTCTAGAGGTTTGATTGGACAGTTAATGTGTTTAATAGAGTCACCGTGTCATATTTACAATTTATGTTTCTATATGTTATTCGGAGGAAGCTATATGACCTTTTGTTATTGATGTTCAGGAAATTAAGTTTGAGCCCAGTGTAATGTGTGAACCCATAGAAAAGAGATACACGTTTCGAGCTAGCCAGGTATATGTTATGCATAAAATTCATAGTGATTTACATGGCTTTTGATAGAGTTTTAAATCATTTGCTGTCTCTGCTGCAGCTTGAAGATGGAGACATTATTTGTTTTCAAAAATCTACTCCAATTGAAGGTGTTGGTAAATTTCGTTATCCGGAAGTACCTTCATTCTTGGACTATGTGCACAATCGTCAAGTATGCATCCTTGTTTCTTTTTATATCTGCTAACGCATCACTGCTGTATTGTTGTTGTTTTTTCCCTTCTGCTCTATACATACACTGTACTTTGTTTGAAATTTTTCTTGTCTCTGTATGGATTTCCCTAGTTGTGAAGCTTGATGGTAAATGCCATATGAGCCCTCTAAAATGCATTCTTAGCAATGATACTTGCTGATTGGAGGAAAGATTGGGTTCATGAGATTGGCTACGTATTGGTATTGTTGGATTGTATTTTGGGGATTCTATACACTAGTAGTATTTTCAAACAGAGAACTGATGAGGATATGAAATGAAAGGTGTTCTTAAAGATAAATCTGGTTTAGAGGTGCTCATGTTCATGCTTTTTGATAACCATTTGAATACAATTTAGCAGAAGAGAGAGCACCATTAGAAATCAAAATAATACAATGTTGTTCTTGTTAGTTCAATTCATAAAACCTCTTGGGGTGCTAGAAGAGGTTTGGGATTCGAATATGCTTACACCGTGGTTGTGGAGGGGTTCTTATTTCATTTATGTATATTGAAAAAGGATTAGGATTAATGTTATTGTTATTTTAAGAAAGAATAATTAATGAATGCAAATGTTATGGAAATCTGTTTATTTTTTTCAGTGGTTACTGCATATAAAAAAATAATATAACGTGATTCATGTTAGTTACCTCATGAGGTGTGGTGCTAGAAGAGGTGTGGGATTCAAACATGCTTACACCATGGTTGTGGAGGGGTTTCTTGTTTCATTTATGTATATTGAAAAAGGATTGGGATTATTGTTATTGTTATTTTAAGAAAGAATGATTAATGAATGTAAATTTTATGAAAGTTTGTTTATTTTTAACAATGGTTACTGCATATAACAAAATTAACCATCTCCTGGAATGTGTCTTTTGTTAAGGCACACTGACCTTCCTGCAGTGTGCAAAATTAGAAGCAAGTGATTATGGAAGAACTCTAACTTCACAGATTGGAACTTTAAGTTCTGAAGCTGAGCGAGCCTTGTTTGTTCTTTGTAAAAAGTGGTGTGGGGGTAAAATGATACTATGATTTAGTTTAAAGCATAAATATTGATTCCTTTGGATTTCTGGGTCATTGAGTTTGGTTTCAAATTAGATGAATTCTGTGCTTTTGTTGTTTCCTTTTAAATAATAGCACTTTTCTTTCCTGCCTGAAGCTGTGCTGTTTAGGTCTATGCAGCCTGTTAGGTTCTTATCTTTGAATATTGATTGTAAGAACTCAGTAATATGTTTGGTAATGTTTTATGTGAAATTTCATATAATTTGCATGGTTTTCATATTGATATTCTTGCTAATGGTACACTGATCATCAATACACACCTGTTTGAATTAGCTCATAATTGAAATTGGTAAATGTTTGTGCAATTTCTCTGCCATAGGTGGTTCATTTTCGGTCTCTTGAAAAACCCAAGGAAGATGATTTCTGTCTAGAGATGTAAGTGCATAATTTTGGTTGACTTCGATCTCTGTTGATTCTTATTATTGGTGTCTTTATTGGTTGTGCATGGATCTAGCAAAGGATATGGTGGATTACATTGTATCTGATACTGTTATGTCTATTTCAAGGTCAAAGCTTTATACTTATGATGACGTTGTAGAAAGAGTAGCTCAGCAACTGGGTTTGGATGACCCATCTAAGATCAGGCTTACATCACACAACTGTTACTCTCAGCAACCTAAACCCCAACCTATTAAGTACCGTGGGGTTGATCATTTGTCTGACATGCTGATACACTACAACCAGGTAATTTTATCATGTTCAATGTGTTATGTAGTTTGGGGGGGAAAAGGAAAAATTAATCTAATTCTCTCTCACCATGTTTTCGGACAGACTTCTGATGTATTATATTATGAAGTATTGGACATACCACTTCCAGAACTACAATGCCTGAAAACACTTAAAGTCGCATTTCATCATGCTACCAAGGACGAAGTGAGTATGCTGGTTATATTCTTCCAATTAATCTTAATAGTGGTGATATTGTGTATTATGAACTAAAAACTTGGGCTAATTTGGTGTCAGGTGAGCGTTCATACTATTCGACTACCAAAGCAGAGTACTGTAGGGGATGTGATTAATGATCTTAAAACAAAGGTACTTTCTGGGTATATTCATGTTAAAGGCATGCAAATTTTTGTGAATGGATATGATTTGACCACTCATTTCTTATTCACATTACACTCATTTCTGATTTACATTAGTAATTATTCAATCTGCTGTGTTCTGGAACAGGTGGAATTGTCACAACCTGATGCAGAACTTCGATTGCTGGAAGTTTTCTATCATAAGATCTATAAAGTCTGAAATTCTTTTGTTAGCTATCTGTATTCTGATTAATATTTATCCTGATTGAAAATTAATATTGAACAGGAATCATTAACTTGGTTTTTTTATGCAGATTTTTCCTCTGAATGAAAAAATTGAGAATATAAATGACCAATACTGGACGTTAAGGGCAGAAGAGGTCAGTGGGTGCCCTTTTTCTTTCTGTCATGATGGCTAAGAAATATAAGGAAACCAATTACTTCTGTTATGAATGAGACTTAGAATAAATTATCCTTTTTTTCTTCCAGTTTTTTTATGAGCTCCCATTTACCTGCAATTTTTATGATTTTAACATCACAGATTCCAGAAGAAGAAAAAAATCTTGGTCCACATGATCGACTAATTCATGTTTATCACTTTACAAAAGAGACAGCTCAGAACCAGATGGTAATTAACTCTCTAAGCTATGCAAATAGTGAATCTCAAATATTTCATTTATATTTTGCCATCTTAACACTATCTTTATTCGGCAGCAAATTCAGAACTTTGGTGAACCATTTTTCTTAGTCATACATGAAGGTGAGACTTTGCAAGAAATAAAAGTGCGAATACAGAGGAAACTGCAAGTTCCAGATGAAGAGTTTGCTAAGGTATATATCCCTTGGGTTTGTGTATCATGTTCTACCTAAATAAAGTTTATTTCCCTTGGTTGGATAGGAAGTGGAAACATTATATTGATAAAGAGTGAGGACTGGATGACTGGTTAGTTGTTTTACTAGAACTAGTTTTCATGCATTTGTCCCATGTGCAATATTAGGACCCACCTTTCATGCTTGTGAATGATCTGCGGTGTTCAATAAATCATATTCTTTACCACATTATTCAGTAAAGAAAGTTCCTTTATCAGCAATGCTGATTTTTCTTTTCAAAAAATAATATGATTGTAACATTACTGTGTAGTTTTTCTTATTGGTGAGTATCATCTGAGAAGACCCAACTTTGTTATTATATTTTTCATTTGCAGTGGAAGTTTGCATTCCTTTCTCTTGGTCGCCCAGAATACCTTCAGGACACGGACATTGTTTCCAGTCGTTTTCAGGTGCTGTGTAGTGATTTTGATTTATCACTGTTTGTATCTTTGTTAAAGCATAAGTTGAGAAGTCACTGATTTTCTGTCATTTATCCACAGAGAAGAGATGTTTATGGTGCTTGGGAGCAATATCTTGGATTGGAACACTCAGACAGTGCCCCTAAACGGGCATATGCTGCTAACCAGGTATGGTTAATATGTTCAATGTTGATTCTTGAAACTCTATATATTTTTGGGTGGTTATCGAGATGTTCAGGTTTTATTAGATTGGTGATGAAAGTGTCTTGTTCTTGCTTATTAAGTTCTGCAAAGCTTATTATTGAACGTCTTTTGGTTGACTGTTTGCTGCTGCCAAAGTGTGGTGTGTTCTTTGACCTTTCCCCCATTCCACAAAAGTGCGAAATATGGAAAAATTGACTAGATATGTATTGACTGTCTATTGATATATAACTGTAATGTTTGCTTTTCAGAATCGGCACACGTATGAGAAGCCAGTTAAAATCTACAACTAGAAAACATTTGAAGATGCATGAATTTCATTCATGGCTGTGGATGAAGTTGGTAAGCCTCAACACCAATTGATCTGTAAAAATGGCAAAAACAAAAAGGAATCGATGCTATAAAGGTGAAAAGGGAAAGCATATGGTTGTTGATTTTATTGGGGTATTGTAATTCTTCGTCAGCTAGCTTGGATTGGGAGGACATTTCCCCTTTAGCAATTGTGTATCTATCTGCAAGTGTTGTCACAGATATATTTATAGGGTATAGTGGGTGATCCTTGTTTCTTTTTTCCCCCCTTTTTATTAATCCTTGTTTCTTTATTTTCCTTTTTCATCATGTTTGCTTTCCAGAGTTTTGTTTTTATGTAGATGGCTGATCAGCCACTGTTGTGAGCCTGTTTCCAGAGAGATATATATATACATATTTTTTGTATAAGAAGTTGACAGGCCCAGCATTTTCAATTGTCATTAGAAAATATTACTTGCCTTCTAGTATTATTATTATTATTTTTGGCGTTTTGATCATGTCCGCGTTCTAAAATCATGCCAATAGAGTTAAAAGGACCAAAAAAGCATATACTCCAATTCATCCTTTTTTTTTTAATTCCCCTTTTAACGTTTTTCTCTTTTAACTGTCTCTGTGATTTTGAAATGCAGACATCTGCAGCTAAGCATGATTTTGTCTATATAAGATAAAAGAGTTACGTCATTTGATGAAGCAAGGTATTGTGATGATAATAAATAGAGAACGTGATTGCTTAATTTATTAAACTATAGCTCGAGCTTGAGTTTTGTAATATTTGGGAAATTTTGACATTGAAACAAAGAGGGTTTCGTTGATCTATAGAAAGAGAGGGGCAAACCGGTCAATGCCCATTAGGGTATTAAAATGAAATTGGAAACACGGGTATGAAAATAAAAAAAAATAAAAAATAAAAATTTAAAGGTCGCCTGAGATCCACATGTTATTATTTATTTCTTCTTCTTCTTCTTCTTCATTTGTTTGTAGTAATGTATCCATCCATGGCTGCACCGTGTTTCTGCTCCCCGCAATTCCACCCTCTACTTTCAATATCAAACACTTTGGTCCCTCAAATATTCGCCGCAAAATCAGAAACCGCAACTCTCTCCCGCTGTAGCATTTCAAAGCACAAAGAAAGAGTAATTAAACAACCACCCACCAAAATTGAAAAGCTGTTTCTGCATCCTCTTCCAATTCCAATATTGCTGCTCAGTAGGTTCGAATTTGATAGGCCTTTTGTTTTGGATACTCAAACTGTTCTTGCTACTATCAGCGTTTTTGTTGCCATAACTCTCTCCCTTTTCCTCGGCTTCAAGGTTACTCTCATAATGTTAATAAATATTTTCTTTTTCTTTTTTTTAAATACCCATTTTATCCATCATTTCAAGCATCTTACCTTTTTTTGCAGGGAGACCCTGTTCCCTGTGACCGTTGTGCGGGAAATGGTAAATTCCATCACTCCATTTATAATTTTATGGTTTTTTTTTTTCAAAGGGAAAAAGTGCACTTTTTTTTTGTTGGATAATTTGGACTTTCTGTGTTGAACATAGGTGGCACAAAATGTGTATTCTGTAATGATGGTAAGATGAAGATAGAGTCCAGATTGGTTGATTGTCGCATCTGCAAGGGAGCAGGTTTTATTTCTGAAACAAGAATACTACTGCATGTATAAATAACTCGAAAGATTTGGCATGAATATAGTGGATGTGTGAAAATAAAAAGGAAATAAAATTAGTTAAAAGAGATTATGTGGAGTGATATAATGATGATACAGATGTTTGTATGAAAATTTTCTTGCAGGGGTTTGTATGCACGCGATTGTTGTTTTCTAAAACACTCTGCTTTCTTGGTGGTACTATTGTATATCACTGAGATTGAATTAATTCATTTTGTTATGGGCAACATAACATCCACTGTTAAGAGTATTGTGTAATTTTATTTTTTCCTCTCCCCCTTTTTAGCACTTGAAAAGATGGTGTTTTTTGCTTGTTTGGAGTACTTTCATTTAAGCATTTTGGTATTTATATTGTAAATGTCATTCTGGTTCTGATAGTATGAGCTCTATTATACATATTCTTTGTGCGTGGGCATGCAATTTGAATGGAACATAGCTATTTGATTTAAGTTCAAAGATTTATGTATTTTTTTATCAAGATAATATCAATTTCACTCTGAAACACTGATTTAAAGTGATGCCCAATTTAGTCATTTTAAAATTAACATCCCTGATGATATATCAGATTACTTAGTTCTCTGAAATTTAAATACTTGTATATTAATTTCATCTGCGTTTATTTTTTTAGTGTTAAAAGAATTTCCTCTCTGTAGGATTGATTCTCTGCAAGAAATGTGGAGGTTCTGGATATTCTAGACGTCTATGAGCTGTTGTTATTTACGGCCGGATATATTTTTGACCTGTAAGAAAAAAATTACTGAAGCTTTAAATTCTTTTGTTCATATCATTGCTTTTCCACCCTTTCCACCTCTCTCTCTCTCAATTTTTTGCTTCTCTCAAATCCAACTTATTATGTAATTGTGGTGCAGTTGAAATAACAAGAGTTGTAAATGCTGATGTAAATTTCTATTTGTTTTAGATGATTGTATTACTTGTACAGCTGTCTCGTGCTGACCAAATATAATCCTTGAAGAAAAGAAAGTACTGAGTTTTCGTTGCTTCTTTCTTTTCACTGAGGTAGTATTATATTATTGGTTACTTTTGCTGTGCCATCAAGAAACAGAAATTAGTATAATTATAAATTGCTGCAAAGATGGACTTACCTTTGAACAAGAATAATGGAAACAAATTCTAGTGAAATTTTGTCCTCAAAGGATGTCCTGATCATGTTGGGCATCAGTGAGGATAAAAGAACATTTACTCAGTACCTTTAGTGACAAATGTTGGAGCTCATAATCTACGATTTTCAAATGCCAAAATAACTTGTTCCATCTTTCCAACATTTACTCAGTACCTTTAGTAAGAATTGTTGGAGCTTACAGTCTGCGATATTCAAATGCCAAAATAACTTGTTCCATCTTTCCTTTATTGTGATATAGACAGATAAAGAAGTTCAAAACAATTACTGGGTGCAAACCAGGAATTGGTATCCAAATCACCATTTGTTTATTTGTTCAATCACAACACGGTTTTCTTGAGTGACAAAAACAGTTGATTCATGAATCATTGCATTGCTTCTGCTATATATGCAGTTGGGATTGTGAGTTGAGGACTTTGTAGCTTCTGCCTTTGCCCACTCATAATCCAAATTTATGACTTGTGTTTGTTTTTACCCTTTGGAAACTAGTGCTGCATCATTTTCTTTCTCTTCAAATTATTGTTGGTTTTTCCTTTTGGAATATGTATATGAAGACAAGTATCATCATGTCATTACCAATAGCATCATGAGAACGGAATAAATCTGCACTTACTGTTCCAAAAATGTGCGCCAAACAACAATTTTAAGGCTATATAGGCTTTTCCAAAAGCTAGATCAAGATGTGTGAACAGTTCACTGGTTAGCTTAATGTTTATACATAGAGAGAGAATTGCTAACAGAAGAAATTGCTGGTTTTCACTTGATCACTTCTGAGATGCAGTATTAGAAATATTACACTAGACTCAAGAGTCTTATATTCCAGTAAGTATCATGCAATTGCAGTGTTTTATTGGCTGTTGCTGCTAATCTGATACGCGAACACTAGCTATTACTTACTCTTGGACTCTTGAAGGTTCACAGTTCAGTCTTCACTTTTCAGAAATTTTTTTTAATGCAATTTTTTTTGTTGTTTTGTTGACTGATGTAATTATTTGTTTCTCTGAAATGTGTTTACATGTACTATCTGGAGAGAGAGGTAAAACTTTTTAATCCTACAAGAATGTTGGTGCAGCGATCTGTTGGCTTGCAATGGATTGATGCTTTTTGTAAGCAGTATCTGACAAAATTGATGAGCTTTATGGAGCGTCACCTTCATACTTTGTGTTTTTGTCATCATATTGACAAACTCACAAGATTACAGAAGCAACTTGCCATTAGGCCACCACCCTTTTTTAACTCTTTCTCTGTTGTTTGTTCTCTCTTTCTCCTTATTCTCCCTTCTTTTTATCTGCGTTTTTCTCATCTTTCTTTCTCGTAAGAAAGAAATGTCAAACACTAGTGCAGCCACCACTGCTTCTTTAGTTGATGAATGCCGTGGAGTCCTTTTCGTGTACAGCGATGGATCCATTGTGCGCTTGCCTAAACCAAGCTTCAATGTCCCTGTACACGATGATGGTTCTGTTGTATGGAAGGACGTGGTGTTCGACCCTGTTCATGATCTTTCTCTGAGGCTGTACAAGCCGGCTTTGCCTGTTTCCACCAAGCTACCAATCTTTTACTACATCCATGGGGGAGGCTTTTGCATTGGGTCACGCACTTGGCCAAACTGTCAAAATTATTGCTTCAAGCTGGCCTCAGAACTCCAAGCTGTGATCATCTCCCCGGACTACCGGTTGGCCCCAGAGAACAGGCTCCCGACTGCTATTGAAGATGGTTACACGGCTGTGAAATGGCTTCAGGCTCAAGCAGTGGCAAATGAGCCTGATACTTGGTTGACTGCAGTTGCTGATTTCGGAAAAGTGTTCATCTCTGGTGATTCTGCTGGTGGCAACATTGCTCATAACCTGGCGGTCCGTCTCAGGGCTGGCTCGCTGGAATTAGCTCCGGTTCGGGTGAGGGGTTATATTCTGCTGGCTCCCTTTTTTGGAGGAACAGTGAGGAGTAAATCAGAAGCCGAGGGTCCTAAAGAAGCTTTCCTCAATTTGGAACTCATTGATAGGTTGGTGCAAAAATACTAAGATTCCTCCGCGATTGCGCTCAATTTACGTGAGTAATTGATAGTTAATTAATAAAAGAGTTATTAAATCACATACACTGTTATCAACTAATAGACACTATTTTTAAATGCATACGAAATGCTCAAGTCACGAGATGACCCTAACTCGTGTATTGGTTCTTGATAAAGAAGCCTTTGCTTTTTGTGTATAATGGTTTTAGGTTTTGGAGATTATCTATACCAATTGGAGAGACGACAGATCATCCATTAATAAACCCATTTGGGCCAGTCAGCCCTAGTCTTGAAGCAGTGGATCTCGATCCAATGCTAGTTGTTGTTGGGGGAAGCGATTTGCTCAAAGACAGAGCTGTGGATTATGCAAAGATACTTAGAAATTTTGGAAAGAAGGTTGAATATGTTGAATTTGAAGGAAAGCAGCATGGATTTTTCACCATTGATCCCAACTCTGAAGATGCCAACCGCTTGATGCAAATCATCAAACGCTTCGTTGCTGAAAATTCCACCTAAGCTATAAAGGCTATGTGATCTTGTTATGCAATATGGGTCTTTCTGTATTTTCAAATAAATATGTAGTCTAGTCTTGTACTTTTCATTTTGGATTTTTAAGAAAAAAAAATTGTCGTTTCATGATGTTACAAAGTAAAGTTTAAAATTTTAAATCAGTAATTCTGGATGGTGAAATCTAATCAAGGAGGTCGATTATTTTATTTTATTTTACTTTTTTATGGTAAGGACTGATATTAAACAAAACGATAATTTTTTAATCAGCGTTGAATAATTATTCATTCTTAAGATTTTAAACTTTAGTTATGTAAAATCTGCATTTACCAGAAGACTCTCTCGTAGAGTGATGTATACGTACAACAAAGTAGCATCAAATAATAAATACACACACCAAATCATATTTTTGTTATGAATTAATTCATTCCTTTATTAAAATATAGTTTCAATTTCTCAATAATTGATGCTTATTACAAAAGCACTAGTACAACATAAGGCAAATAATAAATTAACTAGGTCAATAAATATGTCTTGGGAGGCTTTCTTTGGGAGGTATTTTGTATCGTCACTCTTATACAATGAATAATGATAGAGTTACAAATTATTATATAAACTTATTTTCTATAAACTCATGTGACATGATTAAATTAATTGGATTAAATATCCTAAATCATTTATTTTTATTATTTTATATTTTTATATAATTAAAGAATTTATTTTACATTAGTTTGTGCAAGACAAGTCTTGATTTGAAATTATGGTCGGTAAACTATAACTTAAAAATTACACTACTAAAACATTTGATAAACATTATTATTGTGGTTTGGATTTTGAAAGTTAAATTGATTTTAACACACGCGTATGAGAAAAGATCATTAACTATCTTTATCAATATTATTATTTATAAATAATATTTACCATATATTATCAATTTTTATTACAGCGATAGATATTTGAATTCCAGCAACATGACAATAGCCTAGTAGGGATGACAAAAATTCTTATAGGGACGGGGTCCATTGGGGATTTTCTCCAATTGGGGGGGGGGAGTATGAAGACGATTTTATATGCAATTTCTTATTTGAGGAAGGGATGGGAATGATTTTTTACCAAATTTCTTTCTTGGAGAAAAGATGGTGATGAGTTGGAATCCCTATCCCCACTCTAATTTTCCATTTTTTCGTTTTTATTTTAATTTTAATTTTTTAGAACTGTTAATGAATAAATAATATAATTTAAACTATAAATATTAAATAGTAGTATAAATAGCAAATAACAAAATATTTATACAATATATTATGAGACTTTCAGGCTTAATTAAGTAGTTATAGTCCTAAATTATTATTCGAGTATATCTTATTCAAAAGGTTTTGGCCCAAATTTTCTTTTTAACTTTTATTTAATAAAACAAAAACTAAAACTATAACATTCAAACTTTATTAAAATATATTGTAAAATTTTACTTTTATTTTCATATAATTAAACAAAATTTAGATACAAAAAATGTATCAATTAATCGAAGGTTATTTGGGGGTCGGAGACTCCTAAGGATCTCTTGTTATTATTTGGAGAGGAAACGAGATCCCTTTGAGCAATTCGAACGGAGATGGGAAGGGGATGAGAACATATGCAAAATACCGTAGATGGGTATGGGATGTTAGTCCCCTCCCTTATCCTCCCCATTGCCATCCCTATGGCCTAGGGACATTTCAGTAATTTCATGTCACCACATCCTCCTTAGCAGTCAGCACATCCCCGTAGAAAAGTGGCTCCACAATTCGACGATTCAAAAATTTTAACACCCCGAATCTCAAACGGTCACCAGCATCAAATATACTAAAATTCCAACCGTTCATCCATCCAACTCTCCACCGTCGGATCTTCCCCCCATCATTTCAAATTCTTCTTTCCCCGGTCACTCCCTCGATTCTCCCCTGTACCAAAATCTTTCTTTCCTAATTTCTCCGTTCATATCGAAACGACATGCCGTTTATTTCGGAGACGGCCAGTGCGATCAAGAGCAGGTTCGGTTTCCACAGCCGTTCCACCTCCTCCGATTCCGCCCCTTCGTTTTTGACTTCACCGGATCTCTCTCTCAAGTCTGTGTCGAGAGATAGTCATCCAGGCCAATCTCTGGCTACCACGTCAGCAGTTCGCAGCATCGGCGACTGGGACGACAATGCAGCCGCCGCCACCACTGCGTCATCTCACAGTTTCGAGTTCTCCGACGATCCTTCCTTCTGGAAGGACCATAACGTTCAGGTAATTTTTCATTTTTTTTAAAAGAAACTTTTTATTTGAAAATTGAAATTTATGTTTGCTTCTATTAGAAATCTAATTTAAATGCCACAAATGGTTATTAGTTAATGCGCTTGATTTAATTTGATCTAATTAATATGTTTAGGTAATTATAAGAATCCGTCCACTGAGTAGGTCAGAGATCTCGGTACAAGGCTACAACAAGTGTATTAGGCAGGAGAGCTGCCAGACGATCACATGGACAGGGCATCCTGAGACGCGTTTCACGTTTGATATTGTCGCAGATGAGAATGTTAGCCAGGTATTGCTTTTAGCTTTCGGTTGTTTAGGTTAATGCTGCTTATGTTTTGTCATTGTTGGTGTGTGGTAGTGGATCTCATTGGACTAATTTGACAGGAGAGGTTGTTCAAAGCTGCTGGTGTGCCTATGGTGGATAATTGTATGGGAGGATACAATAGTTGCATGTTTGCTTATGGCCAAGTGAGCTTTTAATTTGGTTATATCAATTGTTGTACAAAAGAGTTAGTGAAATGTATTTATGATTTAAGTTCCCATTTCTTTGTGCAGACGGGTAGTGGCAAAACTCACACGATGCTGGGAGACATTGAGGAAAGCACTCAAAGGCATAGTGTGAACTCTGGAATGACACCTAGAGTCTTTGAATACTTATTCTCAAGGATTCAGAAGGTATTCTTTTGGTGAAAGATACTGTTAATATAGTGAGATAGAATGCATGATAAATGAAATAACAATGCTCTTTAGGGTATAATTTGGTGCTACAAGGCAATGCAAATTTGAATTTATTGCAGAAGAACAGCTTTGACATTTGTATCTAAATTGAGGTGCTGGATGTTTACAAATCACTGGTTACTGGGAAACTTAAGTTTTTAATTACTTTTTTGTAACACAGAAGATTTGGATATGTGAAACTAGAAATCTTTTTATTATTATTATTTTTTTCTAATTTTGGAGATCAAGTCTTCTGTATACCAGAGTTAAAATTTTGTCATGTTTTCATTTACTTTTGAATTTTTCATTCCAAGGATGATTTAACAGCTTTGAATACTTTGTTGTGTCGCAGGAGAAAATTGCCCGCAAAGATGAGAAGATAAGATTTAATTGCAAGTGCTCATTTTTGGAAATATACAATGAGCAAATTCTTGATCTTTTGGACCCGTCTTCCAGTAATCTACAGGTAAACATGTCTTGCGCTGCATGTTACAGGTTCATCTCAGTTTCTCTTTTTATTTATGATTTCCCTGATACAAACCAATTGAAGTTTCATTACCAGTAATGAAAGCATGTCGTTTTTCAATTTCCTCACTACCTGATAGAGATTGCACAGTAAATGAAGAAATCTAATGGTTACTCTTTTGCATCCTTATTTTATTAAGAACATTACTCCTTTCATGATTAACATGTTCACATGTGATCAAGGCAAGATTCTGTGTGAGGAAACCAGTTCATTTTGAAAAAGGTCTCAGATAGAAGTTCCTTTGTTCCATATTGTTTTAAATTCTTATGTACTAGATAAAGGCGTATCTATGCATAGCCAAATCATTAGTTCTTGTCAGCCACTCATATTGGAGAATTTCCCAAACTCTTAATTTATGTCTAACAAATGGTAAAACACTTTGGAGTTAAAGGGGAAATTTCCAAATACATGTCCTAGATCCTGTGAAATGCTTTCTCTAAATAGATAACTTGGAGTCTTGGACTGATTCATCTGTACCTGGCAGATAAGAGAAGACAATAAGAAAGGGGTTTATGTTGAGAATTTGAAGGAGATAGAGGTTACGAGCGCTCGGGATGTGATTCAACAACTTATTCAAGTATGTAGTCTTCTTCGCTGGATTTTCTCTTTGATTTATTTCACACCTGTAGTTGAATTATGTAACTGCTAGTATTTCTATAGTGCTGCAGGTTTTTGGTGAATGTTAGTGGGTGTGCTTTGAGTGAAACCTTTGTCACAGTTGTTGTTATGATAATTGCATTGGAGCATATGAGTTATTTATTTTACATGTTGAAGTGCTTTTGTTATTTGAAATCTGTGCTGATACTACAGTCCATTCTGTGTTTTGCAGCAGTCAGACATTTTTTGTTCTTGTTTGAAATTAAACATTTGTATTTGCAAAGAAGACAACAAAAAGAAACCATTTTCAGATTTTTAGGAATTTATTAGTACAAATCAGACAACATTTTGATTTCCTTTCTTAATTTTGTTACTCTTTTTGGAAAAAGAAGCCAATAATTGTTTTCAAAGTCAATCATTTTGATTGCACCAGTAAATTGTATTTCTGTGCTCTTTCTCTGTTAATTCATTCACTTAGTATGTATAGCTGGTGCAATTATTACTTCTCATGTCAACATATCACTGGCTAGTTTGTATTAATAACTTAAACGGTCAATTTTAATTTTTCTGTATTTTAACTTCTGAATGTACATTGGTCTTAGAAATTTTTTTGACATTTGTTTGTTTTCCCTTAATAATTTTGTAACAGTAAGCTTATTAACACTTCAATATTTCAGGGTGCAGCAAATAGAAAGGTTGCTGCCACTAATATGAACCGTGCAAGTAGTCGTTCTCACAGCGTATTTACATGCATTATTGAAAGTAAGGTGAGTAAACATACAAGTTTTTTTCTTCTTTTCCTATTTTTGGACTTTTTTTTGTAAACTTTATCTTTCTTCTAAATATTTAGCACTTGGAGTTAAAAATAATTGAGGTTTTATTACCAGTGGGAATCTCAAGGTGTTACTCACCATCGGTTTGCTCGGCTTAATCTTGTTGATTTAGCTGGCTCTGAAAGGTAGATGCATATAGAAATGAGTTTGTATCGATTTAAGACAATTATTTGCATTGATTTATGTTATTTTTCACAAAATACTGTTTTTACTTGTGTTTATGCTTGGATGACAGGCAGAAGAGCTCTGGTGCAGAAGGTGAACGCCTTAAGGAAGCTACCAATATCAACAAGTCACTTTCAACATTGGGGTGCATTGTCATTACCTTTCACCAACAATCTTCTTGTTAACAAAATGCTTGACTGTTGAATGATTTTTGTCTTCTTTATTGATTCTTGCAGGCTTGTGATTATGAATCTCGTTAGTATCTCCAATGGAAAGTCGCTTCATGTTCCATACCGTGATTCAAAGCTTACATTTTTACTTCAGGTATACAACTGTTCCTGAATGAAAATAAACCTTATGAAGCAAATTCTCTGTCTTTCTCTCTCAAAAATAAACCTTGACAAGCAAACTATCTCTCTCTCTCTGTCTTATCTTCTTTCTTTTCTTTTAAATAGATAGTATCTGCTGTTGTATGCAATTATTTCTTGCAATAATTTCCTGCTTTGTCGAACTGCAAGATTTTTGAATGATCATTCTCCCCCCCCCCCTTCCCACCACACACACACACACATACGTATACGTATGCACATTACATAAACCATGGTTTTACTTAGGATTTTTTGGAAATATCTTGTATCATCCCAAGATCTTCAGAAAAGAAAGGGATATCTAACCATTTTGTTGTTGTTTCACTTTCAGGATTCACTGGGAGGGAATTCAAAAACAATCATAATTGCAAATATCAGTCCATCTAGTTGGTCAGTCAAAGCATCATTCTTTATTAATAGCTTGTCTTACGTATGAACTAATTTTACCTTGTCTTTTAGGATCCTTAAGAATTCTCAACTATCCTGTCTTTTAGGATCCTTTTTCACTAATTTACTTGTAGATGAACTTCAATAGTTAATTGAATTTCAAATTTTTTTGTACTAACTCCTATGGATATTTTCACTACCTTTTACTTTTGAAAGTATGCATCGAAGTTTCTTTTAAACTCCAAGTTCATGGCAGTGTTAGTTCATTGTTTGTCATTTCTTTTCTATTTGTTTCAACAACCTCATTTTTTTTTCAGATTAAATGCATTTAATATGGTAAATGTTTTGGTCCCTTGCAGTTGTTCGTTGGAGACACTTAGCACTTTGAAGTTTGCACAACGTGCTAAATTTATAAAAAACAATGTATGTGATCTTTGCATGACCTTTTTTAATGTTTCTTTGGCGACATAAGATAGGGTATCATATTCAAGACTTCAGGTGCAGGGGCACATCTCTGCTTCTTTGCATAGCTCATCAGTTTTTACATTTTAGCCATTTTTTCTCTTTATAAGTCATTAGCAAATGCTTGAGTACTTATGTTTTTAACTTTCAATCACCATTTCTTATAGAAAGTTTTTTCTAATTTTTCTGCAGGCAATTGTAAATGAAGATGCTTCTGGAGATGTTATTGCCATGCGGATGGAGATTCAACAGCTTAAGGCATTGTGCTAAATTTGTTTCTTTATGTTATTTTTCATCATAGTATTCAGTAGTTTCACAGACTCTACGAATAGACGTTTTCCCTTGAGATCTTTTCTAGAAGGCATACCAATTTATGAGAAATTTTGCGATTTTCAAGTGACTATTAATTTCTCTTTCTTAAGAATTTTTTTCTTGATGATTTAAGATTAAATCAAATGCTGAAGCCGAAGTTCTTTGGACTAACTTTATTATTTCAAAAATGAGTTTCCATGTGATGAATTACTGTTTACTCTGGAAAAATGAAAATGGATAATTTGTGTGTCATCCCCTAAAGGAATAATTGGCAATTTGTTAGATTTATTTTTTTGCTTCAGCAGGCATATTTGGTTTTGTAAGTTAAGTACTTGCAGCATTTATGGTGATTTTCATTTGTTTACTATGCACTTTAAATGTTCCCTTCTTTTTTTCAGAAAGAAGTATCTCGTTTACGGGGTTTAGCCAATGGAGGGGCTGAAAGTCTGGTCAATGACACTCCTACAGTAAGCTTTCCAGGATCCCCTGGATCCATTAAGTGGGAAGGGCTTCATGATTCATTTAGCCCACTTATATCAGATAAAAGGATGTCCCAGGTGAACGCAATTTTTGTCCTTTGATTTATGAGAAAACATCTGGTTTACACTTATTGTTTACCAATTTATTTTTTTCACTGTTCTTTTCAGAAGAAAGATTACGAGCTTGCGCTTGTTGGAGCTTTCAGGAGGGAAAAGGAGAAAGACATCTCTTTACAAGCTTTGGCTGCTGAAAATCAGGCAGCTCTGCGACTGGTATGTCAATGAGAAATTTTGACATGTTGTTTAATGGATTGTATGGCTGAAAATATTGTGACATTTATTAGTCAATGCTACACTTTTCTTCGTAAAATAGAAGTGAACAGAAATAATTTCAAAAGATTAGTTTCTATGTTCTTTTCAACTGGATGTTAAATCTCTAATCATATTTTGGCGTATAAGTTGTTTTGCGTGGTATTTGGGGAAATGGATTCTTGTAAGGATCCATCAGTTATAATTTATATGGATACTGTGATATAAAACTTCTCTAAACATTAAATGCTTCATTTGAGCTAGGCCAAACAAAGAGAGGACGAGATACAGGGCCTGAAGATGAGATTACGTTTCCGGGAAGCAGGAATCAAGAGGCTGGAGGCTGTTGCTTCTGGAAAGATTTCTGCTGAGACCCATTTATTGAAAGAGAAGGAGGAGTGTTTGAAGGAAATTGAGGTTCTCAGGATGCAGGTAGATCGGAACCAAGAAGTAACAAGATTTGCCATGGAGAACCTGCAGCTTAAAGAGGAAATTAGGAGGCACGTGCTTTCAACACATTTTTATTATATTGCTTTTGCTATGATATTAATTATTCTTCATTTGCTTATGTAGTATGTCTATTTCTCAAGAATTAATGATTTCTGGGCCTTTCCTTTGGACATTATAATTTTCTGATACATAGTTAATCATACTTTTTTAACCCACAGATTGAAGTCATTTTATGAAGGCGGTGAACGAGAGATGATGAATCAACAAATCATGGTGTTACAGAATAAGGTGCCAAAATTGGTTTACGAAACTTTTGAACCTAACTGGTTGTAGTATATTTTTTTATGTAATTTACGTGCATCTGCTCAAATATGCAGTTGCTAGAAGCACTAGATTGGAAACTTATGCATGAATCAGACTCTTCAGCAGTTCAGGTTCTTTGCTGGCTTTGTTTTCTTATTTGTCAATTTGAATTAATTAGTGGGAATCATAACTTTGAATTTTGATTGTTATGTATTAGAAGGCAAATTCAGTTGCAGAGACTGGAGCTTGCAGTGATGGTGATCTACTGATCTCTAGCAAGGTAAGTTCATATATCTTTTTTAATGATTTCTTTTTTTATATGTATATATTTTTATCTTTTTTCCAGCATGGCTAATTTCTATTATTCACTTTATATAGAACTGATTGAAAATAATAGGATGTTGCACCTAATGCACTTCATTTGCTGTGGCATTTGTTGAGTTATGAGTTAATCTGAATGACAGACAGTCAGAAGGTTTCCACATCACATTCGTCCTCATAAATTCATAATTATAGACTTATTTGTGTTTGATGCAATTTTAAATGCATTATTTCCTCTTTTTTCTGGCATCCTTGTTTTCTAGCATTAATATGACATCTCAATAAGAGATTTATCTATGACTTAGAAATTTCATTTGTCAATATTGTGCATGTCATTTAAATTTTCATGGTGTGGTTAACTTTTTCAGTTATTCTTTCATAAAAGTAGTGATCAACAAAATGACGACTGGCTTGATGCTTAAATTGCAACACTTTTATTCCCCCGCTTAAGTTCTTGTTTTATCCAGGCAATATTTTCATCTTCTTACATTCATGATGCACAAATCAGGCATAATAGTTTGCCTTTGCACTAAAATAGGTTTTGATTTCATAAAAGTGATTCTCTTGTTCTGTTTATGACAGGAACTGGGTTCACCTTGGCGCACATCAGTAAATGAGGAAAATGAGTTCCTTCGCATGCAGGTAAATAATGCATTTGGATGAATTTTGTATGTTTTAACTTGCAACTTGATAGAAGTCTCTTACGTGACATTAATCCACCGGACTCGTTTCTTTACAGGCTATCCATAACCAGGCAGAAATGGAAACTCTCCAAAAACAGTTGGAATTATCACTCGAGGAGAAAGAGAAGATGGAAAGGTGATTGTAAATCTCTAATTTTCTTGCATAATTTAAACTAATTCAACTACTTTTGGTTCCTGGTTTGGGGAGCACAGCAGCACTGTCTTTTAATACAATTATTATGATTCTTATTATTGCTGTTGCTAATTATCGTTCTTGTTATTTGTTATTACCAGTATATCATCATCACGATCATTTTTAGTGGAACATTTTTTCGTGGCCAGATGTTTTCTGCTGGAATTCAGCGTATTAATGTTAATTTACTAATTTGGCAGGCATGTGAGCGATCTGGTTAAGAAACTTGAGGAGCAGACGTGTCCTAGCTCTGCAAAAGAAGAAACACAGGAATTTCAGTTGTCAACAAATGTGCCCACAATTAACTTTGGTGAGGAGCAGTCGTGTCCTAGCTCTGCAAAAGAAGAAACACAGGAATTTCAGTTGTCAACAAATGTGCCCACAATTAACTTTGGTGACCAAGTTGAGCTGAAAACCATGGTTGATGCTATTGCTGTGGCCAGTCAGAGGGAAGCAGAGGCTCGTCAGACGGCAATTGGGTTGTCCAAAATGCATGAGGAGCTAAGGTTAGAGCTTGAGGTCTTGCAAAAGGAAAAGAGTGAAGTCAATAAATTGAATGATGAGCTGCAGTTGAAGCATAAGGTCTTAATCGAGGAAAAGAGTAATCTTATAGAATTATATGAAAGAAAAGAGATGGAGATGAAAAGAGAAGCTGAGAATCTAGAGCTTCAACTTGCAGAAATGCATGAAGAAAATGAAAAATTATTGGGACTGTATGAAAAAGCCATGCAAGAGAGGGATGAATTCAAAAGAATGATTTCTTTAAGTGGACAAAACGGAGCTGAAGCAAGTGGAGAGATTTATTGCCCAGAAAAGCTCGTTGAAATTGATGGAGGTAAGCAGCATATCACATCTGTTCAACCCGGTCTCCCAGCATTGAATGGGCAGGACATAGGAGAATATTCCAAATTTGAAAATCCTATGTCTGGAGAGAACATTTCCAGAATGGATGTGCATAATGGATTTAGCCTATATCCTGGGAATGCTCAAGCTAATAAAGAAACTCACATCAGTCCTCAAGTTGAAGATCTCCATTCATCAGAAAAAACTCTTGGTTCTCCAGAAGCTGCCTTCGGTGACTTGGAAAAAGAGCAGTCGAATCTTGCTAACATAAAGGTCCCCGAAGATCTAGATTTGGTCAGATTGAAGCTAGAAAAAGCCCAAGAGAAGCTTTCAGATTCCGCTAATACTGTTACTGTATTTGGTTCGGTTGAGAAAGCATTCGCTGAGGTTGATAAACTCTCTAGAGATATTGAAGCTATGGAAGATAGTATCCAGGCCAAGCAACAACAGTGCGGTTCCCTCAAACACCTTTGTTCTGAAATGCCAGAGAGAAAAGCTCTTGTAGATAATAAATTGATGGCACTTAAGTATGCTTTGTCAAGCTTTTCTTCATCAGTAGCATACTTTGAACAGAGGGCAGCTCGATCAAGAGCTAGGGTAACTACTTCATCGACTTACCTGAATCAAAAAAAAGAGGAATTTGTGCATCTGGAATGCTGCAAGAGAGAAATTGAAGCTGCTCTAGGAAAGGTTCAACGATCTGAAGCTGAACTGAGGAACAACCTTGCACTTTTGAAGTCAAAACTTGAGGAAGAGAACAGAAGGCAAGAGAATGACAAGGTTCTTTTTGCTATAGATAACATTGAAAAAGTAGAACATCCGCCGAGAAATTGGAATTTGGGTGGTAAAGCTACTGAGTTGCTGAAGTCCGAGGAAGAGAAAACCAAGCTGCAAACTGAGATGAAGTTGTCTCGGGAAAGGCTTGGAGTTGTGAAAAGGGAATTTGAGGATTTGACTAAGAAATCCTGGAAGGTAGATAGTGACTTGCAAACTGTTCAAATGGAGATACAGAAAAGTTCAAGATCTGTCGAAGAGATGGTGCTGGCACACCAGGCTGTACTCCAAGAAAAGGAAGCTCTCTTGGAGATTAGTGAGAAGGGAAAAACAGAAATCGAAAGCATGATTCTTGAATATATGCAACATGTGTTTGAGGCAGATTTGAAGCAGGCGGAGATAAGGATTGTAGAAGAAGAATTGCAACTAGAATTGAGAAGAATGGACGAGTTGCGAGCGTTGAGGGCTGCCGCTGCCAAGAAGAAAGCCCAACTGTTGGAGCACACAAAGAATAAATCATGCTTGTTCTCGGAAAAGATGGAAGAGGAGCTGAAAAATGTTTGGTCATATCTCATCGAAGCAAAGTCATTACTCGTGTAAGAATATTCAAATGACCGGTAAGTCTTCTTGCTTATTTGTCATGACATTAAGAATATCTCCGCGGAGAAAAGGGCGCTGATTCTTCCTCTTTTTTTTTGTAATTAAATTGCTACTTGTCTCAGCAATGTTATTGTGATTTTGTTGTGTAAGCCAATGCAAGTATACCTCGTTTCATAAGTAGTAGTTGTCTCCTTTTTTTGATGTTCTAAATTAGCTGTGATTAAAGCTAATAGATGTAGTATCTTGAAGCTGCTAGGTGTTGCAATGCCAGAATTGATGTTGGAAAAAGAATGAAATATTGTGATGATGTGAAGACGGAATGGCATAAGCTAATTTTTTTTTAGCTCATGGATAACTTTAACAAAAGGAGTTCAGACTTAAATAGTAATAATATATTCATATGCACACTTTGTAAGGAGTTTATAATAAGCTTGCATAAAGTCATAGCTATAGCTTAAAAATCATGACTATAAAGTTTCATAAACATTTGCACTTGTACTTAATGATAAATGCACATCTAGTCTCAATGATAAGGGAAAGAGATAATTACATAATTCTCTTATTATTACTACAAAAGAAAAGAACAGTAAAATAAAATAAAGAAAGTGAAATATGTTATACTAATTGGTTTCTTGCACTATATTATAGTCTTGTTTGGTAGTTAGGTGTTGTAATTTTTAAATTACAACGGTTGTGCAAAAAAAATTATAATTATGAAATAAAAGTTAATAATATGTAATAAACATAACTTTTAAACAACGGTTTTTACAAAAATAAGAAAATATTATAAATTTTTCATTATAAAAGTTAATTAAATTAACTTATCTATTAAGATACAACAGTTAATGTTTACTAAATATTTTAATATTATAATTTTTAAATTATAATTGTCCAACTTCAATATCAAACTAGACTAACATTAAGAGATGATAATTACTAATTATTGCGATGTTTGGTGAAAACTGTGTTTCAAACAATAATAGCCGGAGGTCCATGTCCAAATAAAACATCTTTCCTATTAGTACAAAGTACAAACGACTTCGCAAGCATAATTACATGTTTCCCAGTCTCTACTCTGACGGCATGGATTTGTCCACGTATTCTTTTGTTTGAGCACATGCCATGCCCTCGGTTGAGGCAATAATCAATAGGGTTACAATGGTAATTTTATCCCAAAATAATATTCCTTCTATTTTTCTTTGGAAAATATAGATATTAATGTGGTTGCTCCTAATGAGTTAAGAGAGGTGAGTATACACACACATATCAAGAAAAGAGTTAAGAGTGTGATGTGGAGAAATATGTGGAAAACAGAAGACGTTGGTGAAACAAATTTGTTATTGTGTCTTTGTGTTTTTTTTTTTTTAATTTTTTCATGGGATTAGAAACAAATTTGTTGTTGAAATTTGGGAACTTTGATTTTGAAATAATATTATTATATATACTAATGATCTCGATTAGTCTTTTCAAGCATCAGATAAAGTGAAGCCAAATTATAGTTTAGATTTGGCAATGGATTGGGATGGTCCGGGATAATACCATTCTTACTCCAGTCTTAAATAAATATTACAAGATCGATGGCCTCACCTATTAGAAATTGTTTACTTGAATTTGAAATAAAGATTACATGCATTTACTTATAAACCTATGATGAATTTGAAGATGGAAAGAACATATAATACAATATTATTGATTATTGGTGTGATTCTGCATTGATAGGTGATTGACTACAGCAATTAATCGTTGATAATTTGCCTTTGTGTAGCAGTGGTGGTGGGAATCTTCTCCTTACAAACTACCAAATTGGTCTCAAGCATGTGATTGTTCTTTAATATGATGAGGATTAATTTGTTTTATCTCGGGTTGCAGACGAACTTGGCCTATCAAATCCGCGGAAGGGATGGCAATTTTCCCAGCCTGGCCCAAGCCCATATTTGGAAAAACATAAGGCCAAGCTTTTTCTATCAGGCCTAATCTTAAGTGCTGTAGGTAAATTTGTATTTTTGAAAAATAGTAGGTACGTGTTTCTACACAACTTATTTATGTCTATTTTAGTATCATACTTTATTTGGTACAACTTTTCAAATACAATTTATTTAAGTAGATTTTTTATTAATAAAATTTTTATAAGTTGAGTTTTTACTTAAAAAACTTTAGTTGTTTGATTGTGAATGAGAGTTTTTCTTAAAAATTATAAAATCACTTTAATAGACAAGTTTTTTAAAATTCTCTTATGAAAAGAATAAATTAAAATTATCAAATAAGTAGAGGTTATTTTAAATATTTAACATTAAAAAAAAATTTTGAACCTCTACTTGTAAAAGTCAAAAAATTGAGTTTTTTCTAATAGAGGCAAAATAGTTTCTTTAAGTTTCAAATAACAACAAAAATTTTGATAATATCTTATGGGATTAAATAAACACTTATGATTATTAGATAAGATATACCAGACAAACACTTATAGAGGGAAACAGTACTTTAAAAATAAAAATTTACCGAGAACATATATTATGCTTTTGTAATTTACATTGTTTATAACAGTATAATTTACCAAATATCTAACTATATTTTTGTCCATTTGATTATTTTATCAACGTAGCAGAGTATAAATAAATGCATTGGCATTAGTCAAAGAATTTCTTTTTTTTTTTCTAAATGAATAATGTGCTTCAATAGACAGATATATGTAAGGCCTTGTTTGGTATTCTAAAATTGAGTTGTTATAACTTAAAAACTACTATCATTTAAAATGTTAAGTTGATATTATCTCACATTTGTATGGTTAAAAAGCTAAATAACACTTGGTTTCCAAATGTTTCTTACTTTTACTACTAGATCCCTAATTTATAGGGTTGGCAATGGGACAAAATGGGACGAGATTTGTCAATCTCAGTCCAATCCCGCCTCGTATATGCAAATGAAATAAAAAAATATCTCATTTTTGTCCCTTTATTTATTTTTTTGGACAAAAATTTGTTATAGTCATGTCTCGTTAAATATGTCGTCTCATCCCATTATTTTAAATAATCTCAAATGTAAATAAATAAATTCTAATTTTTTTCTTTTAAGGATCATCATAATTAAATATCATAAAAATCTTGAATAAATACAAAGTAAAATAATCATATAATAGTTTTATTTTAACTATATGCATGTTTGAATATAATTTTATGCTAACATTTTTTAATTGCCTATTTGCTAACATTGTACATTAATATTAAGACTTATGCTACAAAAACTATAGATTTGTACAGTAATTAATTCAGCCATATTAAAAATATCCTATAATTCAATAATATAATAATAAATCAACTAGCATGGTTGGTAATAGGGCGGGATGAAACGAGATTTGCCAATCTCAATCCTGTCCCATTTATGCAAGTAGGATAAAAAAACATCTCATTTCCATCCCTGGTTTTCTTTTAGGATAAAAATATGTTTTAATCCCATCTCAAACAGAATGAGATCCCGCAGGATCTCATTGCAACATGAAAAATTGTCAGTCCTACTAATTTTTTTTAATTACTCATTGCTTTACTACTAAAGATACATGCCATTTTTTTTAAAAAATAAACGTTTTCTATCTTTTGACAAACACATCATATTAGATAGCAAGCGTGTCAAAGTAATACTTTTGTCCTTATATTTTAGAAGTTACAAAAGAAATTTATTAGAGTTGTTATGTACTCTTTCTAAAAGTTTTTTTCCTCTCTTAAAAAGAAAAGAAAATAAGTATAATAGTATATATTTTCAAATATTTTTTGAATGTAAGAAAATATTTCACTTCCAAAATATCATATACATTTACAATAAAATCATGCATGCCAAACTTACAGTGAATATATGTGCATGCATATTTCGTGTCAAATTAATGTCATGACTTATTAATTGATTAATTGATTAATTATATAATAAGTAAAACACACACTTCCTAGTATCCTGCAAAACAAAGTTGAATTCAGCCTCAAGTCGGCTCATTCAAGTAGGGTCAAACAAGTGATTAGTTCCGGATCTTTCAAATTTTCTGGGATTGAGTTTCCAGTACTCATGATGATCCTGTTGATTAGTAGTTTCCAGTACTCATGATGATCCTGATGATTAGTTTTAGGTAATAAAGCTATGCTTGGGAGCTACAATTAAGTGTAGGATTGAACTAATTTTTTGAGATAAAATATTAACCACATGTTTAACAAGTTTATTTGGATTGAACTAATGGAATTCAATTGTTAATCTTAAAATTATCGAATTAGTAATCTCAATTTTCATATATGTTTAGTTAGGATTAGAGAATAAGAAGAAAAATATTTGTCCATTTATGATATCTTCTTTAATTTATTGCATTATTTTTATTTATAACTTAAAACTTATTTATCTATTTATTTATTGTTATTAATTGAGTAATTAATTTTTTGTTACTCATGATTTACTTAAAAATTATTAATTAGCTTATTTTGTTAAATAGTTATATTTATTTTATTTAATGAAATGACATATTTCATATGAAATAACCTATAATTTAAACAATTAATAATTCTTCATTTTGTGTGTGTGTAATTTTCTTATTAGTTTTACTTTCAACTGATTATAATATTTCCTATTAAATATCTATAAGTAATCAATATTTAAATTTAAATATTAACTTAAATACTATTTAACTTCATTTAAATCTAATTTAATATAATCAAATCTGATATTGTACCAAACATAAGTCAACACCATTTATAATCTAATGCAGTTAATTCAATTTTATATAATCCAATTCTAATTCTTAGTCTAATTCAATCAGACATGCTAAACATAGCCTAAACTCTTTATAAAGGGGAATTGACAAAAATAACCTAACAATTTTTTTCATTTTCCCATTTAGCCAACTAAAATATTTTCTATCAAAATTAGCCAAAAAGGAAAATTTTGGCCAAAATTACCCTCTCCTTCCTCTCCTTCCACAAGCCAAATCGTATCTAGCCACCTTCAATAGTTCTACACGGGGAACGGCGACCGGCAACTTGATCGGCGACAGCAACGGTGAGACGACGACGGCGAGACAACGACCTAACCGAACCTAAAGAAATCCATACGAACCGGAAACAAATCCAACAATTACAAAGAATCCACAACCTAAGTAAGAAAACTTCACAATTTTCTAATAATTTGAGTGAGTTTGATTGGTGTTGTAGAAGAATGTATGTTGTTGGAGTGATGAAATGGAAAAATATTGTTGGAGTGATGAGTTTTAAAATATTGCATATCAAATGTTTGATAAAATTACTCTAAGAATTAAGTTGTATAATGAAAGTGGAATGAGGGGATTATTTAAGTTGTGTTGGTTGTTATATGTGAGATGGCATGAAAAAAATTTGAAGTGTGGGTTTTGTTGGCAAGAGGGGGTACCATTGTGCACGGGACGCAAGGGAATGGGGCGCGAGGAGCACGGGAGGCGTTGGAGGTGCGCGCAGGGGAGCCTGTCGAACGCAAAGGGCGCGCGGGCTACCCCGTCTCACAAGTCCAGCTCGCGCTCGTCGTGCGCTCGTCGTGCGAGCTGGACTCGTGAGACGGGGTAGCTCGCGCGCCCTTTGCGTGCGACGGGCTCCCCTGCGCGCGCCTTCAGCGCCTCCCGTGCTCCTCACGCGCGAAGGGCGTGCGACGGGTGAAGCTCGTCGCACTAAGAGACGCTGTCTCTTGGTGTGACGGGCGCCCGTGTCCCCAAGAGGCAGCGCCCCTCTTGGGCCCGTCGCACCAAGAGGGGCTATCTCCTGGTGAGAAGGGCGCCCGCCTCACCAAGAGGCAGCGCATCTATTGGTGCGACGGGCACCAAGAGGTGGTGTCTCCTGGTGAGACGGGCGCCCGTCTCACCAAAAGGCAACGCTTCTCTTGGTGCCCGTCGCACAAAGTATTTTTTTTTTGTTGTTGGAAAATGTTTGGCATGTAATTTATTTTTTAATTTATATCAGATAAATGGCAAAATCAAAAGTAGCAATGTATAATCCGCCCAGACCTCCGAAAGAACCGGGAATGATGAAGATACCTTATGGTGATCACTTTCCCAGCCGTATCACAAGTATGTGTAAATTGGATACGGTTGTAAATGCCATCCGAGAAAAATTAACAAAGCGGCAGTTGAAGTTATTTAAGGATGACATATTTGGACATTTCCTGGAGTGCCGAACCTTTCCATTCAGTGGAGTTATTGTTCATAACTTTTTGCTGAGGCAAGTGTCCCATGGTGAAAGTAAGCAGAATAATCAGTTACGGTTTCAAATTGGTGAGAACTTGATACGCTTGTCTATTGGAGAGTGGTGCCTAGTAACGGGTCTTTGCTATGGTAAAGATGTGGTGCTGAGAAATCATAAAACAACGCACCGGTTACTGAAGAAGTATTTTGGTGGATTGTTCCGCAAGATTAATCTTGCCCAGTTTGATGAAAGATTTATGGACTTAGAATTCGAGGCAATGGATGATGATGATGCGCTAAAGATCGCCTTGTTTTACTTTGCGGACAGAGTACTCAATGGAAGAAAGGATCATTGTAAAATCAATTTCAACTTGCTTAACGAGGTAGATGACATAGATCACTTTCGAAATCGTCCGTGGGGTCGTTTGTCGTGGGAAACGATATATGAAAGTCTTAATAATGCATTGAACAGCAAAGGCCACAAATTTAAGAAAGAATGCTCAAAAAACCCTGAGCATAAAATTGAAAAATACAATGTTTATGGCTTTACGTCTGGAGTGCAGGTGTGTTATTCCTTTTTTTTTTTTTAACTTAGTTTTGTTATAATGAATAGGCCCATGACACATTTAATGACCTTATTTCTCTCATTGTTGAAGGCATGGATTTTTGAAGTGATTGGAGAACTACCATCAAAGTGGGTAGTGAAAATTAAAAGAAAGATTCCTCGGATTGTGCAGTGGAAGCCCATGTCTTCTTCCAAGATAAACTATGGTGAAGTGTATTCATATCTCAATGACGATTCTAAAATTGTAAGTAATATATATCTATGTGTGTATATAGTTATCAAATACTAGATGATTATATTAATTGAATATTTGATATTTTTTACGGCATGAAAACATTTTACAAACCATCGAACCCAATGCAAAGGAGAAAGGGAAAAATTTTTGGAAGAGTGTCGAGGAGTACATGCCATATATCTTTACTTGGGTTCGTAATGTGGGTATCCTTTATTGCATCATTTAAAAGATAATGAAAAAGCAAAAATGTTTTCCGTGGTATTTACTAATTCTCTATTTAACTTTGTGTAGCACCAACCTTCAATCAACGCACCATCTGTTAGAGGGACAAACGAGGCGGATGATGACACTACGAGCCCACCAAAAGATCATGACAATCTCGTTGAGGATGCCTTTGCTACCGACGAGCCTTACGAATCTGCCCAAGATGATGCTGAGACACATGATTCAGAGGTTATTTTTTGATTTAAGATATCATTCTGTCCCAGCATTCATAATTGAGTTGTGCGCTTTCTTAATACTTTCATGTTTCATGATAACAGTTAAGGACAAAGTTCTGCAATGATGATTTCATTCAACGGATGGACAGGATCGAATGTTCCATTAATGAACTGAAGTCGGAATTTCAGGCAGAACGCAGAGAACAACAACAATATCGAGATGCTGTCATGAAATTTATGGCTTCGTTTATTGATGGCTCTTCCAAGCGCACGTACAATGATTCTCCGATGGGACGCTCGTACAGGGTAAGAAAGTTTCACATGATCCAGTAATGTTCTGTTACTTTTAAATTCTATGTTGGTTTAAAAATCTAAAATAGACGATTCAACAGGCCCCCGATGACTATAGTCCGTACACTGATGGTGCGAACCGTGATGATCACACGCCTAGGTCATTGTATAATGTTTATGAGGATGTAAGTGGTGACAGTTTGCAAATCCTCATGGAGGCACCTGCTGGCGTTAGCAAATTTGGACCTCCGTACATACCATCCTATGTCTTTAACAGTCCTTTCTTCGTTCCTCCTTCCAAGAAAGTTAGGAACGTTAGGCCTCTACCTACACTGCAAATAACGAACTGTGAGATTGATGAAAATGAGAGTGTGGACATAAATCCACTAAGGGCCCTTGAAGATCCAAGGTTATTTGAGCAGTTTGATCGATGGTTTCTTTGGCGGGGATAAGTATGCCACGTCCTGTCCAACGATCCAAACAATTTTTCAAAATACTTTTGGGCAATGCTTCAATGGGGTGGCTTGGTGATGAAGTATGTGTTCTTAGTGGTGAAAATGGCGAAATCATGTTCATATTACTTTCTGTACGTAAAGCAATGCAAATTCACATGTTTCTATTCATACACAGTATATCCATGCATATTTCCGCTTGATTAGTATGAAGCAACGACAATATCCAAATGCTTTACCTTAGCGGATCACACATACAGACACGTATTTCTGGGTAATTACTGATTAAAATTTCTTATATTTTGTAATGTTGAAATCTTTTTAATTCGTTAATCGTTGTGTAATATTTTATATTAGGTGTTCGTAAAGCAGTTATGGAACAATGGAGACTGTGATGTCCATTCATTACACTATAGCAACAACTTTAACAGCTATATTGACGGGCGAGAAGAGATCATGTCTAAACGGTTCACGGACATCGATGTGGTTCGTTTTACTACTAATTCCTGTGCATTGTATTTTGGTAACAATTTTAGGATGTACCATTAGATTAATTTATGACTTTTTGTTTGCAGATACTCATCCCCGTGATTTTGGGCGGTGATCATTGGGTACTAGCTTGAGCAGACCTTTGCACGAAGAGGGTACGGATTTACGACTCGTTACTGACATGTCGCAACGACAAAACGTACTTGGGTAAATTCAAGCAACTTAAAGTCGTCTTCCCTCAATGGGTTGAAGATGTTGGATTCTACAACATCTGACCGGAGCTACGAAGTGACAACCCTTGGAAAGTAAGAGTTGTTAAGGATGTGCCACAACAAGAGCTTGGAACTGGTGATTGCGGAGTTTTTATGTTGATGTTTACATTGTATTTGATGTTTGGCTGCAAACTTAATTTTGATAATAGCCACGGCCAATACTTTAGAAAGAAAATTGCTGTAGATATATTTAACGACGACATTGGATTGTAAGCATATGTATGAATACACTATATTTTATTTATTAATATGCCATTGTACACAAAAAAGCTTTCCATTACATATAATTGTTAAACACACCAAAAATTAAAGTTAAAAAAACATAAATACTTCAAACGAAACGATACAATTAGTTTCGATTTGACGCAATGGGATTCTTGCATCTCTTACGATTATGGCCTGGTTCGTTGCACCTGCTGCATCTCACAGTCCTCCGATCAACGTCCTCATCGATAGAAGGTATTCTGATCTCTCGACGACGACCAGGTGGTGGTGTTTCGATCGGTGGGTGAACCTTCATTCCCTGAATTTCAACTGGAATATCCCAATCAGCCATGTCACCAACCGGCTCTACTGGTTGTGTATATGCCATGACCAATGATTCTTTAAAGTAATAATTAGAACAAAGACTTATGTAATCCACTCGGACTGTCAAACAAGCAGTAATTGCATGTGCACATACAAGCTGATCGAGTTGGAAAACTCTACAGGAGCAAGTCTTATTCTGTATGTCAATTATCCCTTCCTTTAGACCACCACCCAAAACATGGAATCGATACTGAGACACAGGACGAACAGTTATTCTTTCGGCCATATTTCTCCTCTCACTGATTATCTCGTCTGCCCATGTTGTTAGTCGAGTAGCCATTGATTCAGCCACAATTTTCCTATCATAAAACCATTGCTGCAATGTTTTCCTAAAGTGATCGACAAGATGAGTAACAGGAAATTTTCGAGGTTCCCTCATAAAAGAATTCACACTCTCCGCGATATTGGTAGTAAGTATACTGTATCTCCTACCCTCAAACTCAGACCTTGCCCAATTACACGTACCCACATTATTCTCCAAGTAATCAGCTGCCCCAGAGTGGAGCATCCACAACCCTTCAAGTTGTTGTTTAAATTCTTCATGTCCATATGCTTTTGCTGCATTAATAAAAGCAGGCTCAAATTCATCCCAAAGAGCTTTGGACATCCTGAATTTTGCCTTAATGTTACCTTTGACATGGTAGAAACAAACACCATGAGCAGCAGTGTGAAATACTCTGAGAACGGCTCTTTTGATGGCAGTGCATCGATCAGAGATAATTACTAACTCTGACCTATCGCCAATCACTTTATACAACTTCGTCATAAACCATTCCCAAGCATCATTATTTTCCGAATCCATAACCCCAATTGCTAACGGATACAGTTGATTATTACCGTCCAAACATGTTGCGACGAACATGCTTCCACGATATAGCCCCTTTAGATGAGTACCGTCTACAGCAATCACAGGCTTGATGTACTGCATAAAACCCTTGATGGAAGATCCAAGCGATACAAAGTAGTATAAGAAATTGTCATCTCCATCCCGCTCAAGATGAATAACAGTACCTTCATTCGCTTTGGTCAGAACATAAGAGTACGATGGAAGTAGGTTATATGATTCTGCAGGGTTCCCTCGAACTATTTTAAGGCCAACTTCTTTTGCCCAATATGCCTGCTGATACGTTAACTGGACACCGTATTCCTGCTGCATGTCTACTCTAATGTCATTTGGAGTATATATTCGTTTATCCTGGATAAATTTATCAGCGATCAGATGACCAACAACTCGACTCCTGACTTGACGGAGACCACCAGGCACTATCTCATTAGAGAAAGTGTGTTCATTGTCAACTCTTTTCACAACCCAAGGAACATTCTGCTCATTTGAACCTCGCGTTGCTCGAATACGCCATTTACATGATTCTGAAGAACAATGGGCCTCAAAGCGGGTCGTTGTGGACCGTGCAATCTTGATGTCAAATTTATCCCTCAAGGCAACTTTGCGGAGTTCCAGTATTAGCTCTTTTTTCTCAGTGAACAATTTACCAACACCAATATTAGCAAAATTACAGCTTCGAACTAAATCTGGGGCAACCAAGTTTGAAGGCAGAACTGGAGCAAGACTGACGAGAGGATCAACTGTTGTCCTCCTTCTCGAACGGGGCATTAGAGGAACATGTTGGTTCTCTCTGTTATTAATAGGAATATCATACTGCTGCTCAGCCTCATCATTGATAGGAATATCGGACGGACCGATGCCGCCATCATCAACAGGACTATCATTGCTGCGGAATTCATTGTTAAGGAATGGAGAGTATTGTGGCCCCAACGATGCCGTTAATGGTAACACTTCTTCTTCAACATCTGCTAACGTTATGCCGTTCCCATCAACAGTGTCATTATTGTCATGGAGTGGAGAGCAACGTTGCTGTAACGACATCGGCTGAGGTACCACCTCTTCTTCAATTTTTGGAACAGAGTCATTTGCTCTAAATGAACTTTCAGTTTCTATAAATGGTTCAGGATCTTCGGCCGGAACTCGATGGGCTGTGGTGACAAATATAGGGATGCATCCATAGTTAACCATATCAGCGGCCATGTGCAACACAACCTTCACCATTTCATCATTATAAATGTCCATAGGTTGTGAACATGCACGATAACTTGTGTTACTGGACCTCAAAGTTGTTTTCATCGTCATACTATATTCATTAGGATTTATCTGCAAAACTTTATACACTCTTGCCAGGAATTGCTCAAATGTACAATCTTTTCGAACTAAAAAAGCAGTATTCTTGCCATTCATGTACTCCACACGGCCATCTATGAATGTCTCCCACCAACCGTCGTAACACAATTGAAGTACAACTGAATCCATTAAACCTAAAAATCATAAAAAAAAAATAAAAGAAATTATATTACATGCTACATAATAACTAATAAGTTCAGTAAAAATTTTAGTTCAACCAAGTGAAAGAATGAAGTACACAATTTAGGATTTCATTCTTCTTGTCACAAGCTTCGAAACGGTATATTGTATGTTCAAAACGGACACATATAGCCCAAGATATAACTTTCAGAAAATTTCTGAAGTTTAGTGAGACAGCATGGGATGGGGCGGTGCATGTCCCCACTAATCAATTCCCGATTTTTGTGAGGCAGACACTGTCCCACGCCGCCTCACTAACTTTGGTGAGACAGACATCTTCAACAATGGACAGGCAGCCTGTCTCACCAAATTTAGTGAGACGGGCGGTGGGGCAGTGCGCTGTCTCAAAAATCGAATCGATCATGTGAGGCGGCACTGTCCCACCCCCTGCTGTCTCACTAAATTTGGTGAGACAGAGTCTTCAACAAGTGAGACAATCGGCTATCTTACCAAATTTAGTGAGACAGGCGGTGGGGCAGTGCCCGTCTCACATAATCGCTTCGATTTTTGTGAGGCACACCGTCCCACCGCCCTGTCTCACTAAATTTCTGGGCTTTATTTTTTGCTCGAATTTTTATTGTTTCCAATTTTTTCTTTCATTTCTCAACTCAAATTGGAACTTTAACAAATCTCATTCTTTTATAAATGAAAAATAATAACAACCCTAACAAAATATACTTTAATTTCGAACTTATTTGTTGAACTATCAATATATTGAAATTAAATATTAGTGAGAACATATACTAACCTTAATAAGCTTTTCAAGTATGTATATCTTCAGTTGTACAATGCTTGTTTGATGAAATTTGTTGATTTATGAAGAGTGGTTGAGTTCGTTGAGAGTGATGAAAGTTTTGGTTAATTGTTGAGGGTTGGGAGCTTTTAATTTTGCTGGAATTTTTGCTGGAATTTTTCAAATAGCATGTGTTTGAAAATTTGTTGAAAGTGATGAGGGTGCTTTAGTCTAATAACATGGTAGTTGACTATTTATGATAGAAAAAATTTCAATAGGCTAAATCTAAAAATTATAAAATTTTTTTGGTTATTTTTGTTAATTTCCCCTTTATAAATGGCTTTTCTTTAATTCATGAGGTGTCAGTCCATAGGAGATTAATCCGGGCCGTACATGTACTACTCTTTGTTTACATTAAATATTAACTCTATATAAATAATAATATAAAAAAATATAATGTGCAATATAGTGAACACCTACATATTAAAATATATATATATATATATATATATAGTGAGCCCTAAGTTACGTTTACCGTAACTTACGGCTGTTGTCGTTTCTTTGTTTTGTTTTTTCTGTAAAACTTCATTAAGGTCCCTTATATTCTACTTTATTTATAATTTATTTATAAATATTATAAAATATTTTAAATTTATTCATAAATTTCTAAAATATTAAGTTTATTCTTATAATTTTTAAATTTTTAAAATATCCTCTATTTAATTAAAAAATATAATAATTATTAAATGAATTATTATTATTATTATTATTATTATTATTAACAACAACAATAAAAGGTATTATTATTATTATTATAATTAATACATTAATAATAATTAATAATAATTTTTTAGTTAATAATAATAATAATTATTAATTAATACATTAATAATAATTAATAATAATTATTAACAATTTAACTAAAAAATTATTATTAATTATTATTAATATATTAATTAATTATAAACATATCTCCAAATCCACACTCTCTATTTTTCCATCACCATCTTTTTCTTCCTCCACCTTCCGATCAAGATTACTCTCACTCTCTAGACCCCAAGTCATCAAATCCATTCACTCTTCTTCTCAACATAACACTGCATTAATAATACCCCCAACAAATTTACCGTCACTACCTCCACCACAAGCAAGTCTTTCACTTCCCTTTTTTCTCCATCTTTATTGGCTTCATCCTCCGTTTTCTTGTCCCTAAATAAATAAATAAAAATAATTATTATTGTTAATAATTTAATTAAAAAATTATTATTAATTATTGTCGTATTATGGATTGAATTTGAAGTGTTGCATCAAAATCTAATTCAAATGGATTGGATTTGAATATAATTATATTTAGATTATTATTTTATATTTTAATTATTGTGATTATTATTATTATTAAAAAATTAATAATAATAATAATAAGAATAATTATTATTATTATTGTTAACAATTTAGCTAAAAAATTATTATAAATTATTATTATTATATTAATTAATTATAATACGTTTTATTGTTGTTAATAATAATAATAATCTATTTAAAATTAAAATTAAAATTATATTTTATAATCATAATTATAATTATAATCCATTAATAATAATTATATTTTTGAATTAAATAAAGGATTTTTTTAGAATTTAAAAATTATAGGAATAAATTTAATATTCTAAATATTTAAGAATAAATTTAAAATTTTTTATAATATTTATAAATAAATTATAAATAAAGTATAATATCTTTTAATCCATAATTATTAAATTCAATCCATAATTATTAATAATAATTATTGTTAACTAAAAAATCATTATTAATTATTGTTAATGTATTAATTATAATAATAATACCTTTTATTGTTGTTGTTGTTGTTAATAATAATAATAATAATAAGAATAATAATAATAATAATAATAATAATAATAATAATAATAATTATTATTATTATTATTATTATTATTATAATTCATTGAATAATGATTATATTTTTTAATTAAATTGAGGATAATTTAGAAATTTATGAATAAATTTAAAATATTTTATAATATTCATAAATAAATGATAAATAAAGTAGAATATAAGGGGCCTGAATGAAATGTTACAGAAAAAACAAAACAAAAAAACGACAACGGCAGTAAGTTACGGTAAACGTAACTTAGGGGCTCCCATATATATATACTATATTGAACACCTTAATACAGTACAATACGGTCCAGTCCAATCTAACGTAGTGTACCAAATACCTTAAGCCCTCATTTATCCGGAAAGAGTGAATAAAAAAGGAGTAACACCAGGGGTTGGTAGATTCCACCATTGTTTAAACAATAAATTCGTGGTTGTGCTGTGCGTGTTAGATTAAATTTCCTTTTTGTTTTTGTTGGAGGTCCTAACGGGAAAATGAGTGATGCCCCTAGCTGTCTATCAAAACTAAGTCAAATACCGCCAGTTTTGATCCACGAACCCAACATAGCGAACACCATGGGAATGAAAATCCTAGTACAGACATTGCTCCTGGAAGATAGCTCAACTCCTAGGGCGATCAGGCACAATATAACAATGTTTAAACTCCTTGAAACTTTTAGGTTTTTAATACGGAGTTCACATGGTGTTTTTCTTTTGCATTTCAGCAATGAAATTTATTGGTCAGACACCCAAGAGTCGTCATATCTGAGTAACGCAGGTGCGGATCCTCCAAATGCTAAAGAAATATCACTTGCACTAGCTCCTTCTGCTAGGTTAATCATCTAGAATATAATCTAGCTTTTCACATCATAATTCATTTCAATCACCATGAAGTTAGCAATTGATCACCATGAAGTGGAGGCTTTGATAGAAAATGATTCCGATGTTCGCAGCCAAGCAGCGTCCAATGTATCCAACCAAGGAGGTTGTGCTGGTACATCCAATGACAGCTTCACTAACTCCTACCGGCTCACAATTCCTTCTGAGACTCCATCAGATTCAGATCCAATTTCACTTGATTTTACTCTCCTGCTTAAAAAACACTGAGTCAGAAGGAAGGGATGGTTCAATGAGACTCTCATTTTGAAGCACTAGTGTGAGTAGCAACGAACCTGCAACTCATCGTACACCAGCAGCCATCCCACAGATGTTTTCTTGCTGTCATCGGAAATTCTTTAGTTCTCAGGCACTTGGTGAGCATTAGAATGCACACAAGATGGAAAGAACACTAACAAAACGGGCCAACCCAAATAGGGATATTTTTCTGAGAGGTGTACCACTGTAGCATCTCTCTCTCCTCAAGGCTGTTTATTTAGGTCTTTACGGCTCCAAGCACGCTGATCAGTAATACACCAAGGCCTTTCACCACAAATGAGACCGCCAGAGACTAAGAATATCAAAAGATTTGAATACAAGTATGCTCATCTACTAGTTTTTGTGGAGGATGACGAGGCAGAGTTGTTATGGCCGAGTAGTTTCCATCAGGTAGTGGAGGTAGGTAATACTCATCCGTGTTCTGTAGCGACTGGAAGTTACGGTTTGGAGATTAGTCCATCAGTGAATTTGCATAATTCAGCACCAGATCAGCAGATCTTACACTCAAAAACTTTAACAGCTTACCTTACTCGGCAATGGCTATTATTGTCTCATCATACCGTCAGATGTGCATATTGCAACTTGAATTTTTCCAAAATAAATTTGTTTTCCCGTGTTACGACCCATGTGAGTTCAATGTGTTCTCGATTAGATTGCATAAACCATAATTTCTTTGTATTTTAATTTATTTTTTTTCTCAACTTATTGTAGCGTACTTATTGTAGTGAATTAGTGGTAATGCTGTTTAAAATCAGAAACCCAGGGTTATATTGTGAGTGTTACGCTTCTAGTTACTTTGAAGGTAGAATATCTTTAGTATTTTGGCACTAAGTCAGCTAATCTCATATTCGAAACGAGTTTACAGTAAATTATCTTTTTCAACATTTTACAACATTGTGAACTCATCCAGCATTTTAATAAATATACGAAAAATTTTCGCTTCCCACTTTACTTTTACTTTACTATTAAATATTTTAACAATCACTTTGTCACTTGTACCTGAAACTAATGATTAAAATTTACAATAGTTATGTTTTATTAAAGTCATAGCACTCAATCTCAAACATACTTTACACTGGCCAGCGATCAATAAAATGCTGGTCAAACATGCTCCCAAACCATAGGACTAAATCACTTGTTTGGTTCCAAACTATGCATACGCAATGATATCTAGCAACTCACATTCTCACAGCATTTGGTCTAAGCAGTTGGAAAGCAGAATACATGTACAAATACAGAGCAGCAAAAATATACATACATGGCATTGTATTCATGGCATACTTCAATTTGGAGTCTTCTCCATTTCACCACGGTGGCGAGCAACTCGAGCATAAGAGTAAGTTGATAGTGCTGATCCAGTCATGCTCAAGAAGTGCTTAGCAAGACCCACACTTTTCTTTGTAGCCAACCAAATAACACAGAAGAACCCTATCCAACCTGATAATCCCAAAAATCCAAAACAGAAGTTGAAAAAAACATAAAGTTACATTAGTTGAAGTGCCCAAGATATTTTAACAAGAATAGAGTCAAGCTTTAAATAATATACAAAGAATTTTTGGAGGGTCTTAACCGTCTTATTTGATGAAAAAGAACAAGCAAGTCAATGATAGATCCACGGAAACTTTAACCAATTAATTGTAGCTAGGTTGGCAGGTTTATATGAACACACATAGGCATTAACCAACCAGTAAACAACAGATTCGCAGGCAATTAAGAGTGAGAGGAAAGAAAAGATGGAATGGTAGAGAGACCTAGCAGTTTATATCATACTGATACACTATCTCGGTATATATGTGGCACAACTGGCGGGAAATCAAATTAGCAGGTTGATAGTTATGTTTGTTTATGCATAAACAAAAAGTTTCAGGAACCAAAGAACCATTGGGAAATAAACAGATGATGATAAATGGATAATTAACATGTAGAGTTACACGTTATAATTAACAAATTATGGATAAGAATTCAATCTTTCTCCTTATCCCCCCCCCCCCCCCCCTTTTTTTTTTCATCAAAAGGAAATGTTAGAGACCCTAAGCAGATAAAGGCTTACCATCATCTTCAGTTAGAAATTCAGCCAGTTCAATTTTATAAAATTCTCAGGAATTCAACATCAATGATGGTAATATTTGAATAACTTTAAGATACAACTTGATGACAAAAACTTGTACAAAATAAAGAAGAAAAGGGTAAGAGCAAATAACTGTACCTGATGCAACCAAAGCAGCCACAATTGCAGAAATTGTTATAGCTGAAATAACAAAGGCAGCAACAGATAAAGCCCCAATATAAATAGCAGTTAGACAAGCAAAGAAAAGTGCCAAAAAGCCTCCTGCTGCAGCCAAAGACACGAGGAGGGAAATGATAATAGCGTTGATAGTTGCAGCCAGAAAGAAAAGCATAAATACAAGCAACCCTGTCAAGGTAAGAAGAGTAATTGTCCCAACCTGCATGAATTTAGAATGCATCAAAAGAAATTGAAAAATAAATCTTAAAATAAGGGACAAGTAATAGACAGAAAAGTATAAATTTCAATACACTACGTGAGAAAACACACTGAATTTGAATGAGCATTTTTCTAGTCCTTTAGGAATTACAGAAAAGTATATATTACAAATAAATGATTCAATGAACAACTTTTTCTATGGTATGCAACTGTACATTTGACAAAATGATGTAATTCCTTATGTATATTGAAGATGTGTAGTAACAAAACAATGCTACGTGACAATGTCAGTCATTGTAAAGTCAATAATGTTGCCTGCTAGATCACTATATATAAACTTTCACTAATTGCAAGAACCTTCTGAGTTTTGACAGACATAAAATTCTTTCATTATATACACTACCTGCCTAACAGTCATCTATCAAACACATCCACCCAACAAATAAATTTTGGTAAATTTCTATCCTGACCACCACTGCTTATACAGCACAGTTACCTCTTCATACAATTGATTTAATACAAAATGTAAATAAACACTCCAAGAATCTCTTCGCATCACCCATCCAAACTTTGATTCTCTGTCTGTTGCCTAATAGGGAATAAAAGGGCTCAGGTCTAATACTAGTGATGAAGAGAGTAATTCAAGCACTCAATTGTTTAGATTAAAGCCTTATTTTCAGTGGCATGGATCTAGGAAGAAATTTTATATATTTAAGGCACAAGCATCCGTTTATTTCAAAACAAATTACAATGACAGTTAAAAATACTGTAAAACTTCTCTATAACGAGACTCTATATAAGAATAATCTCATGAAGTCATAAAAAACTCTGATCCCAGCTGGGGTCAGTTATAAATGAGAATAAACTTCACTTGTAATAATTTATAACTTTTCAAAATACTGTCATAAAAAACTTGCATCCACATAGTAATACCTATCAGAATATTGCAAAATATATATGTTTTATCACACTAAAGGTTTAGGATGGACTAAAATATTTTTCTAAAATTATTTGGGATAATGATTTATTCTTTAGAGTTATTACCAAATTATTGTATAGATTTCTAGAATTTAATAGAGACAAAAAATTAAAGAAAATGAAAACTTGCACATTAGAAAGCTACAATATTATATGGACTTGTTTTTTCAAATTATGTATATCTTTTTATTATTAAATTTTATATTAATTATTAATGTAGTACATACTTTACCAGGATAATTTTAAATTTCTAACAAGCTACAGCTTTCTCGTAGTAGTAGTAATAATAATAAAATTAGAGAGGATTTAGCGTACACGACATGAGCTTACCATAAATTACTTATCAAAAAAGTAATAAATTTAAATTTTATTAAAGTACTCACAGAAATGACGAAGAGAGCACGGATAGGACTCCCTCTACGGGTCCAGAGAAGAACTTTCCGGCCGGTGTTTCTAGAAGCTTGGCGAAGGTGCGATCCGTTCTCTGATAGAGTGATTTTGATCCGGTGCAGCAGAGAAAACGATGCGACGCGGCTGTTGGAATCGGGGAAGAGAATCATGGTAATCATACGGTGGATAACACCGTAGAGCGTCTCGTCATCACGGGGGGTCCCTTTATATTTTTTGGTAGCGTCATCGTCGTCCACCGGGACGCCGACGCCGTTGATTCTCTCCGATTCGTACGATGATCCCTGCTCCATTCTCTTTCAGTCTCAGTGTCCGGTGTCCAGTGGTTGGTTAGTGTGAGGAACAATGCGACTTAGTATTATTACTTCACTAGACTTTGAAACTGTACTAGTTGCGATTTGGCAACTGAGGATACGGGATTTGATACACGTGGAGGGAGGAGCTTTCTGACCCCACTCTTTAATAATTGCGGGTCTTAACGCTTGAGCCATTCTGTGTTTATCACTTTAACATTGACAGAAATCAAAAGAAATAATAAAAAAATATTTATAAACACTATAACAAAATTCGACGGCCAGAATTTTGTCATAATATTCTAATTCCTGGTTAGGTGAGTGGGCGATCTGGCTTAAAACTTGAGGAGCAGAGATGTCCTAGCTGTGCAGAAGAAGAAACATAGCAAGTTCATTTGTCAACAAATGTTCGCCGGGTACTGCTTTTAGCTCTCGGTTGTTTAGCTTAACGCTGCTTATGTTTTGTTATTGTTGGTGTGTGGTAGCGGATCCCATTGGACTAATTTGATAGGAGAGGTTGTTCAAAGCTGCTGGTGTGGTATGGTGGATATATAATTGTATGGGAGGATACAACAGTTGCTTGTTTGCTTACGGCGAAGTGAGCTTTTAAATTGTTTATATCAGTTGGCGGACGAAGAGTTAGTGAAACGTGTTTATGGTTTAAGTTACCATTTCTTTGTGCAGTCGGGTAGTGGCAAAACTCACTCGATGCTGGGAGGTACTGTGAATTCTGGAATGACACCTAGAGTCTTTGAATACTTATTCTCAAGGATTCAGAAGCTATTCTGTTGGTGGAAGATACTCGTTAATATAGTAGATAGAATGCATGATAAATGAAATAACATGCTCTTTTGGGTATAATATGGTGCTACAAAAGTACAAAGCAATGTAATTTTGAATTTATTGCAGAAGAACAGCTTTAACACTTGCATTTAAATCTAAGAGGTCTTTAAATTGAGGTGTTTGATGTTTACAAATCAATGGTTACTGGGAAACTTAAGTTTTTGGTGGCTTTTATGTAACTCAGAGGATTTGGACATGCAGAACTAGAAATCTTTTTATTATTAATATTTTATTGTTATCATCATCATCATCATCATGATTATGATTATGATGATGGAGACCACCGTCTTCTGCATACCAGAGTTAAAATTTTGTCATGTTTTCATCTACTCTTGAATTTTTCATTCCAAGTATCATATAACAGCTTTGACTACTTTGTTGTGCGGCAGGAGAAAATTGCCCGCAAAGATGAGAAGGTAAGATTTAATTGCAAATGCTCATTTTTGGAAATATACAATGAGCAAATTCTTGATCTTTTGGACCCTTCTTCCATTAATCTACAGGTAAACATGTCTTGCACTGCATGTTACAGGTTCATGTCTTCAGTTTCTCTTTCATCTATGATTGCCCTGATACAAACCAATTGAAAATTCATTACCAGTAATGAAAGCATGTCTTTTTCATTTTCCTCACTAATTACCCAACAGAGTTTACAAAGTAAATGAAGACATCTAATGGTTACTCTTTTGCATCGTCATTTTATTAAGAACATTACTCCTTCATGAATAACATGTTCACATGTGAACAAGACAAGATTCTCTGTAAGTAAACCAGCTCATTTTGAAATAAGACTCACGTAGAAGTTCCCTTCTTCCATATTGTTTTAAATTCCTATGTACCAGATAAAGGCGTATGCATGCATGGCCAAATTTTTAGTTCCTGTCAGCCACTCATATTTCATTTACAGTTTGGAGAATTTCCTAAACTCTTAATTTATGTCCAAAAAAATGGTAAAACACTTTGGAGTTAAGGGGAAATTTCCAAATACATGTCTTAGATATTGTGAAATGCTTTCTTTAATTAGTTAACTTGGACTGATTCATCCATACCTGGAAGACAAGAGAAGACAATCAGAAAGGGGTTTGTGTTGAGAATTTATAGGGGATAGAAGTTGCTTGTGCTCGAGATATGATTCAACAACTTATTCAAGTATATAGTCATCTTCACTCGCTCTTCTCTTTGATTTATTTCTCATCTGTAGTTGAATTATGTAACTGCAAGTATTTCTATAGTGCTACAGGTATTTGGTGAATGTTAGTGGCTGTGTTTTGAGTGAAAACTTTGTCACAGTTGTAGTTATGATAATTGCATTGGAGCATGAGTTATTTATTTTAACGTTGAAGTGCTTTTGTTGTTTGAAATCAGTGCTGAAACTACAGTCCATTCTGTGTTTTGCAGCATTCAGACATTTTTTTTTTCCTCGTTTGAAATTAAACATTTGAATTTGCAAAGAAGACCACAAAAAGAAACCATTTTCAGAATTTTTTGGAATTTGTTACTGCAATTCAGACAACATTTGATTTCTTTTTTTAATTTTTATTACTATTTTGGAAAAAAAAGCCAATAATTGTTTTCAAAGTCAATCATTTTGATTGCACGCGTATATTGTATTTCTGCACTCTTTCTCAGTTGGATCTGTTATTCACTTAGTATGTAAACTGGTATGATTATTATTGCACCCGTAAATTGTATTTTCTTTGCTCTTTCTCTGTTGAATCTTTCATTCACTTAGTATGTCTGGTGGTGCAATTATTACTTATGTCAACATATCATTGGCTAGTTTGTATCAATAACTTAAATGGTCAAATTTAATTTTCTTTATATCTTACTTCTAAATGCACATTGGTCTTAGAAATTTTTTGATATTTGTTTGTTTTCCCTTAATAATTTTTGTAACAGAAATCTTATTGATACTTCGATATTTCAGGGTGCAGCAAATAGAAAGGTTGCTGCTATTAATATGAACTGTGCAAGTAGTTCTCACAGCGTATTTACATGCATTATTGAAAGTAAGGTGAGTAAACACACAAGTTCTTTTCTTCTTTTTCTATTTTTGGACTTTTTTGTTAAACTTTGTCTATTTTCTAAATATTTAGTACTTGGAGTTAAAAAAAATATCTTTAATTGAGATTTTATTACCAGTGGGAATCTCAAGGTGTAACTCACCATCGGTTTGCTCGGCTTAATCTTGTTGATTTAGCTGGCTCTGAAAGGTACATGCATACGGAAATGAGTTTGCATCGATTTGAGACTATTATGTGCATTGATTTCAGTCATTTTTTCACAAATACTGTGTTTATGCTTTGATTGCAGGCAGAAGAGTTCTGGTGCAGAAAGTGAACATCTCAAGGAAGCTACCAATATCAACAATTTACTTTCAACATAGGGGTACGTTGTCATTGCCTTTCACCAACAATCTTCTTGTTAATGAAATGCTTGACTTTTGAATGATTTTTGTCTTCTTTATTGATTCTTGCAGACTTGTGATTAAGAACCTTGCTAGTATCTCCAATGGAAAGTCACTTCATGTTCCGCACCGTGATTCAAAGCTTACATTTTTGCTTCTGGTATACAACTACTGCTGATTGAAAATAAACCTTAAGAAGCAAATTCTCTCTCTCTCTCTCAAAAATAATCCTTGAGAACCAATTTCTTTCTCTCTTTGTTTGCTTCTTTCTTTTCTTTTGAATAGATAGTATTTGCTGTGGTATGTAATTATTTCTTGCAATCATTTCCTGCTTTGCTGAACTGCGTGCTTTTTGAATTATCATTCCAGTATATATATATATACACCATTTACATGAACCACTCTTCTTTTAAGCTCAAGTTTAAGAAAGTATAAAAGTTCAAAATTTGATTACTTAGGATTTTCTGACAATATCTTGTATCATCCCAAGATCTTCAGCAAAGAAAGGGATATTTAACCATTTTGTTATTGTTTTACTTTCAGGATTTACTAGGAGGGAATCCAAAAACAATCATGATTGCAAATATCGGTCCATCTAGTCGGTCAGTCAAAGCATCATTCTTTGTTAATAGCTTGTTTTGTGTATAAACTAATTCTGAATTTTACCTTGTCTTTTAGGATCCTTTAGAATTCTCAACTATCCTGTCTTTTAGGATCCTTTTTCACTAATATGCTAATAGATGAACTTCAATAGTTGATTGAATTTCAAATTTCTTGTACTTTCTAACTCCTACAGATCTTTTTCTCTGCCTTCTACTTTTGAAAGTATATATTGAAGTTTCTTTTAAACTCCAAGATCATGGCAGTGTAAGTTAGTTGTTTGTTATTTCTTTTCTGTTTGCTTCAACAAGCTCTCCTGGCCTCATTTCTTTTTTCAGATTAAATGGATATGATATATTGAAAATGATTTGCTCCCTTGCAGCTGTTCGTTGGAGACACTTGGCACTTTGAATTTTGCACAACGTGCTAAATTTATAAAAAACAATGTATGTGATCTTTGCTCGTCCTTTTTGAATGTTTCTTTGTAGACATTAGATAGGGTATCACATTCGAGACTTCAGGTGCAGGGGCACATTCTGCTTCTTTGCGTAGCTCATCAGTTTTACATTTTATCCATTTTTTCCGTTTCTTAGTCATTAGCAAACGCTTGAGTACTTATGTTTTTCACTTTCAATCACCATTTCTTATAGAAAGTTGCTTCTAATTTTTCGGTGGGAAATTGTAAATGAAGATTCTTCTGGAGATGTTATTGCCATGCAGATGGAGATTCAACAGCTTAAGGTATTGTGCTGAATTTGTTTCTTTATGCTACTTTACATCATAATATTCTGTAGTTTCACTGACTCTGTGAATACACTTTTTCACTTGAGATATTTTCTAGAATGCGTACCAATGAATGAGAAACTTTGTGACATTGTGATGACTATTTTCTCTTTCTCAAGAATTTTTATCTTGATGATTTAAGATTCAATCAAATGCTGAATCCAAAGTTCTTTGGATCCAACTTTATTATTTCAAAAATAAGTTTCTGCATTATAAATTACTGTTTACTCTGGAAAAATAAAAATGGGTAATATTTGTGTCATCCCCTAAGGAAATAATGGGCAATTTGTTAGATTTATTTATTTATTTATTTTTTGCTTCAGTAAGCATACTTAGTTTTTGTAAGTTAAGTTCTTGTAGCATTTATGGTGATTTTCATTTACCCATTACACACTTCAAATGTTCCCTTCTTTTCCTTCAGAAAGAAGTACCTCGTTTGCGGAGTTTAGCCAATGGAGGGGCTGAAAATCTCGTCACTTACAGTAAGCATTCAAGGATCTCCTGGATCCATTAAGTGGGAAGGGCTTCATGAGTCATTTATTCCACTTATATCGGGTAAAAGGATGTCTCAGGTGAACACAATTATAGTTCTTCGATTTATAAGAAAAAATCTGGTTTGCACTTATTGTTTACCAATTTATTTGTTTCACTGTTTTTATTAGAAGAAAGATTACGAACTTGTGCTTGATGGAGCTTGCAGGAGGGAAAAGGAGAACAACATCTCTTTAGAAGCTTAGGCTGCTAAAAATCAGGCAGCATTGGGACTGGTATGCCCATGAGAAATTTTTACATTTTATTTAGTGGATTTTGTGGTCGCAAATGTTGGGACATTTATTAATCAATACTACACTTTTCTTCTTAAAATAGAAGTGAACGGAAAGAATTGCAGAGGATCAGTTTCTATGTTCTTTTTAACTGGATGTTAAACCTCTAATCAGATTTTGGCCTCCAAGTTGTTTTGCTGGGTATCTGGGAAATTGTATACATGTAAGGATGCATCTATTATAATTGTTATGGATACTGTGATACATAACTTCTCTAAATATTAAATGCTTCATTCGAATTAGGCCAAACAAAGAGAGGACAAGTACAGGGCCTGACGAGATTACGGTTCCAGGAAGCAGGAATCAGTAGGCTGGAGGTGGTTGCTTCTGGAAAGATTTCTGCTGAGACACATTTATTGAAAGAGAAGGAGGAATGTTTGAAGGAAATTGAGGTTCTCAGGACCAAGATAGATCAGTACGAAGAAGTAACAAGATTTGCCATGGAGAATCTGCAGCTTAAAGAGGAAATTAGAAGGCATGTGCTTTCCAGAGATTTATTATAGTGGTTCATTTTGATACTAATTATTCTTCATTTGCTTATGTAATATGTGTATTTTTCAAGCAGTAATGATTTTTGGACCTTTCATTTGGACCTTATAATTTTCTGATACATTGTTAATTGTATATTTTTAACCCACAGATTGAAGTCATTTTATGAAGGCAGAGAATGAGAGATGATAAATCAACAAATCATGTTGTTACAGAATAAGGTGCCAAAATTGATTTTCTAAAATTTTGAACTAACAGGTTGTATTATATATTTCTTTTTTGTAATTTACGTGCGTCTGTTGTTCAAATATGCAGTTGCCAGAAGCAGTAGATGGGAAATTTATGCATGAATCAGACTCTTCAGCAGTTCAGGTCCTTTGGTAGCTTTGTTTTTTGTGTTATGAATTTGAATTAATTAGTGGGAATTATAACTTTGAATTTTGATTGTTATGTTTTAGAAGGCAAATTCAGTTGCCTTGACTGAAGCTTGTACTGATGGTGACTTACTGATCTCTAGCAAGGTAAGTTCATATTTCTTTTTAAATGATTTTTTTTATGTGTATTTTTTTTTTTTTTCCAGTATGGCTAATTTCTTTTGTTCACTTTATATGGAACTGATTGAAAATAACATGATATTGCACCTAATGCACTTCATTTGCTTGGCATTTATTGAGTTATGAGTTATATCTGAATGGACACTCAGAAGGTTTCTATATCACATTCATCCCCATGAATTCATAATTTTAAACTAATTTGTGTTTGATGCAATTTTAAATGCATTATTTCCTTTCTTTCTCTGTCATCCTTGTTTTCTAGCATTAGTATGACATCTAAATAAGAGATTTATCTATGACTTATAAACGTCATATGTAATACTGTGCATGTCATTTAAATTTTCATTGCGTGGTTAACTTTTTCAGTTATTCTTTTGTAAAAGTAGTAATCAACGAAATAATGACTTGGAGCGATTGTTATGCCCTGTTTGGTTGGTTTGATGCTTAAATTGCAACAGTTTTATTCCCGCATTTCAGTTCTTGTTTTATCCAGGGAATATTTTTAACTTCTTACATTCATCGTGCACAAATCAGGCATGATAGTTTGCCTTACCACAAAATAGTTTTTAATTTCATAAAAGTGATTCTATTAGTCTTTTTTTGACAGGAACCAGGATCACCTTGGCGTACATCAGTAAATGAGGGAAATGAGTTCCTTTGCATGCGGGTAAACAATGAACTTGGACGAAATTTGTATTTTTTTAACTTGAAACTTGATAAAAATCCCTTAAATGACATTAGTCAGGTGGACTTGTTCTTTTACGGGAATTGAGGAGCAACCTTGCACTCTTGAAGTCAAAACTTGAGGAAGAGAACAAAAAGCAAGAGAATAAAAAGGTTCTTTTTGCTATAGTTAACATTGAAAAAGTAGAACATCCACAGAGAAATTGGAATTTGGGTGGTAAAGCTACTGAGTTGCTGAAGTTCGAGGAAGATAAAACCAAACTGCAAACTGAGATGAAGTTGTCTAGGGAAAGGCTTGGAGTTGTGAAAAGGGAATTTGAGGATTTGACTAAGAAATCCTGGAAGATAGATAGTGACTTGCAAACTGTTCAGATGGAGATACAGAAAAGTTTAAGATCTGTCGAAGAGATGGAAGCGGGCTGTACTTCAAGAAAAGGAAGCTCTCTTAGAGATTAGAGAGAAGGGAAAAACAGAAATCGAAAATATGATTTTTAATATATGCAACATGTGTTTGAGGCGGATTTAACAGAAATTGAAAGCATGATCTTGAATATATGCAACATGTGTTTGAGACGGATTTGATGGAGGCAGAGATGAGGATTGTAGAAGAAGAATTGCTGCTAGAATTGAAAAGAGTGGTCGAGTTGTGGGTATTGAGGGCTGCAGCTGCCGAGAAGAAAAGCCAACTGTTGGAGCACACAGAGAGTAACTTATGCTTGTTCTTGGAAAAGATGGAAGAGGAGCTGTAAAACATTTGGTCATATCTCATGGAATCAAAGTCTTTACTCGTGCAAGAACATTCAAATGACCAGTTAAGTCTTCTTGCTTACTTGTCATGACATTTAGAATACTTCCGCAGGGAAAAGGGCCCTGATTCTTCCATTTTTTTATTGTAATTAAATTGCTACTTCTCTCAGCGATGTTATTGTGATTTTGTTGTGTAAGCCAATTTCAAGTGTTCCTTGTAATAGTCTATTTTTTTTATGTATTAAATTAGCTGTGATTAAAGCTATAGATGTAGTAAAAGCTGCTAGGTGTTTCAATGCCAGGGTTGATGTTTGAAAAAGAATGACATATTGTGATGGTCTGAAAACAGAATGGCGTAAGTTTTTTTTTGTTTTTTTTAAGCATGTGCATAACTTTAACAAAAGGAGTTCAGACTTAAGTAATGTTAATAGATTTATAAACATACTTTTAAGTAATGTTCATAATACGTTTATATAAAGCAATAGTTATAGCATAAAAGCCATAACTGTAAAGTTTGATAAATGTTTACACTTGTAACTGATGAAAAATGCGTATGTCCGTGTGTGTGTGGAGGGAATTACGTGGAATATACCTCATTTCTCTCAAAATATCCAAAATATGTCTTAAGTTATTAAAATATTTAATTTTACATGTACCTTTAAAGGAAGAACGAAGCCACTAACGAATTTCTTTTTTTTTTTTAAACTTTTGCACACCTTCTTATAAAAATATAAATATAAAGCACCAACTAACCTAATTTTTTTTATCAATAGAATTTGTATCTTTCAATAGACAAAGATACAATGGATTAATGTATAATGCACTTATAGGACATAATATGATTTCTAACACAAAAGGACTACAAAGTATCTTAAATTCATGATCAGAACTTGAACTATTTATTATTATTTTTTCACTTTCGCTATATGATTTCCTCAAGGTCCACTGTTAAACATTGCAAGCAAATCAATTATATCAACAGTTTGGTCATGTAAGTCCACACGTGTGCTTCCATCTCTAACCCCCATTATAGTTACAAAAGTTGTGGGGTTTAAATTATATTCTTTCCCATGTAAAATTATACTTTGCCTAGCTATATCACATTGTTCAATTAATGTTGCACATAACTCTTCTTTTAAACACCCACAATTTAGGTCAAGTAGACTTCCAAAGTCGATTTCTTTTATTGCTGCTTGTTGATCAATTGAGAAAGATGAAACAACCTCTAAGAAAAAAGCTACACAACATCGAGATAGAAGATTACCACTATTAACCTTTTACTCGTCAAATTCCTCAATATTTTTGCTTACACCACCATTTTTACCAATAATTGCGATAGAAATCTCATTCATATTACTAAGCATCTATTGATGCCTCTCCTCGGGGGTTCATTTCTTCCAATTTTGTACAATAATAATAATATATAAATATATGTTCAGTGGCATATTATTTTACGTAAGAGAAAATGCAATATTCAGAAAGTCATAGTTAAATTACATATAATTTTATTCACCTTTTTAACTCCTAATAGCCTTAGTTATTTTGCTCCTGCCTTATTGTGATCAATATTTAAAGTTACATTAATAAAAAAATTAAACTTTTAAATATAATGGGTACATAAATACATATAATTTATACTTACAAATAATATATGCATGCTTTTTTTATCTAGTCCTTGCTTTTACTGCGACATTAATTTTTCTTTCAATTTTTTTCTCTTATCATCAATAGATTCCATGCTTTTTTGTAAAAGCTACATGAAAGCAATTAACAAAGAGTACATTTATTGCCTATTTCACTTGTATTTAGTGCGGCCGGTGTTTATCGCACCAAAACACAGCCCACAAGTGCTATGGCCATTTAAACATAGGCACTCATGATATTTTATTATACCAAACGAATACATACACACCAATCTATTACACAAAACTACCATATTTTAATAACCAAATCTCATTTTTATTCATTCTAAAATTATTATAAAAAAATAAAAAACCATAGGTGCAGCATTTTGTCAAACAAGAAAAGGCAGCCTAGTAAATTAAAACAATAAACCAAAAATAAAATAATTCCATGTGGCATTTTGTTGAACATTATGTGTGCATTACATTTCATCACTATATCATTAACAAATCGTTTTCTCCAAATACAACAGTTTACAAATCCAATAACATCAACAATTTACAAGGCTAAGTTTAAAGCTGAGTAACCTCGACGAGAATGCGAAAGATTTGGACCGAGAGCAGGAGCAGAAGAAAGAGTGAGATTAAGGTAGAGCGTGATTGTGAGTTGGATCAAGAGCAAGAGCAACAGCAGCAGCAGCAGCAGCGAGAGCGAGAATAGGAGCAGGAGCGAGAGCGAGGCAGAGCATGAGATCCAAAGGGAGAGAGAAGACGATTTCGTGGCTGAGGCTTTTGTTTTATGATCCAAAGGCACAGCATGAGATCGAGAGGGAGAGAGAAGAGGCTTATGTTTTATGATCAAAGGGAGAGAGAAAACGATTTCATGGCTGATATCCAAAGGGAGGGAGAAGTTGCTTTTGTTTTTTTTCGTTTTCGATTCAAATAAGCTGAATCCAATGGTTTAAAGCCACCTTCTGCACCATAGAAGGGATTTTAATCCCTGCATTGTAACCACAGCCTATTATAAAAGTTTATTCCATACTTTAATAAAGTGCACAATTCCTTCCATAATATTTTTTAACGCGTGCGTCAAGTGCGTGTGTACACACACACCGCAGTGGGCAGATATGTACAAATCTTTTTTTGTTGGATGCAAAATGGTACGGCAGGGGATACATACTACCAACCCTTGAAAAGTACATGGACAATGCTCGGATTTCAGTCTTAGGACCTGTAATTCCACTGCATGCTTATACTTAATTGCCAATCCGGCGACAAAGGAGGCCTTGCAATTCTTAGAAGAGTACCCCGATGTAATTGGTTGGCCATCAACGACTTTTCGACTTGCCAATGACCTGGCAACATCATCGGTTCGTACGTACGGACGGTACCTGTCGAGGCGAGAGCATACATGCAACAATATAATTAATTAATTAATTAATTAATTAATTAATTAGCATGCATCTTCTATCTCTAATGGTTTTTACTTTTCATTAAATAGTTAAATTAATTATTGATTTCTTCTCTTGATTTATTTTAGGATGAGGTGAAAAGAGGAGATATTCCTAAAGTAATTCAATGTTACGTGCATGAAACTGGAGCTTCAGAAAGCGATGCTCGTCAATGCATAAGAGATTTGATCACAGCAGCATGGATGAAGGGTTTCAACAATTTTGTCCAGTTTGCGATGAATCTAGCGAGAATGGCTCGATGCACATACCAAAATGGAGATGGGCATACCGTTCAAGACAATAGTAAAAATCATGTATTGCCATTACTTGTTCATCCCATTAAGTCCTAAGGTTAAGGTTTCAACCAAGAATTAATTAATTAAGCCTACAGATTAAACACCCTGCTGAATCAAACTTTTTTTTTTCTTTTTTTTTTCTTTTTTTTTTCTTTTTTTTTACCCTGCTGAATCAAACTTGATTAGTTCTTGACAAAAACCAAGATTATTGAACCATGCAAAACATCAAAACGAGATGATCCTCATTATCGAAGAGGATCTCTCCAGCGGCGACAAAAATCTTGGAGTCAACTTAATTTGTAGCTCTCAGCTATGAATAATTAGCTCCCCTAATTAATATCTTGTTATTTATGGCTTCCTAAAACCACTTTATATTTGTTCTTCGCACCAAATAAAATGAACGCTTTTAAGTTTCTATTCTCTAGATTGTAGGACTCTCTTGTTGAATTGATTACCGTCAACTGTATTTTAATCAATTAGATAAAAGCAAATATATGCATTGGTTTTTTCTTAGAATGTCACTATTTCACATGTGATGAATCATTTCATCTGTTAATTTCGAATTCCATTAACGAACTTACTTTGAGTGATGAAATGAGTGGCCAATAAACACATGACAATCATTTGCAATAAAAAATGGAAGCTTGAAAATGACCTTTCATTCATTGCCCCGTAATCACAACTCATATGCTGAGTTATATTACTGACTAACTATCAGGCCCAGAAATTATTTTGCTCGATGAATTTTGAACCTCCGTCGTTGTGGTCCATATCAATTAAGCACATGTGTGTGATATATGCTAATTATTTACTATAATATTCGGTTATTATTTTTGTATGGTTTATTATAATTTTACGGTTATAGTTATATTATAGAAGTGGTTTGTGGTAGTTTTATTGTAACTGGTCTTTTGTAGTTATTTTATTAGTTGTATTTAAATGAATGATGAAAAGAAAAGAGACAGAGAAGAATTTTATTATCAATAGACTGTGTTTCTTATCTGAAGAGTGGTTCTCTCAAATCAACATTTTTTATTTAATTTTGTCCCTTATCTTTAAAATTTACGTAACATTTGGTATCAGAGCCAGATTTCTCATTGCTGATGCAACTAGACAAAAAATAGAGACTGATTTCAAAATCTTTGTTACTGAAAAGTTTGAGAATCAAGATGCTATCATGCAAGAGATTCTTAGCAAACTTCAAAGTCTAAACACCAAGTATGACCAGATAAGTTCTCAATATTCCCAAATCAGCGCAAGTGTCATCCAAAGTCCAAAGCCAGGAGAATCTAGTTCATCTATTAGAATAACAAATTCATCCTTTGGCCAAACACTAAAATTAAAATTCCCATACTTCAATGGTGAAGACCCAAATAGTTGGATTTACAAGGCTGAACAATACTTTGAATATCAGAAGATTATTGAAGATCACCAAGTGCAATTAGCATCTTTCCATCTTGAAGGAACTGCATTACAGTGGTTTCGTTGGCTAATGAAAACAAAAGGACCAGTTTCGTGGACTGAGTTTTCACGAGCCCTTCTTAAAAGATTTGGACCAACAGAGTTTGATGATGCCTCAGAAGCTTTGTCCCAATTAAAACAAAAAACTACCATATTGGCTTACCAAGAAGAATTTGAGAGATTGTCTCAGATGGTGGAGGATGTACCAGAAAGCTTTTTAGTTGGTAGTTTTGTTGGAGGACTCAACGATGAAACTCGCTTAGAGTTAAAGATACAGAAGCCTCGGTCATTGTCAACAGCCATTGGACTTGCTAGACTTTTTGAGGAAAAGTGTAACCTCTGTAACCAACGGTCTAAAATCCAATCTACAACCCAGGGTTTTTTAGGATCCTAGCCAAGCAATTCAACTCCACCAACATTTAAACATTTGACCCCAAGTGAGGTAAAAGAACGTAAAGACCGTGGCCTTTGCTACTATTTTGATGGAAAATATTCTCCTAGTCACAAGTGTCAAAGTCCTCAATTATTTATGATGGATGATTTTCACGGCAAGGAAGATGAAGATGCAAGCGGTCAAGGTGCAAAAGATGATTAATGTCCAAAGTAGTTCCTTGAGGACAAGGATTTTTTTTTTAAGAGGGGGGGAATGATATATGCTAAGTATTTATTATAATATTCGGTTATTATTTTTGTATGGTTTATTATAGTTTTACGGTTATAGTTATATTATAGAAGTGGTTTGTGGTAGTTTTATTGTAACTGGTCTTTTGTAGTTATCGTATTAGTTGTATTTAAATAAATGATGAAAAGAAAAGGGATAGAGAATAATTTTATTATCAATAGACGATGTTTCTTATCTAGAAAGTGGTTCTCTCAAATCAACTTTTTTTATTTAATTTTCTCTGTTATCTTTAAAATTTACGTAACAGTATGTAGTGCGAGTAATTGAAAATTCATTGAATTATTGCAATACATAGAAAGGAATGATTCAATTCTTTGGTCCCAAAAGCAAAATAACCAAACGCGTAAAAGGATCGGTACGAAGAATCTATGATCTGTCAATATCCACTAGAGTCCGGAGCAGTAGTGAATAGTGGTGAATAATCTTCCTCACTTGTTTTCAACAAGTGAGACCTGAGTGCTTCAACACCTACCGCAACTCATGAAGATTCATAGAGCTTTCACAGTTTCATTAAGCTTGTACACTGCTGTATATTTGTTATGCCAGCCCAAAGGATTATGGACGTTCTTAAAGTCCAGGATCCTCGAATATGCATGTACATATGTATGTATGTATAAACAAGAGAAAATTTTAGTTTTTTAATAGTGGTGTGGAGAAAACTTTAGAAAAAAGAAGAGTTTGGTGAAAGTGCAGATAAATTATAGTTATTTTCTAGTAAGAACATCCTAATTTGAGCAAGTTGCTAATTACTAAATAATTGCGAAATCATAAAAAAAAAAAGGAAAGAACTCCAATGCAAAAAATAGTCGCATACATTTTATTTCCTGTCATTTACTAAATGTTTGAATGTGTGATGCGAGTTCAATTCAATTGAATAATTAGTAAATTAACTAAAGTCTTGGTATTTTATTTAGGACTTTTTGTTTAATTAATTATGATTTATCTTCCATATTACATTTTTTTTTAACTTAGTGAAGTATGATCGATGTATCAAATCATTATTGAGTCATATTTTCATTTTTATTATGTTTTATTGTGCACCCCACCTTATCCTGATCAAAATTAAATATATACAGTCTCCTATACCAATGGCCAAAATAGTAGAGCAACATTTTAGTGATTAAGTTTAATATTCATGATTAATCATAATATTCGTCAAATTAACTTATTGAGTTTCATACGTCGACACATACATAATTAACATAATAAGGGATGTAGCTTGGATTTTGATTGAGATAGGGCACAATTAAAACCAAACATGATTCAAGTGCGTGACTGCAAGTGTGGTAAGCTCTCATTTGGGGGACTATGTTGTGGGTGCCACAACCTTTAAATGGGAGCTTGCCACATGCGCAATGGTGCTACTTATGGAGGGCGATTAACACCTTATTTAAAATATAATACACATAAAAAATTAGATAACAATATATAACACCACAATATATATTCATTATTTAAATTGTTCTTGTCAAAGATTTGATAGGATTTTATGTGTTGAAAAGAATGCCTGATAGTTTTATTATCAATATAATTAAAAATATATTCTCCAATATTCAAAACTAAATTATCACCTAATTTCTTCTTAAAATCGTTTAATAATCACAAAAATATTCATATAGTGCAACACAGAGCAAAAATATGAATGCATGATAAAATTAGGAATTTTGAAACTAGATAAAAGATTATTCTAAAAATTAAAAACTAGAATTAACTGCACTTACAATTTATGTTTCAATGTTGAAAGACTAAACAATTAATGGAAAGTACTTCTGAATTAGAGCAGTAGAATGAAATCCACGCGTTGACATCGTGATAAATAAATAAAGAAAGTGTGTTTTTGATTTAAAGCATTGGAAAGAAACTATGAAAATAAAAAGATTAAAGTGAATTTCTTTTGTTTTTAATTGACTTTTTAGTTTATTTTAATAATCTATTTTTTTAATTTATCTTAATAATCTATTTTCTTTTTTTTATTTGATTTTCATAATATTTTAATAGTTAATCAGATGAATTAGAATTAGACATTTAATTTAGGGGCAGTATGAATTTTTTAAAATTAATTGAGACTCTCCTGATTTTATAATTTAAGTGGAGCACTTTCTTAAATTATAAATAAAATGCTTTTTTTTGAACGATTATAAAAAAAAAATTCAAAAGCCAGCGGGGCCCCCTAAATATTTGTCGTTTCTTGACTTGTATTCATGCCTAAGGTTTCTACTTCATAAGCGAAGTATTTATTTTTCGAACATCAGTTTTTGTTCATAAAAAAGTTTTCTTTTACTCTCTATTTGCATTTTTATTGCATTGCTTTCACTAATGTTATGCAGAGTTGCTAACAATTGTAATGAAAATTTTCTTATAGAAAGAAAAATTAGCACAACACATATGAAGTGAAAACGAATAATAACACTCGTGAAAAGCTCATCCAAGAAACATTAGACAACTGGACTTGCATTCTAAATTATCACGTGGTGTGATTTATCGCAGGTAATTTACCTTAAAATCCATCAATAATATCAAAATGTCAAAAATACTCATATGCAGGATAAGATAAAATTAGGAATTTTGAAACCAAATAAAAGATTTAAGGAGTAGAACTAGAAATTAGAGTTAGCATCAGATAATTATAAATAAAAAATCCATGGTGTGCAGCAAATTAAAATGATAATTTTCGTCAAATTAATAAAGATAATGTATATTTTCTATAATAAAAGCATTATCAAATCAATTTAACTTCTAAATTACAGTAATGAATATTTATCCTTGATAGTTTATTTTTTAAACTATAATTATCCAATTTAAATTTCAAACAAAACCTTATCATTTGGGAAATGCTAAACAAAATGGAAACTACGGTGGTTTAGTGGTTTTGGTTGCAAAGTTAGGAGGAATAACCAGGGCCATGCATACACTCTAGTCCACACCCGTCAATAGGGGGGGCATGGGTTGGTTTGAATTGGGTTTTAAATTAATCCAAACTAAATTATAAAAATTTGGGTCTAATCCAAACCAATTCAAATATTTTCAACCCAACCCAAACCAATCCATTTGGGTTTGGTTTGAATTTTATAATTAAAATATTTTTTATTTTAATAAATTCAATTATATCAAAATTACAATAATTATTAATTATTATTAATAATTATTAAATTAACATTAAAATATGAAAAAAATATAGTGGATAAAAAATTATAAATAATAAATTTCACAATAATTTTGTCCTTAAAATATTAATCATATTACAACACAAATTCTAACGTAACTAATTTTGTGAACATATCAAAACTTCCACCATCTTTGGATTTAACGAAATATGAAATGAATCAATAATGCAACAAATGATTGCTTAACGTACCAGTTCCAATTTTAGTCTCATGTTTATTCTTACAAGCATAATCATTAAGTTTTAAGTTTCCAACTAGCAATCTATAAATAAAATTAATTGAAAAAAAATCAAATAGTAGACAGTATGATTCAATCATCATCAAACGTGAAAATAATTATGGCATAATGACTTATAAACTCTATTTAAAGAAGATATTATTATGTATTTATGTTATAGAATAAATAATTTGTATCACAATAAATGTATAGTATAATATGTTCTATTTATTGATAAATGCTATAAGATTAGCTCATAAACTATTAATATTAAAAAAAATCATCACGAAACACGTAATAATAAATAATTAATAATAGATATCACATAATTTAATTACCAAGCAAACAGCTCCAAGTAGTTAAATTCACTAATTCCAATAATACCCATGTAGCAAATCACTTGAACTAATTCCAAACATAATTTAATCACCAAGCAAATAGCTTCAAGTAATATCAAAGCATGATGAATTGGAGAATTATCAAATTTTATTTATTTTATTTATTTTATTTTCTATTATTATGTCATTTTGAGTTTTCGAAATTTATCCATAACCCATGGATAAACCATACCCAAACTATTATGAAATGGTTTCTTATATAAAAATTTAAATTTAACCCATTTTCATAATTTGTCCAACTCAAACCATTTTATTTAGTTTGAGTTTGGTTAAACCCATGGGTTCTGGGTTTATGCCCACCCCTACCAGTCAATATTTAAAATCAGGGGAAACATGAATTTTTTTAAAATCAATGGAGCATTTTCATAAAATTTCAAATGTATTTGGAGAACTTTGATAAAAGCCTAAACTTAAAGAACTCAAGGATTTCCTATAAAAAAAAAAAAAAAAGAAAAAGAAAAAAAGAACTCAAGGATTTTTTTGCAAATCTTTAAAAATATTTTAAAAATCAGTCGGAGCCTGTCGACTGTGGCCCAGCTGGTGCCACATATCGGACTCAAATTTCAAAACAATCACATGGGTTGTCTAAGCAGCCGGGGCCAACTTTGTTTTTTGCTTTATTAAAACATTTTATATTTTTCTTTCCCAACACTTGAGAGTACCGACAACGATACTTCGATTAATATTCTCTGACATAGATCCGATGCAATCAATTTTATCAATACTTTATTTAATATTTTTATTTAATTAGTTAGTTATATTATATCATAATAATTTATTTAAAAATTTATGATTTTATTATTATTATTCACATGATTATAAAATGTTTTACTTCCTTTGTTAATAATTAAGGGAGCATCCACATATCACAATTATTTATATAAAAATTTATGATTGTATATTTTTTATATGATTATAAAATATTTTTTCGTTATTCAAAATATCTAGATAGTTTTACTTTACCAATAATTGAGGGTTGCCGACTATTACATTGTGGTCACGACTACAATGGCGCAAAGCCTCAACGGATCAGGATGAATAAAAAAATTATAAAAAATTTTCGCACCGTTGAATGCAAATTCAAAGTAAGTCAATGATTGGATATTTTGAAGAACTAGAAGAAGAAGCAGTAACGGGAGAGATGAGAAGGGTGGGGCCTATCGAATAAGTGACAGCATGTTAGATTATTTTACCACCTTCTTCATCTCTGTCAGCGGCGGCACCACAGTGATAGAACAGTAACACCGACGATGTTATTTTATTATTTTTTGATAAAGTATAAAATTTTAATATTAATGATTTTAGGAAATATAAATAAATAAATTTTTATAATGTCAAACACATTATTAATCATGTTATTGACTTATTAATATCTTGTATGATTTTTGAATTTGAAAAAAAAAATTAAATATCCACAAATATCTATGTTCATATCTAGCAACTAAAATTGAATATGGATGTATGTGGGTATTCTAGATAATTATAAATCTGCACATATACAAGTAATATCCATATCCAACTAAATATTTACCATCCTTAGTTCAAATTAGAATTATAATTACAATTTCGATTACAATTTCATCTCAATTACAATTATCATTATGATTGCAATTTCAATTTCAATTACAGTTGCAATTCCAATTACAATTATAAGTTCAATTTCAATTCTAAATGCAATTACGATTGCCATTACCATCACACTTATAATTACAAGTCCGATTCCAATGGTAATTCTAAATATAATTGAAGTTACAAATTTCAATTTAGTGACAATTGCAACCATTGATTAATTAAATTGATGTATGTAAGTCGTGTTAATATTATTTTAATTTTAATATTATCAATGTAATTGAAATAATATTTGTTATATACTTATATTATTTTTTAAAATAATATTCATATAAAAACACTAAAATTAACTCATGGGTAGGTAATCTACCTTCTTAGCCCTTGGGACAAATTTCAGTTATCAATTTTTTGGGGCCAAAACTACTTGCCTAGTTTTTCACGCAAAAGTCTCAATTCTAATGTTGTTACATTGTTGTTACCATCACTATCAGGTAGATTTTTATTACCATCATCGTCATCGTCCTGACTCTTGCGTAGCAGCCACGAACTAACTCGTAATTGTTATCTCAACAAGAATTATGAAAGATTTAGGACTTGGAAAATTACCTTTTACAAGTTGTGATATACTATTTTTAGGTATTTTTTGGGAAATATGAATAGGTTTGGTCTAATTCCCATTTGAGGCCATTAATTTTTGTTTTTAAGCATACCTCAAGGTCCTTCTAAAAGAGACATTAAAATAAATGTGACCACATTTGAAATAAAGCATGATGGTTATAATATAGTAATTATGAAGACTTCAGTTCCAATCTCAACAACTACATTTATTCTTTTTAAAGTATATTTAATTATTTTTGTAAGATTATCTTATATCTCTAGATTAAAGCAAGTCTCCCCCTAATTTAAAGTCCACCATTTCCACTTTTTTATTGTTCATTACCTTTTCCCTAATGATTTTGACTCTATAAAGAGGAGATCTTATAATTTAAAACATATTAATAACTTATTGGGCCTCTATATAGCGTTTAGTTTCTTCTCCACTCAAGATTCTCATCTAGTCTTAGAGCTATTAAGACTTTTGTCAAAATCCTAACACCCACATTTATTTATTTTTTAAATATATTTGACATTTGTGCAAGATTATCATGTATTACTAAACTGAAACAAGCCACTCCTAACCTAAATTCATAGGCCCGCTAATTAGTGATAGAAACAGTAGTTAAATTAGCCAAAACTTTTTTATTTTTTTGTTTTTGAGGTTCAGAATCCATCCAATAGTGTGTGTGTTGTGTTGTGTGCTTTGTTCTGCGTGTAAGTGTGCGCGTTGCGTCTGATCTGCATGTGTGGAGTTGAAAATTTGTTGGCGTTTCGGTGAAATCTATCCAAAACTAACCGTTTGGCTTTTTTTTTTTTTTTTTCATTTTTTTATTATGTGTGATTTCTAGCTTTTTAATTATTTTTCCAATTAGAACTATTACAACACATTTTCTTACGTAAAAAATAATTTAAAATTAAGTAAAATCATTCAAAATTAAATTTCTTTCACAAACTTCTTAATAGAGGAAATTGCTATCATTACTCTATAATTTCTCGATACAGGGTATTTAATCCTATTTGCATTTGCAATATTATGACACTTATTTGTAATTAACATGATATTAGAGAAAAAAACATTTTAATATGTTGTATTAATCTTCAGTATACATATACATACACCCAAATGCAAATGTTAGGAACGTTTCATAATAAATTTGTGGGTTAATATTTAGTAGTTGAGACAGCAACAGACCAACTCGAGTACCCGTGACGTGGAGTATATTGCTTGGAACATTAATAAGCAAAGTTGTGATAATAAGAGACTTAAGTGCAGAACTTGTGACAAACTATAAACAACTTGGAACACTAACACACAACCCAGGATTATTACGAATGTAACCGTAATATCCGATTGCATTACAATCATTATTACACACATGTATGAGTTCAATTGGCTACATGTCACGTAGAAATGAAGCGTGCATAAACGAGATGCGCAGTAGGCAGACCATTATAATATCATATGTCAGCCAACTATTCTGGATATAGAAAGGATTCGATCAATTGCACAGTACATTAGCCCTGGACCCTAAATTCAATAAATCATGTAGTTTCCAGAATAATCTGGCAGCCACTCATTTGATTCCATAATTGGAAGAACATCGTTCAAAATCATATCCACGACATTTTTTGCGAGAGAATCCTAACCAGATATAGGAAATTGAAATTCGTAAGAGACAAATATAGGTCAAGAGACGAGGAACCAATAAATTTTAAGTAATTTAAATACAAAATGGTTAAAGATTTGAGCTGTATTTTGGTTTTTTTGGAGAAGGTTGTGACAATGGTTTTTTTGAGTAATATTTCTCGAGTAATATTTCTCCATAACTATAACAAATAAATACAATTAATTATGAGAATTTAAAGAGAAACCAAAGACAATTTCCATGTCAAAATATTAAAAAATAAAAAAATTAAAAAATATTATTTTAATAAACCAATTACTTTACCCCCACTAAATACTCAACCACTAAGCTACTAACCCATCACAGGCTGTTATTCTATTTACAGCATCACCCATGGCATTGTTATTCTATTATTTATAATCAGTAAAGTTAAAGGCATTGCCACTTATCACCCCCACGTGACCCCACGAAACATTGCCACAATAAGTTAAAGCTATAATCTTATTCAATTCAAAATGGCATAAACCAATTAAAAAAATTAGAATATTAAATCATAAAGTGGCAGAGGCATTTAATAATCAAAATAATTTAATTAATTCTTAATAATTAATATAAAAAATGCAAAGCTGCGATGGTAGTACCAGAAAAATTATAAAGATGCGGTGGTTCGCGTGCGAGCTGCAGGGTACAATGTATATGGCATGAAAACAAAGAGATGTGATATCATGGGACTTGGACGGAGATAGACAACACTGACAGGTTGACGGTAGCCAATGAAGATTTTTTTGACAAAAGAACAATGGTGATTAGGGATTTGATTTTGATTTTTTTTTAAATTTTTAAATGCTGTATTAAAATATTGGTCTTTTAATTATTTTAAAAATTTATTAGAGGTTTTATTATAAATACACTAAAAAATAAAATAAATTTAATTTTTTTTCATAAATCTAACAGGGGCCTCTCAAGTGGTGCCGCCACTGGATGTGAGGGTTATTGAAGACGTCATATGCCAATTATTATTATGTTTTTTATTACATAGAATTATTGTTCATAATACAATTCTTAAGACTAATTTATAACAATAATTTTTATAAAATATTACTTAAATTTTCAATCTTCTTTAATATTTTTTAATATTCGAGAGATGTGTATTTCACTTATACTCGCACTGCTTAAGAAATTAAACTACCTACACTTGCACTTAATAAAAATAAAAATTATCCTATAATACATTTGTGGGGCTTCAAAGTGCTGCTCTCCAATTCTCTTACCACTCGGGCTTTAGTCCAGTGGCGTGTGAATTATTTGATTGTGAACCATCGCATGTGTTGACAAAGAACGTGAAGTACACATCTCAGTAAAGTCTATATAATAAAGTCCTTGTTATTGGCTCTGCACTAACCCAGAAAAAACATCATCCACTCTACATATCGGCCTAAAGAATGGATCTCATGAATGACTGTTCCTTAAAGATATCATACAATTGTCCACCAAAACCAAAGATCACCTACTATAATCACATCAATGAACAAAATATCCGATTCCGTTCTTCTCAAAAGCCAAAAAAATGTGTACCCATACGATTTTTAATGGGAACAAATTCATTCTACAACACCAAATTCGCACCATCATTGTTTACAAACATTACTGAACGTCCTCTTCATCCTTCTGTTGATCCAAAGCATGTTTTCACCGGAAATTTTGCCCCGGTGGACGAGCTTGGCCCCACCGAGTGCCGGGTGGTTGATGGCAAGCTGCCGGACTCTCTAACCGGCATGTACATCCGAAACGGACCAAACCCACAACACATGCCCCGTGGCCCTCTCCACTTCTTCGAAGGTGATGGCATGCTTCACTCAATGCAATTATCTGAAGGGCGTGCAATTTACGCTAGCCGCTATGTCAAGACTTACAAATACAAGCTAGAGAGAGATGCCGGTGGCCAAATTTTCCCCAACGTCTTCTCAGGATTTTATGGGCTTGCCGATATAGTTCAATGTGTTGCGTCGACAGCACGAGTGTTGATGGGTCACGTAAATCTCAAGAAAGGATTTGGTTTGGCCAACACAAGTCTTGCTTTCTTTTCATCTAAGCTTCTTGCTCTTGGTGAGTCCGATCTACCCTACATTATAAACTTTACTCGAGAGGGCGATGTTGAAACTTTAGGGAGATGGGATTTTGATGAAGAATTATTTGCAAGCATGACTGCTCATCCAAAGACAGACATGACCACAAAGGAGACTTTTGCTTTCAAATTTAGCCCCGTCTTTTCCCCTCATCTTACATTCTTCCGCTTTGATGCAAATGGTGTTAAGCAAAAGAATGTGCCTATATTGTCCATAAATCAACCGACTTTCATCCACGATTTTGCTATAACCAAGAGGTTTGCTATTTTCTCAGAGACACAATTAGCCGTTTCAGCAGCAAATGTGATGTTGGGAAAAGGCATGCCGACGGTCTTTGATCCGGAAAAAGTCCCAAGAATTGGGATCATATTGAAGTATGCAGCAAGCGATGCCGAGATGAAGTGGTTTAATGTTCCGGGGTTTAATACAATGCATGTCTTCAATGCTTGGGAAAATGGAGAGGATGAGATTGTTCTTATTGCGACAAATGCTACATCCGTAGAAAATCTTTTTCTCAAAGTAGACATGGTCAATTTCTCGTTGGAGAAGGTGAGAATCAACGTGAGAACAGGAAATGTTTCTAGAAATATTTTATCAGCAAGAAATTTGGAGTTGGGATCCATAAATTCTTCCTATATTGGAAAGAAAAATCGTTATGTTTTTATAGGAGCGGGTAAAGAAATTCCGAAAATGCAAGGAGTTGTGAAGATTGATCTAGAAGAGGAAATTGAAGTCTCAAGAAGATTTTATGGGCCCGGTTGCTTTGGAGGGGAGCCATTATTTGTGCCAAGAAATAGGGATCATTTGGATGCTGCTGATGAAGATGATGGATTTGTAATGACTTATATTCATGATGAGAATCATGGGGAATCAAAATTTCTTGTAATGGATGCCAAATCACCAAATCTAGACATTGTAGCAGCCGTTAAATTGCCTAGGCGGGTTCCATATGGGTTTCATGGTCTATTTGTTGATAAGGAGAATCACTCAAACCAAAAGAGTTTATGAATCTTTCAGAATTGTTTTATCATTATTATTTCAAAGTTTTAATAGATAAATATTCTCACAATTATAATTTTAATAACACGTGTGTGCACACACACACTCATACTTACACACATGATGTTAAATGATTAGATATATCAATTAATATTTTAACTAAATATCTAAACTTAATAAGCATAACATTATTAACTTTTTAATGGGTGTTAAAGAAGTTTCTAAAATAGAAACTCTAGCCTGAGTTCATAACAGGTTGCAATAGCCTAGAGTCCACACTGCCTCTCAATCCTCCGCATTACTTTATTGAAAATTATTTAGTAATATATCTCGGATAAGCACATAGTCACAGACATAATTATTTATGATGACAAAAACAAAAATCTGAAATTTATTACTAATGCTATTAAACGTGAAAGAGAAAAAACACAACATAATGTAAATAGCTTTTTTTCCCCCTTTTTTCAACAAAAATATTAATATTACACTTTTCTTTTAATAATACAGGAACCATATTGCCTTTATTTGAACTAGAGCAAAGCATTAGAAGAACCATAGAACCTGCTTAATTATTAACATCACAAAAGAAAAGACTACAAATTGAACGTTTCTGAAATTTAAACAACTAACATTTAGGGAAGAAATTGAAGGCACATTCTGATTAGTTGAGTAGCATAAGCCGAGCTGGCTACACAAAACCTTGACCAACAAAGAGTGCACCACAGTGGAGATTGAGGTTGATTGAGCTAAAGAACTCAGTGCTCAACTTGGATCCATAAATTTCAAGTTCTTCAAATATATACTCACTCCAACTTCAGAAGTTTAATTAAATCACAAAAAAAAAAATTTCCTATCCTTTTTCTAAATCCTTGATTATTTGATTACCAATGCCTAATAAAAGGATAAGAACTTAACAGCGCTAAATCATACACAAAATAAATTGAAAGATGGCAAAAAAAAAATTGTTACAATCTTCTCACTTTAAAAATATTCTAGTACAGTAGAATTGTCAACACTTATCTCATCATGCGTCTTGAAAAAAAAAAGAATTTGGTACAATCTAAAATCTACTGGGATTCTAGATTCAAATAATACATAATACAGCCTAGCATTTAGCTAAATATTAGCTTAGAAATCCGCTACTTGTAATAGGGAGATTGTGAGCTTTGCTCTTTTTGAAATTAATATATACCACTTATTGAATAATATAATATGATGTTTTTTATTTTATTATTTGCTTGAATATTTTCTCAAAATAAATATATATTTACATTCCTAAAATAAATTTTCAAGAAAATAATTCATTTACCCTTCCAGTTCTTTAAACTTTTTTGGTATTAAAGGTTTTTTTTTTTTTTGATATTTTAAAAACAGTAGAAAATAAGTTGTATATATTGATTTCTATTGGGAGATATAATACCAATGATATAACTAAATCATCATTGCACTCTAATTGAACTTTTTATTATTGTAAATAGCTACAACAAAGTGATTTCTAATATTCGTTTAACTAAAATGTCATCATATCTCATGGATCAGCAAGCAAGCTAGACACACCCTCCTTTTGTTTACATTTCTTGGGCGATGCAATATGCTTTGGGCACCGAGTTTCGATCCTAAAATTCCCACCACTGGGCCTTGAAGGCCAACAGTATACGCCGTGCTCTCCCAAGTCACAACATCTGCGGGTGTGAATTCGAGCTTCCTTAGCGACTCATTTAAATTTGTTATCTCAAAAATATAGATTAGAAACAAAATCATCTCTAAATATTTATAAGGGTAGATAGATTTCTCAATAAATACTCAGACAGACTTATGTATTGTCTCTAGAATCCAATTATCTCTCCGTCAACGAGGTGTTTGGCCCTAAATTATCCTTCCATATTGTCCGTAAACTCTACTATCTCCTCCTTTATTGCCTCTTGATCTTCTCCTTTCCTAGTATATCCAAAACTGTTTTTAAAAAAGCTTTAGGCCGATGACTTTTAATAAGTTTAAGTTTTAAAGTGTGAAACAATTTTGAGAAAATAATTGTTGGAACGAAATCTCCAACGCTTTCAAACAGAAAAACTATCAAACCTTATGTTGTTTCAATAAATCATATTTTCAACGTATGAATGTAATAAAACACAAAACTTATGAATATAATAAAACACAAAACTAAGATAAACTCCATAAGCCGGCAAAAATATTAACAATATCCATATCAGAGTCAAAAGCAAGTCAATGTGTTGGGACTTGGTCGAAGAGGACGTGACACATTGATAGATCTTGACCGATGATAGATTGTAGCGTTTTAGCGGCAGGATACACGTGAGTGAAACTATGTTTGGCATTATTATTTTTCAGTACTTGTTAGAATTCTACGGATATATTATAATCTCAACTTTATTAGGATTCTAAATGCATTTACTTGTAGTATAATTAAAAAATTCATAGAACACTAAGGTTTCCTTGGGATTGTTTTTAAAATGCTTAAAAGTGATTTTAAAAAGTTAAAGTATAATTTTAGTATTTAGAATTTTTTTTTAGAAATCACTTTTGATAAAACTATCTCATCCTATAACAGATTTTGAAAAGCATGTAAGAAGTAGCTTTTCAAAATCTAATTTTGAAAATTATTTTTATATTTAATATAATTTCATATATATCCTCATATATTTTATAAAAATCCAGAATTATCTTTATTAATTAGGAAACAAAATAATTAAATTTTAAGATATTATTATTATTGCTAATTATATTGGAATAACAAAATTAAGAAATAAAATCCATAATATAAAATATTTATTTTAGTTTTCAGTTGCTATATATACACAATAAAATATATTTTGTGTACATATTTATAAATGTGTAAATAAATTTTATTTAACATTATATCCAATTCAGTCATTTACATTATTACAGCAGTTTAACAATAATATTTACAAAACATATACAATTGCTTTTAAAACCACAACACTTTTGAGAATCAATTTTACCAAACATTTAACTAATTCCCTTTCAGAGCTGATTATTTCTATAGCAGAATTAATCCGGAGAGAAATCTACTATAAAAAATAATCTAGGGAGAAATCTACTCCTAACCCATACATTAATTTACATTAAAAATTATTATCTTCTACCATATCATCCCACCACATCCCAATCAAAATTAAATATATATAGGTCCTGTTTGGAATTGAGGTACTGTACTTTTTAAATTACAGCTACTGTGAAAAAAAGAAATAATTATGAAATAAAAGTTAATATTATGTAGTAAATATAATTTTTAATTAATAATTTTGATAAAATTAGTAAAGATATAATTAATTTTTTATTGTATAAGTGTAAAATCAAATTAACTTAGTTTTTAAACTACAGTAACTATTGTTTACTAAATATTTTATTACTGTATCTTTTAAGCTGTAGCTATTCAATCTTAATCCGAAAGAGACTAATTGAACCTTGGCCTCTTCTTTTCGGGACCAGAGGCGAAAATAGCTGGGCAACATTTTGGAGATTTAAGTGTTATACTCATGATTAATCATAATATTACACGAAATTATTTTATTGAAATTCATATGTCAAAACATTCATGATTGACATAATATTCTTGTTTTTGCTCGACTTAGATTCATAACTGGAAGTTTTTACTTCATATGTGTAGTACCCAATTTATTTTTACGAATAACAGTTGTTGTTCAAAAAAAAAATTCTTTTGTTTCTATTTGCATTTTAATCGCATTTCTTTCACTAATTTATGCGGAGTTGCTAACAATTGTAATGAAAATTTTATTATGGAAAGAAAAATTAAGTAGGACACATATGAAGTGAAAACCAGTAAAAACGCTAGTGGCAAGACTATCCAAGAAAATATTAATTAGACATCTAGACTTACATTCTAAAATAGTATGGGCCTTGACTTATACACGGTTGATTTATCTCAATTTGTTCTTAGAATCTTTTAATAATAGCAAAATGTCAAAAATACTCATATGCAGGACATGATAATATTAGGGATTTTGAAACTAGATAAAACACTTAATGAGTAGAATTGAAAATTAGAGTTAGTAATTGGTAATTGTCAAATAAAAGTTAATAATTTGTAATAAATATGATTTTTAAATAATAATTTGAATAAAATTAATAAAGATAATATATGGATCTTATAATAAAAGTATAGGATAAAATTAATTTATTATATATTTTAGTATTATATTTTTTAAGTTATAAGTATCAAACCTAAATACCGAACAAAATCTTACCATTTGGGGATAGATTATGAAAGGCTAAACAAAATGGAAACTAAAATGGTTTACTGGTTTTGATATTTAAGTTAGGAAGAAGAACCATGGCCAAGCACACACACTAGTCCACTCCTCACTGCCCACGAGCCATTATTTAAAATTATATATTTAAAGTTGTTGTAAACTTATGAACTTTTGCAATTTGGAAAAAGTCTCACGTGAAAAGTTTGAGTCATCTAGCTGCCCATTAAACAACTATAAATAGAGGTGATTAGTTTGTAAGTTCATTGATAAAAAGCTTATCAATATTAAGCTATTATCTATTTATTTTGTAGAACAATATTAAACTATTGACAAGGTACCTGAAGTAATTGGTTTAGTTCAAATTTTTCTATTAGCTATTTATTTCACAACACATTATCAGCACAATAGCTAATTTGAGGTGGACAATTTAATTTTTATTGTTTATGTTTATTTATGCTTTATTATTACGTTTTCTTATATTGTTAATTTATTATGTTTTTAATTTCATTGTTTATTATTTATAGTAATTTTAATAGCTCATTTTATAATATCGCTTATATTGTTATTATTCTATTAATATGTTATTATTCTATTAATATGGCTTGTTCAATTTATTTGCTTATATGGCTGGTTTAATCGTCAATCAAGTTATTTTGATTTCAATAAATTAAAATTTCCTCTTGCAAATATTTGTCTATGAATATTATTATTACAGCCTGAAGTTTACAGTACAATTGAGGTGATAAGAACTTGGAATTCTAACCTCATTGAAAATTAGAACCTTAAATTCTAAGTTATAATTTTATAAGTTAGAACATGAAGTTCTAAATACATGCATGAGGTTTCTACATATTTCATAATTTTTTTTATATTTAAATATTTTATATTTATATTGTAATACTTATTTTTTCCTTCAATTATTAATAAGGTTTTTAAAAATGGAAAATCTCATAAATCTACAAATCCTCACTCTTGAGGTTTTTGAAAGAAACTATCTTTCTTTGGTATTGAATGCAAAAACATACCTGCAAGCTATGGACTTGGAAGGCATTAAAATAGAAGGAAATGAAAAATCCTTGTATAGAAAATCAAAAGCCATGACTTTCCTTTACCAGTATTTACATAAGAGCCTAAAAGCTTAATATCTTATGGTGAAGGATTCATTAACTTTGTGGAATAGCCTTAAGAATAAATTTGACCACCAAAGAGATATTTTTCTTCCAAAAGCTAAACATGAGTGGCTAAACCTAGGGTTACAAGATTACGCTTTAGTCTCTAGCTATAACTCTATTGTGCTTCACATCACCTCAAAACTGATATTGTGTGGTGAAAAATCACTGATAAAGGTACACTTGAAAAGACATTCTTTACTTTTATGCATCAAATGTTGTCCTGCAACAACATTATTAAGAGCGTTCATACAACAAATACTCTAAGCTGATAACTGCTTTTTTTTTTTTATTGCTAAACAAAGTAATAAGCTGATGGTAAAAAATTATGAATTATGTCCAACTGGTTCTCAACCATTCATAGAAGTGAATGCTTATACAAGTACCAATAGTGGATGTAATTGAGAAGAGAAGAGAGGTCATGGTTATTGCCCCTACGGTGGTCACGGGCATTCAGGACAATGGAATAACAGAAATGGATGCCACTAGAAGTGTTCATCTATAAGAGACCTAATAAGTTCAATGATGTAGGAAAGAATAATGCTAAATATGATAATGAAGGGATATGTTATCGATGTGGAAGAAAAGGACATTGGTCATGCACCTATAGTAGAAACAAATGTTTAGAAAACCTCTACCAAGCATTCTAGAAAAGAAAAAATTAATGCTAATTTAGTTGATAACTCAAATCTTGTTGATTTGACTCACCTTAATGTCTCTAATTTCTTCGAGAACATTGAAGGGAAAAGTAATCACTTAATTATGAAGGAAATGTCCACATTAATTAAGTTCTAGTTACTATACCATAATTATTAAGCTATTAATATGTTAAATTTTATACTTTTTTTTGTAGTTTTGTCAAATGTACTTAATGTTCATATCTAACCAAGATGTCTAGCATGAACTTTTATTTAATTTAAGATTATGGATTTTAGAAAGAAATTATCTATTTTGGAAACGAAAGGTGGGGATGCATGCTTGGCTGACATTACAACCACATACAATATTCTTCAAGATAAAAAAGATATTTTTTGGAAATAAAATTACTTGAAGTAAAAGTAAATATTATATTTGGTCCTGTAGACCTAATAGAAGGCTTTAGAAAAGTTGTACTATTGTTAGCAAATGTAACAAAACTAATAATCCAAAATGCTTTATATTCAACAAGATATAAAAGGAATTTTTTGAGCTTTGAAGATATCCATCGAAATAGTATATCATATTAAGACTTAGATTAGAATAGAATATCTCTACATTATTAAATGTCTAAGGAAAGAAGTACATATTAGAAAAGTTCCCAACATTCTCATTAGAATTGTAATACACAATTCATAAATGTGATTGAAAGCTATGCAATTATGAACTAGAAGTTTATAGATAAAAAAATATTTATGTTGTGGCATGATTGCCTTGGTCACCCAGCATCTACAATTATGTGTAGAATTATTGAAAATTCTTATGGATGTCTATTAAAGAACCAGAAGATTCTACTATCTAATGAGATTATTTGCTTCGCTCGCTCAAAAGGAAAATTTATAGTCAAACCATTTCTTTCTAAGGTTGGTCAAGAATCTCCATCGTTTTTACAAAGAGTTCAAGGAGATATATATGGATCAATCCATCCATCTATTGCACCATTTTGTTACTTTATGGTTTTGATTGATGCATCTATATGGTGGTGTGTTTGTTTATTGTCTATGCACAATGTTGCATTTTCAAGAGTGCTTGCACAAATTATAAGATGAAGGGCACAATTTTTAGATCATCCAATTAAAACCATACGTCTAGATAATACTAGTAAGTTTACATCAAAGACATTTGATAATTACTGCATATCAATTGATATTGATGTTAAACATCCGATTCCATATGTATACACACAAAATAGATTGGTAGAACCATTGATTAAATGATTACAAATGATTGTAAGAGCTTTACTTATATAAAAATACCAATATTTGCATGGGGTCATGCTATTTTACGTGTTGCAGCATTAGTTTGTCTAAGACCTACTACATATTATTGAGATTCTCCATCTCAGCTAGGCTTGACAATAAAACCACTTAACCCCGATCTAAACGGACTGGCCAATGTGGACAATGTAAAACCTGGTCTATGTTTACAAATAAAAATAATTATGGGTTATGATTTTCAATACCTAGATATTTTTGGGTAGAGGTCCAGGCATGGCACTAAAAACCCATAACTCGGATCCGTACTTGATTTTTTTTAATAAGTAAATCAAACAAATTAAAAAAAAGAAAATATAAATAAAACCAAACCAATAACATTGCCCAAAATGAAACCTTAAATTCCGTTAAACAACAAGTTACGCCTTCAACTCTCTAAGACTCCAAGCCAGCATCCACCGACCACTACTGCATTGCACCTCTACAAACCTCCACGTGATGGCGTCATTTTTTTAACTTTTTAATTGCTGGCCTTAATGCGGGCTTCACTCTATCCTCCATCTTCACTGTCACAACTTACAAAGCACAGTCTTAATTGTCACTTAGTCACCATTACTCCGCCATCAAAACTAATCATAATATTTGGAGATTGTAATATTAAAAAAAAAAAGATTATTTGTGTCTCTCATGCAAATTGGATTAATTTAGTGAGTCCACTATAAGTTACCTACAAATTCGTTAATTTAGAAATTTTGAGTATTTTGCTCCACTGCTTATAGCAATCTTTTTAAGTCAATAGACTCGATATAGATGCATTGAAAGCATTATTCTTTAATTATTGATAAATATGAACATGAAAATAAGAAAAAAAGAAATAATGTAATCAATTGATTCTCTTGCTTTTGGTTTCTAGTTAATGGATGGATGGTGATTAACTAACTTGATCCTCTTTTTAATTGAATTCGCAAAACACTCAAAAAAGGGTTTATATTAATTAATAACTTTTTTTTAAAAGGTAAGGGGGAGTGGGCAAGCCCAAATCAATTTTTATTCCCCTTACCAACCCCAAGAATCGAACCCGAGTCTACACTAGTGTGAGGGGCGACAACTGCACTGCTAACCAACTTGACCACGCCCTTGGGGGCATATTAATTAATAACTTACTATTTTCATAGTAGACTTAAAATTTGTATTAATTAATAACTTTTCTACATGTTAGTTCCTCTCTACAATTACATAAAAATGTTTATTTGATTAATTTTCATTACATTCTTTTTAATTTTTCATTTATGTAATATTTATTTTGTACTACTACATGTTTTTTCTTTTTAGTTCAGTTCTTCTCCGGGCAAGTAAAGCCCAGATTAGAAATTGTTGTATAAATCTAAGCTGGTCCAAGGGGCAAGTCAAAACCCCTTGGACCTAGTATTTTTCCAACACTAATCATAGACTTGGTCAACAACTTGGTATTTCTCATTTATGCACTTTTTGTTGTGTTGTGAATGTTCATGCATTACCTTTTTAGTGTACAACGATAGGATCTTAATGCCTTTTGGGGATTTAGTTGGCTTTAATTCACCTTCAATTATCAGATATTTTGAACCATCGACGAGTGATTTTTTTACCGCATGTTTTGTAGATTGTTTTTTTATGAGGCAATTTTTTCATTATTAGAAAATAGAAAGCCTCTTGAAGTAAAGCATAAATTTTCTTGAAAAATTTTCACTTTGTCTTATTTAGATCCTCGTAAAGTCAATGTTAAGATGAAGTACGATTGATATTACATTTGTAGCAAATTACAAATCAATTACTAAATACATATACAAATATAGCAAGAGTAACCGAGTCATATATTGTTGTTGCTAATGTATTAGCCTGGGTGATTGCTCTTGCTGAACAATCAAGTATGAGAGCAGCTAATGAGTTATTTATTACACATCATAAACGTGATATACCACTTGGTTCTAAAGATACTGCTCCCTAAGAAAGAAGAATGAAAGATTAAGATGTTATTGAAAATAATACTTGAGCTATAAATGTACATATATTATCTAAATCACCAATTCTAGAAGAACTAATGGTTCCTGAGGAGTCACAAGTCCTTGAAAAAGTATGAAAACACAAAAAAAAAAGAAAAATCTACAAATTATATTTGTACAAAGGAAATATTGGATCATAATGAAATAAACATTGACAATGTATTTTCATTCACATTAGCTACTGAAATTACCAATGATTTTGAACTTTAAACTATTGATGAATGTACATAAAGGCATGATTAGCATCAATAAAAAGAAGCAATTGAAGCAGAATTTACTTTTCTAGCTAAACGTGAAGTTTTTGGATCTTTAATCTAGACACTTGAAGATGTCAAATCCATTGGGTGATAGATGGGTATTTGTGAGGAAAATGTAATGAGCATAATAAAATCATTAGACATGAAGTGTGACTAGTTGTATAAGGTTTCTCACAAAGACATAGTATTGATTATGAGCATACATATTCTCCAGTGATGGGTACTATTGCGTTTCCATTTGTAATTATCAAAGTAGTCTCATAAGGACTTGACATGCATTTCATAGATATAGTGACTGCATATCTATATGAGTTACTTGTCACTAATATTTACATAAAAATTCCTAAATGATTCAAAATGCCTAATGAATATAAATTAAAGGATCATAATTTGTGTTCAATCAAGCTATAATGATCCTTATATAGATTGAAACAATTAGAACACATGTGCTATAATCATCTGGATGAATATTTAATTAAAGAAAGAAATAAAAATGATCTATTTGCCTATGTGTCTTTATTAGAAAATCTAAATCTAGATTTATAATTGTAGCAATTTATGTTGATACACGAACTTAATTCGAACTCTTGAAAAGCTTTTAAAAATTGTTGAATATTTAGAAAGATACTTTAAAATGAAAGATTTTCAAAAACAAAACATTGTCTTCGCTTGCAGATCAAGCATAAAACAAATAGAGTATTTATCCATCAATCTACTTATGTCGAAAAAAATCTTAAAGCGTTTTAATACGGATAATGCTCATCTGTTAAGCACTCCTATGATTGTTCTTCAATCTCTCAATCCTACAAGGAATTCATTTTGACCAAAGAGGATGATGAAGATATATTTAGGTCACAAGTATGATATTAAATGCACTTGATGCTCTATTGTAACTAGCTAAATGCACTTGACTAGACACTACATTTTATGTGAACTTATTGGCAAGATTTAGCTCAGCGCTAATACAACAACATAGCAATAGCATCAAATATATCTTTCAATATATTCGTGAAATTTTATTTGAGTGAGTTAGCAAAAAATCCTAATCATATTAGTTATGCAAACGCAGGCTACCTCTTTGATCCCCACAAAGGTTGTTCACAAGAAGGATATTTTTTCACTTACAATGGCATGCCAATTTTGTGGCAATCTACTAACAAACTTTCTTTGCCACTTCCTCTAATCACTTAGACATCTTTGCGTTACATGAAGCAAGCAGAGAGTGTGTTTGGTTTCAGTCTATTATCCATCATATTCTAAGCACATACAATCTGACTTCTGTATGGATGATTTCAACAATTATATATGAAGACAATACTGCTTGTATTGTTTAAATTAGAGGAAGATACATCAAAAGCGATAAAACTAAACACATCTCACCAAAACTCTTTCACACTCATGAGCTCTAGCAAGTAAAGAAAATTGATGTAAGGCAAATATGCTCTACTAATAATTTTGCTTATCTTTTTACTAAAACTTTGCCCACATCAATATTTGAGAAGTTAGTCCATAGTATTGGCATGCATTAACTCAACAAAGTATATTGATATTTGATTTTGAGAGCACATTTCATCAAGGAGAGCATATTTTGAAAATAAGAGTTTTTGCAGGTATATTGGATAAATGCGCACTGTACTTTTTTTGCTTCAACCAAGTTTTGTCTCACTGAATTTTATTGACAAGGTTTAACAGGGCAGTTTTATGCACACCTAGAAACACTTTTGTTTTATGCCCCAAAATGGTGAAGTTCAAAGAGGAGTCTTATAAACTTGTGAACTTCTACCATTTGAAAAAAATCCCACATGGAAAGTTTAAGTTATCTAGTTGCCCATTAAACAAGTATAAATAGAGATGATTAGTTTGTAAATTAGTTAACAAAAAAAAGCTTATCAATAATAAGATTTTAACAAGTTGCTTGAGGTACTTTGTTTACTTCAAAATTTTTTATTATTTATTTACTTCAAAATTTTCTATTATTTATTTTATAACAAAAGTAAGGGAAACATGAATTTTTTCAAAATCAATTAGAGCATTTTCATAATTCTAAAATGTATTTGGAGAACTTTGTATATATCCTAAACTTAAACAACTTAAGGTTCTTTTTTTTTTTTTTAAAAAAAACAGAAATAATCTTTATAGACATTTTAAAAGTTAGTTGGAGCCTATATCTCTAGGCCTAAGTTGGTGCTATATAGTGGACTCCAAACTTAATAAGAGTAGCGATATTTGAACCCACTAAATTTTTTTCTAAACTAATTTTGAAAAATAAATACTTTATTAAAGATTTAAAACTTAAAAATCTCAAAATTATTCTTCACTAATCTCTTTTTCTCTTTACCGTACAATTATATATTTTCTCTGTATGCTCTTATATTATGCAAACTAAATACTAAAGTTCATTTTCTTTTGAATTCATGTTTTGGTCTCTCTTAATATATCATAATCTCTATTTCATGTTTTCTATATATAAGAATTTTTTTCTTGATTTTAATTAGCTTTTATGTTTGGCGAAAATTAATTTTTATACTCATTAACTTTTATGACTGATAAAAATTCATTAATGTTCATTTTTAAATGGTGGATTTTGTTCCTCGTAATTAATGATATCAATTATTTGTACCTAAAAAAGTATGTGAATAAATTGATGAGGATTTGTGAAATTGAAAAGAGAAATAGAAGAAAAGATTAATGAAGTAATTTTTTAAAATTATTTATATAATAAAATTTTTAATTAAAAAATATAATTGGTGGGTTGTATAGCCCCGTCTATTCAATAAATTACGCGGATCATCTAATCAGCCGCTGCCACCTTTAATTTTGAATTTGTTCGGTAATAAATTTATTTTTATATTAAATTTTTTTATTTATTTAGTTTGTGGATTGGATAGAATTAAAAAATTTTAGTCTCGCAAAAAAATCTACAAAGCGGTGGATTAGATATGGATTGGGTTAAATCCGCATCCAGTCCATAGACGTATAAATTAGATTTGGATTGAGTTTCACCAATCTGTAGATTGGATTAGATTGAAAATTTATAATTCATAAAATTGTTGATCAGATATGAATTAATGCTTAATCTACAAAATCAAATCCGCGAACACCCCTAGTTTTTCCCTTCAGAGCTTGCAAACACAATGAAAGTTACAGAAAAGTGAGGCACGTATAGTTTTTAGAGCGTTAGCATTGGAAGTGATGAAGGGAGAGCATCCAAGAAATTTTGTTTCCTCAATTCACTCTTCATGTTCAAACTTGGACATAGCGCTTGATGAAAAGTACAATTCTTCAGCCAATTATGTAAACTCTCAACTTTTTTTTTTATTTAATGAATTGCTCGCTCCTCCTACAGAGAGGCTTTATCTTTTTCTATTTTAGCCTTGTACTGGCATAATGTACACACACACACACACATATATATAAATATGTGCACTCTGAGAACTAAGAGTTAGCATGCATAATCCTTTTAACGGTAAAGAAATTTTGATGAGATTTGATTTTGAGCATGAATGGAAAATGAATTAATTTAATAAAGCAACATGGAGATTTTGATGATTTTCCCAACTGTTACTTGAGATACAACAAAAATTTAACAAAGTATGCAAACTCGTCAAGTCACTCTCGTTACTTTAACCGTATTTCTATTTTCTCTTTCAATTAAGTATACAAATTGATCGAAGACAACAATAATTTCATTATAAATTTTTTTCATACAAATGCTCTTTTTCCGTAGTATACATGATAACATGGATAAACAAAGCATAATATAAATTGTTTAGTAAATCTTAATTGAAATAAAAAATACTGGAATCTATATAGTAAATGGAGTTAAACTAGACACAGCACATTAATAAATTAATCAATTGAGCTAGAATGTGAATACAACACAACCAATTCCACGGACAGTACATATCGTGGTTCGTGATGATTAGCGTGACACTAACATTTAATTAACTTATTTATTAAGGACGTGAGGTTTTTGATGAGTTTTGAAATCTGGAGGGAATAATGACATTATTGGAACAACACAACTTTGATCAGTTTTTTCAAAATTATATACATATATATTTGAAAGGATTGGGATCTCTCTGATACTTTTTCTTAAGCTTTTAAAGTTTTTGTGTTATGTACCTTTTAGTGATAGGATATGGCTAAGATTTAACTTCATTATCTTTTTATTTAATGATTATGGATCATCGCTTGAATTTTTTCTTAGTACAAGAGCAGATCATAAGAGAATTCTGATCTCGAAGTAAAATTCAAAGGCCATGTGTCATATGTTTTTTAATGATAGCATACGATTTAACTTCTTTATCATTTTATTTATTAGTCATCAATCATAACTTGAATTTTTTTCTTAGCACAAGATTAGATCATGAGAAAAATATTTTATCCTGACGTATATATTTTCAAAACTACAAAATTACATTGGACACAGTGACTAACTATATTTTAATACTCAAGTGTAGGTAATGAAGTAACTGCTTAATTTATCATATTAGCTCCCACTTTCAGTTAACCATTTATTCTAGAATTACCCTATTAAAAATAATTATTTTTATTTACCTTAACTTTTTTCCCATTGTATTCACTCTCTCAAGTATCACCGTCACCCTCACTGCCTATCTTCATCACTATCACCACCACCACCTATTGTCATCAACATCAATCCATCAACATGACAACACGTCATGGGTTTGTAGGCTTTTGTAAAATTTTGTGAATAAGTTGAGGGTTTTGTTGTTGTTGATTCTATTTATTTTTATTTTATTTGATAATTCAAGATTTTAGCAATTTTGATTTTGGATTTATTTCAAGAGTTAATATTTAATTGAGGTTCTAAATCATTTCAAGGAAGTGAGAGAGATGTGAAAGAAAAACAAAATAAAAAATTTATGTTTAATTACTATGTAATAAGGATACTTCTGAAAATAAATAGAATTAACAAAAAAATGAGGTTAGTCATCATTTGGTTTGGGAAATTTGCTGGTGCGTATGGTAGGTATAGACCTATTGAGATTAAAGATCAGTTGGTGGGTTTGGCAGGGATAGAGATTGAAAATTTGTTGGTGCAATCAATCATTACAATTCCAATTCTTCGTCAATCCTCTTCACAACTATATTGTATTATTATTTAGTGATAAATTATTGCTGATTACCATTTTCCTTACTGGATTTTGTTTTTTAGAAATAATATGTAATGGCTTCATTGTCAATACAATATATAATATTTTCATGTCTACAACTAAAAAGAAAAAATAAGAAGATAACAAGAGAAAAAATAGAGAAATTTATTTATTTTTATAGTTTTATTTTTTAATTATTATCTTGTTTTGTTAAATTTCTTGTCCTCTTTTAAGTGTGGCTAATATACGTTTATAGAATTAAAACAACTAATAAATTTTAATTTTTTTACGAAGGTTAAATTTGAAACTCTGCAAAATTATCTAAGTAGTTTTAATAATTTTAATACTGATCTGGGACTCTATCACAAATTCAAATCAATTATGAACTGATGCCCCAACTAGTCCTATACTGGCTCCGCTGTGTATGGAAGCAATTATGATTTTATCAAAGTGAATATTATGACTAAAAAGAGTATTGGAGTTGATTTGATGCGGAAGGTCGGTTTTCCTATTTACTAAATGGACCCATTCTATGGAGAGGTAGATGCCCGGTGAACATGCTGATCAGCCGTGATCCTAAAACGCCGAGGGCAATTTTCCCATTAATTTTGATCACAAAATTAATTCTATATGTCCTCGGATGGCTTTTTAAGCTCGTTTGGAAATATATATACAAATCTTTGTGGAAAAAGAGAAAATTAAGATTTTTTAACTTTATGAGCAGCCGAGCTTTTCTCACAATGGATGAATTTATTTTCTTCCTCGTCTTTCCAATCTTGTTTGTCGCCATATAAAAACTTTTCTGTACAGTAAAAATTTTACAACCCATTAATTAAAATTATTTATATATTACATTATGACGATTTTTCTAACATAAACAAAAAAAATTGGAGGGTTCATGATTGAAGTTGGAGAAAATTTGAGTAGAGAAATAGTGGAAGAAATATGTGCGTAGAAAAGAATTTAGAGGACGAAGAAAGTTGAAACATAGAAAAAATTAGGAGTTAAAAAGAAAAGTTTAATAGTTATTGTAATATTTTAAAAATTTAACTTTGACCACTCATATTTATTTTGGCCGGACGTTATTAGATCCTTAAAAGTTAACCATATACCATAAGAGAAAAAATAAGAAGAGGATACAAATCCATATATGTGACGCAGTGCTAGTAATTAAAAATATAAGATTGTTATCTTTAAAATACAATTTCTCAGGAGTAATATTATAGGAAATAATGTTGTAAATTAATAAGGCCTCAATTGATGGATGATTAACAAACAAATAAATGAACCAATTATTTTTCCCTAGCAAAAAGTCCACTTTAGAGGTGTTAAGACGCATTAACTTGTTGACCTCACGTTGATTCCAACTCATTTGCTCTCGTGTGCAGTTACTATAAATTCGGCTTTCAGTGTGTTTCTTTGTACAATTCTTAGATGCTTATTTCTATCTGCCTTGTCCAGCTAATCTTTAATAATTCTTGTTGCTCTCATATTTACTTGATCTCTAGTGTTTCTGTAATTACAAGTCTCAGTCGATCTCGAATGATGTTACTAAAGTTGAAAAATAATTTAGTAATTTTCTCACTCGTTTTTCTGATTCTATTTCCTATTTTAGATTTTCCACTCATTGTTTCTTCTAATTCTACGAAAGAAGCCTATGCTCTTCTCAAATGGAAAACTAGCCTTCAAAATCAAAATGGTTCTCTTCTGCCTTCATGGACTCTTAATAATGCCACCAAAATAAGCCCATGTGATTGGTTAGGAATTCATTGCAACCGTGGAGGAAGAGTCAATAATATTAACCTTACAAGTACAGGCTTAAAAGGTACGCTTCATGATTTCTCATTCTCATCATTTCCTCATCTCGCGTATCTTGATCTTCGCTTCAATCAATTCTTTGGAATCATCCCCCCTCAAATTAGTAACCTTTCCATGCTCAAGTTCCTTGCTTTATCCACTAATCAATTTTCTGGAAGTATACCAACAGAAATTGGCCACCTAACTCATCTTAAGGTACTTCACTGTTTCAACAATCAACTAAGTGGCTTGATTCCTCATGAAGTTGGTAGATTAAGTTCTCTTAATAGACTTTCTCTATTTTCAAACTTTTTGGAAGGCTCAATCCCTCCCTCTATGGGTAACCTAACCAACTTGACCAAATTTTATATTAGTAACAATGTGCTTTCTGGTTCGATTCCAAATGAAATAGGAAACTTGAAATCTCTTTCCGATCTACGATTGGACAACAATACACTCAGTGGTTCAATCCCTCTTTTTTTATGTAACATGTCCAACTTGGCTATATTGTTTCTACATATGAATTCACTTTCGGGTTCAATTCCGTATGAAATAGGAAACTTGAAATCTCTTTCCGATTTGCAATTATCGTACAATACATTTAATGGCTCAATTCCTTTTTCTTTAGGTAATCTGACTAACTTGGCTATCTTATATATAGGGATAAATGCACTTTCTGGTTCGATTCCGAATGAAATAGGAAACTTGAAATCTCTTTTTGATTTACGATTGGACAATAATACACTCAATGGCTCAATTCCTCTTTCTTTGGGTAACTTGACAAACTTGAATACCTTATATCTTGGGATGAATGCACTTTCGGGTTCACTTCCGTATGAAATAGGAAACTTGAAATCTCTTTCTGATTTGCAATTATCGTACAATACATTTAGTGGCTCAATTCCTTTTTCTTTAGGTAACCTGACTAACTTGGCTATCTTATATATAGGGATAAATGCACTTTCTGGTTCGATTCCGAATGAAATAGGAAACTTGAAATCTCTTTTTGATTTACGATTGGACAATAATACACTCAATGGCTCAATTCCTCTTTCTTTGGGTAACTTGACAAACTTGAATACCTTATTTCTTGGGATGAATGCACTTTCTGGTTCAATTCCGAATGAAATAACAAACTTAAAATCTCTTTCTGATCTACAATTGTTCTACAATACATTTAGTGGCTCAATTCCTCCATCTTTGGGTAATTTAACTAACTTGGTTGTTTTAGATTTAAGTACTAATATACTCGGTGGTTCAATCCCTCTTTCTTTTAGTAACTTGACCAACTTGATTACCTTATATCTTAGTGAAAATTTACTCTGTGGTTCAATTCCAAGAGAAATAGGAAATATGATGTCTCTTTCTGATGTAGATTTGAGTTCAAATAAACTCAATGGCTCAATTCCTCTTTCCTTGGCTAACTCGACCAACTCAATAAGAGTTCTTGATCTTTCTTCTAATCATATTATTGGTGAGATTCCATTAGGACATGGCAGGTTTAGTTCTCTATTCAAACTAATTTTGAGCAATAATGAACTTTGTGGACAATTATCTTCAGAACTCGGATCACTTATTTAACTTGAGTACCTTGACTTGTCTATGAATACATTTCGCAACTCAATCCCAGAAAATCTTGGTAACCTAGTCAAATTGCATTACATGAATTTGAGCAACAATCAATTTAGTAGAATTCCAAACAAATTTGAGAAGTTGATTCATCTTTCAGAGTTAGATCTGAGTTATAATATTTTGAGAGAAGAGATACCATCTCAAATATGTAGTATGCAAAGTTTGGAAAAGCTAAATCTCTCCCACAATAAACTATCTGGCCTCATTCCAAGATGCTTTGAGGAAATGCATTGGCTTTCACGAATTGACATATCTTACAATGCGTTACTAGGACCGATTCCTAACAGCGCAGCATTTAGAGATGCTCCTGTGGAAGCATTACAAGGTAATAAAGGATTGTGCGCTGATATCAAAAGATTTCCCTCTTGTAAAGCATTCAAGTCACAGAAGCAAGCCCTGAAAAAGATTTGGGTTATAATTGTGTTCCCTGTCTTAGGGACTTTTACCCTTTTAATTTGTTTGATTGGATTGTTCTTTAGTTTTCGACGAAGGAAGAATGGCTCACAAACATAACAGAGTAGCCTTGGATATACTCAGGGGTTGTTTTCAGTGTTAACTTTTGATGGGAAAAATGTGTACGAGGCAATTATTAGTGTAACAAATGATTTTGATGATAAGCATTGCATTGGAAATGGTGGACAAGGAAGTGTTTACAAAGCCGAGCTACCATCTGGAGAAATTGTTGCCGTCAAGAAATTTCATTCGCCACTTCCAGGTGACATGGCATGTCAACAAGAGTTCTTGAATGAAGTTAAGGCATTGACAGAGATACGACATCGTAACATTGTGAAATTTTATGGCTTTTGTTCAAATGCTCTTCACTCATTTGTAGTTTATGAATATCTTGAAATGGGTAGCTTGGCCATAGTCCTAAGTTATGACACAGCAGCAGAGGATTTGGGCTGGACAAAGAGAATGAGTGTGATAAAAGGTGTAGCTGATGCTTTGTCATACATGCACAATGATTGCTTTCTGTTGAAATGTCAAATGAAGCTGAACTTGAGTACAGCTATGAAGGAGTAGCAGATGGAAGCTTGTTGACAAACAAACCAGCAGCTCACATATGCTACAAGGTGAAAGTCACACGTGAGAAGCAAGTATATTCCAGCTGGCAAAACTGTTATGCAGATGTCCCACTACAGTTGTATAATGTAGATACTTAGCTTGTAAGTAAATTAGTTATTTTTTATTCCAGAAAATTCCCAGTTGGTTTGAGTTAGTTTCAAGTAGCTAAATGAATGTATATATACATTGCTTGTAAGCTGGATAGATGATATAAGAGCATTTGCAGTTTTTACAGTTCCTCTGCTTCTCTTAAAATCTAACATGGTGTCAGAGCCAATTTAAAACAACAATGGCATACAATGAAAATCAATCAAACAATAATGGAGCTTCAAGCTCTACAATGCATACATTTTCAAACTCAACAAGGAGCACCTCTGTTCTTAATTCTCTGGTTTTCAACACACCTATTAAGCTCATAAATAACAATTACTTGCTGTGGAAATCTCAAGTCATAGCAACAATCAATGCAAATGAACTTGAAGATTTGATCGACAACACAAAAAGTTCTCCAAATCGATTTGTGATTGATATTGACAATGATCAAACTGCTACTACAATTCCAAATCCTCAGTTTCAGATCTGGAGAAGAAATGATCAACAGTTGATGAGCTGGTTACTTTCAACCTTAAGTGAAGAAGTTTTGAGTGCTGTTGTTGGAACCAGATCATCTCTTGAGGTATGGCAGATTCTCTCAAGTCAATTTGGTGCCAGATCTAGATCTAGAGTTCTTCATTTAAGAACTCAGATGCAAACTACTAGGAAAGGTTCTATGAGTGTTCATGAATACTACACTAAGATGAAAACTGTCTTAAATGATCTAAGAGCAGCTGGAAATGGTATGAGTGATGATGATTTTGTGTTGTGTTTGCTTGCTGGTCTTGGATCTGAATATGACTCAATTGTTACCACAATAAATGCAAGAACTGAAAGCACAACTTCCTCAGATGTATATGGTCTGTTACTGAGTCATGAAAACAGAATTGAACAGCAACATTCTGTTAGTCACATGGATTATCAGGCAAATTTTGCTTATTATAGAGGGAATCAAAGAAGAAACTGGCAATCTAACTTCAACATTGGAAGACAATCTGGAAATCAAGGTGGACTCAATCAAAGTATGAATCTTCAGGACACAATCAAAAACAAAAACATCACTGATGATGAAGAACCTAAGGGACCATGTCAAATCTGTTTCAGAAAGAATCATACAGCAGCACATTGCTGGTTTAGATTCAAGAAGAATTTCGTGCCAAAGCCAATGCAGAACAGAAAAAGTGCTTATGTTGCTGAAAATGAAGGATCTGGAGATGGAGCCTGGTATCTTGACAGTGGTGCAACAAATCACATCTCAAATGATTTCAACAATCTCAGCATTAGCTCATAATACAAAGGAAATGATCAGCTTGCTGTAGGTAATGGAGCTAAACTCAAAATTTCTTCTATTAGTCATTCATTGCTCAGCACACTTGAACCACACACTTTACCATACCTTAAACTCAATCATATACTCTATGTACCAGAAATAACCAAAAATCTGATCAGTATTTCAAAACTATTACATGATAATGATATTAACATTGAGTTCAATAAAAATTCCTGTGTTGTTAAGGACAAAAGAATGGGGAGAATTCTTATGAAAGGAATGGCTAAAGATGGATTATACAAGCTGCTGGGTTTGTCTCATGATTCAAGTCGAGTCAAATCAATTTTCTTATCATCTCTATCAACTCGTAATCTACTTACAGTAACTAGAATAAACAAACCTGAGTCTATGTTATCTGTTAATTGCAGTGATAAGTGTACAAGTAGCAGAGTGCTTGATATATGGCATATGAGATTAGGCCATCCTAATGTCAATGTCCTTAGAAAAACTTTGTCAGCTTGTAACATTTCTCTTGGAAATAAAATGTCTGATTTGTCTTTCTGCAAGGCTTGCCAATATGGAAAACTACATAGGTTGTCATTCAAAACCAGAGATTCAAAATCAGCCAATGTTCTTGAACTTGTTCACAGTGATCTGTGGGGTCCCTCACCAGTAGCTTCAACTCAAGGTTTTAGATACTATGTAGCCTTCATAGATGACAAAACAAATTACACCTGGATTTATGGCCTAACACATAAATCACAAGCACTCACAACATTCATCAACTTCAAAAACCAGATTGAGAAGAGATTGGAACTAAAAATTAAAGCTTTTTAGTGTGATATGGGAGGAGAGTATAAAGCTTTTGAATCATACCTTAAACATGAAGGAATATCATTAAGATATTCTTGCCCATACACACATCATCAAAATGGGAAAGCTGAAAGGAGACACAAGCATCTTGTAGAAACTGGTTTGACACTTCTTGCTCAAGCTGAAATGCCACTTAGGTTCTGCTGGGAAGCATTTTCTAATGCAACCTACCTTATTAATAGAATCAGCACACCTACTCTAAATGACAAAACACCTTTTGAAATTCTTTATTCAAAGAAACCAGATTACTCTCTTATAAAAATTTTTGGCTGTGAGTGCTATCCTTTCTTAAGACCTTACAACCATAAAAAATTCAACTTCCATACTTCCAAGTGTGTAAATTTGGGTTTCAGTAATATGCACAAAGGCTACATATGTCTAAATCAAAGTGGAAAAATATATATATCTCCACATGTCAAATTTAATGAGAACTCCTTTCCTTATCAATCTGATTCGAGCTTCATAAACACCAAATCTGCTTTACCTTCAGATTCTACAAATACTCTCAACAGATTCATTACAATATCTTTTCCTTCTGATGGTGATAATCATGAGACAAGAGTAGCTGATTTAAATTCAACTGATGCTTTCAACAGAATGAATAATTTCTCTAATGATCAAGGTTCTGACAACAATACTAATCACACACAAGCAATAACCAACAATGTTCCAAACAATCCAATTCAAACTCAAACCCAACACACTTCAGGCTATTTGTCTGAACCTGAAAACACTGAAACTCAAATTCAGATTCCTGTGACTCCACAAGTCAAAACTCAGCCTAAACCAACTCATCCCATGATAACAAGAGCAAAAGCTGGAATTTTCAAACCTAAAGCCTATACTACAGAAAAAGCCTTATCCTTTGTAATACCCTCTAGTGTTGCTGATGCTTTAAATGATCAAAATTGGAAATTAGTTATGCAAGATGAGTTTAATGCATTAATGAAAAATCAGACTTGGTGTTTAGTTCCACCAGATCAGAATATGAAACTGGTTGGAAACAAATGGATATTTAAAGTAAAGCAAAACTCAGATGGGTCTATTAATAGATACAAAGCTAGACTGGTGGCAAAAGGGTATTTATAGACTGAGGGAATTGATTATCAAAAAACCTTTAGTCCTGTGATAAAGGCTGCTACTATAAGGATTGTTCTAAGTCTTGCTGTCATGAAGAACTGGAAATTAAGACAGGTTGATGTCAATAATGCTTTTCTAAATGGAGAGTTAATTGAAACTGTCTATATGCCTCAGCCAGAGGGATTTGCAGATTCCATATATCCAAACCATGTCTGTAAGTTGAAGAAAGCACTTTATGGTCTGAAACAAGCTCCCAGAGCTTGGTTTGATAAACTCAGATCAGTTCTTGAATCATGGGAATTCATTAGAGCCAAGTCAGATACTTCTTTATTTTTCAAAAGAAATGGTGCTGATTTAATCATGCTGTTGATTTATATTGATGATATCATAATCACTGGAAGTAATGATGTTGAGATTGAGAAACTGGTTCACAACTTAGATAGTACATTTGCTCTCAAGGATCTAGGACAACTTAACTTCTTCCTTGGAATTGAAGTCAGAAGGAATGAAGAAACTTTGATCTTATCTCAGTCAAAGTACTTAAAAGAGTTACTTGCTAAGTTTAATTTGCAAAACTGTAACGGAGCTGACACACCACTGGCAACAACTGAGAAGTTAAGCAAGAACATCGGGGAAAAATTTTCTGATCCGACAACATATAGGAGAGCAATTGGATGTCTGCAATATGCTGTAATCACAAGGCCAGAAATTGCATATGCAGTGAACAAATTAAGTCAATTCATGGCTAATCCGTTGAAACCACATTGGATAGCCTGTAAAAGAGTATTAAGGTACTTAAAGGAAACAATTGACTATGGCTTGACATTTAAAAGGTTTGATTCCCTTGATTTGATAATATACACAGATGCTGATTGGGGGAGTGATCCTGATGACAGAAGATCCACCAGTGGTTATTGTGTGTATTTAGGGGATAATTTGATCAGTTGGAGTTCAAAGAAGCAGAGTGTAGTATCGAAATCTTGGCAGAGAGAATCGAGTGCGAGCAATGGCATTAGCTTGTGCAGAGATAACATGGATATGTTCTGTTCTTAAAGAGTTAAATGTAAAACTTGCATGCACTCCTCTACTTCTTAGTGACAGTACAAGTGCTGCTGCCATAGCCACAAATCCAGTTCTTCATTCCAAGACAAAACACATTGAAATAGACATTCATTTCGTCAGAGACAAAGTTGAAAAGAAAGAAATTGAAATTGCATTTGAAAAGAAAGAAGCAGAGTGTAGTATCGAAATCTTCAGCAGAATCTGAGTACAGAGCAATGGCATTAGCTTGTGCAGAGATAACATGGATATGTTCTGTTCTTAAGGAGTTAAATGTAAAACTTGCATGCACTCCTCTACTTCTTAGTGACAGTACAAGTGCTGCTGCCATAGCCACAAATCCAGTTCTTCATTCCAAGACAAAACACATTTAAATAGACATTCATTTCGTTAGAGACAAAGTTGAAAAGAAAGAAATTGAAATTGCATTTGTCTCCAGCAATGATCAAGTTGCTGATGTGCTAACCAAGCCACTTACTTATCCCAAGTTCAGCTTCTTTAGAGACAAACTTAAAGTCTCTCCAAGAGACTTAAGTTTGAGAAGGGATGTTGAAATGTCAAATGAAGCTGAACTTGAGTACAGTTATGAAGGAGTAGCAGATGGAAGCTTGTTGACAAACAAACCAAAGAAATCACATATCTTTCAAGGTGAAAGTCACACGTGAAAAGCAAGTATATTCCAGCTGGCAAAACTGTTATGCAGATGTCCCACTACAGTTGTATAATGTAGATACTTAGCTTGTAAGTAAGTTAGTTATTTTTTATTCCAGAAAATTCCCAGTTGGTTTGAGTTAGTTTCAAGTAACTAAATGAATGTATATATACATTGCTTGTAAGCTGGATAGATGATATAAGAGCATTTGCAGTTTTTACAGTTCCTCTGCTTCTCTTAAAATCTAACACTTTCCATCAATTGTTCATCGAGACATATCAAGCAAGAATGTGCTGTTAGATTTAGAGCACGAAGCTCATATTTCTGATTTTGGAATTGCCAAGTTTCTCAAGCCAGACTCATCTAATAGGACAGAACTTGCAGGCACATATGGATATATCGCACCAGGTATGTCCTTTTTCATTTTCGTTAAGTACACGAGTAAAAGCTTATTAGATTACAAGTTAAGAAACAAAAGTAATTCTTATTTGTTTTTCCCTTCAGAGCTTGCATACACAATGGAAATTACAGAAAAGTGTGACATGTACAGCTTTGGAGTGTTAGTATTAGAAGTGATAAAGGGAAAGCATCCAAGAGATTTTATTTTCTCAATTCGCTCTCCATCATCTTCGAACTTGAACATAGGACTTGATGAAATGTTGGACTCTCGACTTCCAACTCCATCGCGCGATGTTCAAGATAAATTGATTTTAATCATGGAAGTTGCTATAGCATGCTTAGATGAGAGTCCAGAATCTAGACCAACCATGCAAAAAGTGTCTCAATTATTAAAGATTTAGCCTTGCTTATGAATTGTTTATTTTTCCAAGTAATTGGTTTATCCTATATTTTTTCATTTCCCAACTTTATCAATATCACTAGGGGTGAGGTTGTAAACTTCATGTATCTTGTTCATTTTATGAGTAAAGTCTTCCTCATCTCTTACAATTGTTTTTTAATTATTAAGAAATTAAAGTCATTACAAAGTAGAATCACATATAAAATAAAAAATATTTGAATGGCGTCTTATGTCTTCATTAGTTGGCGGTCTCTTTTAATTTAAACTCTTACAATTACAAATGCGAATATATCATTATTAGTTAATGAACAATAATAATAAAGAAAAAGGATTTTGACCTTGTGTGAATCAGAATGTTCACATATTGAAATATTCTTTAATAACTCAAGTAAGTTCACAATTATCAATAAAGGATCCAAGCTTAACTTTTGTGTTTGTGAAGGAATCAAGCCAAATTTATTCGATCAAACACCAAGATCAATTGATTATTGACCAACGTATCAAACCTAATCAAGATTACTAACAAATGAGTTAAAGAATCAGAAGAAACTAAAGAAGTTCACACTTAAAAAAATAGAATAATTGACAATTAAAAACATCAAATAAAGGTATATTTGACAATTAAAGAGTATCAAGTACGCTTGTGTCACATATCCTTATTTGACATTTACCAAAATTATCTATTACATTTGTCATTTAAAAATTATCAAACGTTTTTGGCATCCTTTGACTGTCAAATATTAGTGACAATATAACACTATGTTATGAATATGTTAGTTTATAATAGTCATATACTTATGGCTTTCGAGAAAATGTCAATTACATCTGACTTGTTAAAAATATCAAATTCTATACTTTTTTTAAAAGAAAATTACAATAATGGAATCTCTTTCTTAGGCTTCACCTGATATAAATTATAACAATTAAGTACCTACCAAACTCCAACTAAACGGCAAAATAGCAAACTTGATCATATTAACATTGATTGGAAGTCAATAGTTGTATATAACTACATATTCTCAAGTACAATTGTTTGAGAGTATACTACAAAAATGGGGTTATTTACTAGTATCCTACCCTCAAGATCTTGTAAAACTGCCACTACAAGAAAAATAGTTATTTTTCACCAACATTACTAATTGCAGGAAAATTTTAGTTGCAAATATGATTATTTTCGATTGTAAAAATTAGTTCATCACTAAAAGAACAAAGTGATGTTTCATATTTTCAATAGGGGAAAAACGGTTAAAAATAAGTTAATAATTAATCACTAATACTTTTTTTTTTTGAAAATCAATGGTGCCAATACCATTTTCAATGATAGGAAGTTACTTGTGGAAAATGAAATAATATTTTCAATAGCTTTATTAAATTTGTTACAAATACATGATTATTTATAACCACATTGTTTTAGAATTAATAATAGAAGTTTAATTTCAACCAAATATGAAGTCGGTTGAAAATAAGTAGTGAAATTTTGAAATGTTTGGCAGTAAGCATTGGCACCACTGTTATTTGCAATGGCAAGAATTTGACAATCGAAAATATCATATCTTTTTTTACCAAATATCAAGGTAGTCACAAGTGAGCATTATAATTAATTAGGTGGAATAATTTGAGCTATGACATTTTCAACTTGCTAAACTTGTGGTAGAAATAAATTACTATTTTCGATGATTTTTAATCATTATAAAAAATACATTAATATTTACAACTACGCTAAATAATTGATTGAAATAGTATGAAATTAATAAGATTAATTTAAGGGGGAAAGATTGGGCCAATACTATTATTTATTAGTATTAAATATGAAAAAAAAATGTTCAAATGTATTTTGTTAGACTTGAACTCTTGGCCAACTGTCTTCATTGTCAAACAGTAGCCAATTGGACTATCATTAGAAGATGTAAAAATAATAAAAATTTAAAGTATATATATTTTTATATTTACTGTATGTGATCTCTAAACTTTTGTTTAGAAATAATGATTGCTTGAGTATAATGAGACAATTGAATTAAATAGATCTTTTTTATTTTTCCTATAAATTGACCTTCTATAGTTTGAAGTAATTAACTTAATTACTAATATAATTTTCATGATCATAGTATACTCAAGTACCCACTAAGACATATCTAATGTACATTAATATTATTATTTTATTTATATTATTTTTATCACTCGATTAGTTTTTATATAATGTTTAATTCATGTAATTTAGTTTTAAATATAAAATAAACATTGGAAAAAAATTTGAGATTAATGTTGAGAGTGAGAGTATAAGAAATGTTCAGACCATGTTCAATCCTGGGTCATTGGATATATGTTAATGTATAATGTTATAGATTGAGTTATATATATACATGAACATAAAAATTAGATTTTAGTATTAATTTGATAAGGCAAATGAGTTTGATTTATAAGATATGTTAACATGAAATTTGTAATTTTGTTTCATGTTGTTGGTATTCATGTTCAATATTTCATAGTAGATATTAAACATATAATCTTCAAACATATATAATGATATATGAACTTTGCTTCAAAGAAGGAACACACAATGACGGGTGTCACATGATTTATATAATATTGTTAGCTATGTTATATCTTGTAATTACATGATTAGCAACTTCCACTAATAATTAAGGAGTTACATTAATTGTTCACTCATAGCTTCATAAAGTTAACCATTTAAAGTTTGAAATATTATTATACTTAATTAAGAGTGAGCATATGATATAGTTATGAGACTATGTTATATCAAATTAATTTTGTGATACACACTCAATTATTCATATGACTAATTAAATAAATAAATAAGGTGAAGAATAAATTACAATAAATCTAAATTAAGATTACTTTAATCTTAAAATGTAGATAAGATTATCCATATATAGTAATTAGCGTAAATCAACCTTTATTTGGTTTTTGAAATTTGACTTAAAAGCTAGATAGAACTAGATAACAATGACTTAAATTTTGTGGACCACTTTTTCCCTTTAAATTAAGAATATATAAGTTCAATTTGATTAAAACATAGATTAGACTAACTAAAATTTAATTTGACTAAACTTATATGTCCGATTTGAATTAAAATGAAAAGCATGATCATGTTTTTTTTTTTAAAAGCCTTATCTTAGCTAATAAAAGAAATCAAATTAAAAAAGAAGAACACAACAAAAACAAAAATCATGTGTACCACCAAAAAGAAAAAGCACAGTGATAAGGCTTTCTTTTTATATTGTGAAAATTCATAACTTGTTTTATCCCAAAAAAAAAAAGAAAACAAAGAGCATGTCAGTTCTTTTTACTCCATCGTGGAAAGCTTAGTCCTCTAACACTTTCATTACTTCATCTTAAGAAACCCTAAGATCAATTATTACTGAATTCAAGAATTTATCTTCTCAGGTAACTCTCGATTTCATGAGTTAATTGTTACTTTAAATTTTATTAAAGTATTATAATATTAAAAAACAAATATTAAGTAAATTGACCTACTTTTTCCTCCATCAATAAGTACCAATCAGTACCCTATCCCCCATGAAGGAAGTTTTTTTTTTTGGGAACATTTTAGATGTCTAGGGTTTCTTTTATATTTAATTATTTTTGGCTTTGCGTCTTCATAAACTTTTCAATTCAGTAAAATTCTTGTTTGGAACTAGACTTTTGTTTGGAACTTTGTGTTAGTCGATTACAATGAAAATACAGTTAGTGATATTGATGCAAATACATGTCAAAGAAATGATAGGAATGGCTGCAGTATTGATTAAACGTGGCCTTATCTATTTGCCCTTTTAATTTTTTTTTGAAAATTTCTTTTTCCAATAGAGTAAATTTGTGAAATCATCACTGCAGAAGCAACATCACATTTTTTCTTCCACCTGAGCAATTGCTGGATCATCATCATCTTCAGGTAAAATACTATTTACTTCATAATTTATTTGTATGTTAAATTTTATTTGATTGAAGAATTTATTTTACCGAATTTTTTGTATCATTCATATGTGCCTGCTTTTCTTTAATTTTTTTGCTTGATTGTCACACTGACTTTGTTTGTGCTTTGAGATAGAAAAGAAAAAAACTTAATATTAGCCATTCAAATAGGTGACCTAATGAGTAATATTTTATTATTAAATTTTTTAATCTGAATATTCAGCATTCATTTACCCATAACTTGATGTAGAGAATTCCAAATTAAACACGTAAAGAAGAGGTTTCTAAGACAGGTAGCCTTGTCATTAAATCTTGATGAATCGATCTAGTTAATTAAAAATATTTGGCCTTGTGCAGATGCTGAAAGATATGACCTTTGTTGACTCTATCTTAAGTATCTTTAAGAAGAGAAATTCAAATTTGATTTAGTAAAATTATTTAGAAACTAGAAACATTTATATTTCCAGCCATATATAATAAGTAATCTAGTAACTTTTAGATTAATACAGTTAATTCAAAAAACATGAGTGATAATCTTGAGAACCTTTTGGCCTTGTGCTTATTCTTGTCAACTATGACCTTTGTTTAATGTATCTTGAATATCTTTAAAATGAAAAATCAGAACTTAATTCTGTAAACATTTTTAGAAACTAGATAAATTTATCTTTCCAACCATATATAATAACTAATCTAATTACCTTTAGGTCAATACAGTTAATTAGGACAATATGAATGATAATTTTCAAAAACTTTTGGCCTTGTGCTGATTCTTGTCAATTATGACCTTTGTTCAATTTATCTTGAATATCTTTAAGAAGAAAAGTCTGAATTTCATTCTGTAAAATTCCTTAGAAACTACACAAAAGTATATTTCCAATCATATATAATCGTTAATCTAGGTTTTTTTAGTTCAAAACAGTTAACTCAAACAATATGAGTGATAATCTTCAAAAACTTTTGGCCTTGTGCTGATTCCCGTTAGTTATGACCTTTGTTCAATGTATCTTGAATATCTTTAAGAAGAAAAGTTTGAATTTCATTCTGTAAAATTATTTAGAAAGTAGACAAAATTATGTTTCCAACCATATATAATAGTTAATCTAGTTACTTTTAGTTCAATACAGTTAATTCGAACAATATGAGTGATAATCTTGAAAACTTTTGGCCTTGTGTCGATGACAAAAACAATGAGCATAAATTAAAAACATGTCCATTGACAAATCTTGGATGCAATCAGGAAGGTCAACACGTGCATATTTTCAAGGAGCTGCACAATTTATTGATTATGTATGTAAACATTGTAAATCTGATTCTGTGGAGGTCCATTGTCCTTGTGAAAAATGTTGTAATAGGTATAAAATGTTACAAGCTGAGGTGCAATTACATATTTTAGAGAATAGCATAATGCCTACCTATATGACTTAGTATCTGCATGGGGAGAAAGAGAATTTTGACATTGAATGTGAGATTGATGAAAAAGAAATGATAAGTTCAGAGGAAGAAGATGATATGCAAAATTTAATTAGAGAGATTTATAGAGAAGCTCTAAATTTAAGCATGGTCATGCTCTTAGAGGCCTCAAAACTGAAGATGTATATGGATCCACTTCAAGCCGACCGTGCAACAAAGAGAAATGTATACAACGTGAGGAGTTTTTGTTGAGTACTTTGAAAGTGGTGGAAGAGCAACTAACTATTGTACAAAAAAAAGTGGAAGAGTTAGAAGCAAAGCAATCTCATTCTCAACCGATTGTGGATTCCTCTTCAATGGTGTAATGTTCTTTTTAATCTCAATTTTTTTTAATTTACATAATTCATTATCACTTAATTATTTTAACTATTCATTTAATTTTTCTTCATAGGATCCAACTAGAAAATTGAATGCAAATGATGGTGGTGGTGTAAATTCTGAAAATAATGGTGGTGCAAATTCTAATGATGCTAGTGGTGCTTATTCAGATGACAATGGTGGCACTGATTAAGAGGACGATGGTGATGCAAATTTAGATGATGATGGTTATGGTGATTTAGAAAACAATGTTGATACTAATTCAGATGGTTTTGATGATATTTGATATTTATATGATTTATGGCACTTGAAAATAATATACTAATGCTTTATTTTTTTATTATGAAATGTTTTTGGACAATATGAATGTTGACGATTTCGATTGAACTGTTTAGGAGAATTCATTCATTTTATAGTAATGTTGGTTGAATAAAATCTATTTTCAATAGTCATATGTTCTTAGCAATTGTATTAGAAAGTTGAAAAAATTGTTGTTCCAATTGCTAGTGGCAATTAATAAAATAAGTTTCAATTGCATAGATTATTTTCAATTGTCTATCCCTGTTAAAAGCAGAGAATTTCCAACAAAGGTATGTCATCGAAAATATTACTTTTCTGATGGTGAATACATTATTTATAATGGAACAATTCAATTGCAAGTATTACTTATTTCGACTAATATGCAGTATTTTCAATTGCAAAATCAATTAGAACAACATGTATTTTCAACTATAGTTTAGTCTTTTTTGGCTGTTTTTCCCCATCAAAATTAATGTATTTCCAACGGTCATATTTAATCGAAATTGCTATTACAAAAGGTACTGCAAAAGCCAATTGAAAATACTATTTTTGATGGCTTAAAGGAATCATAAAAATTATTCATTAGTTATGTGTCCATATTATTTCTTACATACTTTTACCATTTTTCCATGGCTAATGTCGCTTGAAAAAAGCATATTTATGATGGCTGGTTGGAAAAAAAGTATTTCTACCCAAACTATTATCGACGGCCAGCGACTACCTTCAGTAGTTGAAAAAACACATTTGTAACGGCATTTTACTTGTTTTAATTGTATTCAACAATCACAAAAAATAGTTTTTCTTGTAGTGTGCCGTAAAAATAGAGTAGCAGCTTCAATCTCTTTTGATGTCTCCTTTTCGTCAATGTCAAAAAGCTTAGTTCGAGATTCTTAACCTGCGGAGTTTCAAAAGCGTAAATTATACTTTTGCATTATTATATCATTAACAAACGGTGAGCTCAACAAAAACTAATAATTCTAATAAATGGAGATATTTATATGGAGTGTGCCATGGGCATCCTCTATATTTTTCAAAATTCCAAGACATCTTTAGCAATTATTATTGTTATTTTTTTTTTTGGTTAACTGTTCGATAATTTACTTTTTGTTTGAAGATCAATTGATTTTTGACCAAAAGACTAGCCTATTGGGTGGAATGACCTATTCTCCTTATAAACCTAAGTATCTCTCCTTTAGGAGCTAATGTAGGACATAATTCAACAATCCCCATTCGAACGAAACACCGTTAGACCCTGGTCCTTTCATCCGACACACCTGAGTTATTCCACCACCACATTCTGGCTACTAGGATCTAGCTCTTATACAAATTGTTAGGGGGGGGGCTTGGCCTAGAATTTCTAGGCATCTAACCCATAAGATTAACCTATTGAGTGGAGTGACCTATTCTCTTTATAAACCTAAGTATCTCTCTTTTATTAGCCAACGTGGGACACAACTCAACCGAAGATGATTTTCAACTACTAAAAATCCAGGCACTCAAATCATAGCATATTATAGAAATACTTACAACATGAAAAAATTAGAAAGATAAAAAAAAAAAAGTCAAGACTATCAAGGCAACCAACTAAGTTCGAACTCATCCATAAAATTTGATAACATGACATTTTAAAAAATAAAAATAAAGCTCCAACTTATCCTATAATGGCAAAGTACCAATGAACTCCAATTACTATCTATAATAGCATTGAAAATTGTTGTTTAACTTACTGGAATAGAGATAGCCTTTAAAATTTGTGGCATTGATCTAAAAGTATTCCGTCGTGATTTGCTTTCACTTTCTACTGAAATAACTTAGAATAATTAGTAACCTTTGCTAAAGCATGGAGGGAGATCTAATTGTAGCATGTTATCTCCACTGATATTATTTACAACCATAAGAACAACTAATAAAATTACAGAATGAAGAAAAAAAAAGTTAGAACACAATAAAAAAAAAAAGAAGAAGCACATAACGGGCAAAGAAAGCCTATATCCTCGTCATGACCAACAATGACTATAATATTACAAGTCATATACCATAAATCAACTTCACCATTTATGAAATTCTAATTATCATGAATTAAGATATCAATTTCAGCTGTAAAATTGGTCATATCTCATGGAATCAAAGTCTTTACTCGTGTAAGAACATTCAAATGACCAGTTAAGTCTTCTTGCTTATTTGTCATGACATTTAGAATACTTCCGCAGGGAAAAGGGTCCTGATTCTTCCATTTTTTTTGTTGTAATTAAATTGCTACTTGTTTCAGCGATGTTATCGTGATTTTGTTGTGTAAGCCAATTTCAAGTGTTCCTCGTAATAGTCTATTTTTTTGATGTATTAAATTAGCTGTGATTAAAGCTATAGATGTAGTAATTTGAAGCTGCTAGGTGTTACAATGCCAGGGTTGATGTTTGAAAAAGAATGAAATATTGTGCTGGTCTGAAAACAGAATGGCGTAAGTTTTTTTTTTTTTTAAGCATGTGCATAACTTTAACAAAAGGAGTTCAGACTTAAGTAGTGTTAATAGATTCATAAAACATACTTTGATGTTCATAATACGTTTATATGAAGCAACTGTAAAGTTTGATAAACATTTGCACTTGTAATTGATGAAAAATGTGTGTGTGCGTGTGTGAAGGGAATTGCGTGGGATATACCTCATTTCTCTCAAAATACCTAAAATATGTCTTAAACTATTAAAATCTTTAATTTTACATGTACCTTTAAAGAAAGAGCGAAGCCACTAATGAAGTTTTTTTTTTTTTTAAACTTTGCACACCTTCTTATAAAATATAAAGCACCAACTAACCTAATTTTTTTTCCAATAGAATTTGTGTCTTTCAATAAACAAAGATACAACGAATTAATATGTAATGCACTTGTGGGATATAATATGGTTTCCATCACAAAAGAATTAAAAAGTATCTTAAATTCATCATCAGAACTTGAACTATTCATTAGTTTTTTTTTTTTTTCACTTTCGCTATATGAATTCCCCAAGGTCCATTGTTATATATTGCACACAAATCAGTTATATCAACAGCTTGGTTATTTAAGTCCGCACGTGTGTCTCCATTTCTAACCCCCATTATAGTTGCAAAAGTTGTAGGGCTTAAATTGTATTATTTCCCATATAGAATTATACTTTGCCTAGTTATATCACATTGTTTAATTAATGTTGCACATAACTCTTCTCTTAAGCACCCACATTTTAGGTCAAGTAGACTTCCAAAGTTGATTTTTTTTTACTGCTGCTTGTTAATCAATTAAGAAAGATGAAACCACCTCTGAGAAAAAAGCTACACGACATAGTAATAGAAGATTACCACCATTAGCCCTGTACTCGTCAAATTCCTCAATATTTTTACTTGCACCACTATTTTCATCAATAATTGAGGTAAGGATCTCATTCATATTACTAAGCATCCATTGATGCCTCTCTTCAGGGGCTCATTTCTTCCAATTTTGTACAATATCGGCTCTAACCTACAACAATGATAATATATAAATATTTGTTCAATGGCATATTATTTTACATAAGAGAAGATGAAATATTCATAAAGTCATAGTTAGATTACATACAGTTTTATCCACCTTTTCAACCCCTAATAGCTTTAGTCATTTTGCTCCTGCCTTATTGTGATCAATATTGAAAGTTATATTAATAAAAAAATTAAACCTTTAAATATATTGAATACATAAATGCATATAATTTATATTTACAAATAATATATGCATGTTTTTTTATCCAATCCTTGCTTTTACTGCGATATTGATTTTTCTTTCAATTTTTTTCTCATACCATCAATAGATTCTATATTTTTTTGTAAAGCTACATGGAAGCAATTAATAAAGAGCACATTTACTGTCTATTTCACTTGTGTTTAGCGTGGCAGGTGTATATCGCACCAAAACACAGCCCACAAGTACAATAGTCATTTAAATAAAGGCACACATGATGTTTACGAAGCAAACGAATGCATACACCAACTTATTACACAAAAATACCATATTTTAATAATTTAATTTAATTTTTATTCATTATAAAATTATTATAAAAAAATAGAAAACCATAGGTGCAAGATTTTGTCAAACAAGAAAAGGCAGCCTTGAATATTAAAACAATAAACCAAAAGTAAAATAATTCTATGTGGCATTTTGTTGAACATTATGTGTGCATTACATTTCAGCACTATATCATTAACAAATCGTTTTCTCCAAATACAACAGTTTACAAATCCAATAACATCAACAATTTACAAGGCTAAGTTTAAAGCTGAGTAACCTCGATGAGGATGCGAAAGATTTGGACCGGGAGCAGGAGCAGGAGCAGGAGAAATAGTGAGAGCAAGGTAGAGCGTGAGTGTGAGTTGGATCAAGAGCAACAGCAGCAGCAGCAGCAGCAGTGAGAGCGAGAGTGGGAGCAGGAGCAGCTCGCTTTGGCTTGTCAAAAAATATCTGGTCATTTCATTTGAAAACTTTCAACAAGTATTATGATCAAGTCCATAAAGGAAATGGCATATTTAAAATTACAAGGCTAAGAATATGTAAAAGTTAATAAAGAAAAGCATGCAGGGAGATACGGAGGCAGATATTAATTGCTTTTGTTGAATAAAGACAAGAAAAAGGATAAAAAGGGGTTTTTTCTTAAGTGCTTTTATCAATTTACAAGCAGCGGCAATTCAGTGGAAGTTTCTGTGTTTGTGTGAGCTTAACGTGCGCGAAAGTTTAAAAGGATTTGAGAAAGGAAAAGAAAAATAAAAAGTCTTTCTAAAGCAATGGGACGTTCGTATTATTCAATGTTACATGCATTCTTGCGCGTACGTATAATGAAAGAATTAACAAAATGGTTGGTGGATCTGTCCAACCCTTGAAAAGTAAATGGACAATGCTCGGATTTCAGTCTTAGAAGCTGTAATTCCACTGCATGCTTATACTTTAATTGCCAATCCAGCAACAAAGGAGGCCTTGCAATTTTTAGAAGAGTACCCCAATGTTATTCGTTGGCCATCAACGATTTTTCGACTTGGTTCGTGCGTGCGGACGGTACCGATCGAGGCAACAGCATACATGCAACAATATAATTAATTAATTAATTAGTTAGTTAGCATGCATCTTATATATCTCTAATAGTTTTTACTTTTCATTAAATAATTAAATTAATTATTGATTTCTTCTCTTGATTCATTTTAGGATGAGGTGAAAAGAGGAGATATTCCTAAAGTAATTCAATGTTACATGCATGAAACTGGAGCTTCAGAAAGCGATGCTCGTCAATATATAAGAGATTTGATCGCGGCAGCATGGATGAAGATTTCCAACAATTTTGTCCAGTTTGCGATGAATCTAGCGAGAATGGCTCAATGCACATACCAAAAATGGAGATGGGCATACCGTTCAAGACAACAGTAAAAATCATGTATTGCCATTACTTGTTCATCCCATTAAGTCCTAAGGTTAAGGTTTCAACCAAGAATTAATTAATTAAGCCTACAGATTAAACACCCTGCTGAATCAAACTTGATTAGTTCTTGACAAAAACAAAGATTATTGAACCATGCAAAACATCAAAACGAGATGATCCTCATTATTGAAGAGGATCTCTCCACCGGCGACAAAAACCTTGGAGTCAACTTAATTTGTAGCTCTCAGTTATGAATAATTAATTAGCTCCCCTAATTAATATCTTGTAATTTATGGCTTCCTAAAATCAGTTTATATTTGTCCTTGGCACCAAATAAAATGAATGCTTTTAAGTTTTTATTCTCTAGATTGTGGGACTCTCTTATTGAATTAATTACCGTCAATTGTATTTTAAACCAATCAGATAAAAGCAAACATATGCATTGGTTTTTTCTTAGAATGTGGCTATTTCACATGTGATGAATCATTTCATCTGTTAATTTCGAATTCCATTAACAAACTTACTTTGAGCGATGAAATGAGTGACCAATAGACACATGAAAATCATTTGCAATAAAAAATGGAAGCTTGAAAATGACCTTTCATTCATTGCCCCGTAATCACAACTCATATGCTGAGTTATATTACTGACAAACTATCAGGCCCAGAAATTATTTTGCTCAATGAATTTTGAACCTCAGTCGCTGTGGTCCATATCAATTAAGCATATGTATGTAGTGCGAGTAATTGAACGTTCATTGAATTATTTCAATACATAGAAAGGAATGATTCAATTCTTTGGCCCCAAAAGCAAAGTAACCAAACGCGTAAAAGGATCGGTGCGAAGAATCTATGATCTGTCAATATTCACTAGAGTCCGGAGCAGTAGTGAATAGTGGTGAATAATCTTCTTCACTTGTTTTCAACACGTGAGACCTGAGTGCTTCAACACCTACTGCAAGTCATGAAGATTCATAGAGCTTTCACAGTTTCGTTAAGCTTGTATACTGCTATGTATTTGTTATGCAAGCCCAAAGGATTATGGACGTTCTTAAAGTCCAGGATCCTCGAATATACATGTATGTATATATGCATATGCATATGTATATGTATGTATGTATAAATGAGAGAAATTTTTAGTTTTTTAATAGTGGTGTGGAGACAAAATGTGGAAAAAAGAAGAGTTTGGTGAAACTGTAGACAAATTATAGTATTTTTTAGTAAGAACATCTCAATTTGAGTCAGTTGCTAACTACTTAATAATTGTGAAATGATAAAAAAAGAAAGAAAGAACTCGAGTGTAAAAAATAGTCGAATACATTTTATTTCCTATCATTTACTACATGTTTGAATGTGTGATGTGAGTTCAATTCAATTGGATAATTAGCAAATTAATTAAAGTCTTGGTATCTCATTTAGGACCTTTTCTTTTTAATTAACTATGATTTATCTTCCATATTACATTTTTTTTTTTAACTTAGTGAAGTACGATCGATGTATCAAATCATTATTGAGTCATATTTTCATTTTTATTATGTTTTACCATGTACCCCACCTTATCCCTGTCAAAATTAAATATATATAGTCTCCTATACCAATGGCCAAAATAGCAAAGCAACATTTTAGTGATTAAGTATAATATTCATGATTAATCATAATATTACGTTAAATTATCTTATTGAGTTTCATACGTCAACACATACATAATTAACATAATAAGGGATGTAGCTTGGATTTTGATTGAGTTAGGACACAATTAAAACCAAACATGATTCAAGTGCGCGACTGCAAGTGTTGTAAGCTCTCATTTGAGGGATTATGTTGTCGGTGCCCAAACCTCTAAATGGGAGCTGGCCACATGCATAGTGGTGCTACTTATGGAGTGCAATTACCACCCTATTTAAAATATAATATACTTATTAAAATTTAGATAATAATATATAACATCGCAACTATATATTCATTGATAATAAATTTACTTATTTAAATTGTTCTTGTCAAAGACTTGATAGGATTTTATGTGTTAAAAAGAACGTATGATAGTTTTATCATCAATATAATTAAAAATATATTTTTCAATATACAAAACTAAGTTATCATTTAATTTGTTTTTAAAATCTTTTAATAATCACAAAAATATTCATATAGTGCAATACAAAGAGCAAAAATATGAATATATGATAAAATTAGGAATTTTAAAACTAGATAAAAGATTATTCCAAAAATTAAAAGCTAGAATTAACTACACTTACAATTTATGGATCAATGATTTATGGATCAATGTTGAAAGACTAAATAATTAATGGAAAGTACTTCTGATTTCGAGCACTAGAATGAAATCCACGCAGTGACATCATGATAAACAAATAAAGAAAGTGCGTTTTTTATTTAACGCATTGGAATTTACCTTAAAATCCTTCAATAATACCAAAATGTAAAAAATATTCACATTTTAGGAATTTTGAAACCAAATAAAAGATTTAAGGAGCAGAATTAAAAATTAAAGTTAGCAACATATAATTATGAAACAAAAATAGATAATGTGCAGTAAATTAAAATGATAATTTTCGTCAAATTAATAAAGATAATATATATTTTTTATAAAACAAGCATTATCAAATCAATTTAACTTCTAAATTATAGTAACAATTATTTATTAAATACTTTAATAATTTATTTTTTAAACTACAGTTGTCTAATTTAAATATCAAACAAACAAGACCTTATCATTTGGAAAATACTAATCAAATTGGAAACTACGGTGGTTTACTGGTTTTAGTTGCAAGGTAGGAAGAAGAACCATGGCCATGGCCCATGCATACACTCTAGTCCACGCCAGTCAATATTTAAAATCAGGGGAAACATGATTTTTTAAAAAAATCAATGGAGCATTTTCATAAAATTTAAAATGTATTCGGAGACTTAAAAAAAAAAAAGTATTCGGAGAACTTTGATAAAAGCCTAAACTTAAATAACTCAATGATTTTTTTTTAAATCTTTAAAAATATTTTAAAAATCAGTCGGAGCCTGTCGGCTGTGGCCCAGCTGGTGCCACATATTGGACTCCAATTTCAAAAAAATCACATGGGTTGTCTAATCCGACGGGGCCAACTTTGCTTTTTGCATTATTAAAACATTTTATATTTTTCTTTCCCACCAGTCGAGGAGTACCGACAACTATACTTCGATCAATATTCTCTGAAGTAGATACGATGCAATCAATTTCATCAATACACCAGCATCGGACTCGATATATCAGTAAATCACATGGGTTATTTAATATTTTTATTTAATTAGTTAATTATATTGTATCACAATAGTTTATTTAAAAATTTGTGATTTTATTATTATTCACATATTATAAAATATTTTACTCCCTTTGCGGAAGCATCCACGTATCACAATCATTTATATAAAAATTTGTGATCGTATCATTTTTTATATGACTATAAAATGTTTTTTCGTTGTTCAAAATATCTAGATATTTTACTTTACCAATACTTGAGAGTTGCCGACTGTTACATTGTGGCCACGACTACAATGGCTCAAAGCGTCAACGGATCAGGATGAATAAAAAATTATAAAAACATTTTGCACCGTTCAATGCAAATTCAAAGTAAGTAATGATTGGATATTTTGAAGAAGAAGAAGCAGGTAACGGGCGAGATGATAAGGGTGGGGCCTATCGAATAAGGGGCTGCTAAGTTTCAATTACTGTAATTTACGGTGCGTTCAATATGATGTGAATAATACTTATGAAGGGTGAGATTCACATAAATTTTAAAATTTTAAGCTGATAGTAAGTTGTAGTAACTATAACTTAGTAAAATTGATGTTAGATTATTTTACCACCTTTTTCATCTCTGTCAACGGTGGCACCTAAAATTGAAATATCTATGGTTATTTATGTTCATATCTAGCAACTAAAATTGAATATGGATGTATGTGGGTATTATAGATAATTATAAATCTGCACATATACAAGTAATATCCATATCCAACTAAATATTTACCATCCTTAGTTCAAATTAGAATTATAATTACAATTTCATCTCAATTACAATTATCATTATGATTGTAATTTCAATTTCAATTACAGTTGCAATTCCAATTACAATTATAAGTTCAATTTCAATTCTAAATGCAATTACGATTGCCATTACCATCTCACTTATAATTACAAGTCTGATTCCAATGGTAATTCTAAATATAATTAAAGTTACAAATTTCAGTTTAGTAACACTTGCAACCATTGATTAATTAAATTGATGTACGTAACTCGTGTTAATATTATTTTAATTTTAATATTATCAATGTAATTGAAATAATATTTTTTATATACTTATATTAATTTTTTAAATAATATTCATATAAAAACACTAAAATTAACTTTTTTTAAATAATATTTATATAAAAACACTAAAATTAACTTATGGGTGGTTAATCTACCTTCTTAGCCCTTAGGAAAAATTTCAGTTATCAATTTTTTGGGGCCAAAACTACTTGCCTAGTTTTTCACGCAAAAGTCTCAATTCTAATGTTGTTAGATTGTTGTTACCATCACTATCAGGTAGATTTTTATTACCGTCATCGTCATCGTCCTGACTCTTGCGTAGCAGCCACCAACTCATTGGTAGTTATTATCTCAATAAGAATTATGAAAGATTTAGGACTTGGGAAATTGCCTTTTACAAGTTGTGATATACTATTTTTAGTTTTTTTTTTTGGGAAATATGAATAGGTTTGGTCTAATTCCCATTTGAGGCCATTAATTTTTGTTTTTAAGCATACCTCAAGGTCCTTCTAAAAGAGACATTAAAATAAATGTGACCACATTTGAAATAAAAGCATGATGGCTATAATATAGTAATTATGAAGACTTCAATTCGAATCTCAACAACTACATTTATTCTTTTTAGAGTATATTTAATTATTTTTGTAAGATTATCTTATATCTCTAGATTAAACCAAGTCTCCCCCTAATCTAAAGTCCACCATTTCCACTTTTTTATTGTTCATTACCTTTTCCCTAATTATTTTGACTCTATAAAGAGGAGATCTTATAATTTAAAACATATTAATAAATTATAGGGTCTCTATATATCATTTAGTTTCTTCTCCACTCAAGAGTCTCTTCTAGTTTTAGAGCCATTAAGACTTTTGTTCAAATCCTAACACCCATATTTTTTTATTTTTTTTAAATATATTTGACATTTGTGTAAGATTATCATGTATTACTAAATTGAAACAGGCCTCTCCTAATCTACATTCATAGGCCCGCTAATTAGTGATAGAAACAGTAGTGAAATTAGCCAAAACTTTTTTATTTTTTTTTGCTTTTTAGCTTCAAAATCCATCCAATAGTGTGTGTGTTGTGTTGTGTGCTTTGTTCTGCTTGTATGTGTGCGCGTTGCGTCTGATCTGCATGTGTGGAGTTGATAATTTGTTGCGTCTGATCTGCATGTGTGCAGTGGGCAGACCGTTATAATATCATATGTTAGCCAAATATTCTGCATATAGAAAGGATTCGATCAATTGCACAGTACATTAGCCCTGGACCCTAAATTCAATAAATCGTGTAGTTTCCAGAATAATCTGGCAGCCACTCATTTGATTCCATAATTGGAAGAATATCATTCAAAATCATATCCACGACAGTTTTTGCGAGAGAATCCTAACCAGATATGGGGAATTGAAATTCGTAACAGACAAATATAGGCCAAGAGACGAGGAACCAATAAATTCTTATTAGGAGAAAATTAAATTCTTATTAGACTATTAATAAAATAATAATAATAATAATTCTTTCTATTCACATATACTTAATAGTTGCCGTCATTTATATAAATTATAACTTAATACTGTTTTAAATTTATTTATATAAATTACATGGCATAATATGATTTGACGAGTGGTTTTAGAAATGTGAATATCATGCAGCCAAGTTGCATTAGCTGTAGTTAACGTCCGAAATCGAACGAATGAGAAATATTGTAAGCAAAAAATATAAATCATGTGTAACTAATATTATGTTTACTTTAGAATATTTTATTTATTTTTTAATGACATGACAACTCAAATGTCAGATTATCAGTCATTGACTGCACTTTGTGAAAATAATTAATGACAGAAGTAGTTACTGTCATCTGTTAAACAATAAATGACTGTGAATCGTAATATTACTATTTAGATTTTTTCCAATTGATGCGAGGGTTATTGAAGACGTCACATGTCAATTATTTTTTGATTACATGATATTATTGGGTCCGCCTAAGTTACTACAGTAATAATATACCACTTTTTTTTTGAATTAATTACATTAGAATCTCTGTTTTATTTTAAAATTAAAAATTAATTAGATAATTTTAAATTTTGAGTTATTAATCCCACTCATTTTGATTTTTTTAACTTAAATCAAAAGGTGAGGGTATTTTTTAATTATTAATTCACACACCCATCATCAAAGTTTTAAAAAAAAAATTTACTCCATACACTTACCTAAATGTTAAATATATCCTTGATAAAACTAATTTTTTTTTATACTAAATAAATTAATTAAAATGATATAAAAAAAATTGATTGAATTCTTTACATACCCAATAGTTTTAGTTCTATATCTCTATCCGTTAATAACTAAATTCTATCACTAACTCAAAATTATCGAACATGAAATGTGAAAAAAGTTCTCAAATAAGTGTGGAGTATAAAATGACTTTACCTCCAAATTTTTATTAAATGCTTCTAAACTTATTCATCAAGCTTGTAGATATAAGAATAAATGACGAGCAAGTTGCTACACCCCTCTCACTTTTTGATACTTTCTTATTAAACAATAAAAAATTATTAATTGGTAAATTAAAATATTTTTATTGTCCATTGAAATTATTGATTGTATATTGAATAAGTATTATGAAAAAAATATTAACTGCAAATTAAAAACAAGAGATCAAATTCATACTCATGTTTATCATAAAATATGGTTTGTAATTAATACATGGTTTTACTATATATTAAATTAATTAATTAATAAGAAAAAATATTAATTTAAATATATTAATTCAAATATAAGAATAAATTAATTTATCACTGAAATTAACTAGGTCATTTGACACAATATATTGTATTACATTAGTTGTATTGTATTACAATGTGTGTTATTATGGTGTATTAAACTATAATACAATATAATGTTTAGTATAATATGAACTGTAGTATATGTAATAATAATTTATATCATTATTTAGATTACCAGTAATTTTAAATTAGTATTATTCAAATTTATTAATATTTAAGTTTTTATTATTTTTTATATTAAATATTTAAAAATAATTATTTTTTATATACTAATTATTGTAATATAATTAAACATCATAATATTATATTATATTTGTATTTTTATATATTATTTAAGTATTTATTATTAGTTATATTAAATTGTTTAATAATAATCAATTTTATGTATTAATTACTATAATATAATTAAATAATGCATAATTTTATTTTTATATAATATTATTATTAGTTATATTAGCTGATTAAATAATAATCAATTTTTTCTTATTAAATGTTATAATATAATTAAGTAGTCCAATATTTAATTATAATTTTAATATAATTAAAATGTTTTAATATTATTGAATAATAAGTTGAAAATTTATGGACTTGTGTGTCAATATTTTAAACTTTGTTACTTTTATAATTTTGTGGCAAACATTGTGGAGTAAAATGTTAATAACCCAATAAAAACAACCTAACCATTGCCCTTATTTTGAGTTAAATCTACCAGTGGATTAGAAAAAGACAAAAGACTGTGGCATGTTACCACTGTAGTAACATACTAGGATCCCATATTATTATTCAAAATATTACTTATATTAAATAGGATTAATTTATTATAATAATTTTTATAAAGTATTGTTTAGATTTTTAATTATTTTTAATATTTAAAAAATATTTATTCCATTCACACTTATACTTATAAAAAAATAAATTATCTTCACTTATACTTATAAAAAAATAAATTATCTTCACTTATATTTAATAAAAAAATATTCAATAATATATTTATTGGAGTTCGAACTGCTGCCCTATAATTCCCTTGCTAGTCGGGCTTTAATCGAGTGGCCACATGCGAATTATTGATTGTGAACTATCGAATGTGTTGACGAAGAACACGAACGGTACACATCTTAGTAAAATCTGTATAATAAGGTCCTTGTTGTTGGAGCTGCACTCAGCCAAAAAAACATCATCCACTCTACATATCAGCCTAAAAAATGGATCTCATGAATGACTGTTCCTTAAAGATATCATACAATTGTCCACCAAAACCAAATATCACCTACTATAATCACATCAATGAGCAAAATACCCCATTCCGTTCTTCTCAAAAGCCAAAAAAATGTGTACCCATACAATTTTTAATGGGAACAAATTCATCCGACAACACCAAATTCGCACCATCATTGTTTACAAACATTACTGAACGGCGTCTTCATCCTTCCGTTGATCCAAAGCATGTTTTCACCGGAAATTTTGCTCCGGTGAAAGAGCTTGGCCCCACCGAGTGCCCGGTGGTTGATGGCAAGCTGCCGGACTCTCTAACCGGCATGTACATCCGAAACGGACCAAACCCACAACACATGCCCCGTGGCCCTCTCCACTTCTTCGAAGGTGATGGCATGCTTCACTCAATGCAATTATCTGAAGGGCGTGCAATTTACGCTAGCCGCTATGTCAAGACTTACAAATACAATCTAGAGAGAGATGCCGGTGGCCAAATTTTCCCCAACGTCTTCTCAGGATTTTATGGGCTTGCGGATATATTTCAATGTGTTGCGTCGACAGCAAGAGTGTTGATGGGTCATGTAAATCTCAAGAAAGGATTCGGTTTGGCCAACACAAGTGTTGCTTTCTTTTCATCTAAGCTTCTTGCTCTTGGTGAGTCCGATCTACCCTACATTATAAACTTTACTCGAGAGGGCGATGTTGAAACTTTAGGGAGATGGGATTTTGATGAAGAATTATTTGCAAGCATGACTGCTCATCCGAAGACAGACATGACCACAAAGGAGACTTTTGCTTTCAAATTTAGCCCCGTCTTTTCCCCTCATCTTACATTCTTCCGCTTTGATGCAAATGGTGTTAAGCAAAAGGATGTACCTATATTGTCCATAAATCAACCGACTTTCATCCATGATTTTGCTATAACCAAGAGGTTTGCTATTTTCTCAGAGACACAATTAGCCGTTTCAGCAGCAAATGTGATGTTGGGAAAAGGCATGCCGACGGTTTTTGATCCGGAAAAAGTCCCAAGAATTGGGATCATATTGAAGTATGCAACAAGCGATGCCGAGATGAAGTGGTTTAATGTTCCGGGGTTTAATGCAATGCATGTCTTCAATGCTTGGGAAAATGGAGAGGATGAGATTGTTCTTATTGCGACAAATGCTACATCCGTAGAAAATCTTTTTCTCAAAGTAGACATGGCAGATTTCTCGTTGGAGAAGGTGAGAATCAACTTGAGAACAGGAAATGTTTCTAGAAATATTTTATCAGCAAGAAATTTGGAGTTGGGATCCATAAATTCTTCCTATATTGGAAAGAAAAATCGTTATGTTTTTATAGGAGTGGGTAAAGAAATTCCGAAAATGCAAGGAGTTGTGAAGATTGATCTAGAAGAGGAAATTGAAGTCTCAAGAAGATTTTATGGGCCTGGTTGCTTTGGAGGGGAGCCATTATTTGTGCCAAGAAATGGGGATCATTTGGATGCTGCTGATGAAGATGATGGATTTGTAATGAATTATATTCATGACGAGAATCATGGGGAATCAAAATTTCTTGTAATGGATGCAAAATCACCAAATCTAGACATTGTAGCAGCCGTTAAATTGCCTAGGCGGGTTCCATATGGGTTTCATGGTCTATTTGTTGATAAGGAGAATCACTAAAACCAAAAGAGTTTATGAATCTTTCAGAATTGTTTTATCATTATTATTTCAAAGTTTTAATAGATAAATATTCTCATGGATCAGCAAGCAAGCTAGACACACCCTCCTTTTGTTTACATTTCTTGGGCGATGCAATATGCTTTGGGCACCGAGTTTCGATCCTAAAATTCCCGCCACTGGGCCTTGAAGCCCAACAGTATACGCCGTGCTCTCCCAAGTCACAACATCTGCGGGTGTGAATTCGAGCTTCCTTAGCGACTCATTTAAATTTGTTATCTCAAAAATATAGATTAGAAACAAAATTATCTCTAAATATTTATAAGGGTGGATAGATTTCTTAATAAATACTCAGACAGACTTTTATGTATTGTATCTAGAATCCAATTATCTCTCCATCAAAGAAGTGTTTGGCCCTAAATTATCCTTCCATATTGTCCGTAAACTCTACTATCTCCTCCTTTATTGCCTCTTGATCTTCTCCTTTCCTAGTATATCCATATTGAACTAAACACACACAAAAAAGACAAAAACCATACATATTATCCAAAACTGTTTTTAAATAAAAGCTTTAGGCCGATGATTTTTAATAAGTTTAAGTTTTAAAGTGTGAAACAATTTTGAGAAAATAATTGTTGGAACGAAATCTCCAACGCTTTCAAACAGAAAAACTATCAAACCTTGTGTTGTTTCAATAAATCATATTTTCAACGTATGAATGTAATAAAACACAAAACTTATGAATATAATAAAACACAAAACTAAGATAAACTCCATAAGCCGGCAAAAATATTAACAATATCCATATCAGAGTCAAAAGCAAGTCAATGTATTGGGACTTGGTCGAAGAGGACGTGACACATTGATAGATCTTGACGGATGATAAATTGTAGCGTTTCAGCGGCAGGATACACGTGAGTGAAACTATGTTTGGCATTATTATTTTTCAGTACTTGTTAGAATTCTACGGATATATTATAATCTCAACTTTATTAGGATTCTAAATGCATTTACTTGTAGTATAATTAAAAAATTCATAGAACACTAAGGTCTCTTTTGGGATTGTTTTTAAAATGCTTAAAAGTGATTTAAAAAAGTTAAAGTATAATTTTAGTATTTAGAAATTTTTTTTAGAAATCACTTTTGATAAAACTATCTCATCCTATAACAGATTTTGAAAAGCATGTAAGAAGTAGCTTTTCAAAATCTAATTTTAAAAATTATTTTTATATTTAATATAATTTCATATATATCCTCATATATTTATAAAAATCCAGAATTATCCTTATTAATTAGGAAACAAAATAATTAAATTTTAAGATATTATTATTATTGCTAATTATATTGGAATAACAAAATTAAGAAATAAAATCGATAATATAAAATATTTATTTTAGTTTTTAGTTGCTATATATACACAATAAAATATATTTTGTGTACATATTTATAAATGTGTAAATAAATTTTATTTAATATTATATCTAATTCAGTCATTTACATTCTTACAGCAGTTTAACAATAATATTTACAAAACATATACAACTGCTTATAAAACCACAACACTTTTGAGAATCAATTTTACCAAACATTTAACTAATTTCCTTTCAGAGCTGATTATTTCTATAGCAGAATTAATCCGGAGAGAAATCTACTATAAAAAATAATCTAGGGAGAAATCTACTCCTAACCCATACATTAATTTACATTAAAAATTATTATCTTCTACCATATCATCCCACCACATCCCAATCAAAATTAAATATATATAGGTCCTGTTTGGAATTGAGGTGCTGTACTTTTTAAATTACAGCTACTGTGAAAAAAAGAAATAATTATGAAATAAAAGTTAATATTATGTAGTAAATATAATTTTTAATTAATAATTTTGATAAAATTAATAAATATATAATAGATTTTTTATTGTATAAGTGTAAAATCAAATTAACTTAGTTTTTAAACTACAGTAACTATTGTTTACTAAATATTTTATTACTGTATCTTTTAAACTGTAGCTATCCAATCTTAATCCGAAAGAGACTAATTGAACCTTGGCCTTTTCTTTTCGGGACCAGAGGCGAAAATAGCTGGGCAACATTTTAGAGATTTAAGTGTTATACTCATGATTAATCATAATATTACACGAAATTATTTTATTGAAATTCATATGTCAAAACATGCATGATTGACATAATATTCTTGTTTTTGGTCGACTTAGATTCATAACTGGAAGTTTTTACTTCATATGTGTAGTACCCAATTTATTTTTACGAATAACAGTTGTTGTTAAAAAAAAAAATTCTTTTGTTTCTATTTGCATTTTAATCGCATTTCTTGCACTAATTTATGCGGAGTTGCTAACAATTGTAATGAAAATTTTATTATGGAAAGAAAAATTAAGTAGGACACATATGAAGTGAAAACCAGTAAAAACGCTAGTGACAAGACTATCCAAGAAAATATTAATTAGACATCTAGACTTACATTCTAAAATAGTATGGGCCTTGACTTATACACGGTTGATTTATCTCAATTTGTTCTTAGAATCTTTTAATAATATCAAAATGTCAAAAATACTCATATGCAGGACATGATAATATTAGGGATTTTGAAACTAGATAAAACACTTAATGAGTAGAATTGAAAATTAGAGTTAGTAATTGGTAATTGTCAAATAAAAGTTAATAATTTGTAATAAATATGATTTTTAAATAATAATTTGAATAAAATTAATAAAGATAATATATGGATCTTATAATAAAAGTATAGGATAAAATTAATTTATTATATATTTTAGTGTTATATTTTTTAAGTTATAAGTATCAAACCTAAATACCGAATAAAATCTTACCATTTGGGGATAGATTATGACAGGCTAAACAAAATGGAAACTAAAATGGTTTACTGGTTTTGATATTTAAGTTAGGAAGAAGAACCATGGCCAAGCACACACACTAGTCCACTCCTCACTGCCCATGAGCCATTATTTAAAATTATATATTTAAAGTTGTTGTAAACTTATGAACTTTTGCAATTTGGAAAAAGTCTCACGTGAAAAGTTTGAGTTATCTAGCTGCCCATTAAACAACTATAAATAGAGGTGATTAGTTTGTAAGTTCATCGACAAAAAGCTTATCAATATTAAGCTATTATCTATTTATTTTGTAGAACAATATTAAACTATTGACAAGTTACCTGAAGTAATTGGTTTAGTTCAAAATTTTCTATTAGCTATTTATTTCACAACACATTATCAGCACAATAGCTAATTTGAGGTGGACAATTTAATTTTTATTGTTTATGTTTATTTATGCTTTATTATTATGTTTTCTTATATTGTTAATTTATTATGTTTTTAATTTCATTGTTTATTATTTATAGTAATTTTAATAGCTCATTTTATAATATCGCTTATATTGTTATTATTCTATTAATATGTTATTATTCTATTAATATGGCTTGTTCAATTTATTTGCTTATATGGCTGGTTTAATCGTCAATCAAGTTATTTTGATTTCAATAAATTAAAATTTCCTCTTGCAAATATTTGTCTATGAATATTATTATTACAGCCTGAAGTTTACAGTACAATTGAGGTGATAAGAACTTGGAATTCTAACCTCATTGAAAATTAGAACCTTAAATACTAAGTTATAATTTTATAAGTTAGAACATGAAATTCTAAATACATGCATGAGGTTTCTACATATTTCATAATTTTTTTTGTATTTAAATATTTTATATTTATATTGTAATACTTATTTTTTCCTTCAATTATTAATAAGGTTTTTAAAAATGGAAAAATCTCATAAATCCACAAATCCTCACTCTTGAGGTTTTTGAAAGAAACTATCTTTCTTTGGTATTGAATGCAAAAACACACCTGCAAGCTATGGACTTGGAAGGCATTAAAATAGAAGGAAATGAAAAATCCTTGTACAGAAAATCAAAAGCCATGACTTTCCTTTACCATTATTTACATAAGAGCCTAAAAGCTTAATATCTTATGGTGAAGGATTCATTAACTTTGTGGAATAGCCTCAAGAATAAATTTGACCACCAAAGAGATATTTTTCTTCCAAAAGCTAAACATGAGTGGCTAAACCTAGGGTTACAAGATTACGCTTTAGTCTCTAGCTATAACTCTATTGTGCTTCACATCACCTCAAAATTGATATTGTGTGGTGAAAAATCACTGATAAAGATACACTTGAAAAGACATTCTTTACTTTTATGCATCAAATGTTTCCTGCAACAACATTATTAAGAGCGTCCATACAACAAATACTCTAAGCTGATAACAACTTTTTTTTTTATTGCTAAACAAAGTAATAAGCTGATGGTAAAAAATTATGAATTATGTCCAACTGGTTCTCAACTATTCATAGAAGTGAATGCTTATACAAGTACCAATAGTGGATGTAATTGAGAAGAGAAGAGAGGTCATGGTTATTGCCCCTACGGTGGTCACGGGCATTCAAGACAATGGAATAACAGAAATGGATGCCACTAGAAGTGTTCATCTATAAGAGACCTAATAAGTTCAATGATGTAGGAAAGAATAATGCTAAATATGATAATGAAGAGATATGTTATCGATGTGGAAGAAAAGGACATTGGTCATGCACCTATAGTAGAAACAAATGTTTAGAAAACCTCTACCAAGCATTCTAGAAAAGAAAAAATTGATGCTAATTTAGTTGATAACTCAAATCTTGTTGATTTGACTCACCTTAATGTCTCTAATTTCTTCGAGAACATTGAAGGGAAAAGTAATCACTTAATTATGAAGGAAATGTCCACATTAATTAAGTTCTAGTTACTATACCATAATTATTAAGCTATTAATATGTTAAATTTTTTACTTTTTTTTGTAGTTTTGTCAAATGTACTTAATGTTCATATCTAACCAAGATGTCTAGCATGAACTTTTATTTAATTTAAGATTATGGATTTTAGAAAGAAATTATCTATTTTGGAAACCAAAGGTGGGGATGTATGCTTGGCTGACATTACAATCACATACACTATTCTTCAAGATAAAAAGATATTTTTTGGAAATAAAATTACTTGAAGTAAAAGTAAATATTATATTTGGTCCTGCAGACCTAATAGAAGGCTCTAGAAAAGTTGTACTATTGTTAGCAAATGTAACAAAACTAATAATCCAAAATGCGTTATATTCAACAAGATATAAAAGGAATTTTTTGAGCTTTGAAGATATCCATCGAAATAGTATATCATATTAAGACTTAGATTAGAATAATCTAGATTATCTCTACATTATTAAAATGTCTAAGGAAAGGAGTACATATTAGAAAAGTTCCCAACATTCTCATTAGAATTGTAATGCACAATTCATAAATGTGATTGAAAGCTATGCAGTTATGAACTAGAAGTTTATTGATAAAAAATATTTAAGTTGTGGCATAATTGCCTTGGTCACCCAACATCTACAATTATGTGTAGAATTATTGAAAATTCTTATGGATGTCTATTAAAGAACCAGAAGATTCTACTATCTAATGAGATTATTTGCTTCGCTCGCTCAAAAGGAAAATTTATAGTCAAACCATTTCTTTCTAAGATTGGTCAAGAATCTCCATCGTTTTTACAAAGAGTTCAAAGAGATATATATGGATCAATCCATCCATCTATTGCACCATTTTGTTACTTTATGATTTTGATTGATGCATCTATATGGTGGTGTGTTTGTTTATTGTCTATGCACAATGTTGCATTTTCAAGAGTGCTTGCACAAATTATAAGATGAAGGGCACAATTTTTAGATCATCCAATTAAAACCATACGTCTAGATAATACTAGTAAGTTTACATCAAAGACATTTGATAATTACTGCATATCAATTGATATTGATGTTAAACATCCGATTCCATATGTATACACACAAAATAGATTGGTAGAACCATTGATTAAATGATTACAGATGATTGTAAGAGCTTTACTTATATAAAAATACCAATATTTGCATGGGGTCATGCTATTTTACGTGTTGCAGCATTAGTTTGTCTAAGACCTACTACATATTATTAATATTCTCCATCTTAGCTAGGCTTGACAATAAAACCACTTAACCCCGATCTAAACGGACCAGCCAATGTGGACAATGTAAAACCTAGTCTATTTTTACAAATAAAAATAATTCTGGGTTATGATTTTCAATACCTAGGTATTTTTTGGGTAGAGGTCCAGGCATGGCACTAAAAACCCATAACTCGGATCCGTACTTGATTTTTTTTAATAAGTAAATCAAACAAATAAAAAAAAGAAAATATAAATAAAACCAAAGCAATAACATTGCCCAAAATGAAACCTTAAATTCCGTTAAACAACAAGTTACACCTTCAACTCTCCAAGACTCCAAGCCAGCATCCACCAACTACTACTGCATTGCACCTCTACAAACCTCCACGTGATGGCGTCATTTTTTTAACTTTTTAATTACTGGCCTTAATGCGGGCTTCGCTCTATCCTCCATCTTCACTGTCACAACTTACAAAGCACAGTCTTAATTGTCACTTAGTCACCATTACTCCGCCATCAAAACTTATCATAATATTTGGAGATTGTAATATTAAAAAAAAAAAGATTATTTGTGTCTCTCATGCAAATTGGATTAATTTAGTGAGTCCACTATAAGTTACCTACAAATTCGTTAATTTAGAAATTTTGAGTATTTTGCTCCACTGCTTATAGCAATCTTTTTAAGTCAATAGACTCGATATAGATGCATTGAAAGCATTATTCTTTAATTATTGATAAATATGAACATGAAAATAAGAAAAAAAGAAATAATGTAATCAATCGATTCTCTTGCTTTTGGTTTCTAGTTAATGGATGGATGGTGATTAACTAACTTGATCCTCTTTTTAATTGAATTCGCAAAACACTCAAAAAAGGGTTTATATTAATTAATAACTTTTTTTTAAAAGGTAAGGGGGAGTGGGCAAGCCCAAATCAATTTTTATCCCCCTTACCAACCCCAAGAATCGAACCCGAGTCTACACTAGTGTGAGGGGTGACAATTACACTGCTAACCAACTTGACCACGCCCTTGGGGGCATATTAATTAATAACTTACTATTTTCATAGTAGACTTAAAATTTGTATTAATTAATAACTTTTCTACATGTTAGTTCCTCTCTACAATTACATAAAAATGTTTATTTGATTAACTTTCATTACATTCTTTTTAATTTTTCATTTATGTAATATTTATTTTGTACTGCTATAGGTTTTTTCTTTTTAGTTCAATTCTTCTCCGAGCAAGTAAAGCTCGGATTAGAAATTGTTGTATAAATCTAAGCTGGTCCAAGGGGCAAGTCAAAACCCCTTGGACCTAGTGTTTTTCCAACACTAATCATAGACTTGGTCAACAACTTGGCATTTCCCATTTATGCACTTTTTGTTGTGCTGTGAATGTTCATGTATTACCTTTTTAGTGTACAACGATAGGATCTTAATGCGTTTTGGGGATTTAGTTGGCTTTAATTCACCTTCAATTATCAGATATTTTGAACCATCGACGAGTGATTTTTTTACTGCATGTTTTTGTAGATTGTTTTTTTATGAGGCAATTTTTTCATTATTGGGAAATAGAAATCCTCTTGAAGTAAAGCATAAATTTTCTTGAAAAGTTTTCACTTTGTCTTATTTAGATCCTCGTAAAGTCAGTGTTAAGATGAAGTACGATTGATATTACATTTGTAGCAAATTACAAATCAATTACTAAATACATATACAAATATAGCAAGAGTAACCGAGTCATATATTGTTGTTGCTAATGTATTAGCCTGGGTGATTGCTCTTGCTGAACAATCAAGTATGAGAGCAGCTAATGAGTTATTTGTTACACATCATAAACGTGATATACCACTTGGTTCTAAAGATACTGCTCCCTAAGAAAGAAGAATGAAAGATTAAGATGTTATTGAAAATAATACTTGAGCTATAAATGTACATATATTATCTAAATCACCAATTCTAGAAGAACTAATGGTTCCTGAGGAGTCACAAGTCCTTGAAAAAGTATGAAAACACAAAAAAAAAAGAAAAATCTACAAATTATATTTGTACAAAGGAAATATTGGATCATAATGAAATAAACATTGACAATGTATTTTCATTCACATTAGCTACTGAAATTACCAATGATTTTGAACTTTAAACTATTGATGAATGTACATAAAGGCATGATTAGCATCAATAGAAAGAAGCAATTGAAGCAGAATTTACTTTTCTAGCTAAACGTGAAGTTTTTGGATCTTTAATCTAGACACTTGAAGATGTCAAATCCATTGGGTGATAGATGGGTATTTGTGAGGAAAATGTAATGAGCATAATAAAATCATTAGACATGAAGTGTGACTAGTTGTATAAGGTTTCTCACAAAGACATAGTATTGATTATGAGCATACATATTCTCCAGTGATGGATACTATTGCGTTTCCATTTGTAATTATCAAAGTAGTCTCATAAGGACTTGACATGCATTTCATAGATATAGTGACTGCATATCTATATGAGTTACTTGTCACTAATATTTACATAAAAATTCCTAAATGATTCAAAATGCCTAATGAATAAAAATTAAAGGATCATAATTTGTGTTCAATCAAGCTATAATGATCCTTATATAGATTGAAACAATTAGAACACATGTGCTATAATCAACTGGATGAATATTTGATTAAAGAAAGAAATAAAAATGATCTATTTGCCTATGTGTCTTTATTAGAAAATCTAAATCTAGATTTATAATTGTAGCAATTTATGTTGATACACGAACTTAATTCGAACTCTTGAAAAGCTTTTAAAAATTGTTGAATATTTAGAAAGATACTTTAAAATGAAAGATTTTCAAAAACAAAACATTGTCTTCGCTTGCAGATCAAGCATAAAACAAATAGAGTAGTTATCCATCAATCTACTTATGTCGAAAAAAATCTTAAAGCGTTTTAATACGGATAATGCTCATCTGTTAAGCACTCCTATGATTGTTCTTCAATCTCTCAATCCTACAAGGAATTCATTTTGACCAAAGAGGATGATGAAGATATATTTAGGTCACAAGTATGATATTAAATGCACTTGATGCTCTATTGTAACTAGCTAAATGCACTTGACTAGACGCTACATTTTATGTGAACTTATTGGCAAGATTTAGCTCAGCGCTAATACAACAACATAGCAATAGCATCAAATATATCTTTCAATATATTCGTGAAATTTTATTTGAGTGAGTTAGCAAAAAATCCTAATCATATTAGTTATGCAAACGCAGGCTATCTCTTTGATCCCCACAAAGGCTGTTCACAAGAAGGATATTTTTTCACTTACAATGGCATGCCAATTTTGTGGCAATCTACTAACAAACTTTCTTTACCACTTCCTCTAATCACTTAGACATCTTTGCGTTACATAAAGCAAGCAGAGAGTGTGTTTGGTTTCAGCCTATTATCCATCATATTCTAAGCACATACAATCTGACTTCTGTATGGATGATTTCAACAATTATATATGAAGACAATACTACTTGTATTGTTTAAATTAGAGGAAGATACATCAAAAGCGATAAAACTAAACACATCTCACCAAAACTCTTTCACACTCATGAGCTCTAGCAAGTAAAGAAAATTGATGTAAGGCAAATATGCTCTACTAATAATTTTGCTTATCTTTTTACTAAAACTTTGCCCACATCAATATTTGAGAAGTTAGTCCATAGTATTAGCATGCATTAACTCAACAAAGTATATTGATATTTGATTTTGAGAGCACATTTTATCAAGGAGAGCATATTTTGAAAATAAGAGTTTCTGCAGGTATATTGGATAAATGCGCACTGTACTTTTTTTGCTTCAACCAAGTTTTGTCTCACTGAATTTTATTGACAAGGTTTAACAGGGCAGTTTTATGCACACCTAGAAACACTTTTGTTTTATGCCCCAAAATGGTGAAGTACAAAGAGGAGTCTTATAAACTTGTGAACTTCTACCATTTGAAAAAAATCCCACATGGAAAGTTTAAGTTATCTAGTTGCCCATTAAACAAGTATAAATAGAGATGATTAGTTTGTAAATTAGTTAACAACAAAAAGCTTATCAATAATAAGATTTTAACAAGTTACTTGAGGTACTTTGTTTACTTCAAAATTTTCTATTATTTATTTTATAACAAAAGTAAGGGAAACATGAATTTTTTTCAAAATCAATTAGAGCATTTTCATAATTCTAAAATGTATTTGGAGAACTTTGTATATATCCTAAACTTAAACAACTTAAGGTTCTTTTTTTTTTTTTTAAAAAAAAACAGAAATAATCTTTATAGACATTTTAAAAGTTAGTTGGAGCCTATATCTCTATGCCTAAGTTGGTGCTATATAGTGGACTCCAAACTTAATAAGAGTAGCGATATTTGAACCCACTAAATTTTTTTCTAAACTAATTTTGAAAAATAAATACTTTATTAAAGATTTAAAACTTAAAAATCTCAAAATTATTCTTCATTAATCTCTTTTTCTCTTTATCGTACAATTACGTATTTTCTCTGTATGCTCTTATATTCTGCAAACTAAATACTAAAGTTCATTTTCTTTTGAATTCATGTTTTGGTCTGTCTTAATATATCATAATCTCTATTTCATGTTTTCTATATATAAGAATTTTTTTCTTGATTTTAATTAGCTTTTATGTTTGGCGAAAATTAATTTTTATATTCATTAACTTTTATGACTGATAAAAATTCATTAATGTTCATTTTTAAATGGTGGATTTTGTTCCTCGTAATTAATGATATCAATTATTTGTACCTAAAAAGGTATGTGAATAAATTGATGAGGATATGTGAAATTGAAAAGAGAAATAGAAGAAAAGATTAATGAAGTAATTTTTTAAAATTATTTATATAATAAAATTTTTAATTAAAAAATATAATTGGTGGGTTGTATAGCCCCGTCTATTCAATAAATTACGCGGATCATCTAATCAGCCGCTGCCACCTTTGGTTGTTGCATTATTAAATCATTTTGATATTTTTCTTTGTTAATAATTGAGGGAGCATCAATTATGTCGGTTAATATTCCCGGCACAGGGGCACACAAACGATTCAATCAATTTCATCAATACATTTTAGGATTCAGTCAATTTCATTAACGCATTGGACTCCAAATTCAATAAATCACATGGGTTATTTAATATTTTTATTTAATTTATTAATTACATTATATCACGCTTATTTATATAAAAATTTATGATTGTATCATTAAATAAAGAGAATTTAGACAGACTTTTCAAACAATAAAATACTTTTAGTTTAGTGGTAAGAGTGCTATTTTAATAATTTTGGAGTCTTCAAAATAGTTATATAATTTTCATTTCTTTAGATATTTGTAGAGATTACTTAAAAAAAAAATACTTTCATATATGTGAGCACAATGAGCTCCAGCATTCAAATTAAATAATTTATTACTATTATTTTTAAAATTTAAATGAAAATAATAGAATTTGATTTTTTTGGACTTCAAATGTATTTAATTGAGCAGTAAAAAAACTTCAAATACCCTGAATTAAATGAAATTTTTTTGAATTAAATCTCACTAATTTAAGTACCTGGATTTGCCACTGATCACTCATATGACTATGAGATGTTTTTACATGATTGAAAGATTGTAATATTTTTCTTTGGAAATAACTGTGACAGTACCAACTATTATTTATCCGCTAATGTTCTTGACATAAAAAGGATTCAATCAATTTCATCAATACATAAGCACTGCACTCCAAATTCAATAAATCACGTGTGTTATTTAATATTTTTATTTAATTAGTTAATTATATTATATCAAAATAATTTATATAAAAATTTGTGATTTCTCATCTGACTATGAAATGTTTTTGCATTTTCCATATTTTTCTTTGCTAATAATTGAGGGAGTGCCCACTATTATATGTCGGCCAGTATTCATCAATACGTTAGCACTGGACTCCAAATTTAATAAATCACTTGGGTTATCAAATATTTTTATTTAAGAAGCCAGTTGTATTATATCACAACAATTTATACAAAGATTTGTGATGGTATTATATCACTTAGAAATATATTTTGTACGCGACAGATTTAACTCTAATTAAAATAAAAAATGACCGCTATTTTTTTTAACTAATATCATAGCATATTTCACGCAGTCCCTTTTTTATTTGTTTTATTATCATAACTCTTTAGTTAATTACTTCCTATTTAATTTAAAAAATATTTACATATGCAAAATGCGGCAGGTGGCTTGACCGCAGCTACCTGCTTTCACGATATTAGGCAAATTTAAGTAACTATATATCCAGAATAATCTGATAGCAAATCATTTGATTCCATAATTAGAATATCAGAATCATATCCATAGCCACATCAACTCTCCTTTAATTTAGTGTAGTAAATTGTTTGTGTAATTCAAATAATAATTGGCTAAAGATTTTAGATTCTCTCATTATTTAGTTATATATGATTTTCTTTTTTGAGATTTATTTACATGTGATGATTAGCCATGATTTGTTTATTAAATGGCCATGATTTGTTTATTTATATTTTGTTTAACTATCTCTAGAACGGTCCTTTTGTTCCCTCACTTTCAAACCGACCACGATTTTTCTCAAAATTAACGGCCAGCTTGAAATTGTCATAATTGGTAAGATAAATTGTTTCTATTACACTCATAGAATAAGTCGCTAAACAAAAAAATAATTAGGTGTTTGATAAAATATTTTATTTTTATTATTGTGAGTTTTAAAAATAAAGTATATGCACCAAGTAAAGTTTATTATTGAGATGTCGTTTTATTGTATAATGACAAAAATAAACATAAATTTAAATTACCTTTTATTTTTCTTGAATAAATTTAATAAATTTTCTAGACAATTTTTTTTCCAAATAATGTTATAATAGTGTGGAGACTCTATTTTGTAAAACACAATTTTTTATTCATTTTAATTTTAATTATGTAAATTAAAAATATTGATTTGAGCAATATAAATAAAATATTATTACTAATAATATAGTACAAAATTAATATTTTCTTAGAATAAACTATTAATTATTAATATTAAATAAATAAAATGCTATTATTATTAAATAAATATATTATATTTTTCAAATAAAGATAATATATAATAATACTATTAATTCATCACGGATGTAATAATATTATTTTTAAGTAATTTTAACTTAGAATCAATGTAAATTATTATTTTTAACTAAATATTATAATATTATATTTAAATAAGTTTAATATTATTATTTTTAATAACGGTAATATTACTAAATAATATAATAATATTATTTAAATAAATATGATATTATGCTTTTAAATAATTGTAGTATTATTTTATTTTAATAAATATAATTATATTATATTTAATAAGAGAAGAAAAAAAAAATGAAGATGTAAGAGTAGAAATGAGAGTGCAAATTTTACTTTTCATCCTAAAATTGAGTGGGACTCATAGAGTGAGACTCACTTTTCTCTTTAAATTAATAAATAAATATTGAAGTGGGAGAAATCTATACTTTTCTCTCCTTGTTTAATAAGTAAACATAGTCCAAATTGTTGGGTTGAAAAATCAAGGCAGAAATAGAGAAGAGGGGTGATAATCCCAGGCGGCTGCTGCTGTCAAAGATGGCGGTGTGGGATGGGTTAGAGAATTCAACTTCTCTTCCTCTTTCTTTCTTTCTTGTTTGTTTTTTCAAATTAATTTCCCTCTTTTTCAACATTCCACTAGGCTGCGTGAATTAATTCAATCCGATGGATGTAATCTGATTTAATTTAATTTAGATGGATTAATTGAATCAATTTTTTGAATCTAATTAATAATTAGATTGGATTATATAAACCTATATAATCCTAACTCCCTTTATTTTTTTTATAAAAGAGACTATTTTCAATTTCTCTTTATTAGACCTAACATTAATTAAATTATCTAAATTCAAAATTCAGCAATCAAAACTAAATTTTCATTAGGTCATTTAATTTTTTTTGTACGAGCTTATTTTTGTTGCTGTGTTTATTAATATATGTTAGGTCAATGGACAACATTTAATGCAAGAAGGAGAATTATTGTGTTTTCTTTCCTATTTGAATCTATTTTAAGTATCAAATATTTTTTTTATTGATTTTTTTACTTATTATTTTTTAATTTTTAATTTTAATCAACCCAATCAAGCCAGCTCGATGATTTAAGAGTTAAATTGATTTCATTAAATATATTTATTTGGTTAGGTGGTTGACTTTTTCTCAAACTAATTAATAGTGGGTTGGATTGAATTATCACAAACCCAATCTAACCCAATGAGAGGATTTGGTCCATTAGTTAATCCCACCACTTACATGTTGGGAGGAAGTTAAATTGTTATCAGACTATAATAATAATAATAATTCTTTCTATTCACGTGTATTTATTAGTTGCAATTATTTATATAAATCAGAACTTAACAGTACACCAAATTTATTTGTATAAATTGACATAACATAATATACTTCCATGAATGATTTTAGAAATGTCAATGTTACGTAGCTAAGTTGCATTAGCTACGTAAACCTCATGTAACTAATATTATGTTTAGATATTTAGTTTATTTTCTAATTATATGACATATCATATATTATTTATTGACTAAACTTATAAAACAATTAGTAATAAAACCAATTAAAGTCATACATATGACTATGATATATCAGCGGCATAACAACAAAATAATCCAACTGAGTAATCGTAATATTACTATCACTTGATTGTAAAATATCTCATATTTTGTCAAAGAACATAAACAGTACAAATCTCAGTGAAAATATATAATATGTTTCATGCTAATAGGCTCATGCACTGACCCAAAAAACCAAATAAATAAATAAATAAATAAATAAAATACAAAGCATCTCTACCTAAAGAATGGATCACGTGAATTACTCATCCTTAAAGATATCATGCAATCATCCACCCAACCCAAAGATCACGTATTACAATCACGCCAATGAACAAAATATCCCATTTCTTCCTTCTCACAAGCCAAAAAAATGTGTTCCTATACAATCTTCAATGGAAAAAAATTCATCCTACAACACCAAATCCGCACAATCATTGTTTACAAACATTACCGATCGTCCTCTTAATCCTTCTGTTGATCCAAAGCTTGTCTTCCTGGAAACTTTGCTCCGGTGGACGAGCTTGGCCCCACCGAGTGCCCGATGGTTGATGGCAAGCTTCCGGACTCCCTCACTGGAATGTACATCCGAAACGGACCAAACCCACAACACATGCCCCGTGGCCCTCCCGCTTCTTTGAAGGCGATGGTATGCTTCATCCGGTTCAATTATCTAAAGGGCGTGCAATTTACAGTAACCGCTATGTCAAGACTTACAAGTACAAGGTCGAGAGAGATGCCGGCTGCCAAATTTTTCCCAACATGTTGTCAGGATTTTACGGGATTGCGGATATCATTCAATGTGTTGCCGCGGTAGCAAGAGTGTTGATAGGTCACATAAATCTCAAGAAAGCTTTCTTTTCATCTAAGCTTCGTGCTCTTGGTGAGTCCGATTTACCCTACATCACAATCTCTACCCGAGATGGCGATGTTGAAACTTTAGGGTGTTAGAGAGTATGGTGATGCTACTGATGTTGATATACAGCCTGCAGAGCGAGCTTGACTACAGAGTATGCTGAATAAGCTCAATAGTCTCACTTGCAGCTGAACATATATGTTAAGGAAGCTCATTGTGCTGAAGTCACAAAGAATACGAAGTTCCAGCTTCAGCCAGCTGATACAAGTCAGCAGTGCCAGCTCATGAGAATTGGTTAAATTGACAGATCAGCATAAGTTGTTAAACTTGTTATTAGTCATGTAGGATGTGTGTGAAATGTAATTAGCTGGAAAATGATTTATAGATTAAAGAGTTAGTTATAAGTATTTTACTGATTCATGTATAAATGTAGAGATGCTGATTCTGTTGTATTAAGAAGAAAAATCTAGAAGAAATAAAATCATTTTTTTCTCTGAAAATTTCTCTCAAACCAAACAATAGCAATCTCTTTCAATTATAAGTTAATTATGCTGAGCTGGCAAGGTTGTTGTAACAGTCTCAGTAGCTAGCTTAGTGTGTGTACGTGAGAATGAAGTTTCTAGAATTGTTCAGTAAGGAATATTCTCAGTTGTAATCATCCAAGTATAAATATAGTAGCTTAGATTCATTCATGTACAAGTTTGATTGAATAAAAGAGTGAAACAGTTTTCTTTCATTTTCTTGATCCTTTTCTCAGTAACCAACTTTCAACTCATTTCAACATGGTCTTAGAGCCATCTGCTACTTCAAATCAAATCAACACTACCTAAAATTTTGTAACTCTCAGTTAAACTTGATCAATACAACTTTGTTGTATGGAGTACACAAGTGTTAACCTCAATCAAAGGGAATGGCTTAGAAGGTTTCATTACTGGCACAAATAAGTGTCTAGATCAACACATCATTCAAGATCCAAATGGTGCAAGTTCATCAAATGCTGGATCTGGTTCATGGATTGATAATCTTGCTTTCTCAGCTTGGATCAGAACAGATCAACTCCTTCTCAGTTGGATGATGTATTCCATTCAAGAAAATTTGCTGCCCTTAGTGATTCATTCTATCATATCACAAGAGCTATGGGACTCCTTGACATGTATGTTTGTTTCTCAAACTCAAGCTCGTATCATAATGCCTATTAAAATGCAATTACAGATATCTAGAAAAGGATCAATGACCATGAGGGCATATTTTGCTAAGATGAAAAGGTTAGCTGACACACTTACTATTGTTGGTAAACCTGTTGAGCATGCTGATATTGTTACTTATACTTAATTGGATTAGAGTCTCAAGAGTATGAATCATTAGTTATCGGTTTATTAACCAGAGGAGAAAACATGAGCTTATATGATTTGTACGCCTTACTGCTAAGCCATGAAATGAGAATTGAGCAGAAGAGAGGCAAAATCAGTTTTGAGGTCATACACAACTTATCTACAAATTTTGCTCAGAAAAATCTAGGTTTTTCTAAAATTGGCTTTGAAACTTAAAAAGGTGAAAAAAACTTAGATAATTTTACTGTAGATATTTCTAGTTTAGGTTCTAATAGAAACAACAATGGAAATCATGATTCAATTGTCTACCAAATTTGCTTTATACCTGGACATAGAGCTCACAAATGTAGAAATAGGTTCAATCATGCATTTGTGCCTCAAAGATATCATGGCAGAGGTGGCAGAGGTGGACCAAGGCCTATCTATGGTTCAGGCAGAGGTTTTATACCTTATGGCGGAGGTAGAGGTTTTATGCCTTCTTCGAATTACTTTTCATTTTAAAGCATCTCTTTAGCCCCTCAAAAGTTGGCTCAGGTAGACCAGCTCTCGCCTATAATACATACATGCCACCAAAGGTTCTCTACCCATTTAAAGCTATTTGACAATGAGCTAGACCTAATGAACATATTATTTTTCTAAAATAAGGTTGCATAGGCAACCTTCTCCCACAATCAAAAAATTTTGTTCACGTAGCTAACAGGCCCTCAGGTGGGTCACTTGGTTTCTCTTCTCTTCTGGGTTATCTTATCCTTACCTAATTTGAGATATTATATTTTTCTCTCAAAACCTCAAGGTCATCCCCTTCAAGAATTAACTGTATCCTGTTCATATCATATCCTATGGGGTCAGTCCTAATAATAGGTTTAGGACTTGGTTTCACTTGTCTTTTCTTCTTCTTTCTCCTCTTATTACCATCACTGGGTTCTTCATCCTCCTCGGTCATGGTATCACCAATCTCATCTATGTCAAACGTAAATGAGTCAATCTGTATAAACATAGGGTCCTTCTTTGCTCTCTCATAATTTACTTCTATTCTACTTTCTACAATTTTCTCACTAGATTATCTATCACCGTCATCTCTATAAGCCTGACCCGAGGACTCTCTTGATGGATTTTGAGAATCACTACCTACAGAATTTCTATCACTCTCCATTTTATAAGCAAGAAGTGCTCATGTTTTCCCAAGTTACACCCAAATCAACACAATCTTATTATTTAATTCCTATTTGTGCCATAAACCTTAAAAACGAATGATATATGAGAATAGGGGTAAAGGGAAACATACCAATCAGTCCCTTCGCGATCGATTTTCCATCAGCCTGGTTCCCTTTTTTTTCGGTCGTCTCTGATTCTTTCGTTTTTCCTCTTCTCTTTTGCAGTTTCTTTCTTTTTTTTTTTTTTTTTTTAAGTTTGAATTGGAATGAGTTTCTGAAAATGGAAACTGAACATCTCTCCTGCTTTTTCTCTTTGGTACCCGCTATAGCCCGTGGAAATTCAAATTGAATGGTATTTCCTAGTTGTTTCCTACCAATTTTCCCGAGCTGTTCGATTATCGGTTCTTATCTAATATCTTTACACGTAGTAAATTATGATATGATATGTCAAACCTAAATGATGTGTTCATGTCACTTCATATTAATGTGCACAAGCTCTGAGCTCAACTTTTTTTACTTATTCCATGTGGCTTCTCCTCTTTCAGATTTTACTCCTAAAATGAAGTCTTTCAACATTTTTCGTACCCGATTTTCTCGAATTTATTTTACCTGATCATGTCAATGGTTTATTAGTTTACTTGTCCTCTTGCCTCGGACATAGAACAAGTAAAGTCCCACTAACTGTTGTACTATATTTTACGGATCACTAAAATCGGGTAAGAAATTTCAATACGATTACAATCATGATATTATTATCCGACCAAAATTATAAATAACCCACATACATATTATCTTTAGAAGATATTCTGAATACTATATGGGTTCAAAGAAGTCTTTCTATAAAAAGTCACTCCGTTGATGAGTAAGGTATCGTCGTTCTTGGACAATCTACAGGAACTCGAAACTCTCACTTTTTATTTAAGTCGTAAGTTGTTATTTTGGCGACCTTTAATCTCTAACTTAAGGATCAGCAAATTTTCGCGGACAACATCGCCGATGCCATTGCGATCTCTTATTTTTGCAGATAAAGAGCACCGAATTCAGAGGCTGCAATCTATCCAAACTACGGACACATCAAATCTAATTACATCCATATATTAAAATTTGGTGCCAACAGCTATAATTTCTTTTTTGACAATTCGCCATGCAAATTACTATTAATGTCAAGTTTATTGTTTTTGATAAATCATTTGATTTATTGCTGATGTAGTTGCACCTCACATTATTATTGATACAGCAGACCAACGATAGACTTGTTACCTATAACTACATTGTTGCTACAAAAGTAATTACTTTTCATTTGGCCAATTTTTTCTATATGTCACGTGTGCTTATTACAACAGTAGGCTGAGCTTGATTTTCATCCGACAGTGCCCAAGTGACATCTTAGACATGGCCAAAGCCCAAAGAAAAGAGAATATATGCACATCTTTCCATTTTTCGCTTTTTGAAAGGATAGGCATATCTTTCCTTCTATATCTAAAGAGAAATAATTTTGGTAGCAGCATGAAGAACTATTGGCTTATCGCAAAATTTAGGAACTAATGGAGAACTTTATTCATGTTAGAGTTTGTACACTCTTAAATCATGTAATGCAATTACTTATTTAAGTTAGTTTGAGATAAGTGTGAAACTGTTGGTATAAATAGATTCACATCCTTTAAAAATTATGTATTTATTTATTTTATTGAATTAATAAAATTTTTATTTTAGTTAAAAAAAAGTTAAGGCCTTGACAGAGATAGGACATCGTAACATTGTTAAATTCTATTGATTTTGTCCATATGTCCGACACTCTTTTTTGGTTTACGAATATCTTGAGACGGGTAGCTTGGCCATGATTCTGAGCAATGATGCAGCAGCAGAGGAATTGGGCTAGACAAAGAGACTGAATGTGATGAAAGGTGTGTCTGATGCATTGTCATATATGCACAATGATTGCTTTCCACCAATTGCTCATTGAGACATATCAAGCAAGAATGTACTGTTACATTTAGAGTATGAAGCCTGTGTTTCAGATTTTTAAATTGCCAAGTTTCTCAAGCTAGACTCATCTAATAAGACAGAACTTGCAGGCACGTTTGGATGTATTGCACTAGGTATGTACTTCATTCAAACTTGTTAAGTATACTAGTACAAGCTTACTAGATTAAAAGTTAAAAAACAAAAGTGATTTCTTATTTGTTTTTCTTAGGGGTGTTTAGAATTCAATTTGATCCGCTCAATCCGTCTGATTCGTAGAAATCCGATTTGTGGATTGGATTGTATTTAAAATTTGAAAATCCGCAATTTAATGGATTGGATATGAATTTACTTTTGTAAATTTGCAAAAATCCGCGAATTCGAAAAAAAAAAAAATTTATTTAATTAAAAATTAAACTTTTAAATATGGTATTAGTACTTACTAATAAATAAATAAGTTAAAATATAGTTACATTAACAATATATTATATCTTATTTGATAATAATATAAAATAAAAAATAATTAAATCAACAGATATAACTTCCTAAAAGTTAATTTTCATATACTGATTTAAAAAAATGAGATTTTTTTACTTTTTGGAGTGTTATATTTTGAAACTTCTAATGTATTTTCTAGCTTTATTTAAATAATTAATTTATTTAAATCTTATTTAATTTTAAATTTGTTCGGTAATAAATTTATTTTTATATTAAATTTTTTTATTTATTTAGTTTGTGGATTGGATAGAATTAAAAAATTTTAGTCTCGCAAAAAAATCTACAAAGCGGTGGATTAGATATGGATTGGGTTAAATCCGCATCCAGTCCATAGACGTATAAATTAGATTTGGATTGAGTTTCACTAATCTGTAGATTGGATTAGATTGAAAATTTATAATTCATAAAATTGTTGATCAGATATGAATTAATGCTTAATCTACAAAATCAAATCCGCGAACACCCCTAGTTTTTCCCTTCAGAGCTTGCAAACACAATGAAAGTTACAGAAAAGTGAGGCACGTATAGTTTTTAGAGCGTTAGCATTGGAAGTGATGAAGGGAGAGCATCCAAGAAATTTTGTTTCCTCAATTCACTCTTCATGTTCAAACTTGGACATAGCGCTTGATGAAAAGTACAATTCTTCAGCCAATTATGTAAACTCTCAACTTTTATTTTTATTTAATGAATTGCTCGCTCCTCCTACAGAGAGGCTTTATCTTTTTCTATTTTAGCCTTGTACTGGCATAATGTACACACACACACACACATATATATAAATATGTGCACTCTGAGAACTAAGAGTTAGCATGCATAATCCTTTTAACGGTAAAGAAATTTTGATGAGATTTGATTTTGAGCATGAATGGAAAATGAATTAATTTAATAAAGCAACATGGAGATTTTGATGATTTTCCCAACTGTTACTTGAGATACAACAAAAATTTAACAAAGTATGCAAACTCGTCAAGTCACTCTCGTTACTTTAACCGTATTTCTATTTTCTCTTTCAATTAAGTATACAAATTGATCGAAGACAACAATAATTTCATTATAAATTTTTTTCATACAAATGCTCTTTTTCCGTAGTATACATGATAACATGGATAAACAAAGCATAATATAGAATTGTTTAGTAAATCTTAATTGAAATAAAAAATACTGGAATCTATATAGTAAATGGAGTTAAACTAGACACAGCACATTAATAAATTAATCAATTGAGCTAGAATGTGAATACAACACAACCAATTCCACGGACAGTACATATCGTGGTTCGTGATGATTAGCGTGACACTAACATTTAATTAACTTATTTATTAAGGACGTGAGGTTTTTGATGAGTTTTGAAATCTGGAGGGAATAATGACATTATTGGAACAACACAACTTTGATCAGTTTTTTCAAAATTATATACATATATATTTGAAAGGATTGGGATCTCTCTGATACTTTTTCTTAAGCTTTTAAAGTTTTTGTGTTATGTACCTTTTAGTGATAGGATATGGCTAAGATTTAACTTCATTATCTTTTTATTTAATGATTATGGATCATCACTTGAATTTTTTCTTAGTACAAGAGCAGATCATAAGAGAATTCTGATCTCGAAGTAAAATTCAAAGGCCATGTGTCATATGTTTTTTTAATGATAGCATACGATTTAACTTCTTTATCATTTTATTTATTAGTCATCAATCATAACTTGAATTTTTTTCTTAGCACAAGATTAGATCATGAGAAAAATATTTTATCCTGACGTATATATTTTCAAAACTACAAAATTACATTGGACACAGTGACTAACTATATTTTAATACTCAAGTGTAGGTAATGAAGTAACTGCTTAATTTATCATATTAGCTCCCACTTTCAGTTAACCATTTATTCTAGAATTACCCTATTAAAAATAATTATTTTTATTTACCTTAACTTTTTTCCCATTGTATTCACTCTCTCAAGTATCACCGTCACCCTCACTGCCTATCTTCATCACTATCACCACCACCACCTATTGTCATCAACATCAATCCATCAACATGACAACACGTCATGGGTTTGTAGGCTTTTGTAAAATTTTGTGAATAAGTTGAGGGTTTTGTTGTTGTTGATTCTATTTATTTTTATTTTATTTGATAATTCAAGATTTTAGCAATTTTGATTTTGGATTTATTTCAAGAGTTAATATTTAATTGAGGTTCTAAATCATTTCAAGGAAGTGAGAGAGATGTGAAAGAAAAACAAAATAAAAATTTATGTTTAATTACTATGTAATAAGGATACTTCTGAAAATAAATAGAATTAACAAAAAAATGAGGTTAGTCATCATTTGGTTTGGGAAATTTGCTGGTGCGTATGGTAGGTATAGACCTATTGAGATTAAAGATCAGTTGGTGGGTTTGGCAGGGATAGAGATTGAAAATTTGTTGGTGCAATCAATCATTACAATTCCAATTCTTCGTCAATCCTCTTCACAACTATATTGTATTATTATTTAGTGATAAATTATTGCTGATTACCATTTTCCTTACTGGATTTTGTTTTTTAGAAATAATATGTAATGGCTTCATTGTCAATACAATATATAATATTTTCATGTCTACAACTAAAAAGAAAAAATAAGAAGATAACAAGAGAAAAAATAGAGAAATTTATTTATTTTTATAGTTTTATTTTTTAATTATTATCTTGTTTTGTTAAATTTCTTGTCCTCTTTTAAGTGTGGCTAATATACGTTTATAGAATTAAAACAACTAATAAATTTTAATTTTTTTACGAAGGTTAAATTTGAAACTCTGCAAAATTATCTAAGTAGTTTTAATAATTTTAATACTGATCTGGGACTCTATCACAAATTCAAATCAATTATGAACTGATGCCCCAACTAGTCCTATACTGGCTCCGCTGTGTATGGAAGCAATTATGATTTTATCAAAGTGAATATTATGACTAAAAAGAGTATTGGAGTTGATTTGATGCGGAAGGTCGGTTTTCCTATTTACTAAATGGACCCATTCTATGAAGAGGTAGATGCCCGGTGAACATGCTGATCAGCCGTGATCCTAAAACGCCGAGGGCAATTTTCCCATTAATTTTGATCACAAAATTAATTCTATATGTCCTCGGATGGCTTTTTAAGCTCGTTTGGAAATATATATACAAATCTTTGTGGAAAAAGAGAAAATTAAGATTTTTTAACTTTATGAGCAGCCGAGCTTTTCTCACAATGGATGAATTTATTTTCTTCCTCGTCTTTCCAATCTTGTTTGTCGCCATATAAAAACTTTTCTGTACAGTAAAAATTTTACAACCCATTAATTAAAATTATTTATATATTACATTATGACGATTTTTCTAACATAAACAAAAAAAATTGGAGGGTTCATGATTGATGTTGGAGAAAATTTGAGTAGAGAAATAGTGGAAGAAATATGTGCGTAGAAAAGAATTTAGAGGACGGAGAAAGTTGAAACATAGAAAAAATTAGGAGTTAAAAAGAAAAGTTTAATAGTTATTGTAATATTTTAAAAATTTAACTTTGACCACTCATATTTATTTTGGCCGGACGTTATTAGATCCTTAAAAGTTAACCATATACCATAAGAGAAAAAATAAGAAGAGGATACAAATCCATATATGTGACGCAGTGCTAGTAATTAAAAATATAAGATTGTTATCTTTAAAATACAATTTCTCAGGAGTAATATTATAGGAAATAATTTTGTAAATTAATAAGGCCTCAATTGATGGATGATTAACAAACAAATAAATGAACCAATTATTTTTCCCTAGCAACAAGTCCACTTTAGAGGTGTTAAGACGCATTAACTTGTTGACCTCACGTTGATTCCAACTCATTTGCTCTCGTGTGCAGTTACTATAAATTCGGCTTTCAGTGTGTTTCTTTGTACAATTCTTAGATGCTTATTTCTATCTGCCTTGTCCAGCTAATCTTTAATAATTCTTGTTGCTCTCATATTTACTTGATCTCTAGTGTTTCTGTAATTACAAGTCTCAGTCGATCTCGAATGATGTTACTAAAGTTGAAAAATAATTTAGTAATTTTCTCACTCGTTTTTCTGATTCTATTTCCTATTTTAGATTTTCCACTCATTGTTTCTTCTAATTCTACGAAAGAAGCCTATGCTCTTCTCAAATGGAAAACTAGCCTTCAAAATCAAAATGGTTCTCTTCTGCCTTCATGGACTCTTAATAATGCCACCAAAATAAGCCCATGTGATTGGTTAGGAATTCATTGCAACCGTGGAGGAAGAGTCAATAATATTAACCTTACAAGTACAGGCTTAAAAGGTACGCTTCATGATTTCTCATTCTCATCATTTCCTCATCTCGCGTATCTTGATCTTAGCTTCAATCAATTCTTTGGAATCATCCCCCCTCAAATTAGTAACCTTTCTATGCTCAAGTTCCTTGCTTTATCCACTAATCAATTTTCTGGAAGTATACCACCAGAAATTGGCCACCTAACTCATCTTAAGGTACTTCACTGTTTCAACAATCAACTAAGTGGCTTGATTCCTAATGAAGTTGGTAGATTAAGTTCTCTTAATAGACTTGCTCTATTTTCAAACTTTTTGGAAGGCTCAATCCCTCCCTCTATGGGTAACCTGACCAACTTGACCAAATTTTATATTAGTAACAATGTGCTTTCTGGTTCGATTCCAAATGAAATAGGAAACTTGAAATCTCTTTCCGATCTACAATTGGACAACAATACACTCAGTGGTTCAATCCCTCTTTTCTTATGTAACATGTCCAACTTGGCTATATTGTATCTACAGATGAATGCACTTTCGGGTTCAATTCCGTATGAAATAGGAAACTTGAAATCTCTTTCCGATTTGCAATTATCGTACAATACATTTAATGGCTCAATTCCTTTTTCTTTAGGTAATCTGACTAACTTGGCTTTCTTATATATAGGGATAAATGCACTTTCTGGTTCGATTCCGAATGAAATAGGAAACTTGAAATCTCTTTTTGATTTACGATTGGACAATAATACACTCAATGGCTCAATTCCTCTGTCTTTGGGTAACTTGACAAACTTGAAGACCTTATATCTTGAGATGAATGCACTTTCTGGTTCAATTCCGAATGAAATAACAAACTTAAAATCTCTTTCTGATCTACAATTGTTCTACAATACACTTAGTGGCTCAATTCCTCTATCTTTGGGTAATTTAACTAACTTGGCTGTTTTAGATTTAAGTGCTAATATACTCGGTGGTTCAATCCCTCTTTCTTTTGGCAACTTGACCAACTTGATTGCCTTATATCTTAGTGAAAATTCACTCTGTGGTTCAATTCCAGGAGAAATAGGAAACATGAAGTCTCTTTCTGATGTAGATTTGAGTTCAAATAAACTCAATGGCTTAATCCCTCTTTCCTTGGCTAACTCGACCAGCTCAATAAGAGTTCTTGATCTTTCTTCTAATCATATTATTGGTGAGATTCCATTAGGACATGGCAGGTTTAGTTCTCTATTCAAACTAATTTTGAGCAATAATGAACTTTCTGGACAATTATCTCCAGAACTCGGATCACTTATTGAACTTGAGTACCTTGACTTGTCTATGAATACATTTCGCAACTCAATCCCAGAAAATCTTGGTAACCTAGTCAAATTGCATTACATGAATTTGAGCAACAATCAATTTAGTAGAATTCCAAACAAATTTGAGAAGTTGATTCATCTTTCAGAGTTAGATCTGAGTCATAATATTTTGAGAGAAGAGATACCATCTCAAATATGTAGTATGCAAAGCTTGGAAAAGCTAAATCTCTCCCACAATAAACTATCTGGCCTCATTCCAAGATGCTTTGAGGAAATGCATTGGCTTTCACGAATTGACATATCCTACAATGCGTTACTAGGACCGATTCCTAACAGCACAGCATTTAGAGATGCTCCAGTGGAAGCATTACAAGGTAATAAAGGATTGTGCGGAGATATCAAAAGATTTCCCTCTTGTAAAGCATTCAAGTCATAGAAGCAAGCCCTGAAAAAGATTTGGGTTATAATTGTGTTCCCTGTCTTAGGGACTTTTACCCTTTCAATTTGTTTGATTGGATTGTTCTTTAGTTTTCGACGAAGGAAGAATGGCTCACAAACACAACAGAGTAGCCTTGGATATACTCAGGGGTTGTTTTCATTGTCAACTTTTGATGGGAAAAATGTGTACGAGGCAATTATTAGTGTAACAAATGATTTTGATGATGAGCATTGCATTGGAAATGGTGGACAAGGAAGTGTTTACAAAGCCGAGCTACCATCTAGAGAAATTGTTGCCGTCAAGAAATTTCATTCGCCACTTCCAGGTGACATGGCATGTCAGCAAGAGTTCTTGAATGAAGTTAAGGCATTGACAGAGATACGACATCGTAACATTGTGAAATTTTATGGCTTTTGTTCAAATGCTCTTCACTCATTTGTAGTTTATGAATATCTTGAAATGGGTAGCTTGGCCATGGTCCTAAGTTATGACACAGCAGCAGAGGATTTGGGCTGGACAAAGAGAATGAGTGTGATAAAAGGTGTAGCTGATGCTTTGTCATACATGCACAATGATTGCTTTCCACCAATTGTTCATCGAGACATATCAAGCAAGAATGTGCTGTTAGATTTAGAGCACGAAGCCCATATTTCTGATTTTGGAATTGCCAAGTTTCTCAAGCCAGACTCATCTAATAGGACAGAACTTGCAGGCACATATGGATATATCGCACCAGGTATGTCCTTTTTCATTTTCGTTAAGTACACGAGTAAAAGCTTATCAGATTACAAGTTAAAAAACAAAAGTAATTCTTATTTGTTTTTCCCTTCAGAGCTTGCATACACAATGAAAATTACAGAAAAGTGTGACGTGTACAGCTTTGGAGTGTTAGTATTAGAAGTGATAAAGGGAAAGCATCCAAGAGATTTTATTTTCTCAATTCGCTCTCCATCATCTTCGAACTTGAACATAAGACTTGATGAAATGTTGGACTCTCGACTTCCAACTCCATCGCGCGATGTTCAAGATAAATTGATTTTAATCATGGAAGTTGCTATAGCATGCTTAGATGAGAGTCCAGAATCTAGACCAACCATGCAAAAAGTGTCTCAATTATTAAAGATTTAGCCTGGCTTATGAATTGTTTATTTTTCCAAGTAATTGGTCTATCCTATATTTTTTCATTTCCCAACTTTATCAATATCACTAGGGGTGAGGTTGTAAACTTCATGTATCTTTTTCATTTTATGAGTAAAGTCTTCCTCATCTCTTACAATTGTTTTTTAATTATTAAGAAATTAAAGTCATTACAAAGTAGAATCACATATAAAATAAAAAATATTTGAATGGCGCCTTATGTATTCATTAATTGGTGGTCTCTTTTAATTTAAACTCTTACAATTACAAATGCGAATATATCATTATTAGTTAATGAACAATAATAATAAAGAAAAAGGATTTTGACCTTGTGTGAATCAGAATGTTCACATATTGAAATATTCTTTAATAACTCAAGTAAGTTCACAATTATCAATAAAGGATCCAGGCTTAACTTTTGTGTTTGTGAAGGAATCAAGCCAAATTTATTCATTCAAACACCAAGGTCAATTGATTATTGACCAATGTATCAAACCTAATCAAGATTACTAACAAATGAGTTAAAGAATCAGAAGAAACTAAAGAAGTTCACACTTAAAAAAATAGAATAATTGACAATTAAAAACATCAAATAAAGGTATATTTGACAATTAAAGAGTATCAAGTACGCTTGTGTCAAATATCCTTATTTGACATTTACCAAAATTATCTATTACATTTTTCATTTAAAAATTATTAAACTTTTTTGGCATCCTTTGACCGTCAAATATTACTGACAATATAAAACTATGTTATGAATATGTTAGTTTATAATAGTCATATACTTATGGCTTTCGAGAAAATGTCAATTACATATGACTTGTTAAAAATATCAAATTCTATACTTTTTTTAAAAGAAAATTACAATAATGGAATCTCTTTTTTAGGCTTCACCTGATATAAATTATAACAATTAAGTACCTACCAAACTCCAACTAAACGGTAAAATAGCAAACTTGATCATATTATCATTGATTGGAAGTCAATAGTTGTATGTAACTACATATTCTCAAGTACAATTGTTTGAGAGTATACTACAAAAATGGGGTTATTTACTAGTATCCTACCCTCAAGATCTTGTAAAACTGCCGTAAAAATAGAGTAGCAGCTTCAATCTCTTTTGATGTCTCCTTTTCATCAATGTCAAAAAGCTTAGTTCGAGATTCTTAACCTGCGAAGTTTCAAAAGCGTAAATTATACTTTTGCACTATTATATCATTAACAAACGGTGAGCTCAACAAAAACTAATAATTCTAATAAATGGAGATATTTTTATGGATTGTGCCATGGGCATCCTCTATATTTTTCAAAATTCCAAGACATCTCTAGCAATTATCATTGTTATTTTTTTTTTGTTGTTAACTGTTTGATAATCTTACTTTTTGTTTGAAGATCAATTGATTATTGACCAAAAGACTAGCCTATTGGGTGGAGTGACCTATTCTCCTTATAACCTTAAGTATCTCTCCTTTAGGAGCCAATGTGTGATACAACTCAACAATCCCCATTCGGACGAAACATCGTCAGACCCTGGTCCTTTCATCCGACACACTTGAGCTATTCCACCACCATATTCTAGCTACTAGGGTCTAGCTCTTATACCAATTGTTGGGGGGGCTTGGCCTAGAATTTCTAGACATCCAACCCAAAAGACTAGCCTATTGAGTTAAGTGACCTATTCTCCTTATAAACCTAAGTATGTCCCCTTTATTAGCCAACGTGGGACACAACTCAACCGAAGATGATTTTCAACTACTAGAAATCTAGGCACTCGAATCATAGCATATTGTAGAAATACTTACAACATGAAAAAATTAGAAAGATTAAAAAAAAAAAGTCAAGACTATCAAGGCAGCCAACTAAGTTCGAACTCATCCATAAAATTTGATAACATGATGTTTTAAAAAATAAAAATAAAGCTCCAACTTATCTTATAATGGCAAAGTACCAATGAACTCCAATTACTATCTATAATAGCATTGAAAATTTTTGTTTAACTTACTTGAATAGAGATAACCTTTAAAATTTATGGCATTGATCTAAAAGTATGCCGTCGTGATGATTTGTTTTCACTTTCTACTGAAATAACTTAGAATGGGGTGCGACCATACCAGCACTAATGCATCGGATCCCATCAAAACTCCGCAGTTAATCGTGCTTGGGCGAGAACAGTACTAAGATGGGTGACCTCTTGGGAAGTCCTCATGTTGCACCCCTCATTTTATCATTTTGCCCCCACGGGCTTAGCCGAGTTGGTTGGCAGTGCAATTTGTCGCCCTTCACTTGTGTGGACTCGGGTTCGAGTCTTGGAGGTGGCGAGGGAGGTAAAACTAGATTTGGGCTTGCCCGGCCCCCCTTTCCTTTTAAAAAAAAAAACTTAGAATGTTTAGTAACCTTTGCTAAAGCATGGAGAGAGATTTAATTGTAGCATGTTATCTCCACTGATATTATTTACAACCATAAGAACAACTAATAAAATTACAGAATGAAGAAAAAAAAAGTTAGAACACAATAAAAAAAGAAGAAGCATATAACAGGCAAAGAAAGCCTATATCCTCATCATGACCAACAATGACTATAATATTACAAGTCATATACCATAAATCAAATTCACCATTTATGAAATTCTAATTATCATGAATTAAGATATCAATTTCAGCTAGCAAATATGTAATTCAAATTCTAGTAGTATTTTGATTCTATCATAAAAAAGTTTTAAGAAGTTCATTATAGTAGAAACTACTCTTGTAGTTTTCCAAAGACCACAAATGCTTTCCCACAATAACTAGAAAATTCTACCAAGTCCTAACGAAGAAACTTGGAACTTAATAAAAGAGAAAATAATATAATTTTCAAAAAATATAGAAATAGAAAAAAATAAAGCAGTACCTTTTGCTAATTCGTTTTGAGAATCATGGAGCTAGTAACAACTTAAGAGATTGAATCGCAACTAAAAATAGAGAAGAAGAAAAGCAAGACTTGTGTTTTAATTTCTGCTAAAGAAGAAAAAATTAATTAAACAAAATTTATACCTACACAATAAACTAGCTGTTAAAGTCAGCGTTGAATTGGTGCTTGACTTGGATATTTTAAGTGGTGTGTAGTTGGTGGTGAAAATTGTTGAATTTTTTGCCATAATTGTTGGCCATAATGCTTGAATTTTTGAGTTGTAATCGCTGAATTTTGGTCATTATTTTTCTTATAAATAGGAGTGCTGAGGAAGAGCTAAACCATCCAATTTGAGAAGCAATCCTATTTTGTGAGAGAGAGCCAAGAGTGTAAAAAATTTGAGAGCATAAAAATTATAAAGCTCTCATGTAATTAGTGAGTGAGAGATTAGGTGCATTGGGGTTTTATATAGTGAGTCAAAACTATTACCATACTTGTAATCCTTGTTTCACTAATAAAATTTTATCCTTTTGTCTTTACCTGTTGATGTAGGCTAAAAGTCGAACCACATAAATTTCTATGTCATCTTTGTGTGCTTATTTTTTCTTTTTCTTCCAGTTCCATTTTAGTTATGGCCCTACTTCACCCATCAATTTTCTAAAAGTGGTATTAGCGTTACTGGTTGTATTTTTTAGAGTTGGAGGTACTGTTCACGCATACAATACTATTCACGTACATGGCATTGTTTTCGTATATGATTACTATTCATGTGAAATTGTGGGCGTCGATCCTAACAAAGGCTATTCGTGGTGAAAATCAATAACAACAAATACAAAATTAAGAAGTTCAGTGGAAAAAATTTCTCATTGTGGAAAATGAACATAAAAGCTATTTTGAGGAAGAATAATTGTTTGGCAGTAATTAGAGGAAGGCCCATGGAGATAATTGATGATTATAGGTCAAATAAGATGAACAGCAATGCCATTGCTGATCTACACTTGACATTTATGGATAGGGTGTTGTCCAGTGTGGCAAAGAAAAAGACAACAAAAGAAATATAAGATACTCTCACAAGACTATATGAGGCTAAATCACTACACAATAAGATCTTCTTGAAGATGAGACTTTACATGGTGAAAAACCACATCAGTGACCAACCATATCAATACTCGTAAAAATTTTATTTTAACAACTTGCAACATTGGGTCATAAAATAGAAGAAAATGAACGTGCAGAGCTTCCAATTCAAAGTTTACCATATTCTTATGATGAACTAATCATTAATCCGACGAACAACAATCGAGTGGACATTTGGTCTTTGATGATGTGGCAGCCTCTGTATTAAATGAAGAGAGCGGATAGAGAGACAAGGAATATAGAATGGTGGAAGCACTATCGATCACAAAAGGGAAATCAATGGAACATGGCTTTAGTAGAAGTCACAATCATGGTTGATCAAAATCAAGAAGTAAGAAGAATGTCAAATGATACAACTATGGCAACAAAAGGCATGTCAAGAAAGAATGTTAGAATAACCAAAAGAGAAAAGAGGGTAAAGATCTTGAGTCATCAAATGCTTCGAGGTGTGTAGTAAGTACCTCATATAATAGTAGCGTTTTATATAGTGAGGTGGCAATGGTTTTAAAAGGAAAAAAATGACTATATGATGTCTAGCTTATCGACTCAAGAGCTACCTAGCACATGACCTTTCAGAGAGAGTGGTTTCAATAATATGAACCTATCTTAAGAGGATTTACATACATGAGTGATGATTATGCCTTGCAGATCGTTGATATTGGTATTATCGAAATAAAAATGTATGATAGCACAATTCGCACAATTAAGAAAGTATGACATGATAAAGGTCTGAAGAAAAATCTATTGTCTTTAGTACAAATAGATATTCCTGGCTGTAAAACTATATGGAAAATGGGATCATAAAGATTACTAGAGGTATACTTGTATTGATGACGGTGGAAAAGATCGGTGTTAATCTATTCATGCTTAAAGAGGAAACATTAAAAGAGGTCGATGCGTAAGTCACATTAAATAAAGAAGAGTCAGCAACTATGTGGCGTCTTAAACTTGGCTATATGTCGAAACAAGGTTTGAGGATTTTCTATGAGAGAAAATTGCTTCCAAGGTTGATAACTCTATGAAATGAGAGTTATCATAGCATTTATAGGCTTAAACTAGTATTACTTAGAGAGTAAATGATGAATTTTTATTCTAAATTTTAGTTACATTATGCATAAGTATATATTTAAGTTTAGTTATAACAATTTCATATATTTTAGATCATTTGTGCTCTGATTAAGTGCATTATTGTAGGTGACTCAAAGGCTCATGCCTTGCGATGGATGCTGTAGAAGAACAACTGCATTGCTGTAGCAACAGGCCTGCAGACATTGACAAAAAAACTTAGCTACATAAGAACAAAAACAAGTTTGAACCACAGGGAATGTTGTAACAACTACTATAGCAGTCCAGGATCAAATATAGACAAAACTGTCCAGACTGCTCACCTGCTGACTAACAAAGTCTGCTGCAGCCGTTATTGTACGGCCACTATCATGTGCAAACAAAACAGTGGCAAGCAGCATGAAAAGGAATGTGGTCCTAGGATGCTAAGAAAAGACAAGTTTCCTCTGCTTTTTGGTTGCTCTAAAAAAAAGATATAAAAAAGAAAATTTTAAAGAAATAGATGATCTATATTTGATAGTTGAAAAAAGAATAAAAAGAATGATTTCAAAGCTACAACAGAGGCACTTTTCGTAGAGAAGAAGAGGAGATAATTAAAAATAAAAGCTTGGCATTTTAAGGTCTTTTGATATCAACTTTTTCTTGTATTTGCTTGTTTTGTTCTCTCTTTGATAAAGTATTTAATAGCAAACACTTTTATTGTTATTGTTTCAAAGCTCATCATGAGATAAACCTTAACTTAGTTGGGTTTTAAATAAGCTTAATGGTTATTTGACTTACATGTATATGTTGCTCAAGACTTGTTGTAGTATTTTGTTTTAATGTTACTTATTATAACTCTTTATCTCGGTTGACTACCTATTCAGTGGATACCAGTTAAGAAGGAGCCTCAGAAAGGTATGACTTATTGGAACAATTAAGACAGTACATGGTTTTAGATTGAGTTTCCCAACTTGAGTTAATCTCAATTTAAATAGGGCTATGCTTAATATGAGATTAATGTAGAACTAGACATAAGGATTTATCTTATAGGACAAATAGAGTCTAAAACATATAATGTTATATCTAATATTAGTTTAACAACTAATCACTGTTAGATTGCATATAGATATAAGATATCTAAAATGCGACAGCTGATGATGCATTAGAGATTTTGCCCAGTGCTGTAGTAGATGTTGTAGCAACTGCACATCAATTAAAAGATAGTCAATAAATAATAAATGAGTTTAGAACCCAACTGCCCTTTTGCCATTAAGTATATCTTTGTGTTTGACTTTAGATTTTCTTTATTTCATTTTGTTTATTGTATGGTTAATTTCATTAGATCATTAATCTCATCATTTATTGTGTTTTATTTAGTTTACTAAAATGGCATTGTTAAGATTGTTGTAGTAAGTCCTATAACATCAATCCCTGTGGAGACGATCTTGATATTCATCATTATATTACTTGTTGTGTATACTTGCATATTGATGCATTTCAACAGGGGCTCAAATCGGTGAACTTACAGTTTTGCGAGCACTGTATTACAAGTAAGCAACATAGATTGAAATTCAGTAGATTTGACACCAAAAGTAAATGAATTCTAGACTTAATTTATTTTAATGTTTGGAAATCACCAAATATGTTCGTGGGACGTGCAAAGTACATGATGACTTTCATTGATGATTATTCCAAGAGATGTTAGGTGTATCTAATCAAGAAAAAGTCAAATGTATTTTCAATATTCAAGGACTACAAAGCGCATGTAGAATTTGAATTCAGAAAAAGGATAAAGTGCGTAAGGATAGATTATGGTGAATAATATACAGATGGTGAATTTCTTACATACTGTAAACAAAAAGGTATTCAGAGACAGGTCATAATGGCATACATTCCTCAACAAAATAGAGTGGCGGAGGAGATGATCAAAATTCTTACAGAAAGAATAAAAACTATGTTGAGGACTACTGATCTATCTAACTCATTTTGTGTAAAAGTAGCTAAAACTGCCCGTTATGTGGTAAATCGATTTCCATTAACAGCAATTGAGTTGAAGACACCAATAAAGATGTGGACTAGGAAGCTAGTTGATTACACTTATTTGCACACTTTTGAATGTCCTTTGTATCTAATGTACAATAACCAAGAAAGAACAAAGTTAGATCCAAAATCTAAAAGATGTATCTTTTTGGGATACATTGATAAAGTAAAGGGGTATCGTTTATTGGACCCCATTGCTTACAAGATTGTCATCAGCAAAGATGTTATCTTTATAAAAGATCAACTACGAAGAAAAAAGATGGGGAGATAGCATTGTGGTGTTTATGGATTGAGATGTTAATGTATAAGTGAACACAACAAGTAGTATAATACTGAGCATCAATATCGTCTCCATAGGGATTGATGTCTTCAGATTTGCTACAACAATCCTAACAGTGCAATTTTAGTCAATTAAATGAAACACAATAAATAAAGAAATTGATGATCTATGAAATGAACAATGCAATAAACATAATGCAATAAAAAGAATCTTAAACATAACATAAGATATACTCAATGGCAAGAGGAATAGTTAGGTTCCAAACATATTTAATAGTTATTGATAATCTTTCAATTGAGCCACTGTTGCTATAGCATTTACTACAGCACTGGGCAGAATCTCTATTGTATCCTCAACTGTCGCATTTTGAATATCGTATATTTACATGTAATCTAATAATGACTAGTTGTTAGACTAATATTAGATATAGCATTATACGTTTTAAACTCTAATTGTCTTACAAAGTGAATCCTTATGTTTAATTCTTCACTAATTGTAAATCAAGCATGACCCTATCTAAATTGAGATTAACTTAACTTGAGAAACCCAACCTAAAACATGTATTCTCTTAATTTGTTCCATAAAGTTAGACCTTTTTGAGGCTCATTCTTAGCTATTATCCACTAAATGGATAGTCAGTCGAAAAAGGAAATTTGTAATAAATAAAATTAAGATAAAATGCTACAACATGTGTTGAGCAACATGCACATGTAGTCAAATAATCATTAAGCTTATTAAAAACCCAACTAAATTAATGTTTAGTTCATGATGAGCCTTAAAACAGTAATAATACAAGTGTTTGCCATTAAATACAATATCAAAGAGAGAATAAAACAAGGAAAATACAATATACTGGTTGGGATACGAAAGACCCAAAGTGTCATGCTTTAATCTTCAGTTATCTCTCTTTTTTCTCCACGAAAATTGCCTCTATTGGAGCTTTGAAATGTCTTTTCCTGCTCTCTTTTCCTATGTCAGCTATTCATGATGTATTTCCTTAAAACTGTGCTTTTTTATATCTTGGGATTAGGGCAACAAAAAAAAATGAGGATGCTAATCTTTTCTTGACATTTTAGAGGTATATTTCTTTTTTTGCTGCTTATCACTGTTTTGTCTGCACATCATAGTGGTGGTGTAATAACGACTGCAACAGGTTTTGTTGGTTAGCACATGATTAGTATGGGCTATTTTGTCTGTATTTGATCATGGATTGCTGTAGCACTTGCTATAACATTCTTCTCTGGTTCAAACTTTTTTTTGTTGATATTTGGATAAGTCTTTTATCGTTTTTCACAGGTCTATTGGTAGGCAATATAATCTTTCTTCTTTAGCATCCATCAGCAAGACATGTACTTTCGAGTTATTTATAATAGCGCACTTAATCAAAGTATAAAATGGTCTAAAACACACCCATTTGTTATAATTAAACTTAAGTAGATATATATAGAAAATGTAGCTAAAAATTGAAGAAAGAATCTTCATCTATTCTTTAAGTAATATTAGTTTAACCTTAGAAATGCTATGATAAATCTTATTTCATAGAGGTATCATATTGTAAAAGAAATGTTAGATACTGTATTGATATATGTGGAAACTAATAAAAAAAAAAGATTCAGATTCTTCTGAAGCAGCATAGAGCATGAAGAACAAGAACCAGTCAAGTTCGAGGCTCTAGAAGGTTCGTCAATCAACTCGTAAGAGACGACCACTAGTATGGAACTTGGAGTATGTTGTAGAGATCAATGTAGCATATTATTTTCTAACAAAGGATGGGAAGGCATCAATTTTCTATGAAGCTTTAAATAGTCCAAATATTGCTTTGTGGATAACAGCAATGAAGAAAAAAATTGAAGGTCTACACAAGAATAAGACATGGGAACTTGTACCACTACTACATGGAAGAAAAGTCATTAGAAAGAAATGGGTTTACAAGATCAAGAACCAGTCAGGTGGAATGATATCGTGTAAGATTGGCAGTGAAAGGCTATGTTTAGAAAGAAGACATTGACTTCACTGAAATATTTTCTTCGATAGTTCAACTATTATAATAATCTTGGCAACATGTGCTACATTTGATCTACATCTAAAGTAGTTAGATGTGAAAGCTGCGTTTCTTTATTGAAAACTTGAAGACGAAATTTATATGCTCTAACCAGAAAGTTTTGTGGAAACAAGAAAGGAGAACTTGGTTTGCAGGTTGAACAAATCTCTATATGGTCTCAAAAAGGCATCAAGGTATTGGTATAAGAGATTTGATTCCTTCATCACAAGCCTTAGATACAACAGACTTAGTTCAGACCATTGTACATATGACAAGAGGTTTGAAATAATGATTTCATCATTCTGCTGTTGTATGTGGATGACATGTTGGTAGCAGGCCCCAACAAAAATTGAGTCCAAGAATTAAAGGCATAGTCGGCTAGAGAGTTTGAAATGAAGGACTTGTGACCAACAAACAAGATTCTAGGGATGCAAATTCACCGAGATAAAAATAACTGAAACATTTGGCTTTCTCAAAAGAATTACTTAAAGAAGATTTTGCGGCTTTACAACATGCAAGCTTCTAAGCCAATTTCTACCCCACTTACTGTTAATTTCAAGTTATCATTAAGTATGTGTCATAGCAATAAAGCAGAGAGGAAGGAGATGTCTTGAGTACTGTATACATCAGCAGTGGAAAGTTTAATGTTCGATATGATTTGTACAAGACCAATCATTGTGCAAGCAATAGGAGTGGTTCGTCGATACCTGGCGAATCCTAGTGGAGAGCAGTAAAAAACTATAAAAAGAATTCTAAGATACATCAAAGGAACCTCAGATATTGAATTATATTATGAAGGATTAGAATTTACTGTAAGGGGCTATGTACATTTAGATTTTATAGGAAACCTTAAGAAATACACTACTAGCTATGTGTTTACACTTGCAAGAAGAGCTGTAAACTAGGTTTTAAAACTGCAGACCATTGTGGCTTTTTCTCCAACAAAAGCAGAATACATGGCAGCTGCATAAGTTTGCAAGGAAGCTATCTTGATGCAAAGGTTAATGAAGGAACTCGGGCACAATCAAGTGAAAATTTCAATATTTTGTGACAGTTAGAATGCCTTGCACATTACAAGGAATCTAGCCTTTCATTCTAGGATAAAGCAAATCGGGGTACAGCACCATTTCGTTCGAGAAGTAGTGGAAGATAGAAGTGTGGATTTAGGAAAATTCCATACTAAGGAGAACCTAGCGGATGTTATCACCAAGCTAATCAATACTTATAAATTTCTATGGAGTAGATCCTTTTGTGGCTTAGCAGAAATATAAGCAACATGGCATTGGCGAAGTAGAAAGGACAGTGTGGAGATTGATTGATTCTTGATCAAATCTCTAAGTGGGAAAATGTTAAAGTTAGCACCGAGTTGGTTCTCGACTTTGACATTTCAAGCACCGAATTCGTTGCTTAGTTGGTGGTGAAAATTGTTGATTTTTTAACCATAATTGTTGGCTGTAATGCTTGAATTTTTGGGCTATAATTGCTGACTTTTGGCCATTATTTTTCCTATAAATAAGAGTGCTGTGTAAGAGCTAAACCATCCAATTTGAGAAGTAATCCCATATTGTGAGAGAGACCCAAGAGTGTAAGAATTGAGAGCATAAAAATTATAAAGCTCTCAAAGCGAGAGATTGGGTATATTAGAGCTTTGGGTAGTGAGTTAAAAATATTACAATGCTTGTAATCCTCATTTCTCTAGTAAAATTTTATCTTTTTGTCTTCACCCATAAACATAGGATAAAAGCCAAATTATGTAAATTTTTTTGTACTCTTTGTGTGCCTATTCTTTATTTTTCTTCTAATTTCATTTTAGTTATTTTTTTTCTTCTAATTTTATTTTATCTGTGGTCTTACTTCACCTATCAATTTCCTAACACTAACTAGCGACTAAAATGACTTGAACAATCCATATATGAAGCAAAAGAACATATACGGTATGATGAAATTTCAACGGCAAAATCGACTGTTGAAACCATTAAATAAAATCCTTTTTCCGTTTCAAGATCTAAATTTTCCAAATGATGGTGGCCGCTGGACATTTGTCTACGGATATCAATCCACTGGTTTTTATTTTCAAGCTTGTGCTCTCACTATAATGGATACTTATTTGCTTGTTCTTTCTTTTCCCAAAGACAAAAATTTCATTTGTCGACCTTCTTCCAAGATTTTCTTAAAACAGTACAAAGTATCATAAGCCCATAAACGGAAGAAACTGAATAATGATTCCAGACTTGCAACAAAATTTAACACCCGCCCCCCACCCCCACAAAACCCAATGCCATAAACTCTTCACATCTACAGTACAGTTTTAAGATTCTGTATATTCACTTAAGAAACTCAAAACAAAGTGCATCGCATCTTAGTTGAAACAATTTGAAACTGGATAAAATTATGAATAATTGAAAATAAATAAATAATCTCTATCAACATCGACTATTTAAATGGAATATCAGTATAAACTGACCTTTTGGGTTGCTGTTCCTCCAGCGCTCTTGTTCTTAATATAACCTTACATATAATTAAGTTAGCTCATGGCTATGGATATTCGAAAGATAAAAATACAAAGATTGAAAAGTTCTAGTTATTACAGGCAAATGAGGAAGCAGATCTCGCAGGAATTGACCCAAAGAATTTGGATGCAGGAGCGGCTGCCTTCCCCTCCACAAAAAGGAAACAATCAGAAACACCAATAACCTTGTGATAAAAGATCCAAGGTATAGTCTCTTCGAGGCCAGCAGAAATTCTTGTGGTAGTACATATCAGGACAAGGTCAAACCAATGGGGAGAGTACATGAGTTAGTGCCAATACCTGAAACTTAGCAAATTTAAAATGATCCAAAAAGCCAGATTTTAAATTTCTGAATCATATAACCATGTTCAAAAGCCTTTGCCACAATAATATCTTAGGGTAATTAAACAATAATCAATCCAAATTGAAGAGAAGTGTACTAACCGAAGATAAAATAAATTAATTCAAAGAAACAAAATGATGACATGGCCACAATGATATGAGCACTCCTTTTGAACATGAACGAGTTTGGTCTTTTATATATGCGACTGCATGTTCATGGAGGACATCAAATTTTAGAAATGGAAAAGACAGTGCAGTTAGTTCCCCTACCCATAAAATTTTTAATTAAACGAACAAGCTATCACACTAAAATAAATTTCGCAAACAAAATGTACAAATGACTGAAAGAAGATATATATACTTCAAATGTTCTCCACTATCCTACAAAAGGCTACTCCTCTGATTTCTTAATTTTAAGATCAAACTATCAAACATCTACAACTATAAAGCGTTCAATAGTCAATGCTTCTGAGCACGTTTCATGATTTTAATAATAAAAAAAAAAATAGTGTATGGAAGAACCTTTGTTAAACCTTACCGTAACAACTATAAAGGATTTGCTTATAAAGCAGAGTGACCCAAAAGAAAAGATTAGTTATAGAGAACACAACTCTCATACGTCCCGTATTTTTCAATATATATAAATTCAACAATGTCCTGTTGATAAAGAACCATAGCCATAATTGATTCAGCAATAATACATTAGTAGTACAACCAAAATAGAATAACAATGTTGACTCACATATGCTCTTAACCCGTGCAAAACATCTTGTTGCGAGCCTCCAGATTCTAGAACAATATTCATTAATATGATCTGCTCACAAGGCAGTTCCTTATAGAAACTTTTACCAAGATAATTTGCAATATGTTAAAAAAATAGAAAAATAATAATTCTAATTGTGAGTCAGCATATAGGCTTAAGAACAAGAACTACCAAACAAGCTTCAAAATTGCTTCCTTAACTCCACTGAGCAGCAACAATTTATAAATCAACCTCAGGATTTTTGAATCATTATCATTGCATAGTATAAAAAAAATACAAATGGCATTATCGAATGTAACTTATATTCGTCAGCTCCGATGGCGGTGCTGCCGAAATTCAAGAGAATAGCGGATACTGGATTTAGATTCGAGAGATGATTTCAAATTTAAAGGAATTGGTGAAGTTGGCTAAATTCGCCGATTCGTCGCCACTTTAGCTGCGTTGCCTATTGGTAAGTCCCGGTCTGCCGCCTTCATCTCCATCTCCAACATCCGACCTCTGCAATTTCCGCCAAAGAACAATGCAACGACGATGAAGAAACTTGAAAGCGAGGATGGACACAGACCGAAAGCCCATAGGCCAACGAGAAGGTAAATGCTCTCTCTGTTTTGATGTGATCGATAGTTAGGTTTTTTGCTCGACTTTTTTCTTTTCACTCCAAATTAATCCCAATACTTTTTTATTGACAAATTTATTTATACTCGTTTAGTAATAAAATGTTAAAACGTTTAATTTTATCTTTGTAAGGAATATGTGAAACACATTTGATACTTTCCATCAACTGCCATTTATGATAGTCTTATCGTGATTCTAAGCCCCACAAATATTTGACAGTTTTTGAAAACAGTCATTTTTAAAATGTCAAGTATTCTATTTTTTATTGTAGTGGATCAGAGACTTTTTTTTGTTAAGAAAAAAAAAAAGAAACATAACACTCCAGAGAAAGACGAAATAAAATTTATTTTTTAAAAAAAAACCACCAAGAAGGTGGGGTTTAGGCCAAATTCCTACTTGTAGAATAAATCAACCTATGAATGAACATGAGAAGAGGGACATAAGTCAAAACCTCTCAAGAGAAGCAAATGATTTAGTGAATAAACAATCCTAATCAAGGTAATTATTGTTGAATATATGGAATCTCTAGAATATCCAAGTGAAGAATGCCAGATAAACTAGCTGGGAGGTCCCTAGGATTGAAAATCGTTGATAAGTCTGATGAGTACAAACCCAATTGGCCATGAAGTCAGCGGCAGATGTAGCTTTTCGAAAAACATACCTGATAACAATAGATGGGCTAGAAGCCAATGCCCGAACTTGACCAAGTAGATAAGCAAAATCCTATTGCACGGATCCCTTTGAAGTAGCCTAAGAAACCATAGTGGCCGAATTAGATTTCACCTCAAGAGTAGAAAAACCAAGCTTAGCAGCAAAATCTAAACCTTGTAACAGAGTGATAAATTCAGCAAAAAGAATAGACTGGTGCCCTAAAAAGGATCCAAAAATAGCTAACACCATTTCTTGATGATCTCGTAAAATACCACCAGTAGTAGCCATACTAGGGTTCCTCTAAAACAGCCATCCACACTTAATTTCACTACCCTTGGCAATGGTTTCATCTAAGAAACCAATGGAAGTGGTCTACAGGGAGGCGTGATAATCTACAATCCCTCCCTTAATTAAGTATCTAAAACACCCTTTAATTGAGATGGCTTGAAACCAAAAGCATCATTGACTAGCCTAAGATCCAAGAGCATCCCACAAATAACAACGTCTATATAAAAGGCAATAGAATCGAACCTAAAAGGGTTTGGAGCCTTCCAAACATGCCACCAAATAAAGTGTGGGAAAATGACTCAAATATGTTTTGAAGAGTGTCAATATCGCCGCCAGTGATTAAGCAAAGCATAAGGAGACTAAAAAGGAATATACGAAACATCAATCATCGAATGAAACGCTGCAAAATCTATTGAACCATTGGGCAAACCAAAAATAAGTGTTTGATAATCTCAACATCTCGATTACAATGACATTGGGAAACCTGTAAAAAGCCTTCAAGCACAAAGCATCATCAATGGCCAAAAACCATGCAACAAGCGCCATAAGAAAAAAGAGACTTGGAAAGGAATATGCCATTGCCAAATTAAAGAAAAAACCTCATTTTGGCCAAAAACCATGTACAAATTCCCAACTACTCAGAAAAATTTCCATCCCTAGATAAGGCCCAAAGGAGTATATCCAACCCAGTAACATAAATAGGGTTCAACAAAATTTGATCAACAACTGAAGATGATAATGCTAATAAAAGCTTCCCCCTGTCCAAAACGACACTACATTAAAAGAAGACATTGGAGCCATAGAAACTGCTGAAGGATTAAAATAGAAAAGAGGCATAGAGCCGTGCCAGCAATCATGCCAGAAACTATTATCACCAAATCTAACCAACCAATGAATATAAGGCTTAACAATACAACGAATAGAGCACAATCGTCTCTAAAGAAGAGAGGCAGGATAGTGAAATTGAACCATACCTGGGTGCTCAGCTTTAGAATACTTTGATTTCATGAAGGAAGCCTAAAGATAGTATTGGTCCTAAAATTGTCACCACAGCTTCATCTCGAAAGCATAAGGCAAATTAGAAAAGGAATAGACCCCAAGACCGCCCTCCACCATTAAAAAATAGGCAGACAGCTATCTGCATTAATGAATGCACCATCAAGAATCCACATCATACTTTAAGAATCTGGTGAATAACCACTCAAGATTCTTAATGACCATAGCAGGCGGTCAAAAGACATGATAAAGATGAACCGACATAGAAGAAAGCACACGTTGAATGAGCATAAGCTTACCTCTAAAAGAGAGGAGTCCATCGACCCACTAAAAAATCCTTCCCCTAATCTTAAGGACCATATCATTAAAGTGATGAATTCACACACCACCCACATACATTGGACAACCTAGATAAGTAAACAAAAGTTGTTGTGATTGAAAATCAATAACAAATTGAACTATAACCTTACGTGAGACAAAAGCCTGTCTTCTAATATAAAAACTGCTCTTCAACTGACTAATCGGTTGACCTAGAACAGCTTTATAATGATGTAAAAAATCCATAAGATGATGAAGACTAGATTGACACCTATTCATAAAGATAATAACATCATTAGCAAAGCTCAAATAGGAAATACACACAGGCGCAGCCACAATGTTTCTTAAGGAAAGGTACTGAGTATATAGTTGATTTCAACTTAGAGACAAAAATTCAGCAACAATAATAAAGAGGCACGACAATAGAGGATCACCTTGCCAAAGACCATTCTGCGATTGAAAGAAACCATGACTAACCCCATTAACCAGCATTGAAAACCATGGCCCATAAACTGCCTGTTTAATCAAAGATATTTGATAACTCTATGAAATGAGAGTTATCATGACATTTCTAAATTGAAACTAATATTACTTAGAGAGTAAATGATATGTTTTTATTGCATTTTTAGTACATTTTGCATGAGCATCTAGTTAAGTTTAATTTTAATAAATTGATTGTGTTTTAAAATACCTGAGGCTCTAACTATGTGCATGATTTCATATGACCAAAGAGCTCAAGATTTATGGATGGATGTTGCTGCGATGAACCTGCAGAGGTGACAAAGAACTTGGCTGCAAATGAATTGAGATAAGTTTGACAAGAGAAGATGTTGTAGCTGTTGTTGCAGCAATTCAGGAGTAAACACAAAAAAGATAGCCCACGTGTTAATTAACAAAGTGTGTTGTAGCATGCTGGCATTATCATGTGTAGATAAAAACAACGACAAGTGGCACAAAAAGATTTGCAATTTAAGGTAGCCTAAAAAGACACACGTGGTTACATGCTTTTGGTTGCCTTAATCCCAAACTATAAAAACAGCACACATGAAAGGAAGAAGGGCGCAGTTGAGGGCATGTAGAGCTGTAGTAAACGATTTCAAAGAAAAAGAAGGAGAGTTTGCAACAGTCTAAGAAAGGAGCACCGTGAATTCAACATATCTTAATTCCTACCTTTCATTTGTTTGTTTTATCTTTCTTTGAGAATGTATTTGATGGCAAAAATGTGTGCTTCTACTGTTTTATAGCCCATCATGAACTAAACTTCTATGTAGTTGGGTGTTAAACAAAATTAATGGTTATTTGACTTATTTATGTGTGCTGCTTTAGTATTTTGTTTTGATTTTACTTATTGCAAAGCTCTATTTTGGGTGACCACCCATTTAGTAGATACTAGCTAAGAACGAACCTAAAAGATCTGACTTAGTTGAACAGATCAAGACAATATATGGTTTTAGATTGGGTTTTCCAAGTTGAGTTAATCTCGATTTAAATAGGGCAGTGTTTAATCTACGATTAGTGAGGAAATAAACATAAAGATTCACCTTGTAGAGCAATTGGAGTCTATAACACATAATGTTATATCTTATGTTAGCTTAATAACTGGTCATTGTTAGGTTGTATATAGATGTAACATATCCGATAGGCGATAGTTGAGGATGCATGAGAGATTCTGCCTAGTGTTGCAGTAGATGCTATAGCAACGGTACTATAATTGAAAATCAAAGTCAATACCATTAAATGAGTTTAAGCACTAAATTACCTTTCTATTTTTGAAGTATTTCTTTGTGTTAGACATTAAATTTTCCTTATTGCATTCTATTTATTATTTTTATTTTTATTTTTCATTTTATTTTATTTCATTCGATCATTAATTTCATCAATTATTTTATCTTCATTAAACTAGAATTGCACTGTTAGGATTGTTTTAGGAAGTCTTATAACATCAATCCCTGTGGAGACGATCTGAATACTTATCATTTTATTACTTGTTGTGTACACTTGCACATTGACACGTAATATACACATTAATATCCAACGGTTAGAGAACCCGAAGCACCGAATCATCCAAAGAATAAAGGACCAGGACATCATGTCATAAGCCTTTGTTATATCTAACTTAAAAACCACATTACCACCCCAAGTACGATGATCGATATCAGGAACGAGCTCTTGGACCAACTATACATTATCATGTAACACCCAACCTGGAATAAAGCCATTCTGGGATTAAGATATAATACGAGGAAGAAGAGTGGACAGTTGCAAAACCAACAACTTAGCCAACACCTTTGGTGACATTACAAAGATTAATAAGCCAAAAATCTGTCGAAATAACATGGGAGTCCTTCTTAGGCAAAAAATCAACAAAGTACTCTGGAATCCCCAAGAAATGGCAGATTCATTGAAATAATCCAAAATATTAACATGCAAATCAACCCCAACTAATAAACTTTACTTCTTAATAAAGACATAGCACCTAAGAAACGGGCTAGCTCTTAAAATTAAAAAAATGATTATAAATTAGATCTAAACAAAATCAACCACTTCATGAAACAAGAATGAGCATTATTGTGCTCTCTCTTTCTCTTTTCTTTTTAATTATTTAGTTGCATACTTACATTGCACCTATCCCTCCCTTACCCAAGATTAAACATATCCCCTTAATCTTACTTCCCCTATGAGAGAAATAACCTCAAATTTAAGGTTGGATTACAAGCTTAATTTACAAATGAGCCTTTTTTTTTGACTTATTAACTAATTACATTATACACAACTTTAATTCATATTCGTCAAATATAGTTGAGTTAAATTACTTCCTAAACCAACTTAGCAAATGGTTCCCACTTCAGTGCCATGTCAACAAACTTGATAACTGTAACATATGGACCTGATTAAAAAAAAAAATTCAGTTTCTATAAAAGGAAATAAAGAGAGAGAAATACATTTTTTCTTTCCTAAACTAGAGAGAGAGAGAGAGAGAGAGAGAGAGACCCGTTGACTCGAGTTGACCGACCTGACCAGCGGCGTTGACCTTGGAACCGATCTGAAGCTTGTGAGCTGCCGGTTGTATCTTTACCATCCTTGTCGCCGGAAACCAGCCAGAACATCGGCGATTTAGCTCAAAAAGTTACGGCCAAACTTATTTCTCCCCCCCACCAATCTAGTTGGAATTAGGCCGATCCACCACTTGGATCTTGTTCCTCAGCTTCCCCTCATCGTTTTCCGACCAACCCCGTCACCTGAAACAGCTGGATTGCGGTCGATCGACCGCTGGAAAGCTCACGGTTTTGGAGAGCTCGATCGACCGTCGCCGCCGAACATGGGAGGTCTCCGCCGGTACCATTGGACTCACCGAGGTCGGAACTAGCAGACCTAAGCTTCCCGTCGTCGTTGACTGAGTTCCGATCACTGTTGACCGTTAGGGGCAATTCAATAATTTCATAAACTTTAGGGGTAATTCTGTAATTATAAAATTGATGGAAATTTTGGTAATTTCAGATCAAGGCAGTTAGGTAATTTGAGATTTCGGGGGTAATTCAGTAATTTATATTATTAGGGGTATTTTGGTAATTTTGCATTTGTTATGGGGGTAATTTTATAAATTCAAAACTTGTGGATATCTTTGTAATTGAAATGGAGGATAGTTCGATAATATGTGATTCTGAGGATAATTTGATGAATTTTGATGTCGAGGGCATTTTGGTAATTTTATGAATTCGAGAATATTTAATTGTGGATAAATGTCGTTTCGAGCATATTAGTTATAATTCGTAATTATAATTAGTAATTATGTTATTTTCTTAAATTTGGAGGATCCGCCAACGAGAATTAATCTACGGACGTTGTCGATTGTGAGTTCGGACACCGTCACTATGAGTGGAATATATAAAACCTATTTTCATTGTAGTTTATTATGATTTTAAATTATGATAAAGCTTGTTTACGAGATTGATTTTAAAGGCTTCGATTTAATGATTCTATAGAAATAGATTTTATTTGTGTTTTGGTATTTATTACGAGAAATATGTTTGATTAATGATTTTGGTTACCGATTTTGAATATGCTTGATAGTGTTTTAAAGAAAAGTAAAGTAAATTAAAGACATGTTAAATGAAAAAGGAAATGAGATTTCAAATGAGATTTTAGATGAGATTATATGTTTATGTATATATGTACAAAGGTATATGAATATGAGCATAATGATCATTTTTAAAATCATTAGACAGTACCCTTCCGCTCCAGATACAGTGATACGGATGAGATAACATATATGTGGTATGATGAATACGAAGATACTGATATCGCGATACAGATGAGATACAGGCTTTTGGGGCTCGTCTAAGTACACACAGAGGCTTTGGGCTGTGTACTCGGGCGACTTTATCTTTTGGGGACCAGATTATACATGCACAGATATGATGAGATATGAGATGATATTTTTCGATCTATCCGTGTAGCTCCCGGGCGTGATTGTACCCACATAGTACATCATTGCCTGTCCGTTGAGGTCCGGATATGATGTGATATGATATGACTTTTCCCGATCTATCCGTGTAGCTTTGGGGCGTGATTGTACCCAAATAGTATGTCATTGCCCGTTTGTCAAGATTCGGATATGATGAGATTATTACCCCTGGGTACTTGTTTGGTGATAGTTTTCGGTATTTCAGCATTGATGTTATAAGTATTATGAATTTCCATTAATTTATTCCGTATATTTATGATATCGTTATTTGAGTACATGATTTGGATTTAATAAGTTGTTTAAATTGTTGTGATATTTTGATGAAATAGTGTTTTGATCTGATTAATTATGTTAGAGTAAAATTATGTTAAAAAACTACTATCTACTCACTGAGCTTATTGAGTTTTATTCTCATCCCGTTTTATTATATTTCCTCCTTCTCCCCCCCCCCCCACAACAAGAGATTCGCAGGTATAACAGTCGACCCAGCAGCAATAGTTATTTTCAGAATTATGGCTACGTTATGATGTTATGAGTTATCGATTGATTTATTGAGATATTTTAGGATTGTATAATTTGTTACTTTTCAGAGATTACAAATAATATATGTATTTATTGATATTGGATATTGAATAATTTGGTTTTTTGTTGAGGAGATTGGTTGTTCGGAGATAATTATATTCGAAATTCTTTTAGGACTGCTTGATTTATAATTTTGCAGATTTAGTTATATAATAAATATAGGAAAGATTTTGCCGAATTTTTCGACAGAATCCTAATTAATCAGATTACGTCATAAAGATTATATAGAATTAGGCCGATTCGCCCTGGGAGTTCGGGGCGGGTCGTGTCAATAACAAATGCTAGCACCAAAAGATGTTCGCTTCTACATGTCTAATTAACAAAGGACATAAAGATGTGTATATCTGTCAAATACTTGATGCTCTTTGCAACCACATTAAATTTAGTTTTGTGTGTTTTAAAATAAGGATCTTAATAATGATCATTAAGTACTCTAAATTTTCATATTTCTAGGAAGATATATTTAGGAAGCAGATGAAATCATGAAGACAAAGAAGAGATTAGCAATTTACCTAGTAATGTAATTAGCAATCTGTCTCGCTTAATACAAATTATGTGGAATTAGTATAGAAACTATTATGTTGCTTGTTGCTTAGTGATGCCAGTCAGGAGTTTTAGACTTAGGAGCAAAACTAGTGAGGGAAAATGATCAAAACCCTACAACTGCTTGTGAAAATTAATTATTTCTTCCTCAGGTTTCAAAACTCATCCAAATTCTCTAGCAAATTATGTTAATTCTCAACTTTTTTTGTATCTTTTTATGTTTTAGCCTAAGAAATATTTTAGTCATTGATAATGGATTTTATCACATCATGGTTAAAATAGTACAGACATTGAAAAAAACAATCAAGACCTAAGAGTTAGCATAATCTTTTTTATGGCAAACAAATTTTGATGAGATTTGATCATTTTTCCAAAATTATGTACACATCTGTGAAAAGTTCAATAATTTTAAAATTCAGAATTAGGTTGGACTCCGTAACTAACTATATTCTAGAACTAAATTATAGATATCTCAATAATTAACTTAGCTATATTTTTGTAGTTATTTTACCATGGTCTAGTTCAAATCTGTATTTTTCCAAAGAGCAAAAATTATTCGCAGCTATTAAATTTTTTATATGAATCGTCTTAAGCTATAGGTGTTTTAGAAATTCATAATCTGTAATAAAAATTTTGAAAATGAAATGAAACACTTGACAAATGAAAATCTTGGGAAATTTAACAAAAAGATTGGTGCCATGTATTTGACGGACTCAAAGCACCGTAGTCCAACACTCTTAACTACAGAAATAGAAAATGATAAATGCCAAACCGTGTCAATGGTAACATCCAACCTGCAGTACTAGTAAATACCTGTTTTCTAACTTCCTGTTTTCTAACTTCGACGCTCAATTGCTCTAACTTCGTTATGATGAGACAAAAAACCATGCTTTAACAGAATTTAAAGCACATAATATTAGCGAATATGCTAAAACATTTTGAAATATTTTCTTGCACGTTCAAAGTTCTCATATATTGTTCCTAACTTATTTGTTAGTGGTCACAATAAAGAAGGGTAATGAGATTTTTAATCCCTTCTATTTATCTCATCTGCCCTTACCTTTTAATGAACCCATTTATTTTCAGAATTACCCTTATTAAAAATAGTAATTGTTTTTCATTTTAATCTCTCTTTCTCTCTCTCTCTCTTCCTCTCCCTCTCTCAAGCATCCCCATCATCCTCAACCCCATCTTCTTCACCACCAAGTCCATCATTATCATCACTGTCACTATCACCAACTCCATCAATCCTCGTCACCTTCGATCCATTAGAACCCCAATCTTTAATGGGTTGCAGTAGAATTTTATTAAATTTTGTGAATAAGTAGTACGATTTTGTTGTTAATCATGGTATTGATTTTGATTCGGTGTGATAATGGAAGATTTTGGCAATTTCAAAGAGAGAAACAAATGAAAAATATTTATCCATATTATTTTATTTAAGAGTAATTTTAGAAACAAATAGAGTTAATTGAAAAATAAGGGTTGGTGAAATAACTTGAAGGGCTCAAATACCACTATTGAATAAAGAAACATGTGATGATCAGATGATTATAGTAGCCATCAATAGAACTAAAGCCCGTAACCCAAGAAAATACCGTATAATAACTTCATTTCCTATCCTATGCTCTAGTCATTTGTTATCCAAAAAAACCACTATTATTATATAATCATATTCCATGGCTAAATTTAGGAAAAGCACTAGATAACATTCCGATATACATCTTTGAAAGAAACATACATTTGAAAGTTGTTAAGGAGCTAATGGAACTTTCACTCCCTAAAAAAGTGACGTTAGTTATAACTTGGTTTGGGAACTTTGCTCATGTGCGCGCGCGCGTATATATATATATATATTGAGATTGAAAATCTGTTGGAGCGTTTGGTAGGGATAAAGATTAAAAATTTGTTGGCATAATCGATCAATACAATTCCAATTTCTCAGTCAATCCGCTTTATAAGTTGCTCCTCTTTAGAAGTTGCTTGCCTGAGAAATTTTAATTCAGTACTAGTAAATGGATATCTTAATATATACGTGTTGTGGAGGTGTTGATAGATTATTAGATTGACCTGTTCACCTCATGCTACAAAAAAACAGGGCTTTTTGCAGAAATTTGGTTGGCTGATATTTAAATCCCAACGAATAAGTGATGCTTTGTCGCAAAGTACATATATTATTTACAACCATTTACATTTTTCAGTAGTAAATAACTAATTGTTTTAGCCGAAAAATGTTTTATTAAACTATTAAAGTACATGGTTAATAATTTCATCAGATTTGAACGAAGTCTAGGATCCTGAAATGGGTAGCTTGGACATGATCTTGACCAATGCTGCAGCAGCAAAGGAATTGAGATGCACACAGAGAATGAATGTGATAAAAGATATAGCTAAAGGAATTGGGATGGACACAAAAAATGAATGTGATAAAAGGTGTAGTTGATTCATTGTTTTAGATGCACAATGATTTCTTTCCACCAATTGGTCATCGAGACATATCAAGCAAGAATGTGTTGTTAGATTTGGAGTACGAAGCCCATGTTTCAGATTTCAAAATTTCTAACTTTCTTAAGCTAAACTCGTCCAATCAGACGAAACTTGGAAGCACGTAAGGGAATGTTGCACTAGGTATGTATAATATTATTCAAACTTGTACAATATACTAACTAAATTAAGCTTATTGATTTAAGTGAAAAAAAAAGAAAAAGAAAAAAAGAAGTAATTTTTAATTATTTTCCTTTCGGAGCTTGCATACACAATGAAATTTACTGAAAAGTGCGATCTGTATAACTTCGTAGTGTTCGCATTGGAAGTGATAAAGGGATGCATCCAAGAGATTTTATTTCCTCAAATTGCTCTTCATCTTCCAATTTGAACATAGCTCTTAATGAAATGTTGGACCCTCCGCTTCCAACTCCATCACATAATGATTAGGATGGATTGTTATCAATCATGGAAGTTGCCTTATCATGCTTAGATGAGAGTCCAAAATACAAACCAATCATACTAAAAGTGTCTCAATTGTTAAAAATTTAGCCCGGCTTCTTATTGGTTTATTTTTCTATGTCTTGTCCATTAAAGTCATTTTCTAGATTTTACCAGATCACGAGTGGTGAGGCTTGGAAGTTTCCAATGTATATATTTTTCATTTTATGAATAAAGTCTTCCTTACCTATATAGTTGACGTTTAATTATTCTGCAGAATCACAAAGTAAAAAAATCTTTGAACGCTTTATATATTACATAGATAGAGCAACATTCTCTGCTAACATAAACTCTTACAATTACATGTACCAATATATAATTAATAGTTAATAAGAATATTAATATGGATCGGAACGCAAACTCCAATATGTATATATTGCTAAATTGTACCCATCCGTCGCTATTCCCAAATTAAAGGCACGCCATTGGACTCGAAACCAGACTCAAATCTTTGACCTCTCGCTTCCAGTACAAGAGAAATAACCTCAAATTTAAGATTGGATTACAACCTTTACAAATGAACTCTTATTCACTCATTAACTATTAGCCTTATATACAGCTTCAGTCCAACATGGTTCTACGTACACGGAAATGCACAAGTAAAGCTCCATGTTTTCAGGCCTGAAAATAAAGTCAAATAAAATTGAGTTCTAGTCAAAGGTCCCGAAGGTCTATTCAGTATCCTTGAGACCTATTATTAAGCACACACAACTTATAGTGCAAAAGTAGTCATGTGATTGACACAAAAGATTCGACACGTGTAGAATCAGGCCATGCAAACATGCAAGCTAGCTAAAATACTTACCAATGTCACAGAGGACATGCAAAGTGTATTTATGGGATCCTTAAATTCATGCAATGGTCATACATGCGAAAACTAAGGCATTATACTTCATGCTGTTTATATTATGCAAAAGCATATCTCTCGTAACATATGCTTTACATCATATCACTCGTCATGCGACATATGTGTTTCTCATGCAGTACAAATGGACCAAAGCCACTCTTTTGGAGCTCACTTTGACGGGGTGTGGTGGTGTGGAAGGTAAGAGGAACAATTCAGGTTAATTATCTAATAAATTAATTGAAGCCCAGATCTACTTGGGGATATGTGAGCTCATGCAGGATTTATTAGATAATATGGCTAGCAAGGAGCTTAGGTTTTAATTTTAATACAACTAGAAACTTATTTGATAAATTTTAAGATTATAGATATTACATATACGTGATGATCATCTAGGTTATTTATTAAAATAAAACTTAGATTAAAATTATAAATTTATTGTTAGAGAATGTGAAGAATAAAATACAAATTTTATTAGAGAAAGCTCAAGAACATTATAAGAACAATTCACACTCTCACAAATCACTCTTAGAAGCTTTGTTTTACTTGTTATTCTTTCTTCTTCTTACATTTGATGCATACAACACAAATGATAAGGGCATTTATAGTACTCAAAACTTAATTATAATCACACACATAAATTAAACAAATATAATCACAACCACTCCTTTATTCTCAGCCATCACACTATTATCAACCTATCTCATTCCACTTCATCTACTTCACCAACAACACCAACCACACCAATCACACAAACCTTATTAACTACAAGAAACTTCTGTGGAGTGGGTTTGGTTTTCTTCAAATTGGATCAAGTTTATGATTCAACATTTATCTCATCACTTTTATGCCATGCATACATTAGCTAATGAATTGCTTAATTCATGCATCATTATCATCATCATCATCGTTATTGTTATTATTACACTTATTACACACTAGTACATTAAAAGATAAACACTATCACTTAAGTTGTGATGCGTCGGATTTTTCATGCCATATCCATGAAATTGATAAGCATTCAATTGCTGGAAGTTCAGCTTAAAAAGAAAGGCCAAGAGTGAGCAAATTCTCTAACTTTTTGCCATAATAGAAGACCATGCATTATTGTAAAATAGGGATTCGAGGTGGAGAAGTCAAGGGACTGTTCATAACAAAGGGATATTCTAATTACTATTTGTCTTTTTCTTATTTCTGCATGAATCAGTTTTCTCTCTATACTTATTTTTAATATATTTTTATAGTTTCTTTCTGGTGTCTTTTTAATTTTATAAGCGTTCTTTCCTAGAACCCTTTCAAGCTGCGACACAACTTTTTTCTAGCCACTTATTCCTTTGAAAAGGAAGTAGCTTAATTCTCAAATCCATTCAAGGGACGCATCAACAGTCACAAAAGTGCCCCCACAATTGTCAAAGTTAGTTGAATTAAATTTACTTCCTAAACCAACCCAGCCGATCGGCCCGATTCAGTACCATTTCATCAAAATTGATAACAAATTTTAGTATCAAAAGACGTGCGCATCTACATATCTAATTAACAATGGACATAAACACGTATCTAATATTTGATACTCTTTGCGAGCACATTAAATTTAGTTTTGTGTGTTTTAAGATAAGGATCTTAAGTAAAGTACTTTCTAATTTGTATTTTCATATTTTGGGTAGATTTACTAAGGAAGCAGCTATATATATATATATATATATAAAGACAAAAAGGAGATTAGCTATCTAGTTATGTTATTAACTATCTGTCTCGCTCATGAATTATGTGAAATTAATGAAGAAATATGGGAAATTGTTAATTCTTCTCTACTGAAATCATATAAATCATTTACTTTACAATTTTTATAATTGCCAATAACCTAAGCATAATTAACCTTATTTTTAAATACACTTTTATTCATATTAAATAAATCATATAAATGAAAATTAAAATAAAAAATTTAATTACTAAAAATGAGGAATATGTGTTTTGGTGTGAATAAAAAAATCAATAATAAGATATTTTTGTTGTATTTTTTGTTATTTTTAAATATTTTTCTCAAAATAAATATATATTTTATATTCCCAAGAGTAATTATCAAACAAAATAACCAATTTACCCCTTTTTTTCTTTAAATTTTTTTATTGATGGAGTTTAGATATTATAAAAACAATAAGAGGATAAGTTGTATATATTGATTTCAGTAGGGGATAAGTGATATATATTTGAAGAACGTCAAAATTCTTCCACCATTAAAACATTCATGCTTAACTCTCAATTTCTTTTTTTTTTAAAATCTTTTTCTATTTTAGTCTGGGAAATGTTTTATTGATTAATATTTTTAACACATCATAGGTTAAACAGTACAAGACACACAAAAAAAAAAAAAAAGGTTGAGACCTAAGAGTTTCATAATTTTTTTTGAAGATCAAAGAATTTTGATGAGCTTTGAAATATGTAGGAGAATGATTAATTTATTAAAACGACGTGGAAATTTTGATCATTTTCACAACCAGTACCTGAGATACAAGAAAAAATTTGCGAAGTACGCAAACTTGTCAAGTGACTCCAAAGTAGGTGGTACGTAGCATAACATTATATTAATTGTTATAATGGATTTTATGATAACCATGAAGGAGGATAAGCAAGCGGTACAAGATCAAGATCAACAAAAGGAAAATCACCAACGGCTAAAACACATAGCATAGCTTAATCTGTAATTCAGTTAGCGGCCAGCTAGTTAACTTAATGTGCATTCATACCTCTGTTCAGTCATGCTTCTTTTTTTTTTTTTTTTAAAAAAAACGAAAGGGGGGTGGGCAAGCCCAAATCAATTTTTACCCCCCTCCCCACCCTCAAGACTCGAATCCGAGTCCACACAAGTGAGGGGCGACAAATTGCACTGCCAACCAACTCGGCTACGCCCTTGGGGGCTTAGTCATGCTTGTAAGTTGATGGAATACAACAAGATATCCTTAATTTATTATGAAAAGAGTATTAACTTGTATGAAAAACTTATTATGAAATTAAGGATATCTTGTTGTTCTTGTTAAATTAAGGATACAACAAGATATCCTTAATTTCATAATAAGTTTTTCATACAAGTTAATACTCTTTTTCTGTATTATACGTGACATGAATAAACATAGTAGTGTTTAGAATTGGCTAGTAAATCTGATTGACATAAAAAATGGAAAAAAAAATTAATGGTGTATATATAGGAAATGGATTTTAGCTACGTCACACCAAATTAATTAATTGATCGCTTGAACAACAGTGAATACAACACCACTCAACTTCGCCAGATAATGCATTTCATGATGATGAGCGTGACTACCTAAATAAAATTTTCCCTCCTTTAAAAAGTGAGGTTAGCCATAATTTGGCTTTGGAAATTTGCTGGTGCATATGGTAGGTATAGACCTACTATGATTGAAAATATTAAAATCGTTGGTGCGTTTGGTAAGGATACAGGTTAAAATGATTTTGCTTCAATCAATCATTAGGGGTTACATTAGTTTCTAAATTGGTTGGGATATTCCAATTCCAATTTCTTAGTCAGTCCGCTTTACAAGTTTTTTGCCTGAAAAATTTTGAATCAGTGCTGTAAAATGGATCGACCGATATATTTTATGTTAATGTTGAGGTGTTGACGGATTGATTTGTTGACCTCATGCACGCTTGAATATTATCACTCATTTTCTCTCGTGTATTTCTATAAATTTGGCTAAACTATCTGGGCGTCCTCATCTCTAACTGTTTTCTAACGTTTCATTATCAAGTCTCAATGGGGTTGCAAAACTTAAAAAATAATACAGTCGTTTTCTTACACATTTTCCTAATCTTATTTCCTTTTTTAGATTTTCAATTCACTGTTTCTTCTTATTCTAAAGTGATGTAGGATGGTTGTGCATTACAAGCGGGGTATCTTTTGAAGGCCATAAATTGGGCTACAGTTGTCAGTTTTCACCATCTAATATATTGTTTCGAAACTTGCGATGACACGAATCTAACCCAAAGCACCTGTGCCATTCTACCCTGAGATCGAATAAAAAATTGCACTTCTTTACTAGTCATTTTCTAGTTTTAAGATTTTTTTTTTATTTTTATTGATCCTTCTAAAATTCTTTTTATGTAGAACTCAAATTTGAGTATCGTTTGTTGTTTTTTTCTTATTTTGATAAGGAGAATTTTATTATAAAATAATATTTGGGATTTGTCTTTTTTGGTAGATCGTGATATTTAGGGTTATTATATGAAGAGACATAAAACCTTAATTTTGTACTATTAAGAATTATTCTATAAACTCATTGTTTAGAAATCTTTGTTTCTTCTATCAATCTACTTTCTAAGTTTTGGTTTTGTTAGTTGGTATCAAAGCAAGTTCGCTTATCATCTTAGTACGACCACACGAACAAAGGAACAACCATCGTGAATATGATAATCAAGGGATGCAGGCATGGATTGTGGAGGCTATCAGATAGGCGGCTATAAACGCATCCTTGCAAGTAATGGAAGATGTTTATAACCCGAGATTGGTTGCAATAGAGAGTCTTAGACTTTCCATGAATGAAGATCGAGAGGGCATCAACAGTAAAGAGTTGATCGTGAGGTAGAAATTCAGGGAGTCAATCGTGGTGAACAGCCTGGGGATTTCAACCATGTAGAATCTCAAGGCAACAATCATGAAATAATGCCCCAAATTAGGCCCTGTGCGACGAATGCCATTGCACACTTGTGAAGAGATATAACGTGATTTTGAAGAAGAAGAATTTGTGGAAGGAGATAGGAGGCGTGGAAAGAGTTCATATTACAATATCAACATTGATATTCCAGACTTTTATGGTGGCATGCTGTTAAAGAAATTTTGGACTCGATATTGACAGTGGATAGTGATGTTGCTACTTACTGCTATAAGTATTAATGTGCAAGTGTATACAACAAGTAACATAACGATGAGTATTCAGATCGTCTCCACAGGAATTGATGTCATCATGTTTGCTACAGTAATCTTAGCAGTGCAATTTCAGTGTAATAAAGACAAAATAATTGATGAAATTAATAATCTAATAGAATATAAAAATAAAAGTAAAAATAAATGCAGTGAGGGGAATTTAACGTTAAACTCAAGGGAAGACTTCGATGATGGGAAAGTAGTTAAGTGCTTAAACTCACTTAATAGTATTGACTTTTCTTTTAAATTATAGTATTATTGCTACAACATCTACTACAGCACTAGGCAGAATCTCTCATGCATCTTTAGTTGTCGTCTATTGGATATCTTATATCTATATGTAACCTAACAGCGACCAATTATTATGCTAACATATAATATAGCATTATGCTTTCTAGGTTCTCAATTGCCCTACAAGGTGAATCCCTTTGTCTAGTTCTTCAGTAATCTTAAATTAAGCATGGCCCTATTCAAATTGAGATTAACTCAACTTGGGAAACTCAATATAAAACCATGTATTGTCTTAATTTGTTCTACTAAGTCAGTCTTTTTTTAGTCACCTTTTTAGCTAGTGTCTACTAAATGGGTGGTCAGCTGAAATAGAAAATTGCAATAAGTAAAATCAAGATAAAACACTACAACAGATTCGGAGCTGCACAAGTATATCAGTCAAATAACCATTAAGCTTGTCTAACACTCAACTACATCAAGGTTTAGTTTATGATGTGCAATAAAATAGAAACAAGATTCATTTTAGCCATAAAATATACTCCCATAAAGAAATAAGAACAAGAAAATAAGATGAGGAATTGAGTTCCGTTTGATCTTGCAATCTCTTCTTCTTTTTCTCTTTGAATCCTCTATTGCAGCCCTTCAAATCTCTCTTATTTTCTGTTTTCTTTTTTTTTTTCTCTGTTATTTTTCTTCAATGATGGCCCTCCGCCTTTTCTTTTCATGTGTGCTCCTATTATAACTCAGAATTAGGGTCATCAGAAGCATGGGTCTGCTTGTCTTTAATTTCTAGAAGCCTTGGATGACAGTCTTTTTGTTTGTATGAGCGAAATCTTGCCTGCAGTTGCTATAGGATTTCTGTAGCATTGCCTGTAACATTGTCATTGTTCCAAATTTGTTTTAATTCCTTTGTCATCTCTACAAGTTTGTCGCAGTAGCATTCCATCCATAAAACTAAGGCTTTTTGGTTACCTACGATCACACATAATCAGAGTACCAAGTGATCTAAAATAAGATTAATTTCTCAAGATTAAACTTAAATATGTGCTTATGCAAATTATAACTACAATGCAACAAAAAGCCCTTATTTACTCTCTAAGTAACATTGATTTAAGTTTAAAAATGATATGATAATTCTCATTTCATAAAGTTATTGCACCTCTAAACTTAAACTAGTACTTGTCCTCAAGTAATGACACAATATAAACACCTCAATCATGCAATCATGCAACAAGCAACTTAGCTTTGTCATCAAGTTTTCTAGGATTCATCAACCCTTAGATCACATTTTTAAACATGCAAAATTACCATAGCAATTCCAATTCTAGACTTAGGTCTTGTTCTGTTCAAAGTGTGTGTGTGTGGCACTTTGATCAAGTTCTAGAGCTGTTGTAGCATCGCTCTAGCATCAGATGTAATTCAAAAATAAAACAACACAAACATTTCCATCTTGTAAGGGGAATAGGGGTCATAAATTGCTTCAAACTGTGCTACAACAACAATTATTTTTCAAAATTTTTTTCAATTTCCTTTCAATGCAACATTGACTTCCATGTGAATGCATATCACTTGTAATGATGACACTCAATTACTTTACCAATGTGTACAAATCAGACTTGCTGCAGCAAAAGCATCTAAGATGCTATATCATAGTCTTATGTTTAGGCATCTTTAACTCAAGGCTGAACATGGAACTCATGAACAGACTTGGCTACTTAGTATCCTAAACTTGTCTTGCTTTTTTTTTTTCTTTTTCTTTTCTTTTAGTTGCTACAGCAGTGCTTATAACTTTTGCTGCCTTTTTACTCAATTCTGCATATATGGTAAATACTCAGCCCTGGTTACTCAATAACTAAGTTATTGGAGTAGAATTTTATTTCATATCTACCACAGTTTGTGATAAGTAATAAAAATTTCTTAGGTTCCCCTAAAACTTGAGCTAATTTTTAAACGTAAAATGTCACTACTCTCTACATTGCTTTACTTGGTTTTGCTACAACATACTCACAAAACTCAACCAAAGCTTAAGTGTTAAAACATAATTTCAACCTTCAACTATAAATTGTCTCTACTTAACAGTCATTCATCCTACATTTCAACACTCAATTCATCCTCATTGGATTTTCTAATCCAAATACAAATACTAGATAAACAAAGCTACACACACAATACAAGCATATGCATTCATAAACACATCACATTATAGCACACCCCCCCCCCCAAACTTGAGAGGTATTGTATGCTCACATGCATATAAAATAAAATAAAGACTAAATGCATACATTGAAAATAAAAGAATGAAAGATAAATAGAATTAAATGATTAAAAGAAAAGAAAAGAAAATTTTTAAAAATTGGAAAATTAAATTAGGCCGGCAAAGGATACTCCCCTATTGTTGAAAACTCTGTTGCAGTACATGCCAAAAAGGTTCATTTCTTCTTAGATCCACTTCGCAAACATTCTTTGGGTGAACCTAGTGGTGAAGCAACTGGTTGTTTCTTTTCCTTGCTCGTAGTTGGACTGGTTGAAGGGGTTCCAGCAGCTTCAGTAGCTTTGGGTAGAATTGGATTGGCTTTTTAAGTTCTGGTTCTTCTAGTGTTGTGGCACCTCTAGAAGGTTGTGCCCATTTTCATTTGTTGGATGCCCTAAGAGCTAGGACTGAGGATTTTGTTGGAGTTTACTATGCAGCAGCTGGTGCAGGTGTTGCTGTTAGTGGTTGCTTAGCAGTAGTGCTCGCAATAAGATCCCTCAGGCTACTTCTGCTTTTTCTGTCCTAATAGCTCTGTTGATGGCTTCCGTTATGGCTACATCAACATTCTCTTCGCATTTTAACTCGAACTTTTCTTCAAGCAAAATTTTCTCCTTTCTTTTATTTTTGGGAGTCACCATTAGAGGTTCATCTTCCTTTTCCTTTTCTTCTTCCTGCTCTCTCTCTTCTTCGTGCTCTCCACTTTTTAATTCCTCTTCTACTTCAACATCTTCATCTTGGTGTTGTTCTTCCTCTCACTCTCTTTCAGTTTCTACTTTTTCACTCACTTATGCTAGATCAATTTCCTGAGCTTTTTTAAAATTAAAATGCCGCAGCAAGGACTTAGGAAAATTTACGGCTTTGTTTTCGTGTACAAGGCAAATTAATATTTTTGTTCTTCAAGATACCTTAAGTAGGTCGAAAATATCTTATTTTCTTCCATTTTTGTTTGGATACATTCTTTCATAGTTGCACTTAGTTCCTGCGGCATAATCTCAATCCTTGTGATTGCTCTGTCGTAGCTGCAGTAGGGCGTTTTGGGGTTGCTGCAATAGTTGATTCCCCAGTCCTTTCAACTATCCTAACTAAGATGGCCCCTTCATTCTTCACTCTCTCATCACTTGTCTTAGGTTTTATCTCTGAGGCCTCATAAATTCTCGTGATAAGAGAAGGAAATAACAATGCGATAGATTTTTACTTCTTTGTTACACACTCTCTAATTTATTTTTCAATCATTTTCCTAACATCTATGGCTAAACCCTTGACTATAGCATAAAGAAGTATGAGTATGTCTTGGGAAATAATGGAAGTGTGGGTGGTTGGCATTAATCTAGATTTCAAGAACTTAACCCAAACCTTGGCAATAGATTTCAAATCTATCATACTAACAACTCATGCTTTCTCATTCATCCACGCATTACTTTCTACTGTCAGGGTTTTAAACACTACTTCCCACTTCTTAATAGTCGTGTTCTTAGTAAATTTTGTATATTCACACTCAATAGTAATAAGTAAGTTATATAAGGCATTAATAACTTGAGAGTCTAAAGAGATTGGAACTTATCTTACTAAGACATTGCGTTGTTCTTGCTGAAGCATGTTTGAGTAGAATTCTGTAACGGTTGGTAGTATAAGATCTTGGGGCTGAGCACAGAACTTGAGCCACCCTCTTCGAGTTATAGTCGTAGAGATAATGTTTATAATCCTAGTTGATTACTTTAAAAATTGAAAACCTTCTCTTCTAAAATTTTTGCGGCTTAATAATTTCTTCATACTTCTCATCGACTTTGTAGTTGTGAAAGTGCTTAGGGTCCTTTGAGTGAACAAGAACGTGAAAAGGAATTGCAAATATGTCGAGAGTTACGGAAAAGAAGATAAACTAATGATCAAATATAAATAATGAAAATAAATCCCTAATTTATAGCAAAACAGATAGTGGAGAAGAGAGGTAATTAAAATGATAATTTTGGAAAGAGTTTTGAATTTTAAAAACAAATTTTAAATGAAAAAAGAAAGGATATATGTCATGGTAAATTAGGGATTGCATAATCTCCCTTATCTCAATTTTTGATTTGTTGACATAAGCATGTCAACCTTCAACGGTAAAAATCAAAGGCTGACAGTGCAACGATAAAGATCGTTGTTATAACACAATCCGTTGCTACAACAATAACGGTAAATGCAATAGTTGTTTGATAATTATCATCTATCTGTCATGTTGTAAATGAAGCTGCAACAATTCCTTTTTACTTCTTTGTCCACTTTTTTTTTTTTTTATCAAAAACTTGCTATAACTTTAAAATTAAAATAATCTAGATGCACGAATTAAAATGACAAAAAGGTAAATTAAACAGTATGCAAAACTTAACTTAATGTTTAAAGAAAATTTTAAAACTTCACTTATTAGGTTGCGTCCTAATCAGCGCTTGATTTTAGATTTTTTAGCTTGACCTTCCCTGATTCAGCAATTTGGATCCTTTAAGAACATATCCTCTCTTAGGTGGTTCACAACAGCTCCCATGTAATGCTTCACCCTATGCCTATTCACTTTGAATTCTTGACTTGTCTTTTCATCTTGAAGCTCCATAGCTCTATGAGGAAAAACTTTGATAAATTTAAAATGTCCTGACCATCTAGATTTTAATTTTCTAGGGAAGAGTTTTAATCTTGAGTTGTAAAGTAAGACTTGGTTGCTTGGAATGGGCTTCCTTTGCTAGATTCGTTTATCATGCATTGTTTGGGCTTCTCCTTGTATAAGAGTTTGTAGTTATAATATAGTTCGGTGAGTTCGAGGTCAATATATAGAGAAAATATTTAATTTGTTTATTTTAGATTATCAAAAACAATGAAAATAAAATTCAAATGTATGCAACTTAATTCAAGCAAATTTATGAAATCAAATTAGTTAGTGTTAGTAATAAATACAATGTAATAAATTCTTTTTATTTTTATTTTATTGCCCAAATGATTAATTGTATAAATTACAATTATTTTCTCAATAATTTTATTATGGATTAAGTACTTAGTGTACCAAAATTTAACTTGTTTATAATAAGTTAAAATACTATTTTTCCATACTTTATACTAAGATATTAAGAATTTATTGTGCTAAATTCCATGTTTGTCTACAATAAATCAAAATTTCAAAATATAAAATATGGATAAAATTAGATGGAAAATAATTTAATTTATATAATTAAAAATAAAATTTGATTAAATTATTTTTTTTATTAAAAGTTTCACTCCCCCTAACTATTACTATTTAGCTAAGCATAATTGAAATAAAAGTAATTATTAAAATAAAAAAAAACATAATTAAAAGAAAGGTATTTGGAATTGAAAATAAAACTAATTTTATTTATTGAAAATATATTACAAAGAGAGATGAGAAGAAGAATTTAAGGGGAAAATCAGTGAAAAAAAATGTGTGTAGAGAGGTGTGCTTCCCCCTCTCTATTTATACTAATACATGGTTAATCCACACCACACACAAATAAAGCCAATTACATCATAACAATACATTTGTCCCATTAACAAAATATAAACTTAACTTAATCTGCTCAAGCACACTTAAGTTATTCAACTAACAATTATCACACCTAACTTAGTAAAAACTTATTATTTCACAATTACCACACTTAATATGGTAAAAACTTATAATTTCACAACAAAAGTTGCGCATTCTCCTTGCTTCTTGGACCTTCGAAATCCAAATTTATTATCCATACATTTGTTTGGAGCCTCAAATTTTGTGAAATTATTATTTTTAGCTAATAAACATACAAAAATACACAAAATTAAATATTTAGAAAAATAATTAGAAATTCATAATATGTTACATAATTACAAATGTAAATTATAATACACTCACAAAATAACATTTTTATCCTTTAATGAACATATAATTTTTAACATTAATCACACCCTGCAACCAGCTTATTATTAGTCCCTAGTAATTAAAGTATTATATTAAATTAAGATTTATAAAATTCACATGCAGTTAATAGTTGTTCACCTAACCTCTAAACTACCACATAAATAAACTCTCCCAAATTTCTTTAACTCTTTATCGTTCACTCATTATCTAGGAAATTACCAATCATTTTTTTATGCTTAATTAATTAACACAATACTTATAAGGCTTTATTAAAAGAAAACAATATTTTTGTTTTAAAATTCATCAGAAATTCTATCTTTAGGCTACAAATTATTCGTACATATTTTAAAATATTACATTTTTATCCCATGTAGCGAGCTTTAGGTTAGTGGCTCTTCGACCAGTTGGCTTTAGGGCACTAGGTGTTGAAACACTCTTACAGACATAATTATCAAGGTTTTTATAAATAGGTAAACAATATATTGATAACCCATGTAGCAAGCTTTGGACCAATGACTCTTACAGACATAATTATCAAGGTTTTTATAAATAGGTAAACAATATATTGATAACCCATGTAGCAAGCTTTGGACCAATGACTCTCAAACCAGTTGGCCTTAAGGCACTATGTGTTGAAATACCCTTACAAACTTAATTACTCTAGTTCTAGAAATAGCAAAATTAAACACATTAAATTTTTTTTCTTTTTTTTTGTTTTTCCTTTCCTTTTTTTTTTGTAATATACACATTCTACTACCTTCGATATTATCTTTAATAAATCAAAAGAACTAAATGTTGTAAAAAATTTCAACTTACAACCGACTAGTATGTGTCATAGTGTGTATATGTGTGAAGAATGATTTAATAATGCCTATTAAATGAGTAAACAAAGTGACTTAATAACTAACTAGAGAGTTCACAAATTTGAGTAATTTAAAGAAAAAGGAACAAAGACAATTTATTATGAATTTCAGAATCAAAATATAATACAACATGACTATTAGAATGTGTCTCAAAAGTCATGACTCTTTATACAATCATTCTAGACAAAAAAAGTTATTTTTTTAAAAGAAAAATAGATAAACACACTTATTTACAGTTTATGTCAACTATCCATTTTCCCCAACCTAATTCAAACATTATCTATAATTTAAAGATATGCATGCAAAAAGGTGAAAAAGATAAAGAAAACATAAATAATAAAACAAGAGGTGTCACACCTAAAGTGGCAGCAAAAGCTTGAAAGAAGATGACAAAAAACAAAAACTTTAGGAATAAAAAGATATATTTTTAGAAGTATTGCACTCTATATTCTGCTATCTTTGACTCAAATTTATCTAAAGTCAGTTTTTATAACATCACCAGGACTGCAAATTATTTCCTCCCTCAACCTAAGTGAGACATTATCCTTAATGTCTTAGAGGAAAACAGTAGAGTTTAGAAGATATTACTTGATCGCTCTAAGAAAATAATCACAAACGAAGAGTTAAATCTAATTTGCACTTCTTACAAGGGCTACAGTCACCATCATTAGTCAACCATTCCAATGTCAGGGTCTTAGGATCGGGCTCTAGTTTATAAGCTTATAAAAGATCAAGTAACTTATTAGTAATTGAAGCACAAATAAAGAGTTTTTCCGTAGAGATGGGATAAAATGTTCTTAATTGCATTGTTAATGAATGTTAGCAAGCCATAATAAAAGTTATTAACATTTAACAAACTGATGGGTTTTTTTTTATGGATGTTCAGATGGACTGAAGATGCAAACGTAATCAGTGCTTTTAAAGTTGCAAGATCTTCTGACAAGAAAATAAAAACATCAGTATGATTTAACATTTCAATTATTATCTCCTGCATACTTGAGACAACTAATTCTTCTCCAATTGGTGGGTCAGGTATACATCCTAGAGGTTTTAAAGCTTGTGGAATGATGCCTAGCATTTAGTTTCCTATAATAAAAATAGCTTTTGAGACAAGTTATGATAACCCTTGGTCACCTCCTTCATATACAAGGTGTAGTTTTCTCTTTTCTATGACACAACCAAGATCTACAGCTGACTGAACGAACTCCTTGTATTTTCCATTATGAAATCCAAAAAGTACATAAATGTTTTTAAATTGTCTACTTGAAGATGATGCAATTAGAAAAATCTTTAAAAATAGTTGTGAATATTTAAAAGAAGAGCTCATATTTAAAGATTTTGGTGACAAATATAATGACACACAGTTATAAACGGGTTGGTGTATTTTTCAAATGATGCATAAAGCTCTTGACTTAATAATTCAAAAGTAAATAGTGACTAAAAAAAACAAATAATAAAAGAAAACATACAATAATTAGATAGAAAATCACACCACTAATTAAAATAATGCAAATGATAAAACAACAGCAAAATAAAAGGATACGTACTGGTAGTTATGATTTTAGCTCACATCTTCCTCTGGTTTTACATCCAATAACGATTTAAATGCCCTCTATGGGGTCGAGGATAGGCTTCCCATTCAGTTTTCTTATAAATTGGCAAACAATGTCTTTTTAAGTTAGATTCCTAAGACTAAACCGTGCACTCTCTTTTTGGAATAGTCTCCATAACCTATGAATCTCACATTGCACATATCCGCTTCGATGCGTCTTAAAAGATTGCAAGATATCATTTAACGATTCTTTACTCAGGTCATCCTTAACAAAATTAATTTTATCTTATCGATTATTAGAAACCATTCCTAAAGATTTACAAATTTCTCACTTGCAACTTGAAATTCTAGCTAAGCAACCCAAGACGGGGTTGAATTGGGTTTTTAAAAATTAAGCAAATAAAATCACACAACAATTTAAACTAATGCCTTTATAAAATTAAAAACAATAAAATTAACAATGCTCGAAATTAAAAGGATAAGGGAAGAGAGATTAAACACGTGAGTTTTTATATGGTTTGGCAAAACCGGCCTGCGTCCATGCCTCCAAGCACACTAAGCTTGAGGATTTCATTATCCAAGCCTCCAAGGCTTCAAGTTCTTACAATTGACTTCCAAGGTGTCAATAAACCTTTACAAATTGTGTTTCACTCACTAACACCTTTTCCCCAAGTGTTTCCCACACTTATACTCACACAAATTTGATAATGAATTTGAAGATTACAACAAACACTCTCTATTAGAGTAGATATACAAATGGTAGCTCAATGATAACTCAATGGATGAAGATTTGCAAAATGGAAGCTTAAATGATGTTGTATAAACTGATTTCAGCTTGAAAAACTTTCAAAAACTTGTTAGATTTGATTTTGATTTGAGTTTACATAGTTTTGATGAGTAAACTAGTCATTATTGACCTTTAGAGCATTGCCGGTTAGTCATTTGTTTTTGCGGTTAGCCGCTAAGCTTATGTGCCAAGTTACTTTTGCAAATTTGGCTCCAAAATTTAAAAAAACAGAGGCTTGGCGGTTAGTCGCTAATTCCCATCCGGCTAGCCACTTACTTTCTGTCTTCTAGGCATATTTTTAATATTTTCAATTTAGCCCTAAACTTTTGAAATTTTGATTTGGCGTAATATTTTTAAAAATTATATTATGACCTAAAATGTTTTATATTTTTACAAATAGGTCTAAATTTAGAATTAAAAATAATACTTGTTGAAATCAAAGTTTGCAAAACTTTTTCATTTTAATCCATATCTTGAAAAATCACCAATTCTATAAAATACATAGCTTATGATTATAAAACCTTTGGTTTATGAAAAATAATGATTTATTAAACAAAATCTTGAGCTTCTCAAATGTTAAATCATGCATACATTAAATCATACTGGCTTTACAAGATTTGTAGCAATGAAGTCACTTGCGCTAATACTCGATCTTGGGTGAGCCGTTATCCGTTGAGTGCTTTAAGCTCGATTTCACTTGATTCACTTGAATAAAATTTATCCTTAAAAAACTAGTGAAATTGTGAAATATAATAACACATGTTTGTTATCATCAAAATTACAATTTGTATAGCCCTCTAGGTTAACATAACTAAGCCTTACACAGTTATGATAGTATGAGCCAATTTTTTAGCTCTTTTTTTTTTAGCAAATGTGCTTTTACCCAAACCAAGCATGCAAGAAATATCAGTAGGAATTCCATTAATCATTAACAAAATGCAATCGTTCACTACGAACTATGTAAATGTTTTTAAGGGCATTTTAAGGGAGAGAAGAAAGCTTATGCAATTTATGTTGTATTTCTTCCATGCCTGATTTTAGGGTTTTAATTATTATGAGAAACTGAAAATACCAACTTAAAATGTCACAAAGTACTGTTATTCTCCATTTGTGCGGGAAAATAAATTAAAACACACTAAAATGGAGAGAATCAAATCTGCAAAAGCAAATCAAATGTGAAAGCTAACAAAACAGGAAAACACACAATGTAAAAAGAAAATAGAATTACATTCGTCCTTTTATTGAGTTAACCTCAAGCTCCAATTGGAATTCATATATGCCATCCTCTATTTCCCTGAGTTGTCTTTCCAGATCTTTAATATAGGACACCAATGTTGCTGGTCGTTAATCCCAAATTAGATGTAATTTATAACTTTGTATCAGGCATTTCAAGTGAAATTTCACTCGTAAAAGTTCTCTAAGATGTTTGAAAAGGATCTTTCTTATTGAGATGCTCATGATGTACAATGACAAAACAAAATAAAATCATTAAACACACTTAAGCATAATAATGTGTATCATTCAAGTTAGTCAAACAATTTAAACGGTAAATTAATAGTGAAAAGTTAAATCATTCATTAAAAATTAAAAAAAAACTTAATCAAGATTTGATAGGTCACTTAAATTTATTTCGTTTCTTTCTGCACATGGTTGGTATTCCAGATATGGTTTTAATCTTTGTCCATTAATTTTAAATGTGCACTATTTTTTAGATTCTCAATTTCTATGACCCCGTATGGATATACATTTTTTACAACAAATGGGCCACTCTACTTTTACTTTAACTTTCCTAGAAACAAATAAAGACGAGAATTATAAAGTAACACTTTTTGACCAATTTCAAATGTTTTCCAAAAAATTCTTTTATCATGAAAAGCTTTTGTTCTTGCCTTAATAATTCTTGAATTTTCATATACATTATTCCTTAATTCCTTAAGTTCATTCAATTTTAATTTTCGCACATTATCAATATTATCCAAATTTGAATTAAAACCTTTAATAGCCCAAAATGATTTATATTCATGTTCAACAGAAAAGTGACAAGGTTTACCATAAACTAGCCAATAGGGTGATGTTGTGATGTAGGTTTAATCTCTTATAATATAAGTGTCAGTGTGCAAGTTTACACAATAAGTAATATAATGATGAGTCTTCAAGATCGTCTCCGTAGGGATTGATGCTATTAGAACTATTGCAGCAATTAATAAGGTGCAAACTCAACCTAATTAAATCAATCTCTTTTGTTAACTAAATTAAACTAATTAATCTAAATGATAGAAAATAAAATACAATAAATTAAATTGACATATCTCACGCAAGATTGCAACCACTAGGAATAATATAGTTGAGTGAATCAATTACTACAGTACTAGGCAAAACTCTAATGCATCCTCAGCTGTAGCTTGTTGGATATCTTATATTTATATGTAACCTAACAATGACCAATTGTTATGCCAACACAAGATATAATATTATATGATCAAGGTTCTTAATACCTTATAAAGTGAATCCCTATATCTAGTTTATCACTAGTTTTAGATTAAGAACAGTCCTATTCAAATTGAGTTTAATCTAACTTGGGAAACCTAATCTAGAATCAGGTATTGTTTTGATATGTTCCACTAAAACAGGCCTTTGTGAGACTCTTTCTTAGCTAGTATCACTATATAGGTGGTCAGCCAAAATAGTGAATTAAACTAGGTGTTATCAAAATAAAATGTTATAACAATCGTGCAGCAACACTTTAAAATCAGTCATTTAATCATTAAGCTTATTTATCACTCAATTGCAAATGAATTTAGTTCATGAGTTGTGACAAAATAGAAAAAAAAACAGTTTTAGCCATCATATACATCATCACAAATCAAAGAAAACAAGTTGAATAAAGATAAAAGCGAGTAGCTCTTTTAGATTCTTAATTTCTTCTTCCTCTCGCCTACAATCTTCTGCTCAGCTTTGGAATTTTTCTTTTCTTCCTTGTTTTCTTTTTCTTTTCTTGGTTATTTCTTATAGTTGATGGCTCTCTCTCTTCTTTTGTGTGCATGCTTCTTTTATAGTTGAAAATTAAGGCAATCGAAAGTCTTGGGCGCATATCTTCTAGATTTAGAAATTGCAGATCGTGTTTTTCTTCTGACATTAGTGCGGAATTTTCTCTTTTGATGCTCCAGGATTGCTACAACAATGGTTGCTAGAGCAACGGTTACAATATCTGCACTGCTCTAGACTCATTTCCACTCTTCTATAGCCAAGTTATATTTTTTTTTTGCAACCTTATTACACAACATTCCTTCCTTGAAATTTGCACTTCCAGTTGCCTACAATTAAGCCTATGATCTAAGCACACAATTTATTCTAAAATAACATAATTTATTAAAAATAACTAAAATAGGTAATTATACAAAATATAACTGAAATACAATAAAAAAATGTCATTTGCTTTATAAGTAATCTTGTTTTAAGTCTAAAAGTGCTATGATAACTCTTATTTTATAGAGTTATCAGGTGACATTCTTAAAGACGTCTTAAATGCAGGATAATAGGCCCAGAGTGCATCAGTTAATCGAATAGGCCAATCTTTATGGGTTTGGTTAACTATCTTTTCTAAAATTTGTTTTAGCTCATTTTTTGCTAATTTAAGTTGATCATTTGTGTCATTTACTAGTTTGCTAATTCAACTTGATCATTTGTGTCATTTATTGGTTTTAACAGAGGTTTTTATAACTAAAATAACATTAGAAGATATGGTTTCCAAAGCAATATGACATATGCAGATCCTAATTTCGTTTTAGCTCCATATTCTTTTTCTCGTGGTGCAAGCTCTTCAACTTTTACTACAGCAACAATATTCAACTATTATAGTAATGCATAAGATAACTTAGCTAGCAAACTTTTCTACTGGTGTTCTTCCTTCACCTGAGGCTATAGAAGATCCTTCTTGGCATATCGATAATAGAGCATCTGCTCATGTCACAAATAATTCAGGTATTCTGCTTAACTTACAATCTTATAAAGGATTAGAAAAGTTGCTTGTTGGTGATGGTAATGGTTTACAAATCACACATATTGGATCTGTTAAACTTGATACATTATGAATTAATGAACCTATTATACTACAACATGTTCTTTATATTTCTCATATTACTAAAAATCTTTTGAGCGTTTTAAGATTACTCATTAACAATAATGTTGTTGTTGAATTTATTGACATGTATGTTATATTTAAGCTAGGAATATAGGGGTTCTCTTACTTAAAGGGATTGCTAAAAAAGGCCTGTATCAAGTTCAAGCAGTATTTTCCTCTTCTTAACATGTTATATCAGTCTCTTCCAAAACTTACCATCCATCTATCTCTCTCTTTGCTATTATGTCTAGCAATTGTGTGCCAAATAGTTCTAATTCTGTTTCTCTTAATCATATGCTACATTTGAATAAAGATGTCTGTACTCCAATTACCATGCAAGTTTCTTCATTTTCAATCAATGTTGATATACTCCATAAAAGACTTGGTCATCCAACTAGTTATATACTTAAGTGTGTTTTAAAGTCTTGTAATCCATCTGCTAATGTTAATAAAATTCATAAGCTCAGTTTTTGAAATGCTTGTCAATATGGCAAAAATCATCTTCAACATTTTAATTTTGTTGATACCAAAACTACTAAACCACTGTAATTTCTTTATATAGATATTTGGGAACCTTCTTCCATTGTTTCCACACAAAGTTATACATATTACCTGTCTTTCTTAGATGATTAGAGTAGATTTACGTGAATCTTTCCATTAACTGCTAAGTCTAATGCTTTTCCTGTCTTTATCACATTCAAAACTTTTATAGAACAACATTTGAACAGGAAAATCAAGTCAGTACAAACAGATTGAGGAGATGAGAGTGTTTGGTTGTTCTTATTTTCTTTATCTAAAATTTTATAACAAATACAAACTTGAGTTTAGAATAAGAAGATGCATTTTTATTGGTTATAGTCTACATCATAAAGTATATCAGTGTTTACATACATTAGGTTGAGTATATGTGTCTAATCATGTTGTATTAGATGAGCAGTCTTTTCCTTATAAAAAAATGTGTTTATTTCTCTTCTATTCAAGAATCTTGTTCCCCTGAGTCAATCATTTCTTTTTAATCTAAATATGTTGTTTCATGTTCAATGATACAGTCCTTATCAGCACTTTCTATAACAAGTAATCCTTCAGTTCTTTTGCCTTTATAGATAACTACTTCTTCATTTTTTTATAATAATTCACCTAATCATTCTTCTTCTCCTCATTTACAGCCAACCTTACCTAATCACATACATCCTTACAAACCCTTTACATGTTTTTCTCCACTTTATAATCTTCCACCATCTCAGTCACCTGGTCATGCAATGATTACTAGGTCTAAGGCTGGCATATTCAAATAAAAAACGTACTTAACTACCCTAATTTTTTCTCTTACAAAACCAACATCTGTAAAACAAGCTTTAACAGATCCAAAGTGGTTTTAGGTCATGAAATAGCAGTTTTACTCCTTACAAGCCAATAAGACATGGACTTTAGTTCAGCCTTCTTTACCTATGAAAATCATAGGAAACAAATGGGTATTTCGAATCAAATATAATTCAAATGGCTCAATTTCTACATACAAGGCTAGACTTGTAGTTTTTGCTCAAACTCAAGGTGTGGATTACAATGAGACTTTTAGTCCAATTGTTAAAGCCTCTATTGTTAAAATTATCCTCAACTTGGCTGTATTGCAAGGGTAGATTATTAGATGGGTTGATGTCAATAATGCTTTTCTCAATGGTTTTCTTGAAGAGGATGTATATATGTCACAACTTGAGGACTTTATTAATGCATCTAAACCTAATTTTGTTTGCAAGCTTAGAAAAAGCTCTTTATGGCTTAAAACAAGCACCTAGAGCCTGGTTTGAAAGATTTAAGACAGCTATGGTAAATTAGTGGCACTTTGTCAATAGTAGATCAGATACCTCTTTATTTTACAAATGGCATAGTGGCCATATTCTTTTGGGGATGGTTTATGTTGATGATATAATTATCACTGGCTCTAATCCTTCTCTAGTCTGTCAAGTTATCTTTGATATGTAGCTTACATTTGCCTTTAAAGATTTGGGAGAATTAAATTATTTTCTAGGTGTCTAAGTAACTAAAATAGAGAGAAGCATTCATTTATATAAGGCCTAATATGTTGCAGATTTGTTAGTCAGGCACAATATGGATAAATGTAGCCCCTGTGCAACACTTATGGCTACTTCTCATCATCTTGTACAAAATTCAAGACTTGTTACTGATAATGCTTCCCAATACAAAAGCCTAATTGGAGCTTTTCAATATGTCATACTCATTAAACTAGAGATTGCCTTTCCTGTCAACAAATTGAGTCAGTTTCTTTCCAATCCTTCTTCTGATCACTGGACAGGCTTGTAAGAGGCTGTTAAGCTATCTTAAAGGCACAATTCACTTTCATTTAGAATTCTATAACTATGGTAGTTTACAACTCAATTGTTTCAGTGATGTAGATTAGGATTGTGACAAAGATGACAGAAAGTCTGTGGTTGGATATGCTATTTTCTTAGGTCCAAATCTGGTTTCTCGATCATTAAAGAAACAAAATTTTGTTTCTAGATCTAGTATAGAGTATGAGTATAAAGCTTTAGCTTCAGCAACCTTAGAAATCTTATGGATGCAAACTTTACTTTCTGAATTACAGTCAAAGTCAATAACTCTTCCTTTTTTATGATGTTGAGCTGCATATTCATTTCATTAGAGAGAAAGTGTCAGCTAAGCAAATTGATATTTGTTATGTTTCCAATGCTCATCAAACAGTAGACATATTCACTAAAGGCATTATCTTGCGGTCATTTTTATTATCTGAGGAGCAAGCTCAATGTTTTTCTTAGAGCATTTCGCTTTTGTGGGGGGGGGGGGATGTTAGAGAGTATGGTGATGCTACTGATGTTGATATACAACATGCAAAGTAAGCTTGACTGCAGAGTATGCAGAATAAGCTCGATAGTCTCACTTGCAGCTAAACATATCAATTATAAGTTAATTATGCTGAGATGGCCAGATTGTTGTAACGGTCTCACTAGCTAGCTCAATATGTGTATGTGAAAATGAAATTTCTAGAATTATTCAGTAAGGAATATTCTCAAATGTAATCATCCAAGTATAAATATAGTAGCTTAGATTCATTCATGTACAAGTTTAATTGAATAAAAGAGTGAAACAATCTTCTTTCATTTTCTTGCTCATTTTCTCAGTAACCAAACACACTTTCAGCTCGTTTCAGCATAAGGAGATGGGATTTTGATAAAGAATTATTTGCAAGCATGACTGTTATAAAGATGGACATGACTACAAAACATACTTATATTTGCTTTCAAATTTAGCACCGTTTTTTCCCCTCATCTTACGTTCTTTCGCTTTGATGCAAATGGTGTTAAGCAAAAGGAGGTGCCTATATTGTCCATAAATCAACCAACTCTCATCTATGATTTTGCTATAACCAAGAGGTTTGTTATTTTCTCAGAGACATAATTAGTAGTTTCAGCAGCAAATGTGATGTTGAGAAAAGGAATGCCAATGGTTTGTGATCTGGCAAAAGTCCCAAGAATTGGGATCATATTGAAGTATGCAACAAATGATGCCGAGATGAAGTGGTTTAATGTTCCAGGGTTTAATGCAATGCATGTCTTCAATGGTTGGGAAAATGGCAAGGATGAGATTGTTCTTATTGCAACAATTGCTACATCCGTAGAAAATCTTTTTCAAAAAATAGACATGGTCCATTTCTCATTGGAGATGGTGAGAATCAACTAAAGAACAGGACATAGTTCAAGAAATACTTTATCAACAAGAAATTTAGAGTTGGGATCCATAAATTCTTCCTATATTGAGAAAAAAAATTGCTATGTTTTTATGGGAGTGGACAAAGAAATTCCTAAAATGCAAGGAGTTGTGAAGATTGATCTAGAAAAGAAAATTGAAGTCTCAAGAAGATTTTATGGGCCCGGTTGCTTTGGAGGGGAGCCATTATTCGTGCCAAGAAATGGATATCATTAGGATGCTACTGATGAAGGTGATGGATTTGTAGTGACTTATATTCACAATGAGAATCACGGGGAATCAAAATTTCTTGTAATGGATGCCAAATTGCCAGATCTACATATTGTAGCAGTCGTTAAGTTGCCTAGGCGGGTTCCATGTGGGTTTCATGGTCTATTTGTTCATAAGGAGAATCACTCAAAGCAAAAGAATTTATGAATCTTTCAAATTATGTGCTTGATTAATTGTTTTATTATTATTATTTAAAATTTTTAATAGATAAATATTCTCACAATTATAATTTTAATAACACTCATGTGCATACACTGCACTCACCTTACATAGATTACATTAAATAATTGGTGACACATCAATCAATATCCCAACTAAGTATCTAAACTTAATAAGCATAACATTATTGATTTTTTAGCAGGTGTTAAAAAAAAATTCGAAGAAAGAACTCTAGCATGGGTTCATTAAGGGCTAGTTTGGTAATGTTGTAGCTTTTAAAATAATTATTTTTAGCTATGCTGTAGAAATAATTAGTTGTGAAAAGAATCAGTTAAGTATTTGGTAAATTTTACTATCAAAAACACTGTGAATTTTGAAAACAATTATAAGTGTTTGGTAAATCTTACTATTAAATTGCTGTGAGAAAATAAATGGCTAAAATGTACATAATGTAAAATGAAATTTACTTACACATATAAAAATGTGTACATACAATATCTTTAATTGTGTATTATAATAATTTTAACTAAAAATAAAATTTCTACTGTATTGATTTTATTTCTTTTATTTTTTTACCCAAAAAAAATTGATAATTAAAAAAACAACTACAATTTTTATTCAATAACATCAAGTAAAATATAACTAGGTATCCCAAAAATAAACATAAAAAAATATAATGAGCTATAAAAACTCAAAATGAAAACAAATAATAGATTGTCATATAATATTATATTCGCATTAAACTTGCAGCAATATTATTTCTTAGAACAAAAAATTATTAAAGTATTGATTTTGTTTCCAATTTAAATTAGGATAATTTGGCGTTTAGCTAATAATTGTAAGGATATTTATGAAATTATATTAAAAGATAAAATTGATTCTCAAAATTAGAATCTAAAAGCTACTATTTCCCTACTTTTTAAAATCAGCTATATGATGTGCTGATTTTTAAAAAAGTGATTTTGATTTTTTTTTACCAAACACCAAAATTAGTTTTTAAATTTTTAAAATCACTTTTAATCCTCCCAAAAGCAATCTCAAACGGGGCCTAAAGGTTGCGGTAGCCTACAACCCACACTGCCGCTCAATCCTCCTCTTTAATTTATTGAGAATTTTTTTATAATATATTTTGGAGACTTGAAAACACTCATAATCACAGGCATAACTATTTATGATGACAAAAAAAAATTTTGAAATTTATTACTTGTTGGTAGGCAGTTTTTGCCTAAACTAAACAGTTATTGGTGGTATATTTCCTAAAATTAAAGAGTTGATGGCCCACTACCACATAAAAAGGAGAAAACGGTCAACTATTTGGGCGGAATAGTTGATGAAAAGAGTAAAAGTACTATGCATTACATTTTTTGATGTTGAGAAATTCATGTTCAACTCACTGTACAGACTCAGTTCCTGCCTTTTTTCCTACTAAAACAAATTTGTCGTTGTTGGCATCAATATCTTAGCGCCGTCTGTGGGGAATCAAATTTGTCGTTTTCCTAATCTCTTAATTTATGTCAAACAAATGGTAAAATACTTTGGAGTTAAGGGGAAATTTCCAAATACCTGTCTTGGATATTGTGAAATGCTTTCTTTAATTAGTTAACTTGAACTGATTCCACTGTACGTGGAACACAAGAGAAGACAATCAGAAAGGAGTTTATTTTGAGAATTTAAAGGAGATATAAGTTGCGAGTGCTCGAGATATGATTTAACAACTTATTGAAGTATGTAGTCATCTTCACTCGCCTTTCTCTTTGATTTATTTCTCATCTGTAGTTGAATTATGTACCCGCAAGTATTTCTATAGTGCTACAGGTATTCGGTGAATGTTAGTTGCTGTGTTTTGAGTGAAAACTTTGTCACTTTTTAGTTATGATAATTGCATTGGAGCATATGAGTTATTTATTTTACATGTTGAAGTCATTTTGTTACTTACATTCAGTGCTGAAACTACAGTCCATTCTGTCTTTTGCAGTATTCGGACAATTTTTTTTCCCTCTTTTGAAATTAAACATTTGAATTTGCGAAGAAGACCTCAAAAAAGAAACCATTTTCAGAATTTTTGAAATTTTTTACTGCAAATCAAACAATATTTTGATATCTTTTTTTTATTTTATTACTATTTTGGAAAAAAAAGGCCAATAATTGTTTTCAAAGTCAATCATTTTGATTGCACCCGTATATTGAATTTCTGCGCCCTTTCTCAGTTGGATCTGTTATTCACTTAGTATGCAAACTGGTATCATTATTATTGCACCTGTAAATTGTCTTTTTCATTAGTATTGCACCTGTAAATTGTATTTTCTTTGCTCTTTCTCTGTTGAATCTTTCATTCACTTACTATGTATAGTGGTCCAATTGTTACTTATGTCAGCATATCATTGGCTAGTTTGTATCAATAACTTAAATGGTTAAATTTAATTTTCACTATATCTTAACTTCTAAATGCACATTGGTCTTAGAATTTTTTTCATATTTGTTTGTTTTCCCTTATAATTTTTGTAACAGGAATCTTATTGATACTTCTAAATTTCAGGGTGCAGCAAATAGAAAGGTTGCTGCTACTAATATGAACTGTGCAAGTAGCTCTCACAGCGTATTTACATGCATTATTGAAAGGAAGGTGAGTAACCACACAAGTTCTTTTCTTCTTTTTCTATTTTTGGACCTTTTTGGTTAAACTTTGTCTATTTTCTAAATATTTAGTAATTGGAGTTAAAAAAGATATCATGAATTGAGATTTTATTACCAGTGGGAATCTTAAGGTGTAATTCACCATCGGTTTGCTTGGCTAAATCGTATCGATTTAGCTGGCTCTGAAAGGTACATGCATATGGAAATGAGTTCGCATCGATTTAAGACTATTATTTGCATTGATTTCAGTCATTTTTCCCAAAGACTGTGTTTATGTGTGTTTATGCTTTGATCGCAGGCAGAAGAGTTCTGGTGCAGAAAGTGAACGTCTCAAGGAAGCTACCAATATCAACAAGTTACTTTCAACATTGGGGTACGTTGTCATTGCCTTTCACCAACAATCTTCTTGTTAATGAAATGCTTGACTTTTGAATGATTTTTGTCTTCTTTATTGATTCTTGCAGGCTTGTGATTAAGAACCTTGATAATATCTCCGATGGAAAGCCACTTCATGTTCCGCACCGTGATTCAAACCTTACATTTTTGCTTCTGGTATACCACTGCAGCTGATTGAAAATAAACCTTAAGAAGCAAGCTCTCTCTCTGTCTCTCCAAAATAAACCTTGAGAAGCAATTTCTCTCTCTCTTTGTTTGCTTCTTTCTTTTTTTTTGAATAGATAGTATTTGCTGTGGTATGTTATTATTTCTTGCAATCATTTCCTGCTTTGCTGAACTGCATGCTTATTGAGTGATCATTCCGGTATATATATACATGCACATTTACATAAACCACTCTTCTTTTAAACTCAAGTTTAAGAAACTGTTGAAATTGATCAGAACATGTGTTTGGTTACTGAGAAAAGAAGCAAGAAAGTGAAAGAAAAGCTGTTCAGCTTTATTTATTCTATTGTATATTGAAAACTTACATCAATGAATCTAAGCTATTGTATTTATACTTAGATGATTACAACTGAGAATATTCTTGAAACTTCATCCTCACACAACACACATGCACAACTAGCTACCGATGCTGTTATAACAAACTTGACATGTACTCAAAGATAACCAACTCTTGACTGTGTATAATCAGCTGCACATGAGACATTCTGTAATCAAGCTCTGCATCATGATCAAGCTCCATCATATTCTCTAACATCCCCCCTCAAGCGAAATGTGCTAGGAAAAACATTGAGCTTGCTTCGATGATAATGAAAAGAACCATAAGACAAGGCTTTGGTGAAGATGTCTGCTGTTTGATCGGCACTGGGAACATAGCAAATATCAATTTGCTTAGCTGATACTTTCTCTCTAATGAAGTGAATATCCAGCTCAACATGCTTAGTTCTGGCATGGTAAACTGGATTATTTGCTAAAGCAATAGCACCTTGATTATCACACCATAAAAGAGGGAGAGATATTGATTTGAGTTGCAATTGAGTAAAGTAAAGCTTGGATCCATAATATTTCGAGGTGGTCAAGCTAAGGCTCTATACTACTCGGACTCGATCGGACCTAGAAACAACATTTTGTTTCTTAGATGACCAAGAAACCAGATTTGGACCCAAGAAAACAAAGATAGCCAAACTCTGATTTTCTGTCATCTTTGTCACAAGCCCAATCAGCATCAGTGAAGCAGTTGAGCTGCAAACTACCATAGTTATAGAACTCCAAGCCAAAATTAATTGTTCCTTTAAGATAGCTTAACAACCTCTTACAAGCTTGCCAGTGATCAGAAGAAGGATTGGAGAGAAACTGGCTCAGTTTATTGACAGAAAAAGCAATCTCAGGCCTAGTAAGTGTAACATATTGAAGAGCTCCAATCAAGCTTCTGTATTGGGAACCATTATCAATGACAGTTCCTGAGTTTTTTACAAGATGATGAGAAGCAGCCATGGGTGTTGCACAGGGACTGCATTTATCCATATTATGCTTTACTAACAAATCTGCAATGTATTTGGCCTGAGATAGATGAATGCCTTTCTCTGTTTTAGTTACTTGAATACCCAGAAAATAGTGTAACTCTCCCAAATCTTTAAGAGCAAATGTAAGCTGCATATCAGATATGACTTGAAGAACCAGAGAAGAATTTGAACCAGTGATAATTATATCATCAACATAAACCAGCACCAGAAGAATATGACCATTATTCCATTTGTAGAATAAAGAAGTATCTGATTTGCTATTGACAAAGTGCCATTGAGTTACCATTGCTGTTTTAAATCTTTCAAACCAAGCTCTAGGAGCTTGTTTTAGGCCATAAAGAGCCTTTCTAAGTTTGCACACATAATGTGGCTTAGCTGCATCAGTAAAGCCCTCAGGTTGTGACATATAAACATCTTCTTCAAGAAAACCATTGAGAAAAGCATTGTTAACATCAACCTGTCTAACAATCCATCCTTGCATTACAGCTAAGCTTAGGATGATTCTGACAGTAGAAGGCTTTACAACTGGACTAAAAGTCTCATTGTAATCCACACCTTGAGTTTGAGCAAAACCCTTGGCTACAAGTCTAGCTTTGTATCTAGAAATTGAGCCATCTGAATTATATTTGATCCGAAACACCCATTTATTTCCTATGATTTTCACAGGTAAAGAAGGCTGAACTAGAGTCCAAGTCTTATTGGCTTGTAAGGAGTTAAACTCCTCTTTCATGGCCTGAAACCACTTTGGATCTGCTAAAGCTTGTTTTACAGATGTTGGTTCTGAAGGAGTAGAAATTAAAGCAGCTAGGTAGGTTTTTGGTTTAAATATACCAGCCTTAGACCTGGTAATCATTGAATGACCAGGTGGCTGTGCTGGTGGGAGATTATGAGGTCTAGAAGAAACATGAGATGAGATATTATTATCAGGATTTATGTGATTAAGTGAGGTTGACTGTAAATGAAGAGATGAAGAATTAGGTTCTGAGGGTGTAGAAGTAGTTATCTGGATAGGCAAAGAACATGAAGGATTACCTGCTACAGAGGGAGCTGATAAAGACTGTATCATTGAGTGTGAAGCAGCATCTTTGGATTGAAATGAAGTGGTTGACTCATCAGAACAAGATTCTTGAATGGAAGAGAAATCAACACCTTTTTTATAAGGAAATGATTGCTCATCAAATACAACATGATTAGACACATACACTCTGCCTGATGAATGTAAACACTGATATCCTTTGTGATGTGGACTGTAACCAATGAAAATACATCTTCCTGTTCTATACTCAAGTTTGTGTTTATTATATGGTCTTAGATAAGGAAAACAAGAACAACCAAACACTCTTAACATACTATAATCTGGTTGGTGGTGAAAAAGTTTGAAATAAGGGGATTGATTGTTAAGCACAGTTGTAGGTAGTCTGTTTATGAGGTAGACAGCTGTGTGAAATGCATTCCACCAGAAAGTTAAGGGTAGTTTGGCTTGAGCTAACAAGGTAAGTCCAATATCAACAATATGTCTATGTTTTCTCTCAATCCTACCATTTTGATGATGAATGTGTGGACATGGATGTCGAAAATGAATTCCAGAAGATAGAAGTAAAGCAGAAAAAGACCTAAATTCTCCTCCCCAATCTGTTTGTACTGACTTGATTTTTCTGTTCAAATGTTGTTCTATAAAAGTTTTGAATGTAATAAAGACAGGAAGAGCATCAGATTTAGCAGTTAATGGAAAAATCCATGTGAATCTGCTATAGTCATCTAGAATAGACATGTAGTAAGTATAACCTTGTGTGGAAACAGTAGAAGAAGGTCCCCAAAGATCTATATAAAGAAGTTGCAATGGATCAATAGTTTTGGTATCAACTGAATTGAAATGACTAAGATGGTTTTTTCCATACTGACAAGCATTACAAAAGCTGAGCTTATGGATTTTATTAACATCAGTAGATGAATTACAGGACTTTAAAACACTCTTAAGTGTATGACTAGCTGGATGACCAAGTCTTTTATGAAGCAAATCAACATTGACTGAAAATAAAGAAACTTGCATGGCAGCTGGAGTACAGACATCATTATTCAAATGTGACATAGGACTAAAAGAAACAGAATTAGAACTATTTGACACATAGTTGTTAGACATAGTAGCAGAAAGAGAAATAGGTGGATGGAAATTTTTGGAAGCAACTGATAAAGCATGTTGAGAGAAGGAAGATGCTGCTTGAACTTGATACAGACCTTTCTGAGCAATCCCTTTGAGTAAGATAAACCCTGTATTTCTAGCCTTAATGTAACAGGCATTATCAACAAATTCAACAACAACATTATTATCAGTGAGTAATCTTGAAATACTCAAAAGGTTCTTGGTAATATGAGGAACATAAAGAACTTGCTGCAGTATAATAGGTTCATTAATTGATAATGTATCAAGTTTAGCAGATCCAATATGTGTGATTTGTAAGCCATTACCATCACCAACAAGTAACTTTTCTGACCCTTTATAGGATTTCAAGTTAAACAGAGTACCTGGATTGTTTGTAACATGAGCAGATGCTCCACTATCAATATACCAAGAAGGATCCTCCACAACCTCGGGTGAAGGAAGAATGCCAGTATAAAAATTGTCCAGCTTAGCTGAGTTGTCTGATGCACTGCTATAACAGTTGAATGCAGCTGCTGGAGTTAAGGCTGAAGAACTGGCACCAGGAGGAAAAGAATATGGAGCTGATACAAAATTAGGATCTGCATATGCCATGTTGCCTTGAAAACCATATCCTCTGAAGCTATTTTGACCATTAAAACCTCTGTTAAAACCAGTAAATGATCTAGGCATAAAACCTCTATTTCCACCATAAGGTATAAAACCTCTGCCTAAACCATAGATAGGCCTTGATCCACCTCTACCACCTCTGCCATGATATCTTTGAGGCACAAATGCAGGATTGAATCTATTTCTGCATTTTTGAGCTCCATGTCCAGGTATCAAACAAATTTGACAGACAATTACATCATGATTTCCACTGTTGTTGTTATTAGAAGCTGAACTAGACATATCTCCAGTAAAATTATCTGAGTTTTTATCACCTTTTTGAGTTCCAAAACTGGTTTTAGAAAAACCTGAATTTTTCTGAGCAAAATTTGCAGAAAGATGATGAGTAACATCAGATTGGATTTTTCCTCTTTTCTGTTCAATTCTCATCTCATGACTTAGCAGTAAGGCATATAAATTATCTAAGCTCAAGCTTTCTCCTCTGGCTAATAAGCTAGTAACTAATGATTCATACTCTTGAGACTCTAATCCGGTTAAAATATACATAACCAGATCAGTATGCTCAATAGGTTTACCAGCAATAGCAAGAGTATCAGCTAAGCTTTTCATCTTAGCAAAATATGCATTCATGGTCATTGATCTTTTTTTAGATGTCTGTAATTGCATTTTAATAGGCATTATACGAGCTTGAGTTTGAGAAACAAACATACGTGTCAAGGATTCCCATAGTTCTTGTGATGAGACACAATGAATCACTGATGACAACAAATTTTCTTGAATAGAAGACATCATCCAACTGAGAAGAAGTTGATCTGTTCTGATCCAAGCCGAGAAAGCAGAATTATCAGTTCGTGAACCAGATCCAGCATTTGATGAACTTGCACCATTCAGATCTTGAGTAATGCATTGATCTGGACACTTATTTGTGCCATTAATGAAGCCTTCTAGACCATTTCCTTTGATTGAGGTTAACACTTGTGTTCTCCATACAATAAAGTTGTTGTGATCAAGTTTAACTGGAGTTACAAAGTTATATGTAGTGTTGATTTGATTCGAATTAGCAGAAGGCTCTGATACCATGTTGAAATTGATCAGAACATGTGTTTGGTTACTGAGAAAAGAAGCAAGAAAGTGAAAGAAAAGCTGTTCAGCTTTATTTATTCTATTGTATATTGAAAACTTACATCAATGAATCTAAGCTATTGTATTTATACTTAGATGATTACAACTGAGAATATTCTTGAAACTTCATCCTCACACAACACACATGCACAACTAGCTACCGATGCTGTTATAACAAACTTGACAGCTCAGCATAACCAACTCTTGACTGTGTATAATCAGCTGCACATGAGACATTCTGTAATCAAGCTCTGCATCATGATCAAGCTCCATCATATTCTCTAACAGAAACAATAAAATTTCAAAATTTGTTTACGTAGGATTTTCTGGCAATATCTTGTATCATCCCAAGATCTTCAGCAAAGAAAGGGGTAGCTAACCATTTTGTTATTGTTTTACTTTCAGGATTTACTAGGAGGGAATTCAAAAACAATCATCATTGCAAATATCAGTCCATCTAGTTGGTTAGTCAAAGCATCATTCTTTGTTAATAGCTTGTTTTGCGTATAAACTAATTTTAAATTTTTACCTTGTCTTTTAGGATCCTTTTTTCACTAATTTGCTAATAGATGAAATTCATTGGTTAATTGAATTTCAAATTTCTTGCACTTTCTAACTCCTATGGATATTTTTCTCTGCCTTCTACTTTTGAAAGTTTACATTGAAGTTTCTTTTAAACTCCAAGAACATGGCAGTGTTAGTTCATTCTTTGTTATTTCTTTTCTGTTTGCTTCAACAAGCTCTGCTGGCCTCATTTCTTTTTTCAGATTAAATGCATATGATATATTGAAAATGTTTTGCTCCCTTGCAGCTGTTCGTTGGAGACACTTAGCACTTTGAAGTTTGCACAACGTGCTAAATTTATAAAAAACAATGTATGTGATCTTTGCTGGTCCTTTTTTAATGTTTCTTTGGTGACATCAGATAGGTATCACATTCAAGACTTTCCGCAGGGGCACATTCTGCTTCTTTGCGTAGCTCATCAGTTTTACATTTATCCATTTTTTCTTTTTCTAAGTCATTAGCAAACGCTTGAGTACTTATGTTTTTAGCTTTCAATCACCATTTCTTATAGAAAGTTGCTTCGAATTTTTCGGTTGGAAATTGTAAATGAAGATTCTTCTGGAGATGTTATTGCCATGCGGATTGAGATTCAACAGCTTAAGGTATTGTGCTGAATCTGTTTCTTTATGCTACTTTACATCATAATATTCTGTAGTTTCACTGACCCTGTGAATACACTTTTTCACTTGAGATATTTTCTAGAATGCGTACCAATGAATGAGAAACTTTGCGACATTATAGTGCCTATTTTCTCTTTCTCAAGAATTTTCATCTTGATGATTTAAGATTCAATCAAATGCTGAAGCCAAATTTCTTTGGATCTAACTTTATTATTTTGAAAATAAGTTTCTGCATAATAAATTACTGTTTACTCTGGAAAAATAAAAATGGGTGATTTGAGTGTCATCCCCTAAAGAAACGATGGGCAATTTGTTAGATTTATTTATTTATTTATTTTTTGCTTCAGTAAGCATACTTAGTTTTTGTAAGTTAAGTTCTTGTAGCATTTATGGTGATTTTCATTTGCCCATTACACACTTCAAATGTTCCCTTCTTTTTCTTCAGAAAGAAGTATCTCGTTTACAGTAAGCATTCCAGGATTTCCTGGATCCATTAAGTGGGAAGGGCTTCATGAGTCATTTAGTCCACTTATATCGGATAAAAGGATGTCTCAGGTGAACACAATTATAGTTCTTTGATTTATAAGAAAAAATCTGGTTTACACTTATTGTTTACCAATTTATTTGTTTCATTGTTTTATTAGAAGACAGATTACGAACTTGCGCTTGTTGGAGCTTGCACGAGGGAAAAGGAGAACGACATCTCTTTATAAGCATAGGCTGCCAAAAATCAGGCAGCTCTGCGACTGGTATGCCCATGAGAAATTTTTACATTTTATTAAGTGGATTTTGTGGTCGAAAATGTTGGGACATTTATTAATCAATGCTACACTTTTCTTCTTAAAATAGAAGTGAACAGAAAGAATTGCAGAAGATCAGTTTCTATGTTCTTTCTAACTGGATGTTAAACCTCTAATCAAATTTTGGCATACAAGTTGTTTCGCGTGGTATTTGGGAAATTGTATACATGTAAGGATGCTTAAAGAGGAAATTAGAAGGCACGTGCTTTCCACAGTTTTATTGTAGTGGTTTCATTTTGATACTAATTATTCTTCATTTGCTTATGTAATATGTATATTTCTCAAGTATTCATGATTTTTGGGCCATTCCTTTGGACCTTATAATTTTCTGATACCCTGTTAATTGTATATTTTTAACCCACAGATTGAAGTCATTTTATGAAGTCGGCGAATGAGAGATGATAAATCAACAAATCATGTTGTTAGAGAATGAGGTGGCAAAATTGATTTTCTAAACTTTCGAACCTAACGGGTTGTATTATATATTTCTCTTTCGTAATTTACGTGCGTTTGTTGTTCAAATATGCAGTTGCCAGAAGCACTAGATTGGAAATTTATGCATGAATCAGACTCTTCAGCAGTTCAGGTCCTTTGCTAGCTTTGTTTTGTGTTATGAATTTGAATTAATTAGTGGGAATCATAACTTTGAATTTTGATTGGTATGTATTAGAAGGCAAATTTAGTTTCCTTTGACTGAGGCTTGTACCGATGGTGACTTAGCGATCTCTAGCAAGGTAAGTTCATATTTCTTTTTAAATGACTTTTTTTTATGTTTATTTTTTTTTCCAATATGGCTAATTTCTTTTGTTCACTTTATATGGAACTGATTGAAAATAACATCATATCGCATCTAACGCACTTTATTTCCTGTGGCATTTATTGAGTTATGAGTTATATCTGAATTGTTGAGTCTGACCTGTACTATACTGCAACAAAACCAAACTCCACCAAGATCCTTTTACAAGATCAAACAAGTTGCATAT